>OY796661.1:53294814-54494814 GCA_963680705.1 Rhagium mordax
CTGACTATGGATAGGCATATCATGAGAGTCCAAGTCTGGGAATGCTGGTACATTACCGACTAATAAATTAATAGGAAAATGGTCGGACATAAAATCGTTATTCCCAACAAAAAAGTTTCTTACCTCACCAAGAAAAATGTTATTGACCCATGCCAGATCTACCACACTTCGACCCAATTTGCTTACATATGTAAATTGACCTGGTCTATCTAGGGAACTTCTGCCGTTAATAAGAGAGAAGGAATTATTGTTCATGAATTCAGTCAATATTTTACCCCTGGTATTTAATGTTGTATCTAAACTTATTCTATGTTCAAATAAATTTGTATTTTCAATAAATTCGCTAGCAGTTAATCCACAATTTGCAATCCTACAATTAAAGTCACCCCCAATCACAATCAATGTGTTAGGATATTGTTCAGTTATTTCTGTTAATAAATTTTGAAATATATCAATTAAATACTCTAATTCGAAGGAAGGTTTAAAATAAATGTGACATAAAATAAATTTGTAATGATCGACAGTAAACAAACAAATCATAAAATCGGAAGATCTGTGTAAAGTTTTAACTCTAAAATTGTCTCTATAAAATATACACATACCACCACTTGGGCGTCCCAACGATTTTTCCTTAGTAGCGTTTGAATTTAAGTAGTTATAATTATCTAGAAAATTAGGCACATCGGGAATATCATTGAGAAGCCAAGTTTCACTCAGACAAAAAATATCAAATTGTATAATTTCTTCACCAAGATTATAAATGTTTTTATAGCCATGACAATTCCAGAAGGTTAAGAGAAGTTTTTTGAACGCCCAGGATTAGTTGACTTATTCACCTTAGAAGTGTTTTTGTTTGGAGATTCCTCCTCTTCCTCTTATAATTCGTAAGAATCAACTCAGTACTGCGTTAGTTATCAACAACGTCAGTCGGAGATATTAACAGTCACATATAATGGACTCCCTTTCCCTGTCTCTCTCGTTTTACTATTTTGTAAACAAAGAACGCTTGAAGCGTACGTTAAAGATTAGAAATTAATTTGTGACGTAACGGTCATCTCTTGTGATTTGAAGTATATTTTAACTTCTATTGACCTGCTTTTACGGTCAGCTGATCTATATTTAGGGTGTCGGTTAGGTATTCAATAATATCCAATGATTATTTTACGACGTGACTTGACATCTGGTCTGGTTTTGCAATTTATCGGTTAGTACTACGATCCCTTTTGTGGGCACTTGAACAAATCTTTGCTGCGGTGACAAGACAACTGAAAGCCTGCTTTCTTAACACATCTGGCAGTTTAGCTATTATCAATGAATGTTCTTACGGCCAACGTCCCTATACTGATGTATTGCGTTGCTTACGCAATTATCATTACTACGAACTAAAAGACGACCTGGGGAAATTTCCTCGGTGTAAGGCATATTTGCATACCTCACAACGTGAAGTCGTCAGGGGACAATTGTCCTCGTATGGTTCCTGATTGGTCCATACAAAACTACGCTTCGGCGAAAGTCTGCACAATGCAATAAGTATAGTAACAACGTGCCACGATTTCAACAAGTACTACAAGTACTGCGTGTTGACTTGTCGCCCATGCAAACGAGGAGATCAAAGTGTTCATATCAACGTTTAATAACTAAATTAGTAAGGCTGTGTCAACGATTCAGTTAACCATTCGTTATAACCAGTGATAGTTGGAGGGAACGACCGATATTCGATTAGGTCAACCAGCCGCTATCACAACATCTGATTTAACTCTTGGCCGTTGAATTCAACGCAGGTCGGGACAAGCTTTTAATATATCCATATCTCGATATCGATAGATTAACGGTAGCCGTCGACAATGAATGCTTCCTCGTATACAGGTTTCGCAACTTCCTGAACTAAAGATACAACACTAGATAGACACTATGCACAATACACAATTCTCCTTAGACTCCTGCCCAGACAGGATTCGTTCGCTCTTCTTTGGCTCAGCCGAATGGTCAAACCGACGCACAATGCCCCGTTAGTTATGGGGTCAACACAAATACTAGACTACTACTAGAATGCAATAAAAGAAGACATAGGTAATAAAAAGATATATATTAAATAATCATCATCATACATATAAAGCCTCACCTAGCAAGGTTTACCACCATAACCACGATGTCCCCACAAGGGGTCAGCGACCGCGACGCGCATATAGGAAAGTGCTCGATTGCCGAAAGAGAATTATTACTTGGACACGATTTGGCAATTTAGTGAGTGGGTTTTAATGTTTCATGCTTGAAATAGATACTAGAAATTTATTGTAATATTCTCCAAAATGATATACACCGTTAGACGTCCGTGGATCTTTCAGAAAAGATTTTCTCTCGAATGCGATCTCACGAGGCGGTCACTTGGTAATAATGGGGGAATGCCCCGGTACCCCTTCGCACCGCACTGAGGCTTATCCTAGCGTAATTTTACCAAAAAATACCTTATTTCTCTTATGTGATATCATTGGGAGGTCTCCCACTATACAGGGTGATTCACGTTGACCGCCTATTAGAAGTATCTCGAGAAAGAAAAAAGATATCGATTTGAAATTTTGGTTATGGTCCTAAGTGTGTAGGATCTATTTAATGAAAATATTTTCAAAACGGTGGCATTTCCGGTTATACCGGAAGTTGACCCTAACTTTGTTATTTTAAATGAGATACCCCCATTTTCAATTTTTTTTTTAGATTCCTCGGAAAATTTAAAGGTCACTTCATTAAAGGTTCCCTATGTCTAAAATGAATATTTTCTGAGATATTAATTTTTTTCCCAAAATATTGACGGAATAGTTGTATAATGTAAAAATCAATATCTCAGTAACAATTAATGATAAGACGTTGAATTTTTTATTGAGGTAAGACAAGGTATTGGAGCTATCCATCATGTAATAAAATTGTCAAAATCTCAACTGCAAAGTTTCTAAAATTAACGATATCTATCGACCTCATAGAAACAGCAATAAGTCATTTTTTTTAAATGGAACCATATCTAATTAAATCCACCAATCGATAGCGCGAAAAAATGCGCATCTAAGCATGTATCATGTTCCTATACCCAAAATGTATGATTCTTTAGATATTTGCGATTTTCTAATTTGATCGATGAAAATTAAAGAGTGCCGTATGAAAATTGAAGAGTATGCTTTGACTTTGACTGTGGACGAAACAAAATACAACAAATTCAACATATAGGCTTGTTCTGGTTCAAAATTTTCGCAGTCCTAAAACCGTTCCCGTCTTGCGCAATGTAAAAAATTACCAATTTTAATACACAGCTCATGGTTGTTTCTTCTTTACGCATGACGGGGACTGATCCAGAACTGTTCTAATGAGAACCAGAACAAGCCTAATGTGACAGCTAATATGTAACTCGTGTTATTGTTTTGGGTTTATTGATGGTAATTCAGGATACATTTCATTAAATGTTCTGCTAATTATTCTGTCACATTGTCCATGAATGTAAAATAAATGAAAAATATCTGAGTTTGAGTAATTATTTGCCATTTTCTCCACAATAAGACACAATACAAAATATTTATAATGAAAAACAATAACACGAGTTATGTATTAGCTGTCACATTTGTTTAATTTGTTGTATTTTGTTTCGTCCACAGTCAAAGTCAAAGCATACTCTTCAATTTTCATCGATCAAATAGAAAATCGCAAATATCTAAAGAATCATACATTTTGGGTATAGGAACATGATACATGTTTAGATGCGCATTTTTTCTTGCTATCGATTGGTGTATTTAATTAGATATGGTTCCATTTAAAAAAAATGACTTATTGCTGTTTCTATGAGGTCGATAGATATCGTTAATTTTAGAAACTTTGCAGTTGAGATTTTGACAATTTTATTACATGATGGATAGCTCCAATACCTTGTCTTACCTCAATAAAAAATTCAACGTCTTATCATTCATTGTTACTGAGATATTGATTTTTACATTATACACCTATTCCGTCAATATTTTGGGAAAAAAATCAATATATCAGATAATATTCATTTTAGACATAGGGAACCTTTAATGAAGTGACCTTTAAATTTTCTGAGGTATCTAAAAAAAAATTGAAAATGGGGGCATCTCATTTAAAATAACAAAGTTAGGGTCAACTTCCGGTATAACCGGAAATGCCACCATTTTGAAAATATTTTCATTAAATAGATCCTACCCACTTAGGACCATAACCAAAATTTCAAATCGATATCTTTTTTCTTTCTCGAGATACTTCTAATAGGCGGTCAACGTGAATCACCCTGTATACACGGAATTGATCCGGTACCACTTCATATCACCGCGTGGCATCGCAAAATTTCCGCTATTTCACTTTCTAAGTCAGTTCCTAAAATTTAAAATGGTGCTAGCAGACACGATCCCGGTAGAGACGATGACCAATGGTAAGGCGAGGCCCGCTCAACCTGCCACTGCAGCCTATGGTCACGGACTCACGAGGAATTCCAGAACGCGAGGGTAGAGTGAACCAATTCTTCCGTAGACCAACGCAACCACGAAGGTGGATCAGTCTATGGTGAGATCTGATCAAGAGCCAATTGATCTACGGTAGATTCACTCTCGCGCCTATGTGGATTCTTCACTCGTGATCCGTTAGATCGGCTGGTGACAATAATCATCTGCGCTATGATTATTGTCGTGATTAAAAGCTCAGTCCGTCCATTGAGGAATCGGTACTGGCGGAGGATAGTGCATATCCTTGGTCGTCTCTACATGCTGCATCGTGCCTGGATGCGTTTGTTCGAGAGTGGGATAATGGTCTAAAAGGATAAATGGAATTTTGGAAACTGTACTGAAAATCGACTTGTGATTTATAAAAAAAATCCTGATATGCACGAAATCATGCATATCAGGTAAAAAATGGAATTTTGGTGTTTAGGAACTAAAGTGAAAATTGTGATATTTTTGATAAAAAAAATAGTGTATACTGTATATGGAACGGATGTTCCATACACACCATTCAAGCCTTATGCTTGTATGCTTATGACTAAAAGGATCTTTTTGCTTAAAACTACTTCTACGCCTCCTGCTGCGTTCGTTAACATTCACAAGGGATATTTCCGTTGACGTCTGAGCAATATTTTGCTGACGTCAGGATTAACTGAACACGACAGTGGATATTTCCACTGCAATCATGCACCCATAACTACATCAAGAATGACAAAACCAAAAGCTCCTTGGCTTACAAACACTCTTAAAGAAATGATGTCTTTACGAGATAAAGCCCTCCGAAGGTATAAAAATACAAAATCAGATACGCATTTTCAGTTTTATAAGGAAATGAGAAATTATGTTAACAAAACTATAAAACGAGAAAAGCGAGCATTTCTAACTTCTCAATTTAATAACTGTAAACCAAGTGAGGTATGGAAAATTTTAAAAAATAACTGCATGTTACCCGAGAAGTCAAGGGATATCCCTAAAAACATAAAAAATGTGAACGAAATTAATAATTTCTTCATTAACTCAGTTCCTGCCATGGAGGCACCTAAACAGCTTTTAGATTTTTATAGGAATACGTGTATTGTAAATGACGAATTCAGTTTTACAGATGTAAATGATTTATTTGTGTATGAAACTATATGTAATATAAAAAGTAATGCTACGGGCTGTGATGAATTAAATATAAAACTTATTAAACTGTGTTGTCCATTTATAGTACAATATATTACACATATAGTGAATTTTTGTTTTCAAGAAAATGTTTACCCTGCAGCATGGAAAAATGCGGTAGTTAGAGTCTTGCCTAAAAAATCTAATCCTTCTGAATATAAGGATCTTAGGGCTATCAGTGTATTGCCAACACTTTCTAAAATAATCGAACGAGCAATGGAGGTTCAATTGAGAAATCATTTGACTAAATTTAATTTGCTACCACCAGTACAATCAGGTTTTAGAATGGGTTATAGCTGTACAACAGCATTAACACATGTTGTAGATGATATAATTAAAGCCACTGATCGGGGAGACTGTACAGTTTTGGTATTATTAGATTTTAGCCGGGCTTTTGACACAATTAATTATGATTTGTTACTAACTATTCTCCATTACTTGGGTCTTTCCAATAATTCAACTAACCTCATAGAAAATTATCTCAAAAATAGGCAACAAAAGGTCTGTATAGATGGAGTAAGCTCTCGTTATCTAACTCTTCACTCAGGAGTCCCACAAGGATCAATTTTAGGCCCCTTACTCTTTTCAATTTATACATTTAATCTAATAAATAGCTTACAGCATTGCAAAACTCACTTTTACGCAGATGACACACAAATTTATTACAGCTTTCCTCATCAGATGGTGCATGAGGCGTGTAGGTCAATAAATAATGATCTTGAAGCATTCGTTAAAGCAGCCACGGAGCATTGCTTAATTATAAATCCTATTAAATCTAATGTAATAACATTTGGAACAAAAATAAATCGTCAAATTGTAAATAACGCAGTTAATATTAAAGTTAATAATTCCACGCTTGAAATTGTCAATGAGGTAAAAAATTTAGGGTTGCTAATGGATTATAACTTAAGATTTGAAAAATATATTAATACCATTATATATCGCTCATACTCCTCTTTAAACCTGATTTACGGCAATAGACATTATTTGACAATGAAAATAAAAGTAATGCTTTGTGAAACATTGGTGTTATCAAAATTTACCTATGCGGATACTATTTACGGTCCAAATTTAACCAGTCAATATAAACGGAAAATTCAAACTGTCCAGAATTCATGTTTACGACTTATATTCGGAGTAAGAAGACGACAAAGAATATCGCATAAGCTTAAAGATATTGGCTGGTTAAATATGGAAAATCGTAGAATTATGCATGCTGCCACATTTTTTCATAAAATTATTGTTAATAAAATGCCATCCTATCTACACAGAAAAATAAAATATCGTACTGATGTTCACAACATTAATGTTAGGTTTAAATCTTTATTAAGCCCACCGAAATTTAGAACGGAATTTTTTAAGAGATCCTTCACCTATCAAATTTACAAAATATATAACTTCATTCCACAGTTATTAAAAACTAAAAGTATTCATCAATTCAAAATTAAAATTAAAAAGTTTCTTCTCGATACACAGCAATGAAATTAATTATTGATTTAGTCTAACTTATTTTGTTTCATTTTATACAGATTATTATGTCTAGTAAGTATTTCATATAGCACGCCTATTCCATTGTAATTTAGATTAAGGAATAATTTTTTGGGTTAAGTGGAAGAGCAACTTTTTAGTGTTACTCCTGGTCACTAAATAAGTTGAACTTCGCCTTTTGCTTCCAATAATAGTAATGTGTATGATATATATGTAATATAGAGCTGTATCTTTTATCTGTTACTGGAAACAATAAAGACGTTTATTATTATTATTATTATTATTATTTAACGAGATTTCGTTAAATTGCCTTTTCAGCCAAGTTATTTTCACGTCTATTTTGACTATTGGTCTTTATCTGAAAATAAACCTGTTAAACCACCTCTATGTGTTTATCTCTTTTTATGAGTTCTAATTATCTTCCTCCATTTAAACTAATGTGATTGCATGATTCCGTGCATATCAGGATTTTTTATAAAATTTATAAGACGATTTTCCGTACAGTTTCCAAAATTCTCTTTATCTTTTTCGGCCATTATCCCATGTTTGAACGAACGCATTCAGGCACGATGCAGCATGTAGAGACGACCAAGGATATGCATTATCCTCAGCCAGTACCGATTCCTCAAAGGACGGACTGCGCAACAACAATGATCATAGCGCAGATGATCATTGTCATAAGCCGGTCTAACGGATCACGAGGAAAGAGTCCACATAGGCGCGAGAGTGAATCTACCGTAGATCGGTAGCTCTTGGTCAGATCTACCATAGACTGATCCACCTTCGTGGTCGCACTGGTCTACGGAAGAATAGGTTCACTCTACCCTCGCGTTCTGGAATTCCTCGTGAGTCCGTGACCTACGGCTTTCAAGGATGGTTGAGCTGGCCTCGCCTTACCATTGGTCATCGTCTCTACCGGGATCGTGTCTGCTAGCACCATTTTGAAATTTTAGGAACTGACTTACAAAGTGAGATTGTGGAATTTTGCGGTGCCACGTGGCGACGTGAAGTGGCCTCAGGTCATTTTCGTATATATAGAGGGAGACCTCCCAATGATCTCGACTATGCGAATTATGGTATTTTTGATTAAATTAGGCTAGGATAAGCCTCAGTGCGGTGCGCACGGGTACCGGGGCATTCCCCCATTATTACCAGGTGACCGCCTCGTGAGATAGCATACGAAGAGATACCCCTTTTCCGAAATATCCACGGACGTCTAACGGCATATACCCCTTTTGGAGAATATTACGTTAAATTTCTAGTATATATTTCTAGCAGTATATAAAACCCACTCACTAAAATTGCCAAATTAAGTCCATGTAATAATTCTCTTTCGGCAATCGATCACTCGTCCTTCAGCGCGGCCGTCGCGGTCGCTGACTCCTTGTGGGGGCATCGTAGCTATGGTGAGGCTCTATATGTATAATGATGATTATTTAATATATATATATCTTTATTTATTACCAATGTCTTCTTTTATTTCATTCTAGTATTAGTCTAGTATTTGTGTTGATCCTATAGTATACGACCCTCACATTGTGCGACGGAGACCCTTCGGCTGAAGCCAGAGGAGGAGTGATCGGAACCCTGTCTGGGCAGGAGCCAGAAGTGAATTGTGTATTGTGCATAGTGTCTATCTAGTGTTATATCTTTAGTTCAGGAAGTTGCGAAACCTGTATACGAGGAAGCATTCATTGTCGACGGTTACCGTTAATCTATCGATATCGAGATATCGATATATTAAAAGCTCGTCAACGTTGAATTCAACGGCCAAGAGTTAAATCAGATGTTGTGACAGCGGTAGGTTGACTTAATCGAATATCGGTTGTTCCCTCCAACTATCACTGGTTATAACGAATGGTTAACTATACGTTGACACAGCCTTAGTAATTAGTTTAGTTATTAAACGTTGATAGTAATACCCCTTTATTACAAGAAAATCTTGGGCGCCAGTTTCCTATTTTATAGTGCAAGAAACAGCACTTCTCTCCTGGCGGTTTCCGGGAAAGTCCTGGATAGTGGAGACACGGATTGATACTGGACTCTTTTGGAATGAATTGCCAATTTTAACGATCTGAGCAGTTTCTCATACGGGTCTAATTAGTTTTTCTCACACTTGAAATAATAACGCGTAATTTCCAACGTAAAATATAATGTATTTATTGAAGCAAATGTGTAACGTGTAACACGCGGATATTTTGATTTAACGGCGGTCGCTGATGGTGATACGCGATGTACAGTTAGACTGAGGGGTATTTAGTATTTTAATTTGGACAGCCAAAGGGATCTGTGGTTATTTACCAATTTTATAGACAAGTTTTCTGGGATCTATTGCCTCAAGACAGGGATCGGTTACAGAAGGATACTTCCCTTATTTTTATTACTAGACGGCCCAGTGAGATCCCACCCCTGGTAAGAGTCTTGAAGTGTCACTCTCTAACGAAATTACGAGACACCAAATGAAATGTCAACTCCTGGTCAGAAGCTTTGATACCTCACAGGTGTATAATACGCTAGGGATATTAATTCACAAAAAAATCGGTAATTTGTTAGCTCTAGTTTGATTTGATAGGTCGGTTCTACGGTAGCTGAATAAATGTTTAATTTACTCGATATATTTGCCTAAATGAATTTATTACTCAAATAATAATTTAATCAACGGCGGTGTAGCGTGTAGCTTGACTGTAAAACATTCTGGTACTGGTTAAGCGTTAAGCGACATAGAGACGGATAGGATTTGGTTTGCGACTTGACGCAAAACAGATTTAAATACCAACAGCTAAGGGCCGGTTTTTCAATGTTGAGTTAACTCTAACTAAAGGATAATATCCAAGGAGACCATTGTTACAATAATTGTTTCCTTGGATATTATCCTTTAGTTAGAGTTAACTCAACATTGAAAAACCGGCCCTAAGGAACTACGGAACTCAAGAAGTAAGTAACTCGGATAACTGAGAATGAGGGCGAAAAATTTGCTCCCGGTGAATTTATAACCAATTCTCTTCCCATTTATTTACGGCGCGTGGGAGTTTGACAATAATTGAGTTTAGACGAATACCTCGGGCTAGATATGTGTTTTGTTCAGTCCAAGCGTGTTACATAACTTCCCATAATTATTTAGCTAGTGGACAACGGAAATAAATTTTTCGCAATTTTTAAACTACGTATCTTGCAAGAAGAACCGGATCAAACGGACACGCATTAAGGTTTTAATTATTATTATTATTTAATTAAATTCTTGGTTACCAGCGGCTTTTACAACTCAAGTTAAACTTAAATTAATCAAATACTAACGGAGGCTATAGGGTGTATCAAGATGACAGAAAAGTGTTTTTAACAACAGAAAGTACTTGACTGAAAAATCACTGAAACGCCCCCGTACACGGGCCAGTAATTTACAAATATTTTCCTAAACTTTATCATTAAATTAAATTATATCAAGACATTGATATCATGAAATTCCAAATTATTCATTACTTATAGTCAACGATTTTATTCGTGTATAATTAAATTAGTAGTCGTTACATCAATATAGTATTTTAAAATATTCGTTTCCATACACGGCATGGCTCGCATTTTTAGCAACAGTTTAGGTCCAAGTTAGGTGAATTCTCACAGAAACTCGGAAATGTTAAAATATACAAATTAGGGCCACTCCAAATTATAGTACGGAATAAGCGCCTTTATGGACAGTTATTGATACTCTAAAGCTCGATGCATTAGCCCCATTAAAATTGTTTCGATTACAACCTCCCCTTGTGCACACATGCAAGTGGGTGGGTGTGACGTAACCACCACAACCGCGTTTTCTTTGGTCGAAATTCGTATAAATACAACCCGGGAAGTAGACTCCGGGTCAGTCCTTGGCCACGCCGCTACGAACGTTATCGTCGGGTTTTACAACCCCCAGCGCCGACTAAAGTACGGTTCCCACAGGACCTAGTAAGTGCCGGTGACTTCGAAAACGTTGCCGTTCTCGTTGGGTTTCATAACCCCCAGCGCCGACTAAACTACGGTTCTCTCCAGGACCTAGTAAGTGCCGGTGACTTCGAGAACATTGCCGTAGCTTGCGCTGACCGCTGACCCTCTTGAACGTTGCCACGAAGTCACTGCCACGGTGACATAACGTACGCGACCACAATGCTTTCGAGCTATTCAGATATCCACGAATAGGTGAGAACTTCCGCAATTAATAAAGCCTCAACGATGTCTTTCGATTTCACTATCGACTTTTATTCCAAATTTACATTAAACCAGTTCGGCCTAATTTTATGAATCGAAAGTACATTCAAATCAATCGCGACTCTATATCCACATATCAGTTTTTACGAATTTAGGGAAATAACTGTTGGTACCAATTTGTTATTTTAAAGTTTAATTATTGTATAAGTGCATTTAATCTAACAAAGTATAGTTCAAATCACGAAAGAAGACCGTTACGTCATCATTATAATAATAATAATAATAATAATAATAACTTTAATTGCTTCTTAAACAAATTTACAGCAATGGAGTATGCTTGAAAATATATAAACATATGACTATATAGACAAAGACAGAGTACACAGATATCATAGTGAACCAAGTAGGAAAAGAATACAGCATCTACTCAGATAATATAAATGACCTTAATTTTAAAATATTCCATACATAAACACAAATGCACTTAGCTTCAGAATAGGTAACATTTTGTAGACAGGTAATTAGGGAGTCTAAATTATCAAGTACAGTTGAGTTAGGTTTCATTGTAGTATAAATTGGACATTCGAACATTATATGATCAATTGTTTCTTTTTGGCGAGTATTACATACTGAACATATCTGATCAGGGTTTATGAAGTACATGATTCCATTTAAGGTAAATTTGATTCGGAAATCCGTAGCCATGCGTAATTGTGCCAAAGTGCGGGTCATCTGGATAGGCAATTTTAAGAGCAAATAATTTGAAGGTTTCTTGGTGAAATTGAATGAATTTTGTAAAAACATGAAAGAATAACGGGAGGTTAATGATATATCTGCTTCATATAAGTGCGTATAATATTTAGATATTAATGATTGCTTACAAGAATTAAAAACTATTTGGTTTGAAATTAAGCCGTCCCACAAATTTAACGAACCAATGTCTACAAAGATTTTTCTCATTTGTTGTGCCCAGTTATACTTTGCATCTGTAAAATTAATTATTCGTAGTTGTTGTTCCAAACATAATTTAGGGTATCGTGATTTATCCATAGCCAATACTTTGCTTAACCAGTTGAGCGCTATTTTAAAGACATTTAACGCTAATTTTACTCTCCCAGTTTCCAAGCGAACTATTGCATCTGGAGTATTCGTGGGAACTAGGAGTATCCTTTTAAGAAAATTAACCTGGACTCTTTCCAATAAGTCAAGATATCGAAGTCCCCAAATTGGAACACAGTTGAACATAACACTAAGAGCCAGTGACTCAAATAGTTTTATCCTTGGGAGCCAGCTATCTATCTTGGCTTTGGCCATTATAGGAAGAATGGAGCCTACCGCTTGCTTTCCTTTATTGGTGGTGTGCAAGGACATTTCATGAAATAAGCCTGAAGAAGTAAACATGACTCCTAAATAATTATATTTATTAGTTGTGTTTATCGGCACATTATTGAAACAAAATTTGTAATTGGTCTTATTAGAGTATCCACCTTTGGAAAACTGCATGATTTTAGTTTTCTCTAAGTTAACAGTCAAGTTGTTGACAGCTGCATATTGTTCAAGTAATTTTAGCTTCTTGACAACGTCAATTTCGGAGTGAGCTAATATTACAAGGTCATCAGCATATAATAATGACATTACGTCGTGTCTATCGTCAATGTTTACTCCTTGTACACCATGATTATAAAAAAAAATTTCTATGTCGGCAATAAACAAAGCAAATAACAGAGAGCTTAGAGGCTCGCCCTGCAAAACGCCTTTTGTAACTTCATAATTTTTAGTTAGACCATCGGAGCACTTTATCTGCATGGTTGCCTGTGAGTACAACGCTATTAAGACGCGAAGAATTTTGGCTGATATACCTACCTTAAATAATTTAAACCACAGTAGGGAATGGTTTATCGAGTCAAAGGCCCTCTTAAAATCCACGAAGATAGCAAATAATTTCCGTTTTCTATGTCTTATGTGTAGGTGAATAATTGAACTGAGTGTAAAAACATTATCAATGCAGCCACGACCGGATCGAAAGCCTGCTTGACATTCAGGTAATAATCCACAATCATCCACCCACAAAGACAATCTGTTAAGAATAATAGATGTAAATATTTTGGGGCAACAGTTGAGTAAAGCTAATCCTCTATAGTTTTCAGGATTGTTAGATGGACCACCTTTATGCAACATGGCGAGTAAGATATTTGACCATGAATTAGGTATGTCGTTAGAGTTGAAAATACCATTAAACAGCGACGTTAGATAAAGGATCCAGTTATGTGGAAGGTTTTTATAGAACTCGTAGGTGATCCCATCAGAACCTGGGCTTTTATTATTTTTGCATTTAGTGAGTACATCAAAAACCTCCTTTGTTGTTATAGAACCGTCTAAGTAGGGGTGAGTAACGTCCTGAAAGTTAAAATTAGAAATTGTTCTTAAGGGGTAAACGTTTTGGTAAAAGTTTTCCCAAACTTGAACAGGCAAAGATTTGTGGTTATATTTACCCCGAAATTGTTTTATTGTAACCCAGAATTCTTTAGCATCGTGTAGGTTGCTTAATTTTAAAATCATTTGGGCTTCATACTCTACTTTCTTTTGTTTGATGATTGACTTATATGCTGTTTTTGAGTCTAAATAAATTTTTGTGAATTCTGGTAAAAAGTTTTCTTTTTTACATACATTTAAAGCTATTTGTTTTTTCTTTTTAGCTGTGATACAAGCAGCATCAAACCAAGGTTTGCTATCCCGCTTTATTTTGCGATTTTTTACAGTTTTATGTGCTTGAAGCAAACCAAGGTCGGTAGCTACTTCCTGTATGGCAATACAGAGTGTATATGACAACTCGGTATTAGGGATAAAGTATGTTCGATTAGAATTTTTCATTTTAAATTTGTAATTTAGGGTTAAACTCTCTTCCCATTTAACGGTATCAGGTATCTGACTATGGATAGGCATATCATGAGAGTCCAAGTCTGGGAATGCTGGTACATTACCGACTAATAAATTAATAGGAAAATGGTCGGACATAAAATCGTTATTCCCAACAAAAAAGTTTCTTACCTCACCAAGAAAAATGTTATTGACCCATGCCAGATCTACCACACTTCGACCCAATTTGCTTACATATGTAAATTGACCTGGTCTATCTAGGGAACTTCTGCCGTTAATAAGAGAGAAGGAATTATTGTTCATGAATTCAGTCAATATTTTACCCCTGGTATTTAATGTTGTATCTAAACTTATTCTATGTTCAAATAAATTTGTATTTTCAATAAATTCGCTAGCAGTTAATCCACAATTTGCAATCCTACAATTAAAGTCACCCCCAATCACAATCAATGTGTTAGGATATTTTCAGTTATTTCTGTTAATAAATTTTGAAATATATCAATTAAATACTCTAATTCGAAGGAAGGTTTAAAATAAATGTGACATAAAATAAATTTGTAATGATCGACAGTAAACAAACAAATCATAAAATCGGAAGATCTGTGTAAAGTTTTAACTCTAAAATTGTCTCTATAAAATATACACATACCACCACTTGGGCGTCCCAACGATTTTTCCTTAGCAGCGTTTGAATTTAAGTAGTTATAATTATCTAGAAAATTAGGCACATCGGGAATATCATTGAGAAGCCAAGTTTCACTCAGACAAAAAATATCAAATTGTATAATTTCTTCACCAAGATTATAAATGTTTTTATAGCCATGACAATTCCAGAAGGTTAAGAGAAGTTTTTTGAATGCCCAGGATTAGTTGACTTATTCACCTTAGAAGTGTTTTTGTTTGGAGATTCCTCCTCTTCCTCTTATAATTCGTAAGAATCAACTCAGTACTGCGTTAGTTATCAACAACGTCAGTCGGAGATATTAACAGTCACATATAATGGACTCCCTTTCCCTGTCTCTCTCGTTTTACTATTTTGTAAACAAAGAACGCTTGAAGCGTACGTTAAAGATTAGAAATTAATTTGTGACGTAACGGTCATCTCTTGTGATTTGAAGTATATTTTAACTTCCATTGACCTGCTTTTACGGTCAGCTGATCTATATTTAGGGTGTCGGTTAGGTATTCAATAATATCCAATGATTATTTTACGACGTGACTTGACATCTGGTCTGGTTTTGCAATTTATCGGTTAGTACTACGATCCCTTTTGTGGGCACTTGAACAAATCTTTGCTGCGGTGACAAGACAACTGAAAGCCTGCTTTCTTAACACATCTGGCAGTTTAGCTATTATCAATGAATGTTCTTACGGCCAACGTCCCTATACTGATGTATTGCGTTGCTTACGCAATTATCATTACTATGAACTAAAAGACGACCTGGGGAAATTTCCTCGGTGTAAGGCATATTTGCATACCTCACAACGTGAAGTCGTCAGGGGACAATTGTCCTCGTATGGTTCCTGATTGGTCCATACAAAACTACGCTTCGGCGAAAGTCTGCACAATGCAATAAGTATAGTAACAACGTGCCACGATTTCAACAAGTACTACAAGTACTGCGTGTTGACTTGTCGCCCATGCAAACGAGGAGATCAAAGTGTTCATATCAACGTTTAATAACTAAATTAGTAAGGCTGTGTCAACGATTCAGTTAACCATTCGTTATAACCAGTGATAGTTGGAGGGAACGACCGATATTCGATTAGGTCAACCAGCCGCTATCACAACATCTGATTTAACTCTTGGCCGTTGAATTCAACGCAGGTCGGGACAAGCTTTTAATATATCCATATCTCGATATCGATAGATTAACGGTAGCCGTCGACAATGAATGCTTCCTCGTATACAGGTTTCGCAACTTCCTGAACTAAAGATACAACACTAGATAGACACTATGCACAATACACAATTCTCCTTAGACTCCTGCCCAGACAGGATTCGTTCGCTCTTCTTTGGCTCAGCCGAATGGTCAAACCGACGCACAATGCCCCGTTAGTTATGGGGTCAACACAAATACTAGACTACTACTAGAATGCAATAAAAGAAGACATAGGTAATAAATAAAGATATATATTAAATAATCATCATCATACATATAAAGCCTCACCTAGCAAGGTTTACCACCATAACCACGATGTCCCCACAAGGGGTCAGCGACCGCGACGCGCATATAGGAAAGTGCTCGATTGCCGAAAGAGAATTATTACTTGGACACGATTTGGCAATTTAGTGAGTGGGTTTTAATGTTTCATGCTTGAAATAGATACTAGAAATTTATTGTAATATTCTCCAAAATGATATACACCGTTAGACGTCCGTGGATCTTTCAGAAAAGATTTTCTCTCGAATGCGATCTCACGAGGCGGTCACTTGGTAATAATGGGGGAATGCCCCGGTACCCCTTCGCACCGCACTGAGGCTTATCCTAGCGTAATTTTACCAAAAAATACCTTATTTCTCTTATGTGATATCATTGGGAGGTCTCCCACTATACAGGGTGATTCACGTTGACCGCCTATTAGAAGTATCTCGAGAAAGAAAAAAGATATCGATTTGAAATTTTGGTTATGGTCCTAAGTGTGTAGGATCTATTTAATGAAAATATTTTCAAAACGGTGGCATTTCCGGTTATACCGGAAGTTGACCCTAACTTTGTTATTTTAAATGAGATACCCCCATTTTCAATTTTTTTTTAGATTCCTCGGAAAATTTAAAGGTCACTTCATTAAAGGTTCCCTATGTCTAAAATGAATATTTTCTGAGATATTAATTTTTTTCCCAAAATATTGACGGAATAGTTGTATAATGTAAAAATCAATATCTCAGTAACAACTAATGATAAGACGTTGAATTTTTTATTGAGGTAAGACAAGGTATTGGAGCTATCCATCATGTAATAAAATTGTCAAAATCTCAACTGCAAAGTTTCTAAAATTAACGATATCTATCGACCTCATAGAAACAGCAATAAGTCATTTTTTTTAAATGGAACCATATCTAATTAAATCCACCAATCGATAGCGCGAAAAAATGCGCATCTAAGCATGTATCATGTTCCTATACCCAAAATGTATGATTCTTTAGATATTTGCGATTTTCTAATTTGATCGATGAAAATTGAAGAGTGCCGTATGAAAATTGAAGAGTATGCTTTGACTTTGACTGTGGACGAAACAAAATACAACAAATTCAACATATAGGCTTGTTCTGGTTCAAAATTTTCGCAGTCCTAAAACCGTTCCCGTCTTGCGCAATGTAAAAAATTACCAATTTTAATACACAGCTCATGGTTGTTTCTTCTTTGCGCATGACGGGGACTGATCCAGAACTGTTCTAATGAGAACCAGAACAAGCCTAATGTGACAGCTAATATGTAACTCGTGTTATTGTTTTGGGTTTATTGATGGTAATTCAGGATACATTTCATTAAATGTTCTGCTAATTATTCTGTCACATTGTCCATGAATGTAAAATAAATGAAAAATATCTGAGTTTGAGTAATTATTTGCCATTTTCTCCACAATAAGACACAATACAAAATATTTATAATGAAAAACAATAACACGAGTTATGTATTAGCTGTCACATTTGTTTAATTTGTTGTATTTTGTTTCGTCCACAGTCAAAGTCAAAGCATACTCTTCAATTTTCATCGATCAAATAGAAAATCGCAAATATCTAAAGAATCATACATTTTGGGTATAGGAACATGATACATGTTTAGATGCGCATTTTTTCTTGCTATCGATTGGTGTATTTAATTAGATATGGTTCCATTTAAAAAAAATGACTTATTGCTGTTTCTATGAGGTCGATAGATATCGTTAATTTTAGAAACTTTGCAGTTGAGATTTTGACAATTTTATTACATGATGGATAGCTCCAATACCTTGTCTTACCTCAATAAAAAATTCAACGTCTTATCATTCATTGTTACTGAGATATTGATTTTTACATTATACACCTATTCCGTCAATATTTTGGGAAAAAAATCAATATATCAGATAATATTCATTTTAGACATAGGGAACCTTTAATGAAGTGACCTTTAAATTTTCTGAGGTATCTAAAAAAAAATTGAAAATGGGGGCATCTCATTTAAAATAACAAAGTTAGGGTCAACTTCCGGTATAACCGGAAATGCCACCATTTTGAAAATATTTTCATTAAATAGATCCTACCCACTTAGGACCATAACCAAAATTTCAAATCGATATCTTTTTTCTTTCTCGAGATACTTCTAATAGGCGGTCAACGTGAATCACCCTGTATACACGGAATTGATCCGGTACCACTTCATATCACCGCGTGGCATCGCAAAATTTCCGCTATTTCACTTTCTAAGTCAGTTCCTAAAATTTAAAATGGTGCTAGCAGACACGATCCCGGTAGAGACGATGACCAATGGTAAGGCGAGGCCCGCTCAACCTGCCACTGAAGCCTATGGTCACGGACTCACGAGGAATTCCAGAACGCGAGGGTAGAGTGAACCAATTCTTCCGTAGACCAACGCAACCACGAAGGTGGATCAGTCTATGGTGAGATCTGATCAAGAGCCAATTGATCTACGGTAGATTCACTCTCGCGCCTATGTGGATTCTTCACTCGTGATCCGTTAGATCGGCTGGTGACAATAATCATCTGCGCTATGATTATTGTCGTGATTAAAAGCTCAGTCCGTCCATTGAGGAATCGGTACTGGCGGAGGATAGTGCATATCCTTGGTCGTCTCTACATGCTGCATCGTGCCTGGATGCGTTTGTTCGAGAGTGGGATAATGGTCTAAAAGGATAAATGGAATTTTGGAAACTGTACTGAAAATCGACTTGTGATTTATAAAAAAAATCCTGATATGCACGAAATCATGCATATCAGGTAAAAAATGGAATTTTGGTGTTTAGGAACTAAAGTGAAAATTGTGATATTTTTGATAAAAAAAATGGTGTATACTGTATATGGAACGGATGTTCCATATACTGTATATGGAACGGATGTTCCATACACACCATTCAAGCCTTATGCTTGTATGCTTATGACTAAAAGGATCTTTTTGCTTAAAACTACTTCTACGCCTCCTGCTGCGTTCGTTAACATTCACAAGGGATATTTCCGTTGACGTCTGAGCAATATTTTGCTGACGTCAGGATTAACTGAACACGACAGTGGATATTTCCACTGCATTTAACGAGATTTCGTTAAATTGCCTTTTCAGCCAAGTTATTTTCACGTATATTTTGACTATTGGTCTTTATCTGAAAATAAACCTGTTAAACCACCTCTATGTGTTTATCTCTTTTTATGAGTTCTAATTATCTTCCTCCATTTAAACTAATGTGATTGATCTAAGTTGAAAATTAAACGAAATAATAAATGAAAGTGTATTAGGTTATGAGAAATTTAGTAAACAAGTAATAATAATTCAAAACATATCAATAAAGAACAAGTAATATCAAACTTTATTAAAGAATCTGTTAAATTTACTAAATCACAGCGTAGTTGGTCCTAACTAAATAAAAACTAGACGATCATGCCAAACAAACAAACACCCTGTATTGTACTTATCGCTTCACGATTTGTCACAGGGATAATCGAGGGGGGTATGGGGTGCTTCATCACTTAGTTACAACATAAACATATTATTTAATCCATAGCTGCTTTCAATATTACACTTGATGATAGTAGCCATTTTTTATAAATGACATTGTTTAGGCTTTATACGAGCATAATAATAACAAATATATCCAAATTGACACACTTATATTGATGTTTCATCTCTAAACATGCTATTATTAAATTTATTGGACTTTCTTTAATACATGATGAATATTGGATTAACCCTTTAGCTACTCTAAACGTATATATACGCAAATCCAGTAACTGCTCCAGACGTATATAAACGCTGTACATTTTAACTTGTATAAAGTAATACTAAGGTCTTGTATTTTGTCAATATTATATTTTTAGCATCAAATATGTCGATTGGCAGTCATATTTTGTAAAAAAAAATATTTTATATGTTGACTGCTCCAGACGTATAAATACGCTGAGAGTTCGCCACCCTCGTATCTGAATCGACGTAGTATGCATTCAGCAATTATTCTGCTAATAAGGTGTGTATTTTCGTAATGGCGCGTTATAGTAAAACTGTCTATTACACTGACTAAGAACTGGAGGACATTTTAGCAAACAGAGTGACAATGACAAGTCCCTTTTTTAGTTACCTACATTTATTGCAGTTTTTTTATTTGGCTGCACATTCTTTTGTTTATTTGTAGTGAAAGTTATGCCAGAAAGAATAATAATTAATGGTATTTTTTATTTACTTATAACGATTTTATTTTGTTATTTTGTGTGTTCATTTTGAAGGTTACCATGCGGTAATGTTTTTTTTTACATTCCTACATTTTCTGTAGATATAAAAATTCTGTCAAATAAGAGTAATATATCATTTTATTATACTAAATATAATATGTAAACGAATAATCACTGATTGTTTAATTATACCTTTGCCAAAAGTAAACAATCCGGCCCTGAACATATTCGTAAAATCGGCTTGTTTTACGGTTAACTGCTCCGGACGTATAACACTATGGACCTACGCTGCTCCAGACGTATAAAAACGCAGCGCTTAAATTTCTGCGCACACGGAAGAGAACCAAAAACTCAGGCTTAGCAGTGAAAGGGTTTAAATGGGACGCCCTATATATTTTTGCAAATTTTTATTCTTTCTTTAATTGCCTTTTCGAATATATCTGGTTTTTGAAATTTCGTTGCGGCGTTGTCGAATTATTCAACTGTTTTAAAAAAAAATGTCACTTGCAGACCTCACTGATGAATTCTGCATGAGCGGTATTTTCACAGATTAAGCAAACTTTTTTCGTTAAGTGTTAAGCAATACCATGTCCTAGCCTCCAGATATTTTAAAGTTGAAATTATTTGTACAGGGTGTTTATTACGATGATACAAAAATGGCTAACTTTAATCTATCATAACTTCATTTTTTTAAATGGAACACCTCGTATATTTTTACATATTTGGATAGAGTTTTTGTCGCTCTACAATTTTTATTAACCTATGGTTATACCTAAAACCAACGGTTTCCAGTGAAACTGCATTCTAATAAAAACATCAGGTAATTTCTAGAAATTCGAATATCATAGGAGGCATTGGCACGTGTTTTTTTTTATTTTTGCAAGAAGGAACTATGAGCATTATTGTTTCAATTAATGTTTAAAGTTTCATCACTTATAAATGAAAAAAAAGTTGTCTTATTATTCTACATTTAAATACTTGAACTGTGTGAATTTTCCAAATATTTAGATGGCATTTATCACTGACATTCGTTTGTAACAAATTTGAAACGCTTTTAATTTGCAGACTTTATTGTTACGTTAATTTCTACTCAAATTAGTATCTATTTAAAATGAATTTTTCTAAGCAAGAAAGAATTAATATGATTTACTGCATCGGGGAGAGTTATGGTAATTGCTTGTTGGCCTCTAGATTGTATGATCAAAAATATCCAGACCAAAGACATCCGAATTGTCACGCTCTGTAGATATGAAGGAGAGAATTAGTGCTGCATTTCAAGAAATTAATGTTCAGAAATTAAGAAATGTTAGCCAGTCTTCTTTGAGTCGTCTAAGATTGTGCGTGCAAGAAAATGGAGGACACATTGAACATCTTATGAACCAGATACAACTAAAAAAAATTGTATTTACCGTTTTGTTATAAATGAATTTTTTCATGTTCGTAGTTCCTTCTTGCAAAAACAAAAAAAACACGTGCCAATGCCTCCTATGATATTCGAATTTCTAGAAATTACCTGATGTTTTTATTAGAATGCAGTTTCACTGGAAACCGTTGGTTTTAGGTACAACCAAAGGTTAATAAAAATTGTAGAGCGACAAAAACTCTATCCAAATATGTAAAAATATACGGGGTGTTCCATTTAAAAAAATGAAGTTATGATAGATTAAATTTAGCCATTTTTGTATCATCGTAATAAACACCCTGTACAAATAATTTCAACTTTAAAATATCTGGAGGCTAGAACATGGTATTGCTTACCACTTAACGAAAAAAGTTTGTTTAATCTGTGAAAATACCGCTCATGCAGAATTCATCAGTGAGGTCTGCAAGTGACATTTTTTTTGAAAACAGTTGAATAATTCGACAACGCCGCAACGGAATTTCAAAAACCAGATATATTCGAAAAGGCAATTAAAGAGAGAATAAAAATTTGCAAAAATATATAGGGTGTCCCATTTAAAAAAACATACTTTTGATATGCCACTCTAATATCATACACCATGTATGATTAGAAATAATTTTAAAATATGGTACTTTTGGTCTCCTACAACTTTTATTTCAAACTTTTTTCTGTATAATAAATATTAAAGGAGATATCGAGCGAGGCGCTCTTGGTGACTCACCCTGTATACGAAAACCGAAACAAGAATAAATTAAGAAATAATTTCTAAAAAGTAAAATTAAATTTCTAAGCAAAATAAATAAAACTAACAAAAATTAAACTTACAGAAAGAGGAAAATAAAATAAATGAACTAAACGAAGTAATTAATATAGAAATTAAATTAAATGGCTATCGGAAGACCATAATTATAATGCTTTGTGTGAAAGTGAACTGTATAGTAGGTAAGAATTTTCTTAACCAAGTTGGAGCTATCTCAAATTTCGATGAAAAAAAAAAAGAAAGAATGAATAAGTTTCCTTGAGAAAGTGGGGCGAAAATGAAATTAAAAATGAAAATTTAATTAAAAAGAATTAAATGAAAATAAAACCCATGCACAATAAAAAATGTGGTGGGAAAATAAAATTGAATAAAGTTATTATCGAAATTTGTAAGCGAAAATCGGAAGAGATTATTTGCCCCGAACTACATAAACTAGTAGTATAAAAATTTATTAATGAAAAAATGTAATTCGTGACAGACCATGGCAAATATATTAAAATTACAGCTACCTTATGAAGGTTCATATGAAATTTGAAATGTTGTAAACGAGAATGTGTATGAAATCAGAAACATTGAAAGTAAACTTGTGAGAGGGAAATTTGACATCAATTTATTATACCCATATAAAAGAATAAACTACAAAGATTTTTGTTAAAAATGACAAATTATTTAAAAAAAGAAAAATGTATTAAATTAATTCTGTATTTACCAAAAGGGGATAATGTCATGTTTACCCAGGTTCAAAAA
The DNA here is from genome assembly GCA_963680705.1 of Rhagium mordax. Lineage (NCBI taxonomy): Eukaryota > Metazoa > Arthropoda > Insecta > Coleoptera > Cerambycidae > Rhagium > Rhagium mordax. The sequence goes on from OY796661.1 coordinate 53,318,298, forward strand.
TAAAATAATAAAATTAAAATTTAAATAAATTAATGTACAGTTCCTACTCCGAAAAAACATAGGAAACTTTACTTACGAACTAAAAAGTGTAATTTTTAAAGGATACAAATCTTGGGAAACTTATTTTGCTCTGTCCACGGAGAGAGGCTCGTAACACCAAAAAATCATTCAAATTACAATAAATTAACCAAAAGCCTATAGTACTGCGGATCAGCTAACCTATTGTGCACTTTTTGATAAAATTTGGCACAGAGGTAGACCGATGTAATATGAACAATTTTGGATGTAGAGCCATCGGCCAACTGCCCCCTGGCGGCCGTGGCAGCCATTTTCCAAAATGGCTGCCAGTAGACACCCGAAAGACAACAGAAGTTAGATAAAATTTGCTGCTGAAGGTTTTAGTGAATGTTTATTGAATGTTTTAAATGGGAGATAATTTGTAAGTTATATACAGGGTGAGTCAATGGTGCGTATTTCTTCTGTATCTCCTGTCTCGTTAAAGATAGAGGCATGGTTCAAAATTTTAATTAAATTTTGAGAAAAAGTACATTTTGTTAAATTATTATCAATTATACAGGGCGATCCATTAAAGTGGTAGATGAAAGAATATATATATTTTAAATGGAATGACCCAATTTTTTTATTATGTTTGAATACCACTATGATGTCCTATTCAGCGGTAAAATATTTTTAAAATTTGTTGGATGGTTAATGAAATAAAAAATATTTTTATGGAAAACTGACGTTTGCAGGTATCATTTTGAAAATTGATTTTGGACTTATTTTTGGAGAGTAATATGAAGTTATTAAAAAAGGGTTGCCAATATTCATTGTTCTTCAATAAAAACACTAGAAATTGAAGAAAATTAGAGTATTTAACTCTGCATAGTTGGAGAAATATTTGTAAAATGACAATTGTCAAAATATAGGTTAACTTTTGCCTAACTGTAAACATTTTTACATTTTCATTTTATACGAAACTACACAAAAAAAAAGAACATCAGAGGCAATTCCAAATATATCTAGGGTAGGAACTTATCTAAGAGTCGGAAAAGCTTACAGTCTACAGATTCAGTCGATTGGCGGCTCACAGGGAAATTAATATCTTGGCCTACAGATTTCTGATAACTTCCCTGAGAGAAGAAATGCAAACCACACGTAACAATAAGTTACTTGGGAACACTTATTTTGATTCTTTGTGGGTCTGGCAAGAAGGAACTTATTTGATCTATCAAATATGTTATTGAACCTATACGCAGTGTCCCGGAAATAAGTGCAAATATTTTGTAGGTAGGTTCTTTGATGAGAATTAATGAGGGTCTTTCATATAAACTCTTTTAAAATAATCCCCCCCCTGTCGAGTTTCACCCTCTTAATTGGGTGCAGCACCAAAAGCTAGTTTCATATAATTTTCTCCAAAATTATTTAACTTAGAGCGATAAAATTTTATGTAAGTAAGTAAGTAAGTACTTTATTAGTCATAAATACACAAAAGTGTTTTGACAAGTCAGAAATACACAAAACAATATATAGGTGCAATAATAAGTAATAAAATAATTTAAAACTTAAGTCATAATTAAAATAATATTAAAACTATTGTATACTATACGAGTAAGTATACCGGGTGGTCCAAAAAAAACCGGAATTTTTTATTTCTCTAATAGTTTCGCCAATTTTTAACCGATTTTAATTATTCAAAAACTAAATTATAACTAAAAGATCACGTTATGAGGTAATATAAATATTTTTGGACCACCTACCTGCCAAATATTGGACACCTTGTTTATTCCCCTGCTAAGTATTTTAATTGGCAAATAAATGTATCCCTTAATCTTTTTTTTCTTCTATTGCTGAATTTTGAATGCCCTCCTCATTATTATAGCCAATGCATTTATTAAAAAAATAAATTCTACGTTGGCCATCATAACCTTTAAAGACATAACTAATAACAATAACTAAGCTTCTAAATAGTTCTTTGTAAAACTTTGTAAAATTTCCAATGTCTTGTAGATAAAATTAAATAATATTGCACACCAGAATTCCAATTATTAGTTAATTTTCAAGGTCGTCCATTTTTCAAGAATATTGGTTATAAGAATCAATATTGAAAATTATGAAAGTACACCAGAATCCGAAATCTTCATACTTATTAGATATTTTTCAATAACCAATAATCAATGGTCACCAGAATAAGGCTGATTAACAAAAGACTATTAAAGAACGATATCCACTACCACTAATCCATGACCAGATTGATGCCTTCGGCTTACTTACTTTACGAAACTTGATATGAAATCCGGTATTTCAAGAGATGAAAATCGAGGATAACATTAACATTACTGTCCACGAAACAACTGGTTTAGCATCAACTCTCTTACAATTAAAGACAAATCCGAGATTACTAGTAACCAAATATTTTTTTTAACCAAATATACCAACCGATCATTATGTTGACCCTGAAGAAGCTGTTGATGAACGGTCAGGACTGAAATCCAGTTCGAATAAATAAGCAGGAATATTCAATCTTACTCGTTATTCAGCCACCTTTTTCCCTTAGTGACAAGGTCACTGTAGAAGACGCCCAAGTGGTTGGTGGCGGCAAATTACTAAAAAAAAGAGAAGGACTGACGGTCGCAGCTCACGAACAGGTGGCGACCAACGGCCAACGAATAAATAAAAAAAAAAATGAAAAGAAAGAACAAGAGGTAAGGTAAAGTAAAATCCGTGAGTACCACGTACAAAAATGCAATTCAAATAACTTTGTCCATAATACATGAGTAAGGAGTATCGTATCAAAAAACAAATAATTTAATTACCATACGGGAGTACCGTATAAAAAAATAATTTAATGACAATACGGGTGTACCGTATAAAAATCCAATTAAAATACGGGAGTACCGTACATGAGTACCGAATGAAATTAACAAATCATTTGTACAAGACGGGAGTACCGTGTAGTTATACGGGAGCACCGTACAAGAATTACAAAAGTACTCTCTCATGTGCTCATTCAGTACATATTCCAATAATTTTGACAACACAGATAGAATGCTTATTGGCTTTAGGTCTTTTAGCTCATAAGGGTATTGTATTTGTATTTTTGTATTTTACAGAGATCAGCAAAGACACGAGAGTTACAAGCAATTTCAATGCGGGAGTCCCGTAACCCTAAAGTTATATGTGGGAGTACACAGCCCAATTAATTCAGAAAACTCCGCAAAAGGTTCAGTCAATAAAATCTGTTTATATGAAAGTACATACAATACAAGCGGGAGCACCGCTAGTGAAATCTCAAGACGCGGGAGAACCGCAAAATCAGCGAATATTCGTTACTGCAAATGGGGAGTACCCTTGAACTCTGAATATACTTTGTTTTGAATAATGTCACGTCGCAGGAGAACTGCAGTCTCTTTATAATATTGTGGTAGCCCCACAGAACTAATAAAGTAAGCTACTCATCTAATGTTTAACGAGAATTAAAAACAAATACACGTTTGTTTACATACAAGATCTGTTTAGGAATCGATTTTATTAAATTAAAATGAAAAGGAAACTCAAATAACTGTTGTCTAACCCTATCGCTGAAGTCAGTGCTTGTTTGTGTTCTTTTGTTTCAGTTTGGCTGAAATATTGGCGTGAGGTCGCCCCAATTTCAGGATGGTCGTGTTAGCGGCTCTCAATAAACAAACTTCCAAGGGCAGTAGCAGCGAACATGTCCGAGCCCCAGCTTAGCGAAGGATGCGTGCGCAGCAAAATAATAATAATGTAGTTGGAGTCAGTCAGCTCTGGCAGTCATGATACTTTGTCACATACGACAATAAATGGTTTCTAAATTGTGTTTCTTTGCTTTACTTGGGGTAGTAACCCCTAAAACGCTTACATACATATAAAAATCCCTAACTGATATTTGAATGATTTACTACTCACTTCTCATCTCATATATCAACTGGTATCCAAGGCGATAGATACATTTCTACGTTTTGTAGCGCAGGAGATCGCAAATGGCAGGAAGCAGCAAAGATATTTCGACAAATGAATTATACAATCTGCTATTAACAGCAAATCAACAACAAACGCAAGAAATTAAAAATGAAATAAAATCTAATGTTAGTGAGCTACAAAAGGAAATAGAAACTTGTAACTAAAAAATTGAAAATCTTAAAAATAAGAACCTGCTCCTAGAACGTAAAATAAGGAAAAATAACATAATAATTTTTGGCTTGGATACAAATGAAATTATTGGAGACAACATACAAGAACGTACCAAGATATTGGCAGAAAAAACTTTGGAGACAATAAATACATTGTTTAATTTGCATATCACGATAAATGATGTGAATAATGTCTACAAAATTGGCAATAAGAATAATTCACCTATCGTTGTTGAATTTATATCGTTCCTAAAGAAGACTGAATTATTCCTAGACACTGAAAAATTAAGAAATCTGAAGGGCACAGGTATTTCTATTTCTAATGACCTTAGTGAAGAAGATAGGCAAGAACAAAAACTATTGAGACATCACTTAAAAAAGGCGCGTGCCAAGCAAATTGAGGCCAAAATAAAAGGTAACAAATTAGAAATAAACAAGAAACTATATACCGTAAGTCAACTTGAAGTAAGGGAGGAAGCGATAAGCAGTGAAGAAGAGTCCACTACTGAAGAAGAGACTTATTCTGAAGGCGCAGATGAGGAAAAAATAGAAAAAAAATCAGTTGAAAGCAATTCGCAAGTAGACCCAACTATACTTTTGCCAGGAGTAAATAATGGTCAACAGGTAAAATATAGGATTGGGGACAATAAGAAGAAAAGAAAAAAACAGAAAACACCTAGTCCACAGGCTGATTATAAAACTAGACTAAAGAAGAAGAACGAAAAAAATTGAAGATTTCGATTAAATTAGAAATATAAAATAATTATAATTGTATCTCTTTTATTCTTTATATACTAATTACAATTATAAGTAATAATAGTAATAGGTTTTTATATGTATATAAGTTGCTTAATAAATTAAAAATGGATCCATTTATCAGAGATTTTAAAAGTAATTTAATGAAAACATTCGCTGTTGATACGGTCGAGGATTGTGGGAAGTTGATGGATACTCTTAAATTTAAAATTCTACATAATAATATCCGTAGCTTGGCAAAGAACTTTGAGGACTTTGAACTACTAATAAGTCAATTTAAAACTGAGTTTGATTGTCTAGTGCTATCAGAAACCTGGAATATCCCAGATATAGACCTTTTTAGCATAAAAGGTTATGATATTATTTATAATGGAGGCAGATATAATCAAAATGATGGTACAATAGTGTATATTAAAAGTGTTTATAATTATAAGTTTGATACCATAAAGATTTTCGATGTAACTGCTCTTAAAGTAACTATAAAGTTACCGGAAAATGACTTAGTGATAACTTGCATTTATAGATCTCCTTCATCTTGCCCTTTTTCATTTAATCAGCACCTAAAAACTTACCTTCAAGAACATGTAAATAATAAGCATTTCAATATATTTTTAGGTGACATAAATATAAACATTTTAAACGATTCTTTATTGACTTATGAATATCTAAATATTTTGTATGAGTGGGGATTCATATCAACAATCAATGATTTAACTCGAGTGCAAGAAAATTAGGGTACGTGCATAGACCATTTATTTATAAAAAATATTACAACGAAAGTAACACCAATAATTCTTAAAACTACTATAACTGACCATTTCACAATAATTTTTGAATTTGATACAAAACTGGGAAAAAACAATCATATACCGTTAAAAAAAAAACAAACTATAAATTACAAAAAATTAAAAGCACAGGTACTGTTGGAAAATTGGGATGATTTCTACAATTGTAATGACCTTGACACTGCAACACATATATTATTAATTAGATAAATAACAACGCGCAAAATTGCTCCACAGAGACCAACATTACATTATGTAAAAAAAGAAGTGACTGGATTAGAGTAGGTATAATAAATTCGATTAAAAAAAGAGATGTTATGTATAAATCTTGGCAAAAGGATAAAAATAATAATGATTTACACAAACAATTTAAAACATACAGGAATAAGTTAAACAAAATAATTAAAAAACAAAAAATTGAATATTTACAAAACAAAATAGAAAAAAATAAATTAGATTCTAAAAAACTTTGGCAAACAGTGCAGGAGGCTTGCTCTAAAAACTGCGATAAAATTGATATAAAAGTTATAAAAGCCGATAATAATCAGATTATCACTGATCCTCTACATATTGCAAATACATGTATTGATCATTATACGGGGTTAGGAAAAAATCTTGCAGGCAAAATAACTCCAATAAAAAACTTCAACGAAATTGAGAAGACGGTACTTAATAGTATATATGTAAATGAAACAAATACTGAAGAAATTAAAAAAATTATATTAGGATTAAAAAATAAAAAAGCACCAGGTTTGGACAACATACTTACTGAAACTTTAAAATGTATCGTGGATGAAATTTCTCCACATGTATGTTTTTTAGTAAATAAAATTATAGCTACAGGGTACTGGCCAACTTGCTTAAAAGAAGCTGTTATCAAGCCAATCTACAAGATGGGGGATAAGCTTGATTGTGCTAATTATAGGCCAATATCCTTAATATCAAATTTGGCTAAAATACTTGAAACTGTAATTAAAAAGAGAATAATTAATTACTTAGATAAAAATAATTTATTATCTCCCTACCAATTTGGTTTCAGAGAGTCTAGATCTACACAGGATGCAATAAGCCACTTAACAGCAAATATTCAAAAAGCGTTTAATGAGAGTAAACCAGCTCTTTGCATCTTTGTAGATCTAGCAAAAGCTTTCGATACTGTCAGCCACGTAAAATTATTGACAACTCTTGGAAACCACGGTTTTCGTGGTAATATTTTAAAACTTTTAACCAGCTACCTCTCAGATAGAAAACAGTGCGTTAACATCAACAACGCATCGAGTGATTTTAAGACTGTTGAGTACGGTGTTCCGCAAGGAACTGTGCTTGGACCGCTCCTCTTTAATATTTATATAAATAATCTATTCACACTGTCTATTAGCGGTTCTATTATTGGTTTTGCAGATGACACAGCTGTTTTTTATACTGCAGATAGCTGGGAATCTCTTAAAAATAATGCTGAAAAAGACTTCAAATGTATCAAGAACTGGTTTGACTCCAAGCTACTGACAATAAATTTTAATAAAACTAAGTTTCTGCCGTTTGCAACGACTAAAAAAAACCTACCTAATTTAATACCATTACAAATTGATTGCGACGGAACCATAATTGAGATTCCGCCTGCGAGTAGTATAAAATATTTAGGACTATATTTTGACAGCATGCTGAAATGGGACGTACATATAAATAAACTAGTAATAAAAATTCGAAGTTTGCTGACTAAATTTAGATATTTAAAACAAGTTTTGGATAAAAAACATCTATTAATTCTTTACTACGCGCTGGTGGAGTCTCAATTAAGGTATGGTATTGTTGCATGGGGAGGAGCTTATAACAACATTATAAATAAACTTGATATAATACAAAAATGGATTTTGAAAATTATGTATGATAAGAAAATAACTTACCCCTGTGATGAGCTTTATAACCTTGCTAATGTTCTTGATATTAGACAACTTTTTTGTGCAGGATTAATCTTAGAACAAAAAAATAATACTAAAAAATTGGTATTCTACATAATTACCAGACCAGGTATAATGATATGACAATTGTGGTACCTTTTGCAAAAAAAACCATTGTACAAAGATATTCCTATGTTCTAAGTCCTCGAATATATAACCATGTACCAAGTGATTTAAAAAAAATAAACTCGTTAACAATGTTTAAGAAGTTCCTAAAGAAATGGATCCTTTCTAAGCCTCGTACATATTTCTATCAATTAATTAACCAGTGATTTATCTAATTTACACCAGGTGTACATAACATAACTAAATATTTATTAGGTATCATCAGCTTCCCCTTTCATCTATCCCTAAATATACTTAGCTGGTAACTTATTAAGAGTATCTACCCTTGTATACTTACTGGCTTTCTCCTAAAATGTTTTTCTTTAATTGTGCTTTTATTTTCTTATTTTCTTAGTACGACTCAGTCACTAAGTAAATTAGGTTTATTTAAAAAAAAAACTCGTACCTATTAGGTTTAATTTCGTTACGATGAAATTTAATATGTAGGTATATCTGTTACTTGTATTTTGTTCCTGTGAATATGATGTAATTATTGCCTCTTTACAAGTTTCTTACTTTTAAGAGTAATGTTTTACTTCTGAGTTTGCAGGATGTACTCACCGCAGACATTTCTTGTCTTTGTGAGCTTATTATTTACACTCTAATAAGAATTATTGTTTTGTTATATTTTTCTTTCTCTTGGCATGTTCAATTCTATTTTTTCTTTGTTTTACACGATTTAATATACTGCCAAACAATGTATTAATATTACTTTAAGATGTATACGAAGTTTACATGTGTATGTATATGTATTTATGTGTGTGTGTGTAAATAAATATTATTATTATTTTTTTTTTTTTTTTTTTTTTTTTCCTTTTTTTTCCGTTTCCGGAAGAAATTGCTGGACAGTCTCCCTGTGGCCTCCGACACCACACAGAGAGAGCGCCAGCGAATAATCTACAGCAACTCCCCACATCCCGCAGTCACTGTAGATTCCAGACTCATGGGATCCCAGGATGACCGCTTTCTGCATTTGACCAGCCAACCATTCTGCCGATGTTTGGCAGGCAGGCATGGTCTTCAATGCGGAGAGCAGCGTGGGCTTCATACCTCCGAGTACACCGATTATCAGGACGACCATTTTGACAGAGTAGCCTGGGTATAGCACTTGGAGCTCGTACCGGAGATCTCTGTATTTAGTCCGTTTCTCCTCCTCCTTCAAGGCGATGTTTGTCTCAGCAGGTGCTGAGAACTCGATGACATACATCACCTTGGTCTGATGGTCGAGGAGGCTTATTGGCGTGAATTCGCCTGACGGTCGGGAACGAGTAGTTCCAGTAAATCCGGCATTTCTCGTTCTCGACAACGGACTCGATATCTCCGGGGACGTAAGGCAGCACTGGTGTTTGGTCTATCTGATACGAGTGCCGTAGATGGTAGTATAGCACTCGTAAAGCCGCGTTATGTCGTTGGATGTAGACCGAAGTCGCATAAATCGGGCATGCAGATAATAAATGCATGAGCGACTCCGGCGCCTGACGGCAGGTCCTGCAGTTGATATCAGGTACCTCTACACCCATCACGCGACTGCGATAGACCAATGTGTTAATAACACCATCTTGGCAGGCCACAATGTATCCCTCGGTCTCCGACTTCAGCCCCGCTGACCTTAAAAATGCAAAGGTCAGCTCTGTCGATAAACCCAGTGCTTCTATGTTGTTATAGAAAACACCGTGCAGGGGTTTATCGACGTGCTGCCTGAACAGATTTCTCTGTTCGGCAGCTTTGATGTGGGCTGTCAGACGATTAGACGGAAGCTCAGTGACTGAGTCACCTCGCTGGCCTTCTCGCCTGTAGTCGAACACGAGACCGAGTTCATCTGCGGCCCTCTGTGCTGCCCTAAACAATAAAGCGCCAACTCCCACAGCTTCATGATCTCTCACTAACTGTAGGAGTGGGTCCGAGCTCCTGATGACATTACATGCCATACTCAGTGCCACTCTGCCATGCACGCACTCCAGACTCAAGAGTCCTCGGCCCCCCCGTTGACGTGGGAGGTACACACGATGAGCGGACGATCTAGGATGAATACTCCTATGAATATTCATCATCTTGCGGGTATTCCTGTCCAATTGACGCAGCTCATCTACTCCCCATTTGACTACACCAAAGGAGTAGAGCAGAATCGGAACGGCAAGCATATTAGTGGCAGACACCTTGTTCTTCCCCGAAAGTTCTGATGACCAGATCGTTCGGAGTCGGTGTCTGTACTTGCCACGGAGAGAATCCTTTATTTGGTTCACATCCTGGATGTGGCGTTGTTCCACACCCAGGTATGTGTAGGTCTCTCCGGCATCCAAATGTCGTAGGATGCTTCCGTCTGCGAGCTGCGCATCTTCGTGGAATTCCCCGCATCGTCCTCTCTTGAGGTGGACGACTGCGCATTTGTCCAACCCAAACTCCATTCCAATTGCCCGCGTGTATTCCTCGATCACCCTGAGAGCATTTTGAAGTTCTCGCTCTCCGGAGGTATAGAGTTTAAGGTCATCCATATAAAATAGATGGGTGACCTTATGCCTCCGGTTGCTGGGTGGCCCACACTGATACCCGCGGGTTTGGCGGAGTCCAACAGATAGCGGCAGCAGTGAGATGCAGAAGAGGAGCGGACTCAAAGAGTCACCCTGAAACACTCCTCTCTTAAATGTCACCAACTCTGTCGAAACTCGCTCGGCACCGGATGTTATGGTGAAGCGAGTTCTCCAAAGCGGCAACAGTTGTTCGATGCATCTCACTAGTGGTGCTGGTACCGCAAGATATCCGAGCAAGTGTAACAAAAGCTCGTGGGATGTTGTATCAAATGCCTTGCGATAATCAATCCAGGCCATTGACAGATTCCGCTTGTACTGCACAGAATCCTGTGTAATACAGCGGTCTATCAGCAGGTTTTCCTTGCAACCTACCAGGCCCTTCTTGGCACCACGCTGTTCGTTTATCTGCTGGTAGACCGGATCAACAGACCTCAACATCCTGGTATACAAGATACGAGTAAATAACTTGTAGCAGGAGTTGAGGCAGGTAATCGGCCTATAATTTTTTGGGTCAGACAGATCCCCCTTTTTGGGGATTAGCACAGTTCGCCCCTCGACAAACCAGTCCGGAATTTGCTGCCCCTCGTTCAACCATGAGTTAAAAACTCGGGCCAGATGGCGGTGGGTGGAAGGGAACTTCTTCCACCACCAGTTGTTTATACCATCTGGACCCGGGGCAGCGAAGTTCTTGGTTCCAACAAGTGCTTGTTGAACCTCTTCCGTACTGATTGCCGGGCACACTTCGTCTGGCTCTTCTAAGACTCTACGACAAAGAGCCTCGAAGTGTGCTATAGCTGGAGTGTCATTATCGAATGGACTCGCGACTTCGTAGATTCCTTTCCAGAAGGCGGATTTTCGACAACACGCTGTGGCTCTTGGAACAGGCGAGACGGGTTTGTTTGAAACAATTTGTTTTGTTCCAAACTCCGCATTCGCCTGACCAAAGTTTTCTTAATAGCCATAAGCGCTCGAATCCTATCTAGACAGTGCTGCTTGATGGTCTGCAGCACTGTGCGATTTAGAGTGTGGTGTTGGCGTCTCAGTCCGGCTGCCACTCGCCGGACCTTCGGTGTAAATGGTCTGCCTGCGACTATATAATCCACCACACTCTGGATTCGAGAAGCGTGTTGCCTTGCTGATCGAATTTTAGCTTCGATCTTCTGTACGCGCCGCTTAGCTTTCTCGACCCTATCAACTGCGCTTGCCAGGCGCTGTTGTGGGACGAGTTGCTTATTATTATTATTATTATTATTATTATTATTATTTTTTTTTTTTTTTTTTTTTTTTTTTCCGTTTCGGAACGAAAGTGCTGGACAGTCTCTGTTCAATCCTATTGTTAAAAGTTTAATTTTATTTTATAGATTTATTTCTGGCGATATATAATACGCACAATTTTTCGTTTTCCAAGTAAAGAACTTTTATTTTTACAAGTTTCTTATACGCATTTCTTGTGCTCTATTGTCTACCACGAGGGGAAGAGCGCGAAGAAGTGAGTCCGCAAGCAACTATACAAGTGAACAGACGTATTCACGTACCATATTGAAAACCTCCTTAATTTAATTCACCGCAAATTTTACATTTAACTTTATTTCTGTGTATGTGCAAAGTGCATCATCAAACATCAGAAGAACTGACCGGTCAGAAGAAGATCAGGAAGATAAAGCAGCAGGTAAGACATAAGAGCACAAGTTTAATTTTTATGACGAAATTCTTTCGAACAGTCTTATGGTTGCACCATAGAGTTTCATAAATTTACAGTCCATTTAATCGCAAACGCACCATTTTTTGGCCCACTTCGAGCAGGATTTAGTTATAAAAATTTTGCATATTTTATATCGCCATTTTTTATTTCAAATCATTTATCTTTCTGACGCTCGGTTAACGTTCTTACTGTTTGAATTTTGATATATGCGCATGTGCACATTCCGCTGCTTTAAAAACCACTCGTTTTAAAGTATTTCATTTCTTTATATCGTTAGCGTTTTTGTCTATCTTGGAAAACAGCGGCGTTGTTGCCAAAGTTGAAAGAAATAGCATTTAGCTTAATTTTTATATTTTTATTACTTAAACATTAAACGCATATTATTTGAATTGTTGTCACTTTCATAGAGAGTAAATTAGTTAAGTTAGTAAAATGGCAGAGAGACTTAAAAAATATCTTGGTATATGACATATATACGAAAATCGTATGTCTGAGTTACACCAACTTGCAGAGCAAAGTAAAACCGATCATTCACTTCATTCTCAATTTGTTCAACGTTATAAATCTATTGAAGAAGTTTTCGAGGAATTTGAAAAATTACATAGAGTCATTACTGAGATTTTATGTCTTACTGAAAATTCTGATTTAAATGAAAACGATCAAGTACGTACCGCATTCGATAAGGAGTATTATTCTGTAAAAGGTACATTTTCAGATTTGTTTGAAGCTAAACCGCAAGGTGTTGTACAAAATCAAAATAACGATTCTGTTCCTAGTTCAAAACCTCGTGTTCATTTACCAGAAATAAAATTAATTAAATTCACGGGAAACATAAAGACCTTTTCTTCATTTATTGAAGTTTTCAACGCCTTAATTCACGAAAACTCTTCACTTTCGAATGTCGAAAAATTTAGTCATTTACATTCATGCCTTGAAGGCCCGCCAAAGAATTTAATTTCATGTTTACCGTTGTCGAATGATAATTACACAATCGCTTATTCGAATTTAAAAAAGAGATACACAAATAAACGTTATTTAGCCACCGCACATTATAACGAACTTAAAGATTGTCCGCCTGTTTCCTCAGAAAATCCACATTCGCTTCGTGCGCTATTAGATACATTTTCTGAGAATTTAGCAGCCTTGAACAATTTAAATTTTAAGTCCGAGAATTGGGATTTTCCGTTAGTTCAACTTATTTTTGAAAAGTTGGATGAGACTACTATTTCGCGCTTTGAATTAAGTTATGCCTCAGCTGAAATGCCTTCTTATGAAACTGTGATAACCTTTTTAGAAAACCAGTGTACCGCATACGATACAATTGCTTTAACTTCTCTTCCCAAAAAGGGAAAGGTTACCTATGTGCAGAACCGCATCAGTAATAATACTAATGCACGTCAATCCTCTGCATATTTTGCAAATACAATTAATAATACCTTATGCTCATTATGTAAGAGCAACCATTTACTTTTTAAATGTCCCGCATTTTTAACAAAATCTCCGCAAGAACGCTATAACTTTGTAAAACAAAATAAAAATTGTGTCAATTGTCTGAGTCCTTCTCACAATTTTAAAAAATGTAATTCACAAAATACGTGTCATAATTGTAATAAGCGTCATCATACTCTGTTGCATTTTAATGCTAAAGTTTATAATGAACCGCCTACTTTTACAAATAATACACATAATAATTTAACTAGCACTAGTGGCAACGTCGCAGATTGCTCGGGCAATTTTGAGAATGCTGCTTCCACTTCACATATTAACGCAAACGGCAATAATAATACTTTACCCCAGCCTGTACAGGGTTTACATTTAGACATAAAGCAAACAAATATTTTACTTTCTACGGTACAGCTTCATATTTTAGATTCAAGGGGTAACTATCAAAAAATACGTGGACTTATTGACTGTGGTTCGCAAGCTTGTTTTTTGTCTAAACATTGCGCAAATAAGTTAGGTCTTAAACCTTATCAGTTATCATTATCGGTACATGGGTTAGGGCAAATGCAAACCAATTTAACTTCTGCCGTCCAGTGCAGTATTAAACCTATTGATGGTTTAACACCACTTTTTAATATTGAAGCAATCATTTTAGAAAAGGTGTGTTCACCACTGCCTAGCTCCTATATTTCAATTGAAAATTGGGCTCATATTTCACAATTAAAACTCGCAGACACACACTTTAACCAACCTGGCCCTATTGACTTGTTATTAGGAGCAGATATATTTTCGAAAATATTAAGAAACGGCCGCGTTACTAGCAATAATAAAAATCAGCCTACCGCAATCGAAACAATTTTCGGGTTTATTCTTATGGGTAATGTAGAAACAAATTCTTCGCAAATTAATTCATTTTTTACTTCGGTAGAATGTCAAACTTTAGATAATACCTTAAAGAAATTCTGGGAGATAGAGGAGGTTCCATATAAAAAATTTCTTTCACCCGAAGATGAATCTTGTGAAAATATTTTTATTAAAACGCATACACGCACCGCTACTGGTAAATATGTGGTAAATCTACCGTTTAATCAGCCACAGCCTTTTTTTGAGGATTCTAAAGAAATCGCACTTCGTCGTTTTTTCTCACTCGAACGTCGTCTTTTAAATAACCCACAGTTACGTCAAGATTATTCCGCCTTTATACAGGATTACCTTAATAGTGGTCACTGTGAATTAATCATTAATGATACAGAACAAAATAATAATACTTTTTATATACCTCATCACCCTGTATTTAACCCGCATAGTACTACTACTAAATTAAGAGTTGTTTTCGATGGCTCCGCAAAAAGCAAAAACAATATTTCTTTGAATGATACATTATTTCGCGGTCCTAAACTTCAACAAAATATAGTTGTTTTATTGTTAGAATTCCGCATGCATAACATAGTTTTTACCGCAGACATAAAACAGCACTTTAGAAATATTTTAGTTAACCCCATTCATAGAGATTATCAGAGAATCCTATGGAGATTCAATTCAAAAGAACCTATACAACAATATCGCTTAAATACGGTTACATACGGCTTAGCATCTTCGCCATATTTAGCCATTCGCTCTCTTTTACAATTAGCCGAGGATGAAAATTCTAAGTTTCCTCTAGCTGTCCAAGTTTTAAAAACAAATTTTTACGTAGATGACGCTCTGTTTGGGTGTTCAAATAAACCAGATGCTCTTATTTTAAAAACTCAATTAATTCAACTTTTGCAAAAGGGTGGTTTTGAATTAAGAAAATGGACGTGCAATTATCCAGAATTACTTTCAGATTTACCACACGATCATTTACATAACAATTCACTTAATTTTGATACAAATTCTGACACAATCAAAATTTTAGGCCTAAATTGGAATTCAAATCTTGATATTTTTTCTTACTCTGTACAGCCAGTTAACAAAATTTGCACTAAACGAAGTATATTGTCAGATTTAGCTCGTATCTTTGACCCCCTTGGATTTTTAACGCCTGTTACATTTCTTGCCAAATTACTTATACAGCGTCTCTGGGAATTAGGTATAGGTTGGGATGAGACACCGCCTGAACATATTTTAAAACTCTGGACCCGATTTAAATTCGAATTACCACAACTTTCGCAGTTACAAATACGAAGACAAATTTTTAATAATTCTTACACCTCTTGTGAGTTACACGGATTTTCGGATGCTAGCGAAAAGGGCACTGCAGCAGCAGTATATTTAAGAGTTTTTGAAAATAACAATATTTCTGCGACCTTAGTTTGTGCAAAATCAAAAGTCGCACCGCTAAAACGCTTGTCAATTTGCCGTTTAGAGCTAATGGCGAGTGTTTTATTGTCAAATCTTATGGCAGTTGTCTTAGAAAGTTACCGCGAAAAAATAGATTTTACTAATATTTACGCATGGACTGATTCTTCAGTAGTTTTATCTTGGATAAGATCCTCTCCACATAAGTGGAAGCCATTTGTTGGAAACCGCGTTGCTTTAATCCAGGACAAAATCGCCCCGTCACATTGGCATCATATTTCTACATCACATAACCCTGCTGATGCGGCATCACGAGGATTAACTCCTTCGGATCTGATTAATCATACCCAATGGTGGGTGGGTCCTGCATGGTTATCTCTACCAAATGATCAGTGGCCCTCTCCTCTTTTTGAGTCAAATCCCACTACTCATGAAGAAGAGAAAAAAATCGCGTTATCTACCTTTGTCACCTTAAATATTTTTGAAACTATTGTAAATAATCATTCTTCACTTGAAAAAATAAAACGCATTACCGCATATATTTTACGGTTCATAAAAAACGCCAAATATCCGCAACATAAGAACACTAGTTTCTTTACAATTCAAGAATTACATTCTGCTTTAATTGTTATAATTAAATATTTTCAATACTTGCATTTTTCTAACGAAATTTCTCTTATTAAAAGAGGTAAACTAACTTCAAAAATTTTGCTAAAGTTGAACCCATTTCTTGACAACAATGATATTTTACGAGTTGGTGGCAGATTGCATTATTCTAAACTATCATATGATAAAAAATTTCCCATTTTACTGCCGAAATGTAGATTAACTGAATTAATAATAGAAAATTACCATGAACAGTTCCTACATCCAGGCTTACAAACGCTGCACTTTTTATTAAGTCAACATTTTTGGATCTTATCTTCAAAACGGTTAATTCGAAAGGTTATTCGGAAATGTCATAATTGTTGGCGATTGAATCCGACGCCATTACAACCCCCTATGGGGAACCTTCCGGCGGTACGCATATCGCAAATAAAGCCGTTCGCTAGCACAGGGACGGACTTTTCTGGACCAATTAATATTACCTTACGTAAAATGAGAGGTGCAAAAACATATAAGGCTTATATTTGCTTATTTATCTGTATGGCTACAAAAGCTGTTCATATTGAGTTGGCTTCAGATCTCTCAACTGAGACTTTTCTCAACTCACTCCGTAGATTTATAGCTAGACGGGGACGATGCTCGGAGCTGTATTCGGATAATGGTACTAATTTTGCCGGTGCAAATAATTATCTTTCAAAAATAATGAAATCTGCGGCTTCTGAAGAAAAAATTAAGTGGCATTTTAATCCTCCATTGGCGAGCCATATGGGCGGTCTTTGGGAGTCAAATATTCGGTGTATTAAAACGCACTTATTACGTGTAATTGGCTCTCAAGTTCTTACCTACGAAGAACTTTCCACAGTGTTGGTACAAATTGAGGCGGTGCTTAATTCGCGACCACTTTGCTCTGTAAGCTCAGATCCCAATGATCTTACTGTTCTGACACCAGGACATTTCTTGACGCTTGAACCATTGTCTGCAATACCAGAACCAGATACCTCTAATTTAAATTTAAATCAGCTAACCCGCTGGCAACTGTTGCAACGGTTACATTTTGATTTCTGGAGCCGTTGGCATAAGGAATATTTACATACCTTGCACCAACGAGCCAAATGGCATAATCCAGCTGATACACTTGTGCCGGGTACTTTAGTTTTGCTTAAAACGGATAATGCTCACCCTTTACATTGGCAAACTGCCCGTGTAGTGGAAGTACACTATGGCCAAGATAACGTTGCAAGAGTTGCTACAGTACATACTAAAAATGGACTGTTAAAACGTCCCTTAGTTAAACTATGTCCATTACCAAATTGCTGACTTGATTTAATTTAATTTAATTTAATTTAATTTTTTTCTTTTCTCACTTTCTCCATTATTATTTTTTTGTTTTAAAACGGGGTTTTAAAACGGTGGGTGGGAATGTTCAATCCTATTGTTAAAAGTTTAATTTTATTTTATAGATTTATTTCTGGCGATATATAATACGCACAATTTTTCGTTTTCCAAGTAAAGAACTTTTATTTTTACAAGTTTCTTATACGCATTTCTTGTGCTCTATTGTCTACCACGAGGGGAAGAGCGCGAAGAAGTGAGTCCGCAAGCAACTATACAAGTGAACAGACGTATTCACGTACCATATTGAAAACCTCCTTAATTTAATTCACCGCAAATTTTACATTTAACTTTATTTCTGTGTATGTGCAAAGTGCATCATCAAACATCAGAAGAACTGACCGGTCAGAAGAAGATCAGGAAGATAAAGCAGCAGGTAAGACATAAGAGCACAAGTTTAATTTTTATGACGAAATTCTTTCGAACAGTCTTATGGTTGCACCATAGAGTTTCATAAATTTACAGTCCATTTAATCGCAAACGCACCAGTCTCCCTGTGGCCTCCGACACCACACAGAGCGAGCGCCAGCGAATAATCTACAGCAACTCCCCACATCCCGCAGGGTTAGTCACTGTAGATTCCAGACTCGTGTGCTCTAAGTAGACGAAGGGATCCCAGGATGACCGCTTTCTGCATTTGACCAGCCAACCATTCTGCCGATGTTTGGCAGACAGGCATGGTCTTCAATGCGGAGAGCAGCGTGGGCTTCATACCTCCGAGTACACCGATTATCAGGACGACCATTTTGACAGAGTAGCCTGGGTATAGCACTTGGAGCTCGTACCGGAGATCTCTGTATTTAGTCCGTTTCTCCTCCTCCTTCAAGGCGATGTTTGTCTCAGCAGGTGCTGAGAACTCGATGACATACATCACCTTGGTCTGATGGTCGAGGAGGACTATGTCAGGCTTATTGGCGTGAATTCGCCTGACGGTCGGGAACGAGTAGTTCCAGTAAATCCGGCATTTCTCGTTCTCGACAACGGACTCGATATCTCCGGGGACGTAAGGCAGCACTGGTGTTTGGTCTATCTGGTACGAGTGCCTTAGATGGTAGTATAGCACTCGTAAAGCCGCGTTATGTCGTTGGATGTAGACCGAAGTCGCATAAATCGGGCATGCAGATAATAAATGCATGAGCGACTCCGGCGCCTGACGGCAGGTCCTGCAGTTAATATCAGGCACCTCTACACCCATCACGCGACTGCGATAGACCAATGTGTTAATAACACCATCTTGGCAGGCCACAATGTATCCCTCGGTCTCCGACTTCAGCCCCGCTGACCTTAAAAATGCGAAGGTCAGCTCTGTCGATAACCCCAGTGCTTCTATGTTGTTATAGAAAACACCGTGCAGGGGTTTATCGACGTGCTGCCTGAACAGATTTCTCTGTTCGGCAGCTTTGATGTGGGCTGTCAGACGATTAGGCGGAAGCTCAGTGACTGAGTCACCTCGCCGGCCTTCTCGCCTGTAGTCGAACACGAGACCGAGTTCATCTGCGGCCCTCTGTGCTGCCCTAAACAATAAAGCGCCAACTCCCACAGCTTCATGATCTCTCACTAACTGTAGGAGTGGGTCCGAGCTCCTGATGACATTACATGCCATACTCAGTGCCACTCTGCCATGCATGCACTCCAGACTCAAGAGTCCTCGGCCCCCCCCGTTGACGTGGGAGGTACACACGAGGAACGGACGATCTAGGATGAATACTCCTATGAATATTCATCATCTTGCGGGTATTCCTGTCCAATTGACGCAGCTCATCTACTCCCCATTTGACTACGCCAAAGGAGTAGAGCAGAATCGGAACGGCAAGCATATTAGTGGCAGACACCTTGTTCTTCCCCGAAAGTTCTGATGACCAGATCTTTCGGAGTCGGTGTCTGTACTTGCCACGGAGAGAATCCTTTATTTGGTTCACATCCTGGATGTGGCGTTGTTCCACATCCAGGTATGTGTAGGTCTCTCCGGCATACAAATGTCGTAGGATGCTTCCGTCTGCGAGCTGCGCATCTTCGTGGAATTCCCCGCATCGTCCTCTCTTGAGGTGGACGACTGCGCATTTGTCCAACCCAAACTCCATTCCAATTGCCCGCGTGTATTCCTCGACCACCCTGAGAGCATTTTGAAGTTCTCGCTCTCCGGAGGTATAGAGTTTAAGGTCATCCATATAAAATAGATGGGTGACCTTATGCCTCCGGTTGCTGGGTGGCCCACACTGGTACCCGCGGGTTTGGCGGAGTCCAACAGATAGCGGCAGCAGTGAGATGCAGAAGAGGAGCGGACTCAAAGAGTCACCCTGAAACACTCCTCTCTTAAATGTCACTAACTCTGTCGAAACTCGCTCGGCACCGGATGTTATGGTGAAGCGAGTTCTCCAAAGCGGCAACAGTTGTTCGATGCATCTCACTAGTGGTGCTGGTACCGCAAGACATCCGAGCAAGTGTAACAAAAGCTCGTGGGATGTTGTATCAAATGCCTTGCGATAATCAATCCAGGCCATTGACAGATTCCGCTTGTATTGCACAGAGTCCTGCGTAATACAGCGGTCTATCAGCAGGTTTTCCTTGCAACCTGCCAGGCCCTTCTTGGCACCACGCTGTTCGTTTATCTGTTGGTAGACCGGATCAACAGACCTCAACATCCTGGTATACAAGATACGAGTAAATAACTTGTAGCAGGAGTTGAGGCAGGTAATCGGTCTATAATTTTTTGGGTCAGACAGATCCCCCTTTTTGGGGATTAGCACAGTTCGCCCCTCGACAAACCAGTCCGGAATTTGCTGCCCCTCGTTCAACCATGAGTTGAAAACTCGGGCCAGATGGCGGTGGGTGGAAGGAAACTTCTTCCACCACCAGTTGTTTATACCATCTGGACCCGGGGCAGCGAAGTTCTTGGTTCCAACAAGTGCTTGTTGAACCTCTTCCGTACGATTGCCGGGCACACTTCGTCTGGCTCTTCTAAGACTCTACGACAGAGAGCCTCGAAGTGTGCTATAGCTGGAGTGTCATTATCGAATGGACTCGTGACTTCGTAGATTCCTTTCCAGAAGGCTTCGACATTATCAACAGTTGGCGGATTCTCGGCAACACGCTGTGGCTCTTGGAACAGGCGAGACGGGTTTGTTTGAAACAATTTGTTTTGTTCCAAACTCCGCATTCGCCTGACCAAAGTTTTCTTAATAGCCATAAGCGCTCGAATCCTATCTAGACAGTGCTGCTTGATGGTCTGCAGCACTGTGCGATTTAGAGTGTGGTGTTGGCGTCTCAGTCCGGCTGCCACTCGCCGGACCTTCGGTGTAAATGGTCTACCTGCGACTATATAATCCACCACACTCTGGATTCGAGAAGCGTGTTGCCTTGCTGATCGAATTTTCGCTTCGATCTTCTGTACGCGCCGCTTAGCTTTCTCGACCCTATCAACTGCGCTTGCCAGGCGCTGTTGTGGGACGAGTTGCTTGGCGGCAGCGTACACCGCGCTGTTGATCTGCCAGATGTTGGCATCTTCTGGAAGCTCCTCACTAATCAACGAATCCATTCGTGCCAGGTCTTGTGGCTTTGGGTTAACCCTGGTGTTAAGGTTAACCCTCGTCCTTAAAGCGATATTGGTGTACTCAGGAGGATGTTCCTCGTCAGCTGGTATTTGCCGCGGTGGAAGTGCGGCAGGCACTTCCTCACGCTGACGAGGTGCCCTTACATAACCTGTTCTGCGCAGGAAGGATACTTGATCTCTCAGATGTTGTTGAGAGCAGGCGCGATACTCCGGGTGCATATCGCACCACAACCGGTGTAATCGCGCCATGTACCCCCTGCGCTCAGGTTCGCTGCTCTCGTAGCAGGTCAGCAAGTCATCCCTTAGTTCCCTCGTCCACTTAAAGCGTCCATGTTCATAGCGTGGGTCGTCAACGTTGAGACCGTCCGGTGAGGCCCCTCCCATCTGTCTCTGACCCCCATCCGGTTGGGGTCGATTGTGAGGGGCCATTTCTGGGGTCTGTGGAACCAGAATAGCGGGGTTTCAGGGTGGTTAGCCCTGAAACCCCACGTCCAACATTTGTCAGAGAGGGTTACCCCTCTCTGTCCAGGGTGCACCGCGTGGAGGTTGCCGGTCCGGTTTCGCACCCCTTATTATTATTATTATTATTATTATTATTATTTTTTTTTTTTTTTTTTTCGGTTTCCCGAACCTACTGCTGGACAGTCTCCCTGTGGCCTCCGACACCACACAGAGAGAGCGCCAGCGAATAATCTACAGCAACTCCTCACATCCCGCAGGGTTAGTCACTGTAGATTCCAGACTCGTGTGCCCTAAGTAGACGGAGGGATCCCAGGATGACCGCTTTCTGCATTTGACCAGCCAACCATTCTGCCGATGTTTGGCAGGCAGGCATGGTCTTTAATGCGGAGAGCAGCGTGGGCTTCATACCTCCGAGTACACCGATTATCAGGACGACCATCTTGACAGAGTAGCCTGGGTATAGCACTTGGAGCTCGTACCGGAGATCTCTGTATTTAGTCCGTTTCTCCTCCTCCTTCAAGGCGATGTTTGTCTCAGCAGGTGCTGAGAACTCGATGACATACATCACCTTGGTCTGATGGTCGAGGAGGACTATGTCAGGCTTATTGGCTTGAATTCGCCTGACGGTCGGGAACGAGTAGTTCCAGTAAATCCGGCATTTCTCGTTCTCGACAACGGACTCGATATCTCCGGGGATATAAGGCAGCACTGGTGTTTGGTCTATCTTGTACGAGTGCCGAAGATGGTAGTATAGCACTCGTAGAGCCGCGTTATGTCGTTGGATGTAGGCCGAAGTCGCATAAATCGGACATGCAGATAATAGATGCATGAGCGACTCCGGCGCCTGACGGCAGGTCCTGCAGTTGATATCAGGAACCTCTACACCCATCACGCGACTCCGATAGACCAATGTGTTAATAACACCATCTTGGCAGGCCACAATGAATCCCTCGGTCTCCGACTTCAACCCCGCTGACCTTAAGAATGCGAAGGTCAGCTCTGTCGATAAACCCAGTGCTTCTATGTTGTTAAAGAAAACACCGTGCAGGGGCTTATCGACGTGCTGCCTGAACAGATTCCTCTGTTCGGCAGTTTTAATTTGGGCTGTCAGACGATTCGGCGGAAGCTCAGTAACTGATTCTGCATCAGCACCTCGCCTGCCTCCTCGCCTGTAGTCGAACACGAGACCGAGTTCATCTGCGGCCCTCTGTGCTGCCTTAAACAATAAAGCGCCAACTCCCACGGTTTCATGATCTCTCACTAACCGTAGGAGCGGATCCGAGCTCCTTAGGATGTTACATGCCATACTTAGTGCTACTCTGCCATGCATACACTCCAGACTCAAGAGTCCTCGGCCCCCGTGGGAGGTACACACGAGGAACGGACGATCTAGGATGAATACTCCTATGGACATTCATCATTTTTGTTATTATTATTATTATTATTATTTTTTTTTTTTTTTTTTTTTTTTTTTTTTTTTTCCGTTTCCGGAAGAAATTGCTGGACAGTCTCCCTGTGGCCTCCGACACCACACAGAGAGAGCGCCAGCGAATAATCTACAGCAACTCCCCACATCCCGCAGGGTTAGTTACTGTAGATTCCAGACTCGTGTGCCCTAAGTAGACGAAGGGATCCCAGGATGACCGCTTTCTGCATTTGACCAGCCAACCATTCTGCCGATGTTTGGCAGGCAGGCATGGTCTTCAATGCGGAGAGCAGCGTGGGCTTCATACCTCCGAGTACACCGATTATCAGGACGACCATTTTGACAGAGTAGCCTGGGTATAGCACTTGGAGCTCGTACCGGAGATCTCTGTATTTAGTCCGTTTCTTCTCCTCCTTCAAGGCGATGTTTGTCTCAGCAGGTGCTGAGAACTCGATGACATACATCACCTTGGTCTGATGGTCGAGGAGGACTATGTCAGGCTTATTGGCGTGAATTCGCCTGACGGTCGGGAACGAGTAGTTCCAGTAAATCCGGCATTTCTCGTTCTCGACAACGGACTCGATATCTCCGGGGACGTAAGGCAGCACTGGTGTTTGGTCTATCTGATACGAGTGCCGTAGATGGTAGTATAGCACTCGTAAAGCCGCGTTATGTCGTTGGATGTAGACCGAAGTCGCATAAATCGGGCATGCAGATAATAAATGCATGAGCGACTCCGGCGCCTGACGGCAGGTCCTTCAGTTGATATCAGGTACCTCTACACCCATCACGCGACTGCGATAGACCAATGTGTTAATAACACCATCTTGGCAGGCCACAATGTATCCCTCGGTCTCCGACTTCAGCCCCGCTGACCTTAAAAATGCGAAGGTCAGCTCTGTCGATAAACCCAGTGCTTCTATGTTGTTATAGAAAACACCGTGCAGGGGTTTATCGACGTGCTGCCTGAACAGATTTCTCTGTTCGGCAGCTTTGATGTGGGCTGTCAGACGATTAGGCGGAAGCTCAGTGGCTGAGTCACCTCGCCGGCCTTCTCGCCTGTAGTCGAACACGAGACCGAGTTCACCTGCGGCCCTTTGTGCTGCCCTAAACAATAAAGCGCCAACTCCCACAGCTTCATGATCTCTCACTAACTGTAGGAGTGGGTCCGAGCTCCTGATGACATTACATGCCATACTCAGTGCCACTCTGCCATGCATGCACTCCAGACTCAAGAGTCCTCGGCCCCCCCGTTGACGTGGGAGGTGCACACGAGGAACGGACGATCTAGGATGAATACTCCTATGAATATTCATCATCTTGCGGGTATTCCTGTCCAATTGACGCAGCTCATCTACTCCCCATTTGACTACGCCAAAGGAGTAGAGCAGAATCGGAACGGCAAGCATGTTAGTGGCAGACACCTTGTTCTTCCCCGAAAGTTCTGATGACCAGATCTTTCGGAGTCGGTGTCTGTACTTGCCACGGAGAGAATCCTTTATTTGGTTCACATCCTGGATGTGGCGTTGTTCCACACCCAGGTATGTGTAGGTCTCTCCGGCATCCAAATGTCGTAGGATGCTTCCGTCTGCGAGCTGCGCATCTTCGTGGAATTCCCCGCATCGTCCTCTCTTGAGGTGGACGACTGCGCATTTGTCCAACCCAAACTCCATTCCAATTGCCCGCGTGTATTCCTCGACCACCCTGAGAGCATTTTGAAGTTCTCGCTCTCCGGAGGTATAGAGTTTAAGGTCATCCATATAAAATAGATGGGTGACCTTATGCCTCCGGTTGCTGGGTGGCCCACACTGGTACCCGCGGGTTTGGCGGAGTCCAACAGATAGCGGCAGCAGTGAGATGCAGAAGAGGAGCGGACTCAAAGAGTCACCCTGAAACACTCCTCTCTTAAATGTCACCAACTCTGTCGAAACTCGCTCGGCACCGGATGTTATGGTGAAGCGAGTTCTCCAAAGCGGCAACAGTTGTTCGATGCATCTCACTAGTGGTGCTGGTACCGCAAGACATCCGAGCAAGTGTAACAAAAGCTCGTGGGATGTTGTATCAAATGCCTTGCGATAATCAATCCAGGCCATTGACAGATTCCGCTTGTATTGCACAGAGTCCTGCGTAATACAGCGGTCTATCAGCAGGTTTTCCTTGCAACCTGCCAGGCCCTTCTTGGCACCACGCTGTTCGTTTATCTGTTGGTAGACCGGATCAACAGACCTCAACATCCTGGTATACAAGATACGAGTAAATAACTTGTAGCAGGAGTTGAGGCAGGTAATCGGTCTATAATTTTTTGGGTCAGACAGATCCCCCTTTTTGGGGATTAGCACAGTTCGCCCCTCGACAAACCAGTCCGGAATTTGCTGCCCCTCGTTCAACCATGAGTTGAAAACTCGGGCCAGATGGCGGTGGGTGGAAGGAAACTTCTTCCACCACCAGTTGTTTATACCATCTGGACCCGGGGCAGCGAAGTTCTTGGTTCCAACAAGTGCTTGTTGAACCTCTTCCGTACTGATTGCCGGGCACACTTCGTCTGGCTCTTCTAAGACTCTACGACAGAGAGCCTCGAAGTGTGCTATAGCTGGAGTGTCATTATCGAATGGACTCGTGACTTCGTAGATTCCTTTCCAGAAGGCTTCGACATTATCAACAGTTGGCGGATTCTCGACAACACGCTGTGGCTCTTGGAACAGGCGAGACGGGTTTGTTTGAAACAATTTGTTTTGTTCCAAACTCCGCATTCGCCTGACCAAAGTTTTCTTAATAGCCTTAATAGCCTTATTATTATTATTATAATTTTTTTTTTTTTTTTTTTTTTTTTTTTTTTTTTTTTTTCCGTTTCCGGAAGAAATTGCTGGACAGTCTCCCTGTGGCCTCCGACACCACACAGAGAGAGCGCCAGCGAATAATCTACAGCAACTCCCCACATCCCGCAGGGTTAGTCACTGTAGATTCCAGACTCATGTGCCCTAAGTAGACGAAGGGATCCCAGGATGACCGCTTTCTGCATTTGACCAGCCAACCATTCTGCCGATGTTTGGCAGGCAGGCATGGTCTTCAATGCGGAGAGCAGCGTGGGCTTCATACCTCCGAGTACACCGATTATCAGGACGACCATTTTGACAGAGTAGCCTGGGTATAGCACTTGGAGCTCGTACCGGAGATCTCTGTATTTAGTCCGTTTCTCCTCCTCCTTCAAGGCGATGTTTGTCTCAGCAGGTGCTGAGAACTCGATGACATACATCACCTTGGTCTGATGGTCGAGGAGGACTATGTCAGGCTTATTGGCGTGAATTCGCCTGACGGTCGGGAACGAGTAGTTCCAGTAAATCCGGCATTTCTCGTTCTCGACAACGGACTCGATATCTCCGGGGACGTAAGGCAGCACTGGTGTTTGGTCTATCTGATACGAGTGCCGTAGATGGTAGTATAGCACTCGTAAAGCCGCGTTATGTCGTTGGATGTAGACCGAAGTCGCATAAATCGGGCATGCAGATAATAAATGCATGAGCGACTCCGGCGCCTGACGGCAGGTCCTGCAGTTGATATCAGGTACCTCTACACCCATCACGCGACTGCGATAGACCAATGTGTTAATAACACCATCTTGGCAGGCCACAATGTATCCCTCGGTCTCCGACTTCAGCCCCGCTGACCTTAAAAATGCGAAGGTCAGCTCTGTCGATAAACCCAGTGCTTCTATGTTGTTATAGAAAACACCGTGCAGGGGTTTATCGACGTGCTGCCTGAACAGATTTCTCTGTTCGGCAGCTTTGATGTGGGCTGTCAGACGATTAGGCGGAAGCTCAGTGACTGAGTCACCTCGCCGGCCTTCTCGTCTGTAGTCGAACACGAGACCGAGTTCATCTGCGGCCCTCTGTGCTGCCCTAAACAATAAAGCGCCAACTCCCACAGCTTCATGATCTCTCACTAACTGTAGGAGTGGGTCCGAGCTCCTGATGACATTACATGCCATACTCAGTGCCACTCTGCCATGCATGCACTCCAGACTCAAGAGTCCTCGGCCCCCCCGTTGACGTGGGAGGTACACACGAGGAACGGACGATCTAGGATGAATACTCCTATGAATATTCATCATCTTGCGGGTATTCCTGTCCAATTGACGCAGCTCATCTACTCCCCATTTGACTACACCAAAGGAGTAGAGCAGAATCGGAACGGCAAGCATATTAGTGGCAGACACCTTGTTCTTCCCCTAAAGTTCTGATGACCAGATCTTTCGGAGTCGGTGTCTGTACTTGCCACGGAGAGAATCCTTTATTTGGTTCACATCCTGGATGTGGCGTTGTTCCACACCCAGGTATGTGTAGGTCTCTCCGGCATCCAAATGTCGTAGGATGCTTCCGTCTGCGAGCTGCGCATCTTCGTGGAATTCCCCGCATCGTCCTCTCTTGAGGTGGACGACTGCGCATTTGTCCAACCCAAACTCCATTCCAATTGCCCGCGTGTATTCCTCGACCACCCTGAGAGCATTTTGAAGTTCTCGCTCTCCGGAGGTATAGAGTTTAAGGTCATCCATATAAAATAGATGGGTGACCTTATGCCTCCGGTTGCTGGGTGGCCCACACTGATACCCGCGGGTTTGGCGGAGTCCAACAGATATCGGCAGCAGTGAGATGCAGAAGAGGAGCGGACTCAAAGAGTCACCCTGAAACACTCCTCTCTTAAATGTCACCAACTCTGTCGAAACTCGCTCGGCACCGGATGTTATGGTGAAGCGAGTTTTCCAAAGCGGCAACAGTTGTTCGATGCATCTCACTAGTGGTGCTGGTACCGCAAGACATCCGAGCAAGTGTAACAAAAGCTCGTGGGATGTTGTATCAAATGCCTTGCGATAATCAATCCAGGCCATTGACAGATTCCGCTTGTACTGCACAGAATCCTGTGTAATACAGCGGTCTATCAGCAGGTTTTCCTTGCAACCTGCCAGGCCCTTCTTGGCACCACGCTGTTCGTTTATCTGCTGGTAGACCGGATCAACAGACCTCAACATCCTGGTATACAAGATACGAGTAAATAACTTGTAGCAGGAGTTGAGGCAGGTAATCGGCCTATAATTTTTTGGGTCAGACAGATCCCCCTTTTTGGGGATTAGCACAGTTCGCCCCTCGACAAACCAGTCCGGAATTTGCTGCCCCTCGTTCAACCATGAGTTGAAAACTCGGGCCAGATGGCGGTGGGTGGAAGGGAACTTCTTCCACCACCAGTTGTTTATACCATCTGGACCCGGGGCAGCGAAGTTCTTGGTTCCAACAAGTGCTTGTTGAACCTCTTCCGTACTGATTGCCGGGCACACTTCGTCTGGCTCTTCTAAGACTCTACGACAGAGAGCCTCGAAGTGTGCTATAGCTGGAGTGTCATTATCGAATGGACTCGCGACTTCGTAGATTCCTTTCCAGAAGGCTTCGACATTATCAACAGTTGGCGGATTTTCGACAACACGCTGTGGCTCTTGGAACAGGCGAGACGGGTTTGTTTGAAACAATTTGTTTTGTTCCAAACTCCGCATTCGCCTGACCAAAGTTTTCTTAATAGCCATAAGCGCTCGAATCCTATCTAGACAGTGCTGCTTGATGGTCTGCAGCACTGTGCGATTTAGAGTGTGGTGTTGGCGTCTCAGTCCGGCTGCCACTCGCCGGACCTTCGGTGTAAATGGTCTACCTGCGACTATATAATCCACCACACTCTGGATTCGAGAAGCGTGTTGCCTTGCTGATCGAATTTTAGCTTCGATCTTCTGTACGCGCCGCTTAGCTTTCTCGACCCTATCAACTGCGCTTGCCAGGCGCTGTTGTGGGACGAGTTGCTTGGCGGCAGCGTACACCGCGCTGTTGATCTGCCAGATGTTGGCATCTTCTGGAAGCTCCTCACTGATCAACGAGTCCATTCGTGCCAGGTCTTGTGGCTTAGGGTTAACCCTGGTGTTAAGGTTAACCCTCGTCCTTAAATCGACATCGGTGTACTGTGGAGGATGACCCTCGTCAGCAGGTATTTGCCGCGGTGGAAGTGCGGCAGGCACTTCCTCACGCTGACGAGGTGCCCTTACGTAACCTGTTCGGCGCAGGAAGGATACTTGGTCTCTCAGATGTTGCTGAGAGAAGGCGCGATACTCCGGGTGCATATCGCACCACAACCGGTGTAATCGCGCCATGTATCCCCTGCGCCCAGGTTCGCTGCTCTCATAGCAGTTAAGCAGGTCATCCCTCAATCCCTCCGTCCACCTAAAGCGTCCATTTCCATTGCGTATGTCGTCATCATTGAGACCGTCCGGTAAGGCCCCTCCCACCTGTCTCTGACCCCCATCCGACTGGGGTCGATTGTGAGGGGCCTGTCCTCTGTCTCGGTCGAAAACCAGAGGAAAAGAGTCCCCAGGATGGTTAGCCCTGAGGACCCACGTCCGACATTTGTCAAGGAGGGTTGCCCCTCCCTGTCCAGGGTGCACCGCGAGGAGGTTGCCGGTCCGCATTTCGCACCCCTTATTATTATTATTATTATTATTATTATTATTATTATTATTATTTGAAACAAAGTAATTATTATCAACAGTTATGTTAACAGATTAAAATCTTAGACAACCTTATTTTATTTTTTTATTCGATTCCTCAGAATAGTAAGTAGCACTCAGGTAGCTTCAGATGTGTTTTAACTGTTAAATTTAATTAACTTGTTATTATTGCATTTCCTAACGTAGGTACCTACATTTGTTTATTTTAGATACTCGGCAACATAGTTTTGGTGGTATACAGGACTGTTCATTATAACTTTTTCTATAAAAATACAATTAAACACCGGGCACAGGACAATTAGATAAGTTTGGTTAAAGATTATTGTTGAGACACTAATCCCACATTTTGTTGTAGCTATTTAACTGGACTACATGCCAAAGTTCTGTGGCTATGAAGAATTGCTGCAGTTGTGAATCGTGGGGAATCGTTACGATTTGCTAGCCGGAAATTTACGAAAGTAATTGTTTAACCACGCAACTTATTCTTCGATGAGACGTATTGCAGGTTGCCTAGGTGTTCAAATTTCAAACCGTTACATAATATGGAACGCCCGTTTTTATGAGTAAACTGATACTACTTCGTCATGCTAGTATTCTTTTGCCCTATATCCATTTTTTGCGGCTATGGACCTTTTTACATATCCGGAAAGCTTAAAATGCACTTGGCCTAAATCCTCTGTCATCTTAGCAATTATATTCGATATAAAGTGGTTTTTCAGTAAATTCTTGCTCTATATCCTAAAAACTGATCATGTGGAGAGTGTTTTTGGCACTATATCAACGTAGAGTACCTTTTAGCCTATATCCATTTCTTATATTGCGTAAAATGCTCTATATCCCAAAGGTTTACTCAATGCTTTTGCATTAGTTTTGACCTATAACCATAATAATATAAGCAGTTGCCCTAACTCTCTAAAAAAATTGTTATAATGCAGTTATCCTATATCCATTCGAGAATACATTTGACCCATATCACGCAAAAAACCCGTGTTTTATTTGCACTATATCCTACGAAAGTGTTACATTTGTCCTATATCCTATGTGAAATTTGCAACATGGCTTAATATTAGGCTCCTTGGCCTATATCCAAAATAAGTTTTTGTAGATTTCTTCGTTATTTTAAAAAATAATTAAGAACTTAGCATATTTTTAAGTGTCTAAAACAGTATTTGACCATTATGAAGCAAAAAAATGGTAAAAAAGCAATAATTGTAAGTTGGCAAATAAAAAAATCTTTAACCTCAATTATCTCAAAACATGATTTTGGCTCATAGGTCAAAAGAATACTAGCATGACGACTTCTCAATATAAAATACATTAGCCTACGTTTAGCTCACAAAATCTTTTTAAACCTGTTATCTGAAAATTTCGTTCTTTATTGCTATGGCAAATTTTGTGTTTCATCATTGTAACAATCTTTTCCATGCTAAAATTATTATTTCTGCATTCGTTCGACATTCATGAGTTTTAATCCTATCTCGACTATCCAATTCGCATCACCAGGAATTATTGAACAAAAAATTTTTTTAAATTAATTTATTCGTAGTAGTCGTGCGCAACAAATTCGTAACAAATTATTTTTATGATAAACAAATGTGTCTGCACTTTTTAAAGCGATTTTTATGCGTGGTAATGCTATCTTGACTGTCAAGTTAGCATTACCATAGGTTATTTTTAAAAAATGAAGAGCTACAAATGTTTTCTTTCCACAACAAAATCGCAACAAAAAAGCTACAATTAATGGGGCGATAGCGATTTAAAAATTTGAAAGTGCTAGTGCTAGGACCATAAAATAAGTACTCCAGTTTAAACTTTTTTTAATATAATTTTACAAATACATTGCACATACATGCCTCCATGGACTCATCTGCTTTTATCTGAAGAAGATAAAAGAATTAAGTAGTTCATTGGTCAGAAAATAATCCTCACGTGCCCACTAAAAGAGGAGACCAGCCGATTTGCGTTCAGCGTTTGGTTCAGCAAAATAGTATATCCGTTTTGCTCTATCTCTTACGGATTCTCGGGAACCACTGAAAACATATAAATCTAAACCACCCTGTACACAAGACATTTTTTAATACAACTGATAGTTCATTGATACTTCAAATTTTTTTATCGGGCTCAACACACATTTACGGTGTTCCCTTTAAAAGAACATTGGTTGTCATTTTTTTCCCATACAGTAGGTCGTCTCAGCTACAATCTCACCTAAAAACATAAACATTTTATTTTCAGATGTAAGAGGTTTTTGAATATGTTACGTAAAAATTTATTTATACGTAATTTTTTTATCAACCGCCCCCTTAAAGGGCACATTGGTTTGGCACTCTTTTCCGTACAGTCGGTTTTGTTGTCTACCCTCTCGACCGAAAACATCTACTCTACATTGTATTTTTCAGATGTTACAGGTATTTGAATATAGCTGAAAATTCATTTGTACGTAATTATTTTGATCTAGTTCAACCCTATTTTAACGCGCCGTGTTTAAGGACACATTGGTTTGGCATTTTTTTCCGTATAGTTGGGTGTCTTGTCTACCTTCTCGACCGAAAACAACTACTCTGCATTGTATTTTTCAGACGTTACAGATATTTGAATATAGCCGAAGATTGATTTGTACGTAATTTTTTTTATCAAGTTATCAACCCTATATTAACGCGCCGGCGCCGCCTTTATGGGCACATTGGTTTGGCATTTTTTTCGTACATTTGGGTGTCATGTTGTAGTGTGCAGTGTGCTCACACTACATTCTAAATGAATAGTTAGCCATTTTATGAACATGGAGGTCATGGATGGTTGCTAAGAAATCAATATAAATAAAAATCAATCAATATATATAAAATATATTTTAAAATGTAAATTATTAACATCCACATAATAATGTACCAAAGCTGTTGAACAATTATATATTATATTTCATTTATAATAAAATTGTTTAATTACAATTTATTTTAATTATACCAACCATTGATGATGGTATAAAACGTTGGTATAAATTGGTGACCCCGGACTAAAGGATAACGCATCCTTCTACTTTACCACGTCTGCTGTTCCCTATTGCCTGGTAGATCGTGTTCCTGCCTGATTTCCCAACCTGCTGGAGTGTCCATTTCTAAGTTTACTGCTGGATCAGATTCCCTGTGCTTCCATCATTTTCCTGAGTGTGTTTACAAATTAATTGAAGCTTTCTTTTGGATTGCTAACTGTTCTTCAGGTAGTGTGAGTATTTCTGTTTATATTTTCTCCTCATTTAGTGATATCAACTGTCACAGAATCACGCACATTTCATAACTGGCTGTCATAATTTTACCTTTTGAAATGCCTGACCAAGACGCAGACTTAGCTCCACTTCAGCATTATGCATCTGCTCTTAAATTACCACCTTTTTGGACCTCTCGTCCAGAAATGTGGTTTTCACAAATCGAATCCCAATTTACTGTAGCTCGAATCACTAGTGATAGAAAGAAATATGACACAGTTATTTCTTGTCTTCCAATGGAAATTGTGGACATTATTTATGATGTTATGCAACATCCACCTGAACAAGATTTATATACCAATTTACGTTCCACTATATTAACTCGTTTATCCTCGAGTGAAGAGAAAAGATTGGATGACTTATTGACCAGTTCACAGATGGGTGAACGTAAGCCATCCGATTTTTATCGGCATACGTTGAATATTGTTGGCGGTTCTGAAATGGTAAGTCAACAATTACTTATAAAACTTTGGCAACGTAAATTACCTAAACCAATTTATATAGCTATTACTGCTTCTGGGAAATCAGAGATACAAGACATTATTGATATCGCCGACAAAGTTTGGGAAGCTTGCAAAGACCCAATCATGTCTCAAATTGACCATCATCCTTCGCATCTGGATTCGACAGTTGACTTGACAGATATTTTAAATCGGTTAAACTCGTTGGAAATTAAGTTTCAACGCACTGCCAAACAAATTTCAGATATTAAACAAAATCTGGAATCTCAAGTTTCTGTATTTGACGCCTATTCTTCAAACCATAATAAATTTTCAAATTATTCATCATTACTACTACTACTACATTAATAAAGGATTCCATTGTTCAAACTGTAGTAATCGGTCCCACTCGCGGAATTCCTCACCAAACCGTTCTCGAATTCCAAAATTTGTTATTTTCATCAATTGTATAAAAATAAAGCACGAAAATGCACCGGTCCTTGGTGTATTTTTAACAATAATACCAAAACTAGCAATATGTCAAATCAGCTAAATCAGTCAAAAAAACTGACAACCACTAACGTTCCGACAGCAAACGTTAGTGTAATCAATAAATCTCGCCTGTTTGTTTGTGATACCACAAATCAATTACGTTTTTTGGTCGATACTGGTGCTGACATTTCAGTTATTCCAAAAAACGACTTAACCGATCTTAAAAAGAACCCCGACCTTACTTTAACAGCGGCAAATGGATCGCAAATTAATACATATGGTAAGAAATTACTGGTAGTTAACTTGGGTTTACGCCGTAATTTCCCTTTTGTTTTCAATATTGCTGACATACAAATCCCGATTTTATTTACATTTTAAAATATATTTTATATATATTGATTGATTTTTATTTATATTGATTTCTTAGCAACCATCCATGATCTCCATGTTCATAAAATGGCTAACTATTCATTTAGAATGTAGTGTGAGCACACTACACATGTCTTCCCTCTCGACTGAAAACATCTACTTTACATTGTATTTTTGAGATGTTACAGGTATTTGAATATAGCTGAAAATTCATTTGTACGTAATTATTCTTATCTAGTTCAACCCTATTTTAACGCGCCCCCTTTAAGGGCACATTGGTTTGGCATTTTTTTCCGTACAGTTGGGTGTCTTTTTCTACCCTCTCGACTGAAAACATCTACTCTACTTTGTATTTTTGAGATGTTACTGGTATTTGAATATAGCTAAAAATTCATTTGTACGTAATTATTTTGATCTAATTCAACCCTATTTTAACGCGCCCCCTTTAAGGGCACATTGGTTTGGCATTTTTTCCATACAGTTGGTTGTCTTGTCTAACCTCTCGACTGAAAACGTCTACTCTAAATCGTATTTTTCAGATGTTACACATTTTTTAATACAGCTGAAAAATTCATTTGTACTTCATTTTTAACATTGGAAATGTTTTTGTTTTCGTATATGGGGTCGAAAATCAGTTTCATGTTGCATAAACAGTGGCGACAACAGATTAACCAATTTTTGGTTGGTTGTCTAAATCACGTGGTACCGGCAGTCATGTTATTATTTTTTTATAGGCGTCTTCGTGTCGGGAAAATCCCAAAGGCTATATTTCGTTGCGATCCTTTGAGTATTTAAAAAGTTATTAGCGTTTCAATACCCCCATATCGAAGAGTTTTGTAAAATTTGCGAAATTAAAAAGGCCGGATGCGCGCGCAGAACCTCCAAATTTCAACCGCGCGCAGGTCTTGTCAAAACTTTAAAATTTTTCTTTAACGTCACAAATGTCACTTTTTAGTTCGGATCCGCTGACCTTAAAATCGCAGCTGAACCGCAATTCACGATGTACTTTCAAGTTGGACTTTCGAGCTTGGATTTCTTGCCAAAACGGTGGCCCGGCGGCCTGTTTTCATTTGGAAATAAGGTTTAAAATTTTCGTGTTTTCGCAAAATTCGCCAAAAAATCCATAGTGCGTCCGATAGATTGCATCTTATAGTCGATCCAGCGAAATTTAATGATTTCTTAATATCGGTCGTCCTAGGACGGAACCGATTACAGTTTCGGACTCGGGACGACTTCAGGACCCCGAAACAATTTTCAGTTTCTCGATAGCCCCCTTCCTTCAGTTTGACATTTAATTGTAATAAGTGTACAAAGTAAATTTTGTGCTTCAATACTTTATATAACTATACGCTCATTTAGTGAATAAGGCATTTGACAGGTAATTGGATGCAAACAATGTTTGAAATTTGAAA
Source organism: Rhagium mordax (assembly GCA_963680705.1). Taxonomy (NCBI): domain Eukaryota; kingdom Metazoa; phylum Arthropoda; class Insecta; order Coleoptera; family Cerambycidae; genus Rhagium; species Rhagium mordax. The sequence goes on from OY796661.1 coordinate 53,353,949, forward strand.
AAGCGACAATAATTTAATAGGGTATTTTACACTATAAAAAATTTATTGTGGAATAATGAAAATACAATGGTCTGTGCATGGAGAAACCTAAACATATAGGTTTTTATTGATAAAAATACAAGATTAATTTAATATGCAAGCTTTTAAAAGTAAGATTTTTAGTCTATACTGAAACGTTAGCCGCCATGATGGTTTCATATGTGACGTCACTATTATAATAAACTTTAGTAAACGAAACGCACAGATTATAAAAGGTTAACTTAACTTAACTTAAACGTTTAATATCAGTTTGACAATCAATTAAATTTGGATGGTTTGCAATTTGGTTTTATTCGGATTGTTTTAACCGAACCTACTATTATATATTGAGTAGAATCCTCCATATTATTTTTCAACTTTAACATACAAAAAATTTACTTCTTTTTCATTGACTTACAGCTTTTTTGGAACATTATTTACACACTGTAACATATAACCTCTAATTTATGAACACTGACATTTTATGACAATAATTACTTTTCGTTTTTTTTATTTCTTTAGTTGATACAAGATATAAGTGCCACTGTACTTACAACGAAATGATCTTTACAAAAATACAGTAGTAGGTATAGGGGCGGTTGGGCCCGGCCTCCGCTCATGTCCCCAGAATGGGGCCCCGGACACCGTAGGGCTCCGCTGCACCCCCGAGAATGGGGCCCCCATAATATGTTTACATGGTTGCCTAACTCCACTGTGCCTCCAGAATGGGGGCCTCGTAGGGCTCCGCTCACGTCTCAGTTACCAAAAGGGCCCCCGTGTTACCCCCATCTTTATAGGCCCCCATCCTAACCCTACATAATGGGGCCCCTTAGGACGCCGCTCACGTCTCCGAGTCAACAGAGCCCCCTTGTAACCCCCATTTTTTTTTTTTATAGGCCTCTATAAGGCAGTGTCTTGCACGTTGTGGGTTATCAGATACGTACATAACCACACTTGTTATTCAGGTGTTCTTACCAATCGTACTAACGTTAGAGGTGCTCTTTTTATTACTTAAACTCTGTCGGTATAGCCATCTACTTTGCATTATATCGAGTAATACCCACAATCTGACCCAACTTGTTGAGTTGTCAAGTAACTACTCTGTATTTTGTATTATTAATATAAAAGCCAGTATGAGAAAAATACAAATTTACTGAGATTTAACAAAATTAATGTAAATGGGTTACAGCGATTTAACACTAAAATAGTTTGTCTACCTGCCAATATAATCTCTGTTACCTAGCAAGAAAAGGCAGTATTTACACTCGGTTATTTCTAGGAGTTAAAAATGCCATACTTTAATGAAACACATGCCGCATATTTTTCATAAACTTTATTGAACAATAATTTTTACTACTCTTGTACAAAGCATACAAAGCTGGTTTTCTTACATAAGTAATAGGATAACATTTTATTCTACGTGGATGTCTTAAAAATTATGAAAATATAGCAGAAAATACTTACATTATATAAAATATAGTACATGAGCGAATATAAAATGAAACTCCTGTAATTTGAAACTTGGAACTAATCAATACAAAAACAAAAAAAAATGCCACATATATATTTTTTTTACTAACCTCTAACTATATATAAACAGAGCTAACAATATTAACTGGCCTATAAGTTACCTAAATATTTGGTTCTATTGTCGCTTATCAATCAATCAATTTTTAAATTTCTTAAACCCATAAGGAACAGAGCTATGATCATTAAAGAATTTTCTCTTGGTGGAATTAGTTTTGTATATTTTTCTTTCTATACTTGTTACGACTTCATGCTCTTTTGTTCTTCGAATATTTTTTGGATGTAATGTAGATAGGAGCGGATTTGTTAAGAACCATATTCCTTATGCTATCAAAATTTATCAGCTGACTAGCTGCGTAATTCAGTGATATTCCTTTCACCTTGCACATGACCTCCTCGGTTTGTTTCTTTGTGGAGAAAACTTTGTAAGCGTAATTCTTAGGACCTCCGGAGACAAACTCTGTTATGTAGCTATCATATCCATATTTTTCTAACTCGTCAGTCATATCTCCAAGTAAACTGCCTGTGGGTACATCAGGTTCACCTTTCCTCGAAATGTAGATGTACAGTACTCGTTCGTCTAATTTTTCAAGATAGCTATATAACTTGAGACGAGCTTGGGCCGTAGCATAAGATGCTATGGCTACATTTACTGTAGTTAGACTATCGTTATTTTCCTCTCTATGTTCATAATTAATAATGATGGTATCTTCGTTTATTGGAATCACACCGTTAACATATATATCTGGATTTGACATTACATTAAAAAACTCTCCCGGATCGTTGACAATTTTTGTTTTTTGATTGATTCTCTCGTTGTCCAAACTTTCCCCAAAACGAATTTAGGATAAGCTTGGCCTGAGATCGTAATCCTGAATTTTCAATAACATCAGCAAAACCTAATTTGATATTTTCTTGATTGAGGAACTGTTCTATGTAACGCTCTCGTTCTTCAACAGTGGTACAATCCATCGGTCACCCCGATGCTTGCTGCCTAATTTTTATGAATTTATTCATCATATCAGTGAATAGTCCCTCTTTATTTGTTGTTTTATCAAACTGTTGAATGCCATAGCTCCAAATTTCATAAACCTCTTTCAATTCATAACCCTTCTCAAGAGCCTTCAATTACTTCGTCAACGACCCAGGTACCAACTAGTGTTCTCTCTTCTTCTTCGTGGCAGCAATCATTCTGATTCATTTGCTCGCCACAGGCACGGCATAAAACGAACAGAAGTTTGTTGTTCATTTTTGTAGGAAGTACAGGATGGTAGAGGTTTGTTGGCGGTAAAATTTTACACTTGATCAAACCATCTGTATATGTTAAATTTATTGCTGAACATTCTTCTCCTACGTAAACTTTAGGATGTCCAACTGGAAACTTGCCATATTTGCAGACCCAAGGGTATAAAGAACAGATATCCACGTATTTAATTTTCTCCCCCCACCCTGATCTTGTAATGCTCAATAGTGTTTCCAGTACGACCACCATAGAATGCGTCTCTAGGATTAAGTGGCACAAATGAAAGCAGGGGGCGGTTTTCAATAAGAACTCGCATTTCTTTAATTAACTGTCTTTTAAATTCACACTCCCCTTTTTTTCAACAACTTCATAGCCAAGTTCTCGTAGGCGTTCTGTCTTAACAATTGTACATTCGTATCGCAAGTTTAATGTTTCAGATGGATCGTTGTGTAGGGGGTCATCTCTACTATATTTAAAGCAACTAGGGCAACCATGATAGTAGCACCCATGAAATTCGAAAATCTGATTCGTATCCATACAATATCCGTCCACTTTAATGCCATGAAGTCTGGTCTCCTGTCCTTTAGCTGCATGATTAATATTTATATTTCTTTCTTTCTCCTCACAAACAAGCCACTGGACAGCTATCCTTGACTGGTTATCTCGCCACCTATAACCGGTTTTTGATATTATTCCGATACTGTTTGGTTTAAGAAAATTACAGCGATATACTTTGTTACAGGCAGATGCCATCGTGCAAGATTCTGTGAATGGACAGACATTGGTAGTCTCGAGTAGTTGCTGTCGGAATTTCAGACAGGCCTGTGTTAATATTTCAACATCTGATATGCAATAAGTCACTATATCGCGTTGCATGTGGAATTCATCGTTTCTATGTGCTTTGTACCATTCTAAAAAAACTTTGTACGGTCATCTTCTTTCAACGTGTCGGGGTCGTAATATTTCAGAGCAGGTAAAACCCCCCTATGTCGAGCCCTATGTAGTTTTCATTTTCAGCTGTATTAAATAGGTGTGGGAAATACCCTTTTTTTAAAATTATCTCCGAGTCCAAATGCATCAGGAAGAGAAGCCAACTTCATTGGAAAATAGTTCATACTATCCAAAAATTTTACGTTTCTTTATCTCCATTAAAATTATTTTAGAACCACGCACTATCAGGTCTGGTTTTAAGTCAGTCTTCGTCAAGATATAATTTAAAATAAACTGATGGTCGAAAGCGCAACCGTTATGAGCTATTACTACGACTTGTTTAAATTTCCTCCATAGAGTTAATACATGGTGTATGAAAGAAGATACAGGGTCTGCACATTTTACAATCTGTAACCTAGGCCCACATTTCGGGCAGATACTTTCTTCGGACGCCATACATTCATCGCAGCATTGTTTAAAAACACAAAGGTTAGATGAATGTGTTAGGGAACCATCATCTCGTAGTAATCACGTTGTAATGGTTTTTATGGTGAAATAGATTAATTTTATTTGGAGCATCAGGGCTCTCATATAGTACTTCTCTACCCTTTGCACCGTACTTGTACTTGTTTATTCATTTCCATGAGCAATGGTGATTATGAGGGGTGTCGGTAGTTTTTAATTTCTCACACAAAAAAATTGAAAACTAAATTTAAAAATGCCTAATTAAATGGCGACTGCATTTCAAAGTAGTGTGTTGTTGTAATATATTTCAAATGAGTAGTACAGTTTAATATTTTTAGCGAATTTCTAATAAGTATTGATTATTATCAGACAACAAAAACATTCGTGTAAAAAAATTATTTTTAATTTAAACTAGGACTTTTGTTTTCTCACAATGGCCAGTCAACAATTTAGAAGCTCGTGCGTATATACCTGGCTCTTTTTTGTGGTGACAGCCCCTTTTGTACAGTCGGTCTTACAGACACCAAGAGTCGGTACTGACCCCATGCAGAGGTGCATTGACGAGCAGAACTGTCGACTTTTTACACCATCTCAATCAGAGACGATAACCAGTGCATGAAACATATTCTTTATGATTATCTGTCAAATCATCAGCTCAAATAGTTCGTGTTTTTAGGAAAATTTAAATTATTTTAAACTGCTGAAATTTTAGCCCCGATAGACCACCTACTACGGTATGTAGCATCGAATCGGAAGTATTTAACAAGAATAACAAAAAAAAAATTTTTCGGAAAGAAAATACCCCATTTTTACTGAATTTAATCTATGATTGTTATAACATATTAAACTTCGAAACTTTCTATTACAATCTTGACAGAGTACCTCTTCTCTTGTCTTTTCACAGGGAGGTGTTTTTGGCAACAAGGACAACTCCTGGCTCATGCGTGGTCATTTCTGTTATTATATGGTACATGACAGGCTTCACAATAATATCGATATACAAACGCCGCATTGAGATTAGTAATCACGTTGTAATGGTTTTTATGGTGAAATAGATTAATTTTATTTGGAGCATCAGGGCTCTCATATAGTACTTCTCTACCCTTTGCACCGTACTTGTACTTGTTTATTCATTTCCATGAGCAATGGTGATTATGAGGGGTGTCGGTAGTTTTTAATTTCTCACACAAAAAAAAAATTGAAAACTAAATTTAAAAATACCTAATTAAATGGCGACTGCATTTCAAAGTAGTGTGTTGTTGTAATATATTTCAAATGAGTAGTACAGTTTAATATTTTTAACGAATTTCTAATAAGTATTGATTATTATCAGACAACAAAAACATTCGTGTAAAAAAATTATTTTTAATTTAAACTAGGACTTTTGTTTTCTCACAATGGCCAGTCAACAATTTAGAAGCTCGTGCGTATATACCTGGCTCTTTTTGTGGTGACAGCCCCTTTTGTACAGTCGGTCTTACAGACACCAAGAGTCGGTACTGACCCCATGCAGAGGTGCATTGACGAGCAGAACTGTCGACTTTTTACACCATCTCAATCAGAGACGATAACCAGTGCATGAAACATATTCTTTTATGATTATCTGTCAAATCATCAGCTCAAATAGTTCGTGTTTTTAGGAAAATTTAAATTATTTTAAACTGCTGAAATTTTAACCCCGATAGACTACCTACTACGGTATGTAGCATCGAATCGGAAGTATTTAACAAGAATAACAAAAAAAATTTTCGGAAAGAAAATATCTACTAAACAAAGTTACTTATTATATTATAATTGATTAATTATCTGAGGAGAAGTCAATCAGTAGTGTAAACCGATTTTTTTTTAAAATTAGATTGATATTTTCTAATAAATTGGATTGTCAACAAATCGGACGTTTATGCTAATATACCAGACTCCTTGTGGTGACAGCCTCTTTTGTAAGGAGGTCTAATGGACACCAAAGTCGATACTATCTCCATGTAGAAGAATATCGCATAAACCGTTTGTCAACTTTGACATCATCTCAGCGAGATGAAAACCAATTATTGCTCAGTGTATCTCTATTTACATAAGCTTGCGCCCCAGATAAAATTAAACAATTATTTTAAAACATTTTGTGAACAAAATATTTTGTTAAAATACCTACCTCGCGATACATACCAAATTTTTAATAAGAAAATGACCTGAAGGACTCGATTTCGGAAGTGGGAAATATCTAAAATGACAAACATTATTATTATTAAACTGGTTTATAAGGTATACATATAAAAAGCAAAAAGTAAAAAATATGCTTTTATATAAAACGATGAGCTGAATTCACAGTTACTGTATTATTATAATAAATTTTTTAGTGAAAGGAAAGACCAAACGGCTCTGCCATATAAACTTAAGAGAAAGGTTAGAGTTATCAACGAAGGTGTCAGATATCTCCATAGATATAAATAGATTAATATTACTAAAAGTTACATCAATTTACATCCTCTGTAGTGCTAATCCAGTGCGTACTAGCGCTAGAAAATACGAGTAGTATTGCATTCATTTAAACAAAGTGTAAAACAATTTTGGGGCAATTAAATACCCCCTGCTTACCATTCTTGTTTCATAGAGTAAAAAAAAAAAATTATTGTAAAGTATCAAGGCAGTACTTTAATTTTAAGATACCTATTACAACGCGAAATGACAGTAGTGGATTTATAATAAAATTGAATAACTGAAAGTCTACTCTTTAGTCTTAATAGATACATAATTTCATTGCAATAGGGTTATAAGTTCTGGGCTAAGTTAACGAGTCAGTAGTTATATCCTATTGAATGATAAAAAATTTAAGATATAATAGACGCAAGCATAAATTAAAAATCAAAAAAAAAATATGATCAATATAACCTCGCTGGTCAATTCAATACTAAACAACTTTTTAATAAAATATGTAAGAAATAGTCTATTATTGTCGTTTTTATCTGTTTCCAGGGCATTTGAAATGCAGTTTTAGCCATACCAACTAGGTTTAACATACACCCTAAATAACCATAAATCTATAACGTTTAAATTATTATTATTAGCTGTTTTATATTGTCCATAATATATACAAATCTTACACATGGGTAGATACATTTTTTTTCCTTTATAAAACGAAATTAAAAAAAGTGTAGAAATACAAAAATAATATATATTATATATATTTGCGCTATTGAAGTAAATTTGTATTGTATAGCAAAACTACGGGTTGTTTTTCAATAACTTACAACCCTATTATAATCAATGTGATAAATGATAAATAAAAAAAAAATAACTCACCTGATATTGCAGTGTCATATACAATGCACTATTTAACTATTTTAGGACTCAATAACTGGGAACTTGTTTGTTCAGAACACCCCTAACACAATAACAATAACCACCCTATAGTAGCAGTACTCATACTAGTTGTTTAACCTAACACGACTAAATAACGTGTGGTCTTAAGCCTCAAGTAAAAAAAACCTTCTTATAAACTGGATATGGTACGTCATCGTTCTTACCCTCTCTCTAACCCCCAAGATCCTTAAATTCATCTTTACAGTCATTAAGATAATATGTTCCCTTATTTTTGAATTGTTATTGTTCCGTTTTGTGTAGATAATTGTATTAAGAGTACCTATTATATAATTTATCAAAATCATATTTTAATAAAGTAATTAAATAAAGTATATTTAGTAATATGCTACATACCATATAGTAGGTAATTAAGTACCCTTAAAGACTTACTTCAATGGTTTAATTTATAACGACTCCCGTTATCATAAAAATAACAAACTGAAAAAACTGGAAATAGTCTATAAGAATACAAATACCAGGGAATATTATGGAAATCCTACAATTCATAGTTTTTATAATTCTTCACCTTCAAACACAATTTATTATCTTATATTCATACGAGATATTTACAACTTATTCTTAATTTAAATTAGTTTTACACTTTTATAGTATTCGACATCGATGCAGCGATTCGCTGATAGTTTAGTATGAGCTAAAAGAAATATTAAATACCTATACGTGCCAACATTATTTTCATTTATCTTAGCAAGAATAATTGTCAAAATCGAATTATAAAATGCACATGGCATAAAAGAAAACATTATAAAAGCTGAATTAAGTACAGATACATGACATTCTATTGCAATAGAGATATTGAGGAACAGAAACTATTTTTGTAACGAATTTAACTAGGTATAAAAATTAATTAAATTAACAATGTTTCATTAATGAGCTTAGAAATTGTTCATTTTCAGTAGTATAATAATTATCTATCGGCTAAATTTTAATGGATTAGCAGCTCACCAACCTGTCATAACAAGTCGGTGATCTCAAGAAATTAATACCGGTGGCTAGGTCTCCCCTTCAGCTCGCGGGGGTGAAATGAATACCAAACTCAGACGTAATGTATAGGATATAATCTCTTGCATCTACCTTGATTTGCCGGCGACGGGTCAAGTAGAGCTTTTTAGTGGCTGGCGCGCGTGCCCCCATAATACGTAGAATGTCTTTTATTAATTTAGTAAAATAAAATATCAAAATCTGTGTCTCCAATAAACACTAGCAATTTACTTTTTTGCCAGTCCTTGCAGTCAAGTACGTGTGTATCTATCAATGTATCCATATGACTACCGTGATCGGTTCAAATAATAGCGGTTTTTTTTTTTTTTTTTATGAGAAATAATAATAATCTTGACACACCGAGAGTAGAATACTGCAATATCGTTTTAAAATTACAGAGTAAAATAGTAGAGTGATACTATTACCTGCTATACATATTTCAAACAATTATATGCATTAGATTAGACATCCCCACTCTGTCAGCTTTTTAAGAAAACCAAACAGTTATTACAATTATTTGTAACATATCAATATTTTTCATAAGCGAACGACTGTGAAATACCCGGGCTAAGGATACATAGATTAAATTAAGATTTATCGATTCGTCTGTCCTGCACTAAAAATTATTCAAAAAATGCATTTAAAACGTCTTTTTAGCTCTCGAAATATAAAAATTATCTTTTTAATTTCAATAAATACCCTCGGAAGTAAATTATAGTACATAATTCTATTTAGTTCTAGAGAGCAATAAGTAGCAATAATTAGCCCACAGATGCAACTACCTCTACGATAAGGTTCCCCGTTCTTCACTTAACACGTACCTAACTGTATATCCTCATTCTAGGATCAGGATTTACCCTGCAGAACAAATACATTTACCCATTTATCCTTAATTATCCTTAATTAACCAAATTTAACATGATTTTGTGATAATACCTGTTAATTACTGCATTTTCTTCTCAAGACGAATCCTCTAATGACCACACTCAAATCATCTAGTAGAACGATCGAGAAATCAACTACTACCAACCTAACCTAACATATATGATATTTTATAGTTTTTATTGATTTCTCGATCGTTCTACTAGATGATTTGAGTGTGGTCATTAGAGGATTCGTCTTGAGAAGAAAATGCAGTAATTAACAGGTATTATCACAAAATCATGTTAAATTTGCTTAATTAAGGATAATTAAGGATAAATGGGTAAATGTATTTGTTCTGCAGGGTAAATCCTGATCCTAGAATGAGGATATATAGTTAGGTACGTGTTAAGTGAAGAACGGTTAACCTTATCGTAGAGGTAGTTGCATCTGTGGGCTAATTATTGCTACTTATTGCTCTCTAGAACTAAATAGAATTATGTACTATAATTTACTTCCGAGGGTATTTATTGAAATTAAAAAGATAATTTTTGTATTTCGAGAGCTAAAAAGACGTTTTAAATGCATTTTTTGAATAATTTTTAGTGCAGGACAGACGAATCGATACATCTTAATTTAATCTATGTATCCTTAGCCCGGGTATTTCACAGTCGTTCGCTTATGAAAAATATTGATAATAACTGTTTGGTTTTCTTAAAAAGCTGACAGAGTGGGGATGTCTAATCTAATGCATATAATTGTTTGAAATATGTATAGCAGGTAATAGTATCACTCTACTATTTTACTCTGTAATTTTAAAACGATATTGCAGTATTCTACTCTCGGTGTGTCAAGATTATTATTATTTCTCATAAAAAAAAAAAAAAAAACCGCTATTATTTGAACCGATCACGGTAGTCATATGGATACATTGATAGATACACACGTACTTGACTGCAAGGACTGGCAAAAAAGTAAATTGCTAGTGTTTATTGGAGACACAGATTTTGATATTTTATTTTACTAAATTAATAAAAGACATTCTACGTATTATGGGGGCACGCGCGCCAGCCACTAAAAAGCTCTACTTGACCCGTCGCCGGCAAATCAAGGTAGATGCAAGAGATTATATCCTATACATTACGTCTGAGTTTGGTATTCATTTCACCCCCGCGAGCTGAAGGGGAGACCTAGCCACCGGTATTAATTTCTTGAGATCACCGACTTGTTATGACAGGTTGGTGAGCTGCTAATCCATTAAAATTTAGCCGATAGATAATTATTATACTACTGAAAATGAACAATTTCTAAGCTCATTAATGAAACATTGTTAATTTAATTAATTTTTATACCTAGTTAAATTCGTTACAAAAATAGTTTCTGTTCCTCAATATCTCTATTGCAATAGAATGTCATGTATCTGTACTTAATTCAGCTTTTATAATGTTTTCTTTTATGCCATGTGCATTTTATAATTCGATTTTGACAATTATTCTTGCTAAGATAAATGAAAATAATGTTGGCACGTATAGGTATTTAATATTTCTTTTAGCTCATACTAAACTATCAGCGAATCGCTGCATCGATGTCGAATACTATAAAAGTGTAAAACTAATTTAAATTAAGAATAAGTTGTAAATATCTTGTATGAATATAAGATAATAAATTGTGTTTGAAGGTGAAGAATTATAAAAACTATGAATTGTAGGATTTCCATAATATTCCCTGGTATTTGTATTCTTATAGACTATTTCCAGTTTTTTCAGTTTGTTATTTTTATGATAACGTGAGTCGTTATAAATTAAACCATTGAAGTAAGTCTTTAAGGGTACTTAATTACCTACTATATGGTATGTAGCATATTACTAAATATACTTTATTTAATTACTTTATTAAAATATGATTTTGATAAATTATATAATAGGTACTCTTAATACAATTATCTACACAAAACGGAACAATAACAATTCAAAAATAAGGGAACATATTATCTTAATGACTGTAAAGATGAATTTAAGGATCTTGGGGGTTAGAGAGAGGGTAAGAACGATGACGTACTATATCCAGTTTATAAGAAGGTTTTTTTACTTGAGGCTTAAGACCACACGTTATTTAGTCGTGTTAGGTTAAACAACTAGTATGAGTACTGCTACTATAGGGTGGTTATTGTTATTGTGTTAGGGGTGTTCTGAACAAACAAGTTCCCAGTTATTGAGTCCTAAAATAGTTAAATAGTGCATTGTATATGACACTGCAATATCAGGTGAGTTATTTTTTTTTTATTTATCATTTATCACATTGATTATAATAGGGTTGTAAGTTATTGAAAAACAACCCGTAGTTTTGCTATACAATACAAATTTACTTCAATAGCGCAAATATATATAATATATATTATTTTTGTATTTCTACACTTTTTTTAATTTCGTTTTATAAAGGAAAAAAAATGTATCTACCCATGTGTAAGATTTGTATATATTATGGACAATATAAAACAGCTAATAATAATAATTTAAACGTTATAGATTTATGGTTATTTAGGGTGTATGTTAAACCTAGTTGGTATGGCTAAAACTGCATTTCAAATGCCCTGGAAACAGATAAAAACGACAATAATAGACTATTTCTTACATATTTTATTAAAAAGTTGTTTAGTATTGAATTGACCAGCGAGGTTATATTGATCATATTTTTTTTTTGATTTTTAATTTATGCTTGCGTCTATTATATCTTAAATTTTTTATCATTCAATAGGATATAACTACTGACTCGTTAACTTAGCCCAGAACTTATAACCCTATTGCAATGAAATTATGTATCTATTAAGACTAAAGAGTAGACTTTCAGTTATTCAATTTTATTATAAATCCACTACTGTCATTTCGCGTTGTAATAGGTATCTTAAAATTAAAGTACTGTCTTTATACTTTACAATAATTTTTTTTTTTTACTCTATGAAACAAGAATGGTAAGCAGGGGGTATTTAATTGCCCCAAAATTGTTTTACACTTTGTTTAAATGAATGCAATACTACTCGTATTTTCTAGCGCTAGTACGCACTGGATTAGCACTACAGAGGATGTAAATTGATGTAACTTTTAGTAATATTAATCTATTTATATCTATGGAGATATCTGACACCTTCGTTGATAACTCTAACCTTTCTCTTAAGTTTATATGGCAGAGCCGTTTGGTCTTTCCTTTCACTAAAAAATTTATTATAATAATACAGTAACTGTGAATTCAGCTCATCGTTTTATATAAAAGCATATTTTTTACTTTTTGTTTTTTATATGTATACCTTATAAACCAGTTTAATAATAATAATGTTTGTCATTTTAGATATTTCCCACTTCCGAAATCGAGTCCTTCAGGTCATTTTCTTATTAAAAATTTGGTATGTATCGCGAGGTAGGTATTTTAACAAAATCTTTTGTTCACAAAATGTTTTAAAATAATTGTTTAATTTTATCTGGGGCGCAAGCTTATGTAAATAGAGATACACTGAGCAATAATTGGTTTTCATCTCGCTGAGATGATGTCAAAGTTGACAAACGGTTTATGCGATATTCTTCTACATGGAGATAGTATCGACTTTGGTGTCCATTAGACCTCCTTACAAAAGAGGCTGTCACCACAAGGAGTCTGGTATATTAGCATAAACGTCCGATTTGTTGACAATCCAATTTATTAGAAAATATCAATCTAATTTTAAAAAAAAATCGGTTTACACTACTGATTGACTTCTCCTCAGATAATTAATCAATTATAATATAATAAGTAACTTTGTTTAGTAGATATTTTCTTTCCGAAAATTTTTTTTGTTATTCTTGTTAAATACTTCCGATTCGATGCTACATACCGTAGTAGGTAGTCTATCGGGGTTAAAATTTCAGCAGTTTAAAATAATTTAAATTTTCCTAAAAACACGAACTATTTGAGCTGATGATTTGACAGATAATCATAAAAGAATATGTTTCATGCACTGGTTATCGTCTCTGATTGAGATGGTGTAAAAAGTCGACAGTTCTGCTCGTCAATGCACCTCTGCATGGGGTCAGTACCGACTCTTGGTGTCTGTAAGACCGACTGTACAAAAGGGGCTGTCACCACAAAAAGAGCCAGGTATATACGCACGAGCTTCTAAATTGTTGACTGGCCATTGTGAGAAAACAAAAGTCCTAGTTTAAATTAAAAATAATTTTTTTACACGAATGTTTTTGTTGTCTGATAATAATCAATACTTATTAGAAATTCGTTAAAAATATTAAACTGTACTACTCATTTGAAATATATTACAACAACACACTACTTTGAAATGCAGTCGCCATTTAATTAGGTATTTTTAAATTTAGTTTTCAATTTTTTTTTGTGTGAGAAATTAAAAACTACCGACACCCCTCATAATCACCATTGCTCATGGAAATGAATAAACAAGTACAAGTACGGTGCAAAGGGTAGAGAAGTACTATATGAGAGCCCTGATGCTCCAAATAAAATTAATCTATTTCACCATAAAAACCATTACAACGTGATTACTAATCTCAATGCGGCGTTTGTATATCGATATTATTGTGAAGCCTGTCATGTACCATATAATAACAGAAATGACCACGCATGAGCCAGGAGTTGTCCTTGTTGCCAAAAACACCTCCCTGTGAAAAGACAAGAGAAGAGGTACTCTGTCAAGATTGTAATAGAAAGTTTCGAAGTTTAATATGTTATAACAATCATAGATTAAATTCAGTAAAAAATGGGGTATTTTCTTTCCGAAAAATTTTTTTTTTGTTATTCTTGTTAAATACTTCCGATTCGATGCTACATACCGTAGTAGGTGGTCTATCGGGGCTAAAATTTCAGCAGTTTAAAATAATTTAAATTTTCCTAAAAACACGAACTATTTGAGCTGATGATTTGACAGATAATCATAAAGAATATGTTTCATGCACTCTGATTGAGATGGTGTAAAAAGTCGACAGTTCTGCTCGTCAATGCACCTCTGCATGGGGTCAGTACCGACTCTTGGTGTCTGTAAGACCGACTGTACAAAAGGGGCTGTCACCACAAAAAAGAGCCAGGTATATACGCACGAGTTTCTAAATTGTTGACTGGCCATTGTGAGAAAACAAAAGTCCTAGTTTAAATTAAAAATAATTTTTTTACACGAATGTTTTTGTTGTCTGATAATAATCAATACTTATTAGAAATTCGTTAAAAATATTAAACTGTACTACTCATTTGAAATATATTACAACAACACACTACTTTGAAATGCAGTCGCCATTTAATTAGGCATTTTTAAATTTAGTTTTCAATTTTTTTGTGTGAGAAATTAAAAACTACCGACACCCCTCATAATCACCATTGCTCATGGAAATGAATAAACAAGTACAAGTACGGTGCAAAGGGTAGAGAAGTACTATATGAGAGCCCTGATGCTCCAAATAAAATTAATCTATTTCACCATAAAAACCATTACAACGTGATTACTACGAGATGATGGTTCCCTAACACATTCATCTAACCTTTGTGTTTTTAAACAATGCTGCGATGAATGTATGGCGTCCGAAGAAAGTATCTGCCCGAAATGTGGGCCTAGATTACAGATTGTAAAATGTGCAGACCCTGTATCTTCTTTCATACACCATGTATTAACTCTATGGAGGAAATTTAAACAAGTCGTAGTAATAGCTCATAACGGTTGCGCTTTCGACCATCAGTTTATTTTAAATTATATCTTGACGAAGACTGACTTAAAACCAGACCTGATAATGCGTGGTTCTAAAATAATTTTAATGGAGATAAAGAAACGTAAAATTTTTGGATAGTATGAACTATTTTCCAATGAAGTTGGCTTCTCTTCCTGATGCATTTGGACTCGGAGATAATTTTAAAAAAAGGGTATTTCCCACACCTATTTAATACAGCTGAAAATGAAAACTACATAGGGCTCGACATAGGGGGGTTTTACCTGCTCTGAAATATTACGACCCCGACACGTTGAAAGAAGATGACCGTACAAAGTTTTTTTAGAATGGTACAAAGCACATAGAAACGATGAATTCCACATGCAACGCGATATAGTGACTTATTGCATATCAGATGTTGAAATATTAACACAGGCCTGTCTGAAATTCCGACAGCAACTACTCGAGACTACCAATGTCTGTCCATTCACAGAATCTTGCACGATGGCATCTGCCTGTAACAAAGTATATCGCTGTAATTTTCTTAAACCAAACAGTATCGGAATAATATCAAAAACCGGTTATAGGTGGCGAGATAACCAGTCAAGGATAGCTGTCCAGTGGCTTGTTTGTGAGGAGAAAGAAAGAAATATAAATATTAATCATGCAGCTAAAGGACAGGAGACCAGACTTCATGGCATTAAAGTGGACGGATATTGTATGGATACGAATCAGATTTTCGAATTTCATGGGTGCTACTATCATGGTTGCCCTAGTTGCTTTAAATATAGTAGAGATGACCCCCTACACAACGATCCATCTGAAACATTAAACTTGCGATACGAATGTACAATTGTTAAGACAGAACGCCTACGAGAACTTGGCTATGAAGTTGTTGAAAAAAAGGGGAGTGTGAATTTAAAAGACAGTTAATTAAAGAAATGCGAGTTCTTATTGAAAACCGCCCCCTGCTTTCATTTGTGCCACTTAATCCTAGAGACGCATTCTATGGTGGTCGTACTGGAAACACTATTGAGCATTACAAGATCAGGGTGGGGGGAGAAAATTAAATACGTGGATATCTGTTCTTTATACCCTTGGGTCTGCAAATATGGCAAGTTTCCAGTTGGACATCCTAAAGTTTACGTAGGAGAAGAATGTTCAGCAATAAATTTAACATATACAGATGGTTTGATCAAGTGTAAAATTTTACCGCCAACAAACCTCTACCATCCTGTACTTCCTACAAAAATGAACAACAAACTTCTGTTCGTTTTATGCCGTGCCTGTGGCGAGCAAATGAATCAGAATGATTGCTGCCACGAAGAAGAAGAGAGAACACTAGTTGGTACCTGGGTCGTTGACGAAGTAATTGAAGGCTCTTGAGAAGGGTTATGAATTGAAAGAGGTTTATGAAATTTGGAGCTATGGCATTCAACAGTTTGATAAAACAACAAATAAAGAGGGACTATTCACTGATATGATGAATAAATTCATAAAAATTAGGCAGCAAGCATCGGGGTGCCCGATGGATTGTACCACTGTTGAAGAACGAGAGCGTTACATAGAACAGTTCCTCAATCAAGAAAATATCAAATTAGGTTTTGCTGATGTTATTGAAAATTCAGGATTACGATCTCAGGCCAAGCTTATCCTAAATTCGTTTTGGGGAAAGTTTGGACAACGAGAGAATCAATCAAAAAACAAAAATTGTCAACGATCCGGGAGAGTTTTTTAATGTAATGTCAAATCCAGATATATATGTTAACGGTGTGATTCCAATAAACGAAGATACCATCATTATTAATTATGAACATAGAGAGGAAAATAACGATAGTCTAACTACAGTAAATGTAGCCATAGCATCTTATGCTACGGCCCAAGCTCGTCTCAAGTTATATAGCTATCTTGAAAAATTAGACGAACGAGTACTGTACATCTACATTTCGAGGAAAGGTGAACCTGATGTACCCACAGGCAGTTTACTTGGAGATATGACTGACGAGTTAGAAAAATATGGATATGATAGCTACATAACAGAGTTTGTCTCCGGAGGTCCTAAGAATTACGCTTACAAAGTTTTCTCCACAAAGAAACAAACCGAGGAGGTCATGTGCAAGGTGAAAGGAATATCACTGAATTACGCAGCTAGTCAGCTGATAAATTTTGATAGCATAAGGAATATGGTTCTTAACAAATCCGCTCCTATCTACATTACATCCAAAAAATATTCGAAGAACAAAAGAGCATGAAGTCGTAACAAGTATAGAAAGAAAAATATACAAAACTAATTCCACCAAGAGAAAATTCTTTAATGATCATAGCTCTGTTCCTTATGGGTTTAAGAAATTTAAAAATTGATTGATTGATAAGCGACAATAGAACCAAATATTTAGGTAACTTATAGGCCAGTTAATATTGTTAGCTCTGTTTATATATAGTTAGAGGTTAGTAAAAAAAATATATATGTGGCATTTTTTTTTGTTTTTGTATTGATTAGTTCCAAGTTTCAAATTACAGGAGTTTCATTTTATATTCGCTCATGTACTATATTTTATATAATGTAAGTATTTTCTGCTATATTTTCATAATTTTTAAGACATCCACGTAGAATAAAATGTTATCCTATTACTTATGTAAGAAAACCAGCTTTGTATGCTTTGTACAAGAGTAGTAAAAATTATTGTTCAATAAAGTTTATGAAAAATATGCGGCATGTGTTTCATTAAAGTATGGCATTTTTAACTCCTAGAAATAACCGAGTGTAAATACTGCCTTTTCTTGCTAGGTAACAGAGATTATATTGGCAGGTAGACAAACTATTTTAGTGTTAAATCGCTGTAACCCATTTACATTAATTTTGTTAAATCTCAGTAAATTTGTATTTTTCTCATACTGGCTTTTATATTAATAATACAAAATACAGAGTAGTTACTTGACAACTCAACAAGTTGGGTCAGATTGTGGGTATTACTCGATATAATGCAAAGTAGATGGCTATACCGACAGAGTTTAAGTAATAAAAAGAGCACCTCTAACGTTAGTACGATTGGTAAGAACACCTGAATAACAAGTGTGGTTATGTACATATCTGATAACCCACAACGTGCAAGACACTGCCTTATAGAGGCCTATAAAAAAAAAAAAATGGGGGTTACAAGGGGGCTCTGTTGACTCGGAGACGTGAGCGGCGTCCTAAGGGGCCCCATTATGTAGGGTTAGGATGGGGGCCTATAAAGATGGGGGTAACACGGGGGCCCTTTTGGTAACTGAGACGTGACCGGAGCCCTACGAGGCCCCCATTCTGGAGGCACAGTGGAGTTAGGCAACCATGTAAACATATTATGGGGGCCCCATTCTCGGGGGTGCAGCGGAGCCCTACGGTGTCCGGGGCCCCATTCTGGGGACATGAGCGGAGGCCGGGCCCAACCGCCCCTATACCTACTTACAGTACTTAACTTCTTTTCGATAATAATTTTTAGTTTTCTTCTTACAAGTTTAAACCAAATTATTGTTTCTCATTGTAATACCATTCGGCACTTATAAGGATTATATTAAATTAAAATAAACAACTTTTCTAATGTATTTATACTTGAACTTTTGCAATTCAGCACTACACACAGTACACACCAATGATATAGATTATAACTCATTATTAGACAATTAAAACAGAAAACTAATTATAATACCATATAAAGCGTATCTGTACGCGTGTGTTGACTATCGTAGTGACGTCACTTCCAAACAAATCATGGCGGTTAGCGTTTTCGTGGCGTTTTCGTGCGAAATTTAAAAATAGATATTGAAAATGCCGTTTTAGACTATTTAGCAATTTCATTAAAAAAAAAAATCCAGGTGGATCATTACTAACCATATAAACTATTTAAGACACTTTCCGAAGAACCGTAAAATACCCTATTATATTCAATTTAAATATAATTGGAAACTAGTCACTTTTGTTACTTATCGTACCTAATGCATTTGTGAGAAATACCATGCAAACAAATTTTATTGCTTTGAAATTTGGAAAAGTTAGGGACGAAATGCATGGTTGTACAGCAGCAAATTGCAGTAACTCTGCAAAAAAGGGCTTTTTAATGAAACGCTTCCCAAGAGTACCAGCAAGGAGAAAATAATGGTTTATCAAAATGAGAAGAGATAGTTGAAAACCAACAGATTATTCTTGTTTATGTGAGGTAGATATATTTTACGTACCTACAGTTTATTTTTATAATTAAATGAATATTTAAAATTAAGGGAAATGGCGTGCAAATTCGACGATGAAAGGTTCCCGTCTGACAGCGGTAAATCGAAGAGACCATATAAATACAAAATATTTAACATTGGAATGGATATCACAATACAAGTGAAGAAAGTAAGAATTTTGCTCACACGTGTGCATTTTGCACACGAGGCGTCAGCCGAGTGCACAAAAGCACACAAGTGAGCGAATTCGTTTCTTCACCAGTGTTGTAGAGCGTTTTGTTCAATCCTGCCATTAAAATCTTAAAAGAGTTATAAAATTTTATAAAAGCTACTTTAGTTTATGGTTATATATGAAGTGCAAATCAACGTAGATGGCAGGTTGCGTTGCTATGGTTCGTGTAAATATAAACATTTGTAGTTGTCACGAAAATTATTGACCTGACGCATGGTGAACATTTTTTATAAAATTGTGAAATAATGGAAGTAAATGATGATATTACTGTGCCAGCAGACATTCTAAAAGAAGCTAATTCTGCTACGTTTCATATATTGCCGGAGAAACCTAAAATTAGGAATTTACAAAGACGGGTGATTTGAAATGAAGCAAAATAATATAAATGTTCGACTCATCTCTCAATCTCCTCTCATATCCAACGATATGTCACAGGATTATAGTATAGTCAAAATGCACCGAAATTCATAAAATAAGCAAGAAAATTGCGTCTTTGTAACTCTATACTTTTTATTTATGTGATTTGAAGGTGGAGTTTTATTGCATCCAGTTATAAGGCAGACAAATAAAACTTATAAAGACATTTGTGCGACGTATGTTAACTACGTGAAAACCAAATTTCGGCAAAATTCAGTAATCATAACCCTCCCTCAATAAAAGTTTTTGTCAAATGATATAAACAAAATCCGAAATGGCTTGGCAATGAAAAAAATCCACAAGAGTGGATAGAAGAAAATTAACGGCTCTTACAACCTGTGACAACACTTTTTGTGCCAACAGCAGAATCAATATTGCAGCTTATCTCCTGTAACCGCAACAGAAAAGCTGGTTTAAGATGCTCACAAATTTACGAAAATTGTCAGGGAGTACAATGTCTAAATTCATACATGGATAAAAATATCGAGGATCTAAACGACGCAGAAGATTTAGATGCTATCGACTCCGATCTTCTTTAGATACAATATGTGTTTCATTCAATATAATATAAAATTTTAAACTACTCGAAAAACCGCATTTATACAATGATTATGTACTTTTTCATTTTGCAGAATACACTCACAGATAAACAAGCAGAAAATAAAGGAGACAAACGTAAAATTGGTAAAAATAATTTAATAAAAAAGTCAAAAATTAATATTCATTGAACTTAATTCTGGGAATCACGCCAAATTCTAAAAAATAAATAGAAATAAGAAAATTCTATTTATTTTTTAGAATTTGGCGTGATTCCCAGAATTAAGTTCAATGAATATTAACTATCCGCCACAAATAAACTACAAACAATATCAAAAATTAATATTTCTCTATAAATGAAAATATAATAGTCATTCTTATTTTTTGAAAATTTCTCATGGTTCAATTGACAATTTTTATTATGCATGTGAAAACCTAGTTCATCCCACGGTTTTTCAAGTAGGCGGCTCCGATACACCCCTTACGGTTTGGGACTCTTTAGTTTCATTTTTAAACGTATATGTCAAGTTTCAACGAATTCGCTATGTTTTTGTTTAGTTTGCACACTTTGTCTGTACTAGCTGTGTTTAATAGTTTGCGATTAATCGTTATCGGTATTTGTAATTGTTAGGAATCACTTTTCATCATCACGAAATTATTTTAAATTAATTTAATTTTAACATTAAAAATGTTTGTTAGTGAAAAAAATTTGTATAATACCATTTTAGTTTTAATTGCGAAAATGTTTTTGTTAATAGAATAACTTTTTATTTTAATTTCCAAATAAAAATACTTATAATACGATTTTACTTTTTGAAAATGGCTTGTGTTAATGAAATAACTATTTACTACTTTGCAACAAATTTTCATTTTTATCACATCCGAAATTTTACAAGATTTGCGTTCTACTTCGTCATTTCCAATGTCTCCTCGGGTTGCATCTTTGCGAAGGACTGTGAATTTTTTTATCAAGTTTTTTGGTTTGGTTGGTTGGTTTTTTAAGAATTGTTGGCTACCATCTCAACTATAAATATCTGCTCTACATTGTTTTTCAAAATTTATATGGCTTTGAAAATAGACGAACATTCATAATAATTGGATTTTTTTCGCCCAAACTCCTTTTAATGTACCCAGTTCATAGAGACATTGGTGTGGCACCATTTCTCGTACATTCGTTCGACTTGATTATTATCCGATATGCTCTACAATCCTTTGCACCACTACGGGTTTTGTGGATGTGTACAAAATCACGCCGGTGCGAAACTACAAATTATCACAATTGCCATGGAAATAATTGAACAAATTAAAACATCACCAATGACATTTTGATGTTTACTATTTTTATTTGCCAGTTAGATTGTTGTGCTGTGAGTTATTTAATTAAAAATTTTCGTTAGGAGATTACTGTTCCGCTAGATGCTTTAATTCGTCCAGTCACCTGTTTGTTTCCATGGCAATTGTGATAATTTGTAGTTTCGCAGTATTGTAAGTCAGATCATTGAAACAGTTTTTCGCATTTTTCTCGAAATGGGTGCATGATACGAAAAATAGACAAGACGACATTTTTGGTGTAAAAATGAATTCTGCATCAGAAAAAAAAAAGAGAAACATAAAAATTAATTGTATAAAAAAAATAGAAGCGAAAAACTGCGATGTAGTGCCCCCTTGCGGCAGGTCTAAAAATATTTTAGGGGTTCTATTGGAAAGGTTATTTTGAAACTACCCTCCAAATTTCATTGAAATCGATCAAGTACTTATCGAGATATGTCAAAAAAACTGTTTTCCCAACGTACTATTTATGGGCCCGTACGGGCCTTAAAAATCGAAATTGACCAAAACGAAAATACACGTGTCTCTTTATTTTAAGACCTCTATCTGTGATTACGTTTTCGCACCATAATTCTGAATCACCCTGTATGTTTATCAATTGTCAATTTATTATCAAATGTTACACCCAAGTCTAAAACATGCTCACACAGCAGTAATTCAGCAGGTACAAGAGAATATACAAATGTTATAAAATTAACTTTTTTGGAAAAAGTGATAGATTTTGCAACATTAAGTTTAAGTGATAAGAATAATGCCGCAGACCCCAAAAAAGAAACATGATGCAGCTACGGACACGTGTTTCGGAGTTATTGCTCCTCATCAGCGTAGCGTAGCTTAAACAATGGATCTGTGCTTTCTAACCTTTAGTTATTGTTCTGGTCTTATTACACAGATCCATTGTTTAAGCTACGCTACGCTGATGAGGAGCAATAACTCCGAAACACGTGTCCGTAGCTGCATCATGTTTCTTTTTTGGGGTCTGCGACATTATTCTTACCACTTGTATTAAGTTCAAGCTTGTTAGTTAAACACCACTCTATCAAGTAATCAAGATTATCTTGCAAAACAATACAATCCTGTAAATTATCCACTTTCACAAATAACTTTAGATCATCAGCACAAAAAAGTGACTCTACCGTATATCCGCTAGCTAAATCATTAATAAAAATTATGAAAAGTAGAGGTCCCAAAATGGAACCCTGTGGGACTCCAGATGTAGCCACAAATTTAGCAGATTTAAAACCCAAATATTCCTCAGTACTCATTCCTGCCCTAAATCCGAACTGATTGTCAGCTAAGATATTATATTACTAAAAAAAATCGAGTGATCAATCCTAAGAGCTATTAATTTTTCAAATACCTTAGCAATAATCGAGATAAGAGAAATTGAGTGCTAATTGCACAATAGCTTTCTGTTTCCGGACCCTTTATACATGGTTTTACTATTAATTTCTTCAGAAATTCAGGAAATTTCCGTTTAACCAGAAAATTATTGAAGAATTTTGTTAATGGTGTTGTAATAATATTGGAAATAAATTTCAAGGTTTTAGAAGTTATTCCATCAGGTACCGGCATACCGCTGCTTTATTACTATTTAGTTTGTTAATTTCTTACAATACCTCTGATTTGTAACCGGATTTAAAAATAAAAAAGTTAGGATAATCATTATTGCATTTTAAGTTGTTATATTGGATTTTGTAATATTTTTACTTATACTAACTCCAACTTCAATAAAATATTGATTACAAATTTCTGCAATTTCTTTTTTGGATTGAATTATTTAATTTTTTACAATTTTATTACGCTAACAAAATCAGGTTCTTTATTTCGTTTCGTTGCTTCTGTACAAATTTTCCAAACTATTTTAGTATTCTGTAAGTTTTCGTTAATTTTACTTGTGAAATAGTTTTGTTTTGTTTGTTTTATGTTTTAAATGAATTTTACAAATCTTGTAATGTTAAACTAACTGACGGTCTTTAGAATTTTTTTTGTTTGTAAGTAGAGGTTATTTTTGTGATTAAGGTGGGCGGAAATATAGGTTAAATTTGTCTAAATAGAGCACTTCGTAGTTCGACAATTTCTGCCGCATCCCTGAACCGATTTAAGAATCTTTGGCAGGTTTTTAGAAAAAAAACTGGGTAGAATAGTACTAGAATATTCTCTTCCTTTTCTTTTTTGGGATTTATTACCACATTCCTTGAGATTCCTATCCAAAAAAATTCGATTTATCTAAAAAATATTCAAATTTCCCAGTTTTAAACTGGTTAATTTGAATATTTTTTAGATAAATCGAATTTTTTTGGATAGGAATCTCAAGGAATGTGGTAATAAATCCCAAAAAAGAAAAGGAAGAGAATAATTTATGAAATGCCACAAATAACATTTAAACAATAGTACTAGACTATTAAAAACTCAGGAAAATGACGATTATTTTTTTACTAAGTTGTTAAACTTCGTAAACTTTGAACCTAATTTTGAACGAATAAAAAAGCAATGGTCTCAATAAAATAATACTGTTCCATTCTGCTGCACTGATAAGATATTTGTTAATCAAATGAACATTTGAAAGGTGATTAGGAATATCGACATTTTTTTTCTTAGAGTGTATGTTCAGATCTTTCAGTGTTTTCCAAATTAATTTCTTGTTTTTATTTAATTTATTTTGAAATTACCTTTTATTTACATTTTCTATTGCCCGATTTGCGTAGTTTCTTAACCTCTTATAAACCTTTCCATTCTCAGGCTTTCTTTATATTTGGCTAAGGCATTATTTCTTAATTTAGTAATAAATTTAAGATTGTCAGTCAACCAAGCAGCGGATATTTTTGTAATTCTAGAGATCTTGAAAGAAGCATGCGTGTTAAATAAACCTATAAGTCATTAAAAATCGAAATTTTAGTATTAATATCACCAATGTAAAGTATCTGATCAAAATTAACTGACTGCAAGTCCTGATAAAAAAGTTCATGATTAAAACGTTTAAAATTTCGGTAAGTATAAAACAATTCAGATGAATTTTCAATATTACATGGTACAGTGCAAGATGCAAGGCTGTGGTCTGACAAATTAGACATATCCTTTACACCACAGTTAGTACCATTAATGTGATCATAACATATAAATAAACCTAACAGTATGGCACTAGTGGGCTCCACCCTAGTTGGTTCATCGACTACTTGAATCAGGTCAAAACACTCCAGTAACGTCATAAATTTTTTATGGTAACTGGCGGAGATATTTAAAGATCCATGATAAATCACCACCACAAAGCATATTGTGATGCTTGGGGGATAGAGTGCTTAACACGTTTTGAAAATTTTTAATAAATTTAACAATAGAAGATTGTGAAACTCTATATATTACATCTATACATGATGTAACATTATTTAATGAAAATGACAACCACAATTGTTCCACATTATCTCCTGTTAGTGATCAATAACAAAACACCTCATATTAGATTTAACATATATAAGCACCCCTCCAACCCTCGTACTTTTACGATAAACTGTATATCCATTTAAAAATAAGCTCTCATTCAAAATATTATTATATAACCAACAATGTCTCAGTAAGCAGAATGATATAATTGCATTGTTCAATAAATTCTCTGAAATCAACAAATTTTGTTATTAAAGATCTTATTAGATTAAATACTGCAATATTTAAATTTTTATTGCGCATTAGAAGTACCTATAAAAAATATAAACACCCCACCCCGTATCTCGAAAACCATTCACTTTTAAGGGTAAGTGTGGCGGTGTTTTGAACTCAGCAAAGTGTTGATAGGAGGAAGTGCCTTCGTATACAGCATAGACCAGTAGCTGGCTCACAAAAAGCTGAAAGAACTAAGATTACTGGAAGCTTTTTCTCTGGAACCACGGACTAAAACGAAATTATGATTAGTACAATAAGTTACGCCACATACGTGTACACTGGATAGGAGGAAGTGCCCTCGTATACAGCATAAACCGGCAGCTAGCTTACAAAAAGCTGAAAAGAACTAAGATTACTGGAAGCTTTTTCTCTGGAACCACGGACTGAAAAGAAATTATGATTAATACAATAAGTTACGCCACATACATATACACTGGATAGGAGGAAGTACCCTCGTATGCAGCATAGACCAGTAGCTGGCTTATAATCAGCTGGTAGAATAATGACGGGCTGGAACAAAAAATTATGATTAGTATCACAAGCTACGCCACATATGTGTACACTGGATAGGAGGAAGTACCCTCGTATACAGCATAAACCAGCAGCTAGCTTACAAAAAAGCTGAATAGAACTAAATAGTTACAGGAAGCTTCTTTCCGGATACCAACAACGAACTGAAAATCAATTATTATTAGTACAGTAAGTTACACTACATACGTGTACACTGAATACGAGGAAGTACCCTCCTATGCAGCATAAACCAGTGGTTAGCTTACAATCAGCCAGAAGGAAACAGGGAGATTACTGGAACGGATGGTGAACTGCGACCGACTAAAAGAGAACAGGAATTATTACTTTACAAATAGCCAAGTCTTCACTTACAATCACTACCTGTATACCTTACTTACTTTTGCTTCCTTAGGCACGTCTGGTCGGGAACAGCAGCGGACAGATACTGGCGGTATTAGTGTCGGATTTCGGTATATCAATATTCTGAAATTATCAGAGAGTAGTAGGGATGAACGCCAAATGAGCAGCGCAGTAAATAAAATACGTCACGGCTTGACTTTACCGAAGTTCGGGCCCAGGTTAACTTACTTTATGGTAGGTACGTCTGTCCTTCGTGGTTTGGAATATCAATCTTCTATCGGCTCGCTGAGTGAGAGGGGTAGCGTAATGTCGCAGCGCAGTGCACCACGGCGTCCTGACGTATGGCGGCGCCTCAACTAGCGCGCTGTATTAACACGTCTACCTTCGCTGGCCGGTGTGGCTGGACTGCCGGTAAACTGCGGGCTGGCCACTGGCCTCGGCGCGGATTCACTGTTCACTTCGTAGGTGTGTTTGTGCTCACTTAATTAAGGAGTTATTTATTAATTAATAACAGCCGGACTGGTTATATTAATTAACTGGGTACGGGTGATAATAACATAAAAATACAGGTCATAATATTTTTGCTAAGAAAAGGTTTTATAATAACTGGAATTATATTATTTACAAAATACAGGTTATTAAGTGTTATTTAATTCACAATAAACTACTGGTTTTTAATTAGAACCTTGTTAAACGGAAAGTATTGTTATTTATTTTAAACTACAGATTATAATTTTATAATAACGGTAAAATAAATTACAAGCTACGGAAAAATAATTAACTAAATTTATATACGGGGTGTATCGGGTAATAGATTATTGATAGCATTTAGTAACGGAAAAATCACTTCGTTACAATTCATATATCAAACTCAGGGCAGCGAGCGGAGGACTGACTTCACTCACTTCATAGCGATATTAGGAGTAAAGCAACATTTACCGCGTGTAGTACATGGATGGGGACTATCCACGGAAAGACGCGGTCTCGCTTCCCTACTTCTAGCGGCTTGTATATCAGCTATATCGCAGAAGCAATACAACTGTAGGCGAGAGGTGTATTGAGGATATACCATCCTTCGGAGGGGATGTAAAGCAGTCGGTCCCTTGTCTATTAAATGTTAGGCAAGTAAAAAATCCCTACTCTTAGTAAGATAAGAGGTTCGGCAAAATTTCCAGGTTGGGGGTTGCTCGTCTCCTGGCGTCGGTGATTGGCCTCCGTAGCGGAAATAGGCCGACGTTAAATAAGTGATTAAAAAAAAATATATATATATCAAACTCAATTTTTATTAAAGTAAAATAAAAACAAAACAAATAAGCACCGAGACTAAAAATTGTTTACGTTACAACAAAATTATTGTATTGAGTTGAGGTTTTAAATTAAATAATTTTTTTGCTTTATTACATTGTTATAAGTTAATAATTTTTTCTCGATAATTTCGTCATACAACATGCCATAATATTTCACTTACTGTAGGTAGAAAAATGTGCTCCTTCAAATAATATTTTTCAAAATGGAAATTGTCATTTAGAAAAATTGCCGATGACGTCATAATTTTTAAAAATTGTTTGAAGAAAAATTTTATTTGCATAAAGAAATTGAGAAATTGATTTAAAAATCGATGTGTCTGAGAAAATTTTTGTCATTTGCTTTGTAACGATTTAAAGCAATTTATTCCAACCTTTACATGCTCACTGTGTAACAATAACGTCAATAATTGAAACTATTCCGTTCGGGCGTTCGGGTTGTTCGGCATCAGCACTTCTACAGCCGCAGCAAGAGATGCGAAGGCGGCCCAAGGTTCCGCCACATGCTTTTTATCAGGTTTTAAAATATTAATAGGTGGCGTTGAACTGCCTTTATTTACAATGTCTCTTCGGTCATTATCTTTTAATCTAGAAAATGAAGTTTCTAATAATAAACTACATATTATATCATGAACAGGATTATCCATTATTCCAACAAGAACCTAATGTCTCGATTCGGACAGCAAAGTCGCAGGCTAAGACGGTTTTTCTGCAGAGGATATTTCTGATAAAATAAATTTTTTATCGGTTCTTTGTTTACATATGCAAAAGTAGGCTGGTAAACAAGTCATAACTAAAGTTGTACAGTTATATTTAGGTCGTCCGCGGTCTTCTAATGTAGAAGATGCTGCTTTGGTGGAATATAGCACAAATCATCACTTTTCCACGACAATAAAAGCTAAGGAAGAAACACATGTTCCAGCACCTAACTCAACTGCCAGTAGAAGAATTAGGCAACATGGACTCATACTTATTGTTGTTTTTATGTTAGAGATTTAATAATATTTATCGGTTTCAGGATATTAATCCTTTGTTTACATATGCAAAAGTAGGCTGGTAAACAAGTCATAACTAAAGTTGTACAGTTATATTTAAAACTTGTACGGTAATATTACAAATACAGATCTGTCAATAACTGTCAACAGATGAAATAATAAATAATGAAACTATAGGGCTATTTATTATTACAAACAGACAGAAAACTCCAAACAATAATAATTAAGTACTGAAATCCAACTGAAATGTATTTTCAGGCAATCCAAGGTCCATTTTTATGTAGCCGTTGTGACATTAAAAATGTAAACATTTATGTAATATGAAAAAAGGTAACAAATAAAAACAAACAAAATATAACTGTAACCATGGCGACAAATCAACCCATACAGACTTGACCAACTAATGAAATGATAACGTTATTAATAAGAGAATATCAAAAGGTAATATCTATTAATAATGTCTTTATTTTCTGAAACCGATAAACTATTGAACATATCACGGATGTTATGAATCATAACAGCCTTAGATGTCTTAAAATCTTCAAACCGACATCTGCGGCAGTTATGATAGTCATAACATTCCTAGATATGTTAATAGCTATTACACGTTTAATTCTCTTGTTACTAATAATTGTAATAAATATTCGAATATAGATTTCAATTGAAATAAATATATAAAAAAATCATTTGACGAGTGTTCAATATACTTACCAACATATGATCACATATTACATACATTATAAAATAGTTGAAAAACCGTAAAAGATAAATATACAAATATTATGTATTTTTGAAGAACTATTTTCATGCTCTTTAATATTACACTTTTCTTTCTTTTTCCATAAATAACAAATTTAAGGAGGTGTAAAAATATAAACGATCACCCTGTACTTTTACAGTCTGGGACTATACAATACTTTTATATAACCGCTTTTTTTTATCTATATTAATAACAAAATACAGAACAATTAAAAGATTTGAACTTAATTACCACGAAACTATATGGGAATAAGCGAGCGGCCGACCACCAGGAGTGGTGTGACGTCACCACAGCATTGCCTCCCTGTGTTTTCGCGCGCTCTATTTTCATTATTTATTTTGAGGGAGAAGCAGTTGAAAAAATAAATTTAATATTTTGCATATTTACTAACTACAAAGTGTACTTCCGAAATATGAAATAATTTTTTTTTGTAAATGAGCCCATTAGGAGGTCACTTGCAATAATGTGGGAAGTGTCCCATCCAGTCCCGGAGATTTGTAGGGTTCAAAGGATTTGATTGCCCATTCAATTTTATTATAATGACGATCTGATTCGCCACTTTCCAGTCGACCCTTGTAGGCTTTGCCTCAGGAGATCCAGGTTGTGGCGGTGAATCTTCGTCAACTATTGTCGATCCTGTGAAGTGAGTCTGTAGCAGAACATCCAGTGTTTCCTTCGTTGTGTGCAATTCGCTTGTCGGTGGCTTTTTAGTCACGACATGGTTTATTGGATCCTTTGACAGAATGTTGTTGAGGCCTGAGATGTGTCTTCCACCTCCTGGCAGAATCCTCTCCAAGAGTCTGTCTTTGATTTTCTCAAAGCTTTATTATATCTCGTGAGGGCCTAGGCATGTTTCTTTCGCTTTGTTGAACATTTTGCGAGCGGCCCCTCTTAGACTTTCCAGGTGTTTGTTCCACCACGTGACATTTATGATGGTTTCCCTGGTGACAGAGGGGCAGTTTTCTTGATATGAGGTTACAATGGCACCCTGGAGTTGGTCTGCCATTACCTGTATATCATTGGTAGTCTGAAGTTCGGACTTCACAACCGCCAAACTGCATTTCAGTTGACTTCTTTTAGCGTCCCAGTCAGTTTTTCTGGGATTTCGATGGGTTATTGGTTCCCTTTCGAAACCAGCTAATTCGAACCTAGTGTCTGTGATCAGATTATGATGGTTCGTTAGATACATGCCAACGTTTGATGCTATGGCATATATATTCCATGGCTAGCGGCAGGTCGATGACTTACAAAGTTGAGTTACAAAGGTTGGCTCATTGCCTTGGTTAACAATATGTAAATTATCACTCACCAAGAATTACAAAAGTGCTTTCTCTCGACGGTTGTTGTCCCTGCTGCCCCAAACAGTGTTGTGTGCGTTTGCATCGAAACCGGCTATTAACTGGAGTCGGTTTGCATCAAAGTATTCCACCAGTCTTCTTAGGTCTTCGCCGGGTGTTGGATCTATAGAGTCGTGTGGCATGTAAACAGAGGAGATTATTAGCTCCCTCACATGCCCATCCTCCTGATATTTTAGCCTGATGGTCGCTAGATTCTTGGAACAGAAATCATACATGTATGATTAAGAAATGTGTAAAATGTCTGCCCATGGGCCCCGACGAGCCGCCACCACCACAGCTACGTAGGCTTATTGATTGTGTCATTCCCTGGTTATCTATATCCTTCCGGTGGTTCCTGTGTTGCTAGCTAGCCGATACATAGTCCGGTCTGTGTAGGTTTTCAATGGAGCAATAGGGTTCAGAAAAGTCATGAGAGATGAATTTTAATCGAAAGTGGGGGTTAAAAGTTGACTATTGCCAAAAAGTCGGGATTCTAAAGACGTGGCGTCACCCCGTATCTTACTGAAATGTGTTAAATTTTAATAATGAAATATTTAGCTTGTCAAACATTTACATTGGTGGTTTACCGGTCATTTTATTGTGTCTTTAAAAATTATTGTTTAAAATTCTTGTTATTTCCATTGTATTTATCGCACTTTTTAATAAGCTTCATGAATATATTCCTTATAAATGGTACCACGATACCAATATAGTTTCATTTGAAAAAATTATATTTTGTTCCAATTAGGGTGGCAACTCTGTAATTATGTTTCTCAGGACGCCAAAAGTAAAAATGAAGGACAAACATTTCGTTACTATTTTTTATTAACAAACATTTAAAATAAAAAAAACAGAACATTATAATCATTTCCCAAAAAACAGAACGTAAAAACAATGAATAATTTATTTTAATTTGAATTCCAGCTTTTACGAGCGGTGTTGTATTAAAAATTCGGGGGAACAGGGAAATGAGCAAACTTATAAGCTCAGTAAAATTCAGGACATTTGGTGTCCTGTGAATGATCTTCACAGGACACATTACAACATACCTCAAATACAGGACGTCCTGCGAAATACAGGATGGTTGGCAAAAATCATTTTGATTTCCGACATAAACTGTTCAAAATGACTCCCTTCATGTTCGATACAAAGCCGATACCTTATTCGAAATGAGAAAAGTACATTGATTTCAAAAATGCAAAAAAATGGGGTGTTCCATTTGAAAAAATGCAAGTTAAAACCATATCTCCTCTAAACGACTTTCATTTATTTTTCTGAATACATATTCTAAATGCTTTCAATAAACCCTACAACTTTTATAGAAAAAATTTTTTTATAGCATCAAAAATAAAGAAGTTATTAGGGGTGGTCATTTTCGTTGAATATCCCTGTACTTATAATAAGTTTTTTTAATTTATAGTAATATTAATTACGATTTCAAAAAAATAGTATATGTAACTCGTAGAAAAAGCACATTCCCGGACTCCATGTTGCTTGTCTCGGCTGTGCTTCGACAAGCAATCTTCACGGTCGTCCGGGAATGTTAGGCTTTTCCTACTAGGTACACAATGTACTTTATCTAGTATTTTCGACGGAATTCTGATTTTTTCTTGCATTACATGGGTCAATTAGAATAAATCGCAACACTTATGACACAATTAAATGAAAAACTAAAAATAAAATTAAAATAAATATTGATGAATGATGTTATTTATGTGTTATCATTGGATTAAGAAAATTATGCAGAACTCAAAAATGCAAATATACATACCGTGCTTTCAGATCTCACAGCTACATCGAGACACGACGATCGTACATATTCGAAGTAGAGGGGAGATCATGGCCGGTGCTGTGTGGCCTATTCGGATTCAGTCGACGATGCATGACGGCTAATTCCCACTTTTAGCGTTCTGTGCCCCACTCACTCACGAGCTTGACCGAATGCCCCCTTGTGTAGTATTGCGAGATGAAAGCACGGTATAGGATGTTCTATTCGATAATCATGAGTTAGTATCACTTTCGGTTAATACGAAAGCGGAAATAAAATCATTTATGTCAGAAAGTGACGTTTATAAGTAATATAAGATACTCCACATTGGTCCACATTTCAACCACTTATAAAAGGGAGTGTACCAGATCCTATTACCCCAGTATATGAAGTGATTTTAAAACATAATTTGTATTTTTTCATTTTCTTTCAGAATTTTGGGAACATCATTTTCAGTGCCGGTATCCAAATAGTTCTAAAACACCATATAATATTAAATATTCAAAAGCTTGCACCGGAAAGGAAAAACTAAATGAACAAAATACGGTTTTTGAAGATCAACTACAATTTGTATCAGATGCAGTTCTGGCGTTTGCTTATGCAATTAGGTAAGTAAAGTTTATGTATTATAATATACAGGGTGTCCCTGATGTCGAGGTCCAAATAAAAGTGAGCTATAGACGAGGTCATTTTAAAATCAAAATAACTCCATATTATGTTCTCCAATTGTTAGTCGTTTAAAAGTTACGGCACTTTTTCCGTTTTTGTTTTCCGTTTTTGTCTTCCATAAATTACACAAAAGGTAGGAGATTTGGCGAAAGCCACTCTACCACTCCTACCTGTATTTATAATAATTAAGAATATAAAACGAAAAGTGCATTTACATAATATTAATATGATATTAATAATCCTAACTATAATATAATTACAACTTAGTTTAAATATAAAAATGTATATTAAAAAATATATTGTAACAGGCGTGTTTGGTACATTAAAACCAATGACGACTATCATCAATAAAGAATCTTTAACTACAAATTCCCCGCATGGTATCAATTTACTTCTAAAACCACACACACCTAATAAAATATTCCAAAATAAATTTAGTTGGAGGTGAAAAGCTGCTTTGTGAAAGTTCCTGAAGGCAAGCTAAGAATATTTAGTACCCTGTTTAACAGACAAGGGGCCATATAAGAAAACGACCCTGTATATTTTGAAGTTGAATGTTGAGGTATGGTATATGAATTTATTCTTAGATTAACATCATGTACGTCAGAACTTCTAGCTAATAAACTGTATAAATACGATGGAGTTTGATATTTGCATAATTTAAACAAAAACATTATGTACAGATATTCTACCCTTACATACAATTTTGGTTCAGATAACCTGTTTAAATGTGGTGTGATGTGATCTCTGTAAGGTACACGACAAACAAATCTAACACATGCATTTTGAATTCTCTGTATTTTTAGTTGATTATAGTTGGGTAGGAAATTAAAATAAATTTGGCTACAATAGTCAATAATAGGATATTATTAAAGCTTTAATTAAGCTGTTAGGCGACTGTTTTGTTCGGATTCACCCGTAGACCATTATCACTACACCAGCTAGTAAAATTGCTTAAATCTTGGTTTATCAGGGCAATTGCATCGAATGCGACTGATTGTGAAATCGGGAAAGATTTGTACAATTGGACATCATTACCATTCCCATTCCCGTTCCCGTTGCCGTTGCCGTTTCCGTTGCCGTTCCCGTTACCGTTACCTTTACCGTTACCGTTACCATTACCATTACCATTACCATTATTATTATTATTATAATTATTATACCTGGTGAAAACCATTGGCTAAATCTATACAACTGAAATATTTTGATTTTCCAAGTTGATCAAGAATTTCCGTTATATTTGACAAAGGCATCTCCCTTAGTGACAATATTTAATTTACGAAAATCTATGACAATTCAAAAGCGTTTATTACCTTTGGCGTCCGGTGTTTTAGGTACAATTAAAATGGGTAATTATAAGGAGAGTTACTAGACTTGATTATGTTCACTTCCAATATTTTGTTCAGTTGAGATTTAACTGCTTTCTTTTGGTGATATGGCAAACGATACGGTTTTACGAATACGGGTTTTTTATCTAAGGGTATGGTATGAAGAATAGAGTCGGTGTGAGTAAGTTTGTCTCCCTGTAAATAAAATATATCATTAAATTCGAGACACATTTCAATTAGCATACGATACATGATAAATGCTTCTCTACTTTGTTACAGAGACATGCACAAGGATCACTGTCTTGGCATACCAGGCCTATGTGATGCTATGAAGCCCACTAACGGTACTGAACTTTTAAAGTATTTAAGAAAAGTGGACTTTCAAGGTAAGTAAATAAAATAGATATAACAACTTTCCTTTACTGTGCTCTGTGTGGTTCTGTGCGTATTATTGGAAAATAATTCTCACGCAGTTTTATACCCCTAAATTATAATATCAAGAAAATAATAGAGAACTTATTTCTAAAATTATTTTACGAGAAAAATAAAATTGACAATAAAAAAAATCAGTTACTAATGCAAAAAATTGAAAAAAGACATAATTTTTGTGTTTCGAAGTAGAGCAAATATATATATATCGAATTGAATGTTTTTGTTATTATGTATTATAGTTATAAAACATGAAGGCCGTAATCTAAGAGTGAATAATTATATTTGTTATGGTTACTAAGAATTTTGTTTTAACGTCAATGTCAATTCCTGGAGAGTAGTTGGAACCTTTGGTGTAGAACTCACACTTGGAGTAGTTTTCCACACACACCAAAACACTTTTGCACACACTCAACGCGCGTTTCGCCAACCAAGTTGGCATCATCGGGAGATGATTAAAACTAAGCTTAACCTAACAATGGGACCTATTTATACCTAGAAATGCGTTACGCTTCGACGAATAATTACCGCGATATTAACAAAAAGGCGGGTAAAATATTTAGCTTCGTTGACGCGTTAACGCTTGACTAACATAAAAAGCGGGCTATTTGGAATGAGCCCTCTGTCACTATTCATACTATGTTTACATTTGTTAATTTCCAAGCTTTCGAATGCATCTATTTGTCTAGAGTTTGTTACATTTCTAATCAACCTTAAATTATTAATATCTATTTTATGATTGTTATCAAAAGCATGTTGGGCAACGCTAGACATCTCTATTCTTCCGTACTTTAGATGAGCCATATGCTCCTTAAACCTCATCTGAATAGAGCGTTTTGTTTGTGCAACATACTTTTGGTTGCAGTCCTTACAGCTAATTTCGTAAATCCCCGACCTATCGTTCATTCCAATTTTATCCTTAGGGTTGCCTAAAAGTTGTTGTAGTTTATTTCTTGATCGATGAACCACCGTCATATCAATGTTGTTGAAAATTCTACTAAGACCTCGGGTAAACCGGGGTTCATATGGAATTGATACAAATTTTGAATTTTCCTTCTCAATACGAAAGGTCGAAGAATTTCGATGTGCCTCCCTAAATTTACGCTTCCTAATTAATTTATCAATCAAATTAGTAGAAAAACCATTACTCAAAGCTATATCCTTAATTAACTCTTTTTCTTTTTCAAACCTCTCTTTAGTTAGCGGAAAACTTAATAATCGACTAATCAAAAAATTAAAACTTGCCATCTTGTGTTGGTCACAACGATGAGAATCATTAGGAATATATCTAAGAGTGCTGGTATCTTTCCTATATCCATCGAATTCTAAATTATTTTCATTATTTCTAATTA
Source organism: Rhagium mordax (assembly GCA_963680705.1). Taxonomy (NCBI): domain Eukaryota; kingdom Metazoa; phylum Arthropoda; class Insecta; order Coleoptera; family Cerambycidae; genus Rhagium; species Rhagium mordax. Next base: position 53,390,226 of record OY796661.1, read on the forward strand.
CTAGTACATCTAAAAATGGTAGTTGTTGATTGTTTTCAATTTCATATGTGAATTCGAAATTCTTCGACCTTTCGTATTGAGAAGGAAAATTCAAAATTTGTATCAATTCCATATGAACCCCGGTTTACCCGAGGTCTTAGTAGAATTTTCAACAAGACGGTGGTTCATCGATCAGGAAATAAACTACAACAACTTTTAGGCAACCCTAAGGATAAAATTGGAATGAACGAAAGGTCGGGGATTTACGAAATTAGCTGTAAGGACTGCAACCAAAAGTATGTTGGACAAACAAAACGCTCTATTCAGACGAGGTTTAAGGAGCATATGGCTCATCTAAAATACGGAAGAATAGAGAAGTCTAACGTTGCCCAACATGCTTTTGATAACAATCATAAAATAGATATTAATAATTTAAGGTTGATTAGAAATGTAACAAACTCTAGACAACTAGATGCATTCGAAAGCTTGGAAATTAACAAATGTAAACATAGTATGAATAGTGACAGAGGGCCCATTCCAAATAGCCCGCTTTTTATGTTAGTCAAGCGTTAACGCTTCAACGAAGCTAAATATTTTACCCGCCTTTTTGTTACTATCGCGGTAATTATTCGTCGAAGCGTAACGCATTTTTAGGTATAAATAGGTCCCATTGTTAGGTTAAGCTTAGTTTTAATCATCTCCCGATGATGCCAACTTGGTTGGCGAAACGCGCGTCGAGTGTGTGCAAAAGTGTTTTGGTGTGTGTGGAAAACTACTCCAAGTGTAAGTCAATGTCAATGTCAACTTCAATTAAATTATTTTTTCGTTTTCAATTAATGCAATTTATTTATTCTTTTAATTTTTTATAAATCTTTAATTCGTACTGATGATTTCTAATAAAAATGCATCTAAATAAAGTCCATCTTTACAATTCAATGTTTTATAATATATAGTTATGAAAACAAGTTGTTTTAACAGATTCGACAATAATTACATTTTAAATTGGTTTCAATGAATTTACGTACGACAGATTTTATCTAAGAACATCAATATAAATATATCACATTCGATATTTTTGTATTATACTTGTACAAAACCTAAATAAAGTTTTAAATAATTGTCTTTGATGTTAAAGAAAAAAAAACAAGAAACCATTATCTAAAACTATGTTCAGTTAGTATCCCAAAAACGTGGAGGAATAATAGAAGCCACACTAAATCATTTTAGCAATGTATATTATTGTATATTCTTTGAAAAGCCGAGCAGTTTTGTTCAAATTAAAATCGCAATCAATTACTCATTGGCAATAACGGGGCATTGAAAATAATCGACAATAGAAGTAGAAGAGTAATAGCGGATCCGAGCCACCCCCCACCACTTGCCCCCCACACCACTTTTTCTGGGGTGGGGGGCAATTAGGATAATTAGACTGGGGTGGGGGGCAATTAGGATAATTAGATTGGGGTGGGGGGCAATTAGAGAGGGGAGGAGGTAATTTGTAATTGCGTAATTAGTAATTTGTAATTGTGTAATTAGTAATTTGTAATTGTGTAATTAGACTATTTGCGCATTAATTACACTAATGTAATTAGTCTGGAGGGGGGATAATTAAAACCCAATTGTCGCGAGAAATGAAAGTAATTGGATTATTGCGCTGAGAAATGAAAGTAATTGAATTATTGCGCTCTAATGTAATTGCGTAATTAGTAATTTGTAAATGTGTAATTAGACTATTTGCGCGTTAAGTAATCGGATTATTGCGCTGAGAAATGAAAGTAATTGAATTATTGCGCTCTAATGTAATTGCGTAATTAGTAATTTGTAAATGTGTAATTAGACTATTTGCGCGTTAATTACACTATTTTATATAGTCTGGAGGGGGTTAATTAAAAAACCCAATTGTTGCGAGAAATTATTGCAATTAAACTAGTATAATTGCAATATATCTAATTGAATTGGTACAATTATATATTAATTAGTACATCAATTGGAGAAATGAAAGTTTATTACGCTGTAATTAGACTAGTATAATTGCAATATATCTAATTGAATTGGTACAATTGTATATTAATTAGTGCATCAATTGCTAAATTATGCGCTCTTAATTGTCAAAAATATATGTCATTCAATATCGCTAACAAGGGATCTGGTAACCAAAGTCAGCTTTTATGCGATTCGAATAGGACAAAAGGTTTGAACCGCATACTAAAGGAGTCATTCATTGCCGCTGACAACGTTATTTACTGTCACATAATTTCTCGAAACAGGTGCCTATCTGAAAATTAAATCACTCGTATTTCACATACCCTAGCGGAAACGATGGCTACTTTGTCTATGCATTAAAAAGCGATATTTTAACAAAAATTGCAAGCCAAATCCTAGACGCTACGTCTTGATTAGTACAGTATGTATTTCACATTTTAAACACACCAAACCTGTAAAAAGACAAAAGAAATTGAACAAAAGAAATCGATGTATTAAAAAGCACACGGAATAAATTAAAATAAATACCCTACTGTCACTGAGGCTTTGCAAGAAATCTCCAGGTTAAATCAGTTATGGGATAAGAAAAAATGTCAGGTGTGGGATTCGAACCCATGCTCCCGCTAGGGAATCTGATGTTTTTTTACACATTGGACGCCTTAACCACTCGGCCAACCTGACTTATTAATTGATTCAGTAAAACGCCATATATTAGATGGGTAAAATTGGACAAAAAAATTTTTAAATTACTTAGCTAACGTAAGGAATATGTATTTGCATGTGTGCAAAAGACTCCACCTCTATGGCATTATTTACTGTTGCCATTGTATACATTTAATGAATACCTACATAGGGGTCCTACATTTAAATTTTAAGTTAAGAAATTAGACAAAAGAAATCGATGTATTGTCAATAGTACCACATTATGGGTTAACAAACAAGCGATATCGAATCATTTTAAATATATTACACAAAAGCCAATCTAAATAGTTATACAATAGAATAATATAATGGGGGATATTTGAATATTGAAATGTGGTGGTGGGGGTCATATTCTGTAGATATATAGAGAGTGAGAGGAGTTGTCACAACCATTATTAGTAGCAACAGACTCCTAGTGAACACGCAAAATGTATAAGTGTACGTCTTGCAGTAAAAGTTTTACACGAAGCTACAGTATGCGTCGTCATCAGAAAGAGTCGTGTGTGAGTTTACGTGATAATGGACCTCCAGCAAAACAATTTAAATTTGATTCAACCCCTTCAACATCCGCAAGTATGCAAACATGTGATTGTTGTAATGTGACGCTGACGACAGCTCAGATGCATTCCCATAAGAGGTCGTTGCAACATAAGGCAAATGCATGTGTTCCTTCAATGGATGGTGTAAGCATTATCCAAAGCGCTTTCAAATACAGAATTATTTCATATCGAGTGCATAGTGAACATAATCATCTGGACTACGTAATGTTCTTTAATGAAATCAAACATAAAATTTTAAATCTGCTAGAAGAAGCGATACAAATACATATGGCAATAAAAGTAAATCTGGAAGTGTTCGCCAAATACATGATACAAAGTAAAGAGTTAACGGATATGAAATCATTTAATACAACCAACAAAATTTTGGATCAAGCTATGAATTTAAGTGATGTTTTGGATAGTTTTGTAGAAGAGATGATTACCCAAACTACAGAGTTTCAAGAGCGAGATTCAGGTGTGTAATTATTTTTATTAACGTATTAGAATTGCATTTAACATTTGCATATTTTTTAGGATGGGCCCTGGAACGAATCGAATTTGTTGAAATTAATGTGAACAAGTATAGTCCACTGCGTGGTTCATCATATATAAAATTACCAAAATTCATTGAAAATAAGAATGCAGTGGTAAACGTACACAATCAAGATCAATGTTGTTTTGCCTGGGCGGTGACTTCAGCACTGCATCCTGCAAATGGTCGTACATCGGACTTATCATCATATCCACATTATTCACAAGTGTTAAATGTAACAGGTATGGATTTTCCAGTAAAATTGCGAGATATTTCAAAATTTGAGGAAATGAATAATATATCGATAAACGTATACGGGTTAGAGGAGAAATTTAAAAATAATAGAATGGAATATGAAGTTGTAGGTCCTTTACGTTACTCGGGGAAAAAGCTGCGTATCCACTTAAATTTATTGCTAATTTCTGAGGTGTGTAATATTAATCACCATTGTACGAACGATTGTGCTAAAACTCACTATTGCTGGATAAAAGATTTATCTAGATTAGTTTCGCGTCAAATTTCTGCTCACAATCATAAAAAACATTTTTGCGACGGTTGTTTGTTATATTTTTATACCGAACGTCAGTTATTGCAACACCAGACACACGATTGTAATCACATTTATACAACAATACCTACTACCCAATTTCGAATAGATAAATATGGTAAACAAGTGCCCGAGAATATGTTAAAATTTGAACATTTTGAAAGGCAAATGCAAGTTCCATTTGTAGTGTATGCCGATTTCGAATCAATTTTAAGTCCTATCGATACCTGCCAACCCAATCCAGAACGGTCTTTCGGGAATAAAACTTTTAAACATCAACCACATTCTTTCGCGTATTTAATAAAATGTTCGTTTGACAATTCCCTAAACAAGTTTGAGTTATACCGGGGGTCTGACGCTGCCAAAGTCTTCGTATCATGTATCGAGGCTGACTCGAGAGATATCTATAATAGATATATGAAAGATATAGTCCCAATGGCTAAGCTCACAGCGCAACAAAGACGAGACTTTGAAAACGCAACCGTATGCGGTATATGCGAGAAGGCATTCGAAGAAGGTGATGTGAAAGTTAAGGATCACTGCCACTTAACCGGAAAAATAAGATTTATCGCTGCACATTCTGTTTGCAATTTAAATTATAAATTACCAAATTTCATACCGATTATATTCCATAATATGAGTTCATACGACGGACATTTATTCATTAAAGAGCTATGCGCTCATAAAGATAGAGTGGGGGTACTAGCGCAAAATAAAGAGAAGTACATATCTTTTTCAAAAGACCTTTATATGCACGATTACATTAATAAGAATGGGGAGAAGAAGAAAAAATTTCTACAATTGCGATTCATTGATAGTTTTAAGTTCTTGTCCACATCGCTACAAAATTTGGGTGAAAGTTTAAATGATGACCAGTTAACTATAACCAGAAGTTTTTATACGGATAACAAAGAATTTCGTTTAATGAGACAAAAGGGTGTATTTCCATATAGCTTTGTGGATAGTTTAAATAAGTTGAATAAACCAGATCTACCATCCAAAGCCGAATTCTATGACAACCTAAACGATCAGCATATATCCGAAGATGATTATCAACGGGCTAAAGATGTGTGGAAGTTGTTCGCTTGTCAGAATTTAGGCGATTATTCAGATCTGTATTTGAAAACAGACGTACTGCTTTTATGTGATGTATTCGAAAATTTTAGGAAAATCAGTTTAGAGAAATACAAGTTGGATCCTGCTCAATATTTTACAGCTCCCGGATTGTCGTGGGACGCTATGTTAAAACTGACAGGAGTAGAGTTAGAATTATTAATTGATATAGATATGATTAACTTTTTTAAGAAAGGAATTCGTGGTGGAATAAGTCAGTGCTCTGAAAGAAAACATACCGCAAATAATAAATTTCTTACCGATTACGATTCCAACGAACCCTCGTCGTTTATAACTTATTTGGACGCCACAAACCTATACGGCCACAGTATGTCTCAATCGCTACCGACAGGTGGTTTCACCTGGTTGTCCCAACAAGAAATTATAAACTTAGACATTACGAATATTCCAGATGAAAATCCGCGCGGGTACATTTTCGAAGTAGACATTCATTATCCCAACGAATTACATGATCTACATTCGGACCTCCCTTTCCTAGTAGAAAACATGGTTCCTCCTAATGCAAAATCAGCAAAGTTGATTCCAAATTTGTTTGACAAGAAAAGGTACATTGTACACTATAAAAACTTGAGACAGGCCATGGATCACGGTTTGATGGTTTTAAAGACTCATAGAGTGCTCACATTTAATCAATCTCCTTGGTTAAGAAAATACATCGATTTAAATACGGAGATGAGAAACACGGCAACAAGTAAATTCGAAAAAGATCAATTTAAATTAATGAATAATGCGGTTTTCGGTAAAACTATGGAAAACGTGGATAATAGAAAGGATATAAAGTTGGTTACGCATTGGGAAAGTATTAGAAGGTCCTTTGGTGCAAATGCTCTTATAGCCCGGCCGAATTTTAAAACTTGTTCGATCTTTACAGAAGATTTCGTCGCGATTCATATGAACAAACTAAAAGTAGTATACAACAAGCCAATTTATGTAGGGTTTTGTGTTTTGGAATTATCCAAGACGGTGTTATACAATTTTTTCTATGACGCGATAAAAAGAAAATTTGGCGAAAATGCTTCCCTGTTATACACCGATACGGATTCTCTGATTATTAAAGTTTTTACTGATAACATTTACGATTTTATAAAAGAGAACCCCGATAAATTCGATACATCCAACTATAAAGAAGGAAATAAATTTGATGTTCCTAAAGGTCTGTCGGTTTTAGGGAATTTTAAAGATGAGTTCCCCGCCGACCCGATTATTAGTTTTTATGGGACGGGGGCTAAAGCTTACTATATAAAATCTATGAATAGTGAATTGAAAAAAGCTAAGGGGGTAAAGAAATCAGTTATTAATAAAAATTTATCAATAGATGATTATAAGAAAATAGTTGAGCAGGGTGGGGTAATATTAAGAGAAATGAATACATTTAGAAGTTATTCGCATGATATTTACACAGAAATGAAAAATAAGGTGGCACTATCTCATTATGATGACAAAAGATTCGTCATTCCTAATACGTTTAAAACTTTACCATGGGGGCATTGTGACATACCAATATTTCAAAATGAGTTGGCCGTAATAACTAATACAAATAATGTTGTTGAAAAGGAGAAATATGATCCTTTAGATGCTTTACTTGCAGCAATAGATGAGTTAAGCCAGTCACAATAACATTAGCATATCAAATAAAATTTGCATTATTTATCGGGTTAAAGTTATAAAACTGGAAAATTCATACTAAATGTGAGATATTGTATTATATTTCAGTAGATTTATTGTGTAATAAAATATATATTTATGAAAAAATAATTGGTGTTTTTTTTTTGAAGTTAAGTATTTGTAGTATATGTAATAAACTTAAAAATATTTTTATTTTGTTTACAATTTAACATTAAGGAAATAAATTAAACAAATATTAATTGAGTACATTCGTTTTATTATTTATTTATTATACATAAAAATATTTCATTTGACATAACCTTATAATGATACAATAATATATTTTCTAGACAGTGACAATTTTAAACAAGAGAAGCTCTATCAATCCACGAGTTGTGTTCTTTAGAGAGTCCAAGCCATTTTACAAACACTTTATTTCCTTGCTTTTTTAAAACATTCTCTACTAGATACACATCGGGGTATTTTGCCTTTAGTAGCTCCATCTCATAAAAACACCCCTTGATTGGATGTCCAAGCATGTCTGCAAGCAGGTAAGTTGTGGGATTTGTTATGTTTATCTTGACAATTTTAAAAAGTTCTGTTGAGAAATTCGGTGTAAACCCTTTATCAAATACACCTTTATACTTGCTAATACGAACTACGTCACCGAGGTGGAATTTCGGTTTGAGAGCAATTTTTATGTTATTATATACATTTAAATGTGTAGTTGGTGTGACATCAACAAGTTTCATACCAATTGTACGATGGACTTTGTTATTATAACTTTTTGTAACATTGGGTAGGATGTCGAGCCATTTATATTTACCCATAGCTGAGAATTCTTTATACAACCAACTCTTTAATGTGCGGATTACTCGTTCAACAATTGCTGCTTCTTTTGTGCTATATGTAGAATAATGATTAATTTCATGCTGCTTCATTAGTGCGGAAAACTTTCTGTTGTAGAATTCTGTACCATTATCAGTCTGTAAATTTCTTGGTGAATAATTTGCTTCTTGAATAATAGTCTGCATAGTCTTAGAACTTTTACAGCTGTTTTATTTTTAACAGATCTGGTCCATACGTACTTGGAATAGCAGTCAATCACTACAAGAATATAACGATACCCTCTATTTTTATCAGCGTATGGTTGCATTTCGGCTAGGTCTGCTTGCCACAAATCACAAAACCCCTTAATTATGGTTCGCCTTCTACGAAAATTTCGTCGAGCATTTCTATGTAACTCGTTAACAACTTGTAATTTTTCGCTGCTAACCTCCATTATAAAATTGTCTTCAGCTATATATCAACTTCAGGCATTAGTTCTGGTGGAAATGCTAGGCCTCCGGATTGCACCTTCTTTGGTTGGAGTTCGGTGGCAATATGCTCTAATTTGGAGATTCTAGTGATTAAAGTATTGTGATTGTTTATGGCCGAACGTTTAACTTCAGAAATTGCTTTATCAACATATTTCCTCATTTCTATTTTCATTTTCTGCATCGTATCATTATTTTGTTTATTGAAAATAGTGCGATTTTCTTCTCCACTTTTTAAAAGTCCCACATCAACATATTTTTTCATTTCCTCAATAATTACATCGGTTGTATCAAAAATAGCTTTGGCAGCATTTTCATCATTTGTTTGTAGACGCTTGTTAACGTAATTACATGTTGCACCATCTTGATCATCGACAGGTTCCCCTAGATTTTTTAAACGCTTATTTTCAATATCATAGTGATTATCTCTGGTAAGTTTAAAACCCACGCCAGGTAATCCACGATAGGCTATTAACTTACTTGCACTAATTCTTTTGCTGCGTCCAAATTTGTCAATTGTGTTGTTTACAGTAGACATTTCTGATTGCGTCTGATCCATTTTATATATTTCAGGCTATATAATACTTATTGAGTATGATGATACTAGGTATTATATCTTTAATACACTATTTTTTCCTCCCTAAGTTCTGATATTATTTCTATTATTTCATTGTCGTGGTTGTTATTTCCAGCCATTTTCGAACCCCATAAGAGGCGTAAACGAGCCACAAGTTCACTAGGTTTATTCCAGTAGATATATTCTTTATCTTTATTTCTGTACAATTTGTGGGTAGGTACACGTTTTAATCCATAACCACTTGTTGACGATCGTGTCACAATTGTAGAAGATGTTAATGGTTTGATAATTTTGTGAAATTTTTCACGTTTAGTGGTGTTATAGCCACTCGCTACATTGAATTTTTTATACGGCGCTTTTGTTTTCCTTAGTATTTCTCCATATATCTTACTCCATTCATCGTCGATAACACTCTCTGTATTATCATCTAGAATTGGCGGACGTTTTAGAAATATTAGATCGTACAATTTCGGATTACCTAGATACACGCCAAGTTTCTTATTGCCATACCACAGTGTAATATTTCCATGGGAAAAACGTATTTCAGCATTACCCATCAGCAGTTTGCCTGTCTTGGGATCTACACGCACTCCATATAAACTATCATACTTGGAATTACCCGATTTTACATTCTGTATATGTCTTTTTACAACCTCACGTCCTTTTTCTAGTTTTCTAGCTAGAGAAGTTTCAGATACGGGGGTTGTTCTTATAGACGATGGTGGTGTTTCCATAATGGGGGTATAAGGTGGAACATCATCACCGCCTACATACTTATCAGATCCTTCTTCAGAAGCACTCTCCCATGGCACTGCCCTCTGAGTAGACACCCTTGATGATGATGATGGTTGTTGGGTATGTGGTTTGTTCTCCGCTGCTGAAGATATAGCATTTAAAGGTTCAGTTATTGGTTGATAGATCTTTTCAAGTGTTACATGCATCTCAATATCTTTGTTCTTAATAGAGTTAAACTTCTTACGTACCGCATCTGTCGCCTCAATCAACTGTCGCTTGAGGGCTATTTCACTATTGGGATGCACAAGATTGTTATATTTTTTATTATCTTTGGTAACCTTCATCTTAGCGCATACGTAAACGAAGTAACCATACGAAGTCTGTGGCTCAAGTGAAGTTTTTATTAAAATTCATTATGGATATATGAAGCTATCAAACCCTTTTCTATATCGCCCACCTTGTACTTCTCTATCCTTATCAATCACTAGAAACCCATATTTGTCATTCCAGCACTCTGCACACATATTTTGAAATACTGTAAACGTTACATCAGGTGACACATGATCGGAAAATATGTGGTGAAGGTTCATGTCATCCTGTTTAAAGACAATAATTAAATTACTATTGTCTCTTATTAGCTGCTTCGGTATTCGAGAATATGTTTGACCAAGATAAAAACAATCCACATTTCTATGGCGGCCCATACTAAAATATGCTCTTATAACATCTTGCTTCTCACATATCACATCGTCAAATATAAATAAAGACTCCGGTTTTGCCTCGGATGGTTCCACTATTTGCGCTCCATTACTAAATGTATAAAATCCTAACCCCTCAATCGGCGCTAGCACCTTACGCAGATACTCATACTTGGGTTGATTTATAGACTTTGAGTATAGGTAAATGTTTAAAAAGCGTAAACCTAAGCGATGGGTGATCAAAGATATTAAGACATTTGTTTTCCCACAATTCGAGGGTCCTATTATGAGGGCACGTACAGTTGAAGGTAGTAGTGGTCCATGACGATTATGAGCGCTTAACCCACGCCCAACTTTTTCATCCAAATTATCTATGGAAAGCGTTTGTTTCTGTTTCACAATGTGCATTGTATCGCAGCTAATTGGTATATAAATAGACATGTGACTTGCAACTCTTATTTAAATGGTTTCCACCATACGATACACACGTGAAAAACGTATGAAGCGCGGTAGAGGATTAATTAATTCCCTGATTAATAAGCTTCCCGTCGAGTTGCATTTGCCAGGTTATCAATTTTGTGGTCCAGGCACAGATTTAAATAAACGGCTGACACGGGGTGATCCTGGCATAAATCAGCTCGATAAAGCGTGCAAGGAACACGATATTGCATACGACAAAAATAGCAGTAATCTAGCAGCCCGCCATAAAGCAGACTATCAGCTTGAACAGGCTGCGTGGAAACGAGTGAAATCCAAAGACGCAGGACGTGGAGAAAAGGCCGCTGCTTGGTTAGTTACAACTATAATGAAAGGGAAACAACGTCTTGGTATGGGATGTAATTCAACAATATCTCGTAATCCAATAAGGAAACGAATCATCAAGAAAACAAAGAAGGGTAAGAAGAATGTTAAAAAGACAGCATTTGGATCTGGGATAGTACGAAAAGTGCGTGACACACTGCGAAGTGCTGGAGGCAAAAGAGTAAAAGACCAAACGAAGGCGACTGAAATTGCTCTAAAAGCTGCACGTCGATATATAAAACAGGCCGGTGGGAAACGCAATATTCGAACACCTCGAGTTATACCAATACCAAAAGTTGGCGGTATTTTACCTCTAATACCCATTTTTGCTGGATTATCTGCATTGGGTAGTTTGGTGGGTACGGCTGCCGGTATTGCTAAAGCTGTAAATGACGTAAAAAAGGGTAGAGAAGAATTAGCTGAAGCAAATCGACACAACAGAAGTATGGAAGCAATAGCTATGAAAAGTGGTAAGGGGATGTATATGAAGCCATATCGAAAGGGAATGGGCCTTTATCTAAAACAGAATTCAAAAAACTAATAGACTCCCTACCTCGGAGACCTCTTACCGACATTGATCTTAAATATTATGCTAAGAAAATGAAGGTAGCATACTTTCGGGGTGTATTTATGCGCGACTCACTACCAAGACGTGGCCCACATTACAATGAATCTGCAATAATCAATTTGGATAGTATATATGGTCCTGGGACACATTGGGTGGCATATAAAAAACGAGGTAGTTTAGTAAATTACTTTGATAGTTTTGGTGATTTACCCCCACCTATAGAATTAGTTACATATTTCAATAACGATTCAAGGAGGGCCAACCAAATATTCTATAACTACAAACGTGTACAGAATTTTAACACAGTGTGGTGTGGACATTTGTGTTTAAAGTTTCTCTCTACGAAAGAAATATAAAACGCCATGGAGCTGAAAACTATAACCCCAGCAATGGATCGAGAAGATATCAAGCGAATGGGCCACTCACTAATTGCATTCTCCCGTTTGCGTAGTCTATTGAAGATGAGCAAACAACAACTTGCTGATATGCCCAAAGAAGTGATGATTGGGTTGGCTTCACATGAAATTGCATTAGTATGGGATAAGCTACCTACACATCTTCAGAATGATGTCGATATAATAAAATATCAATACTGCACCGAACATTACCTTAACGATCATGAAGGCAGTTTTGATGCTAATGACGGTCCAATACCTCGAAAAATGTTTTGCTGCTATTGTAAGGTAAACGATGTAAATGTGGCATCCAATAACAATGTAAATATATTACCATCAAGTTCAAAGAAGAGGAAATTATACCATTATTGCTGTAATCCACAATAAATTAGGTAACGCAATTTAATTACATCAGTCATGTCGTACACGTTCACACTAACGAGCCGCTTAAGTGTGCTAAGTGTCAACTTTAATCCACCCATTGAACTGGATAGGAGCAGTCGTCATGGGTTAGGCTTAATTGGATTCTACTCTTACAACTCCATATTCAATGTGGATGAAACAAATAACATCTTCCAATATAGGGTTAGTGCTAAAGATACATTCACTACTGTTCACATACCTCTGGGGGCTTATGAAATTGATGAAATCTATGCAGCAATGTTGAAAGCTATGAATATTGATGGAAAGGATTAAACGCAAATATTCACTTTACGAGCAAACAACAACACCCTAAAGTGCGAGATTTTGTCAAAGTATGAAATAGATTTTAGACAACCAAATTCCATAGGAAGTCTGTTGGGATTTGGACCAATATATTTACAACCAAATAAAAATTATGAATCAACACAGCCTGTTGATATTATGAAAGTAAGGATGATACGTGTAGATTGCAATATTATTTCTGGAGCTTATCTGAATGCGGAAGAGTCACACACTCTCTTTGAATTTGATATAGATGTTGAGCCTGGCTACAAACTTACTAGAGAACCTACAAATATCATATATTTACCTGTTAGACCTAAATGGTGTCAGTTAATAGATAACATCACGCTACGTGTACTGGACGACAACGGTGATTTGATCAATTTTCGAGGTGAGAAAATTATTGTAAGGCTAGAATTGAAGAAAGTTTGATATCACCAACCAAATGGGCTTTCGATATAAACAGCGACAGCAAGTACATCACCATCAATATGGTACTGTAGCGAACAATAGTGTGGATAAAAAGAAAGGGGGATGTGGAAAGCAATTCATTCAAAGTCTATACCTTAAACAGTTAGGACATAGGTTGTCAGCTGAGGATCAAGCCTTTTTAAAACATATTGGATTAAAACTGCGAAAATATTTGCCATAATAATGGTGGCGGCTGCAACTAGTGAAAAACTTGAGGTGTTTGATGAACCTGTGTTGGATCATTCCCTAGTTAGCCTACATGAGCATACATATAAACCATATGGTTCCCCATATTACAGAAACTCTGATGAAATACGTATCCCCATCAATTTTCAAGATGTTATACTCGACATTTCAGAAAGTTATATATACATAGAAGGAAAATTTACCCCTAGTGATGCCACAAAGCGTTGCTATTTATCCAATAATGCACTAGCATTTCTCTTTGAAGAGATACGTCTGGAAATGGGTGGTGAACAAGTAGCAGTAGTTAGAAGACCTGGTATTACTACAACAATGAAAACTATGGTGTCGTATGGGCAAACGCATGCACGCTCATTAATAACAACAGGTTGGGGTCTCAGTCAAAATAGACAAGATATTTTAGATACCACCAGTCACGTGTTCAGTGGCAAACTACCCCTTAAGCTCCTTATGGGTTTTGCAGAAGATTATACCAAAGGCATTCTGAATGTGAAGCAAGAATTAATTATGATAATTGCACGCTCATTTAAAGACTCCTATATCGGTGAAGTTGATGCGGAGCTGGAAATAAGCAAAATTGAGTGGAAAATAAGACATATTGTACCTGAAGATCGACAAAAGTTAAAATTATTGAATCGAATTAATAAAAGTGGTAATAATGCCAAGGTTAATATGGTCTACCGTGCATGGGATTTTTATGAGCTTCCCTGTCTACGTGATACTGCCTATGACATATGGGCTCTTAAACTCTCCACCCGTCTTGAAAGTCCACTTTTCATCCTTCTTGGTTTTCAAGACACTGATCAGGCCAATGATAGAACAAAGGATGTTACACAGTTCAAACACGCAGACATAAATAATATTCGACTATTTCTAAACTCTGAAGTTTATCCATACGAACGTTGGAATTTAGATTTCGATAAGAAGCTCGATTCTGCAGCATATTATGCTTATGAGAACTTCCAACGTAGTTACTATGATAAAGATATGAGCGAACCCATGACGGATCTTGGGGAATACAGGAAGAATCCTTTGTTTGTCATTGATTGTTCACACCAACCTGTTGCAGTGAAATCATCTACAGTCGACATAAAAATAGAATTTGAAACACGAAAAACGAAATTTCCCGAACAAACTCGAGTGTATGCACTTATACTTCATGATACATATTTAAGTTATAATGCATTAGATGGCTCGGTTCAGAATGGTTTTCTTGATGTCTAGTAAAAACATTTTATCAACAATAATCACGATGTATATGCAAATGTTTATTTTCCCAAAATGTAATTGTGTATTTAAAATAAAACTGTTTTAATTATACTATGGTATTTTTAGTTGTGTAATAAAAATAGGAAATAAAATTAATGTAATCTTTTAATGTGTATTTTATTTGAATCCCTCCTTATGTCATCTAGTTTACAAGACAATCTTTCAATGGCAGATTTAATGTCTTCTATCAGACTTCATGTTTGAGTTGAATATTGCATCCGCATCTTTGCTACCTAAGTACCTAGAAATTAAAAATAAAATGTAAAAAAATATATATAAAACAATACTAAATGGACTTACGTTGCAGCTGTCGGCGTACACGAAATAAGAAGCTATTTTCGACCGACCGAAAGCTGCCTGCACCACCGTACATATAAGACCGCCTGCGCTCTCTCTTTACAAACTGATAAAAAATATAATAAAATGGATCGTGATTAACTATATCATAAATTATCGTAGCTTCTTTATGGAACTGCATTTTTAACTAGGTTTCATTAAATAGTTTTACAGACGGCTGAAGAGAGCCATCCCCATTATTCAGTAAAACAGATTAAAAGAGGTATATAATTATTTAGATTTGTTAGAATTGAAATCGATAAAATAAAGTAGGGGTTATTTACGAAACCTTGTATTATTTGTGTTTAATGCTCATCTCAAATCTCAGGGCCGCAGAGAGCCACAGCAATCATATAATTTCAATATTTTGTAATAAAAGAATATGACCATTAACTGCATATGAAGATAACCATTTTTTTTTTTTTTTAGTTTTAAAACTATATCAATATCTACCTTTGATACGCTAATATATTGCCAAACCTTGTTAGCAGCATTAATTGACTTTTTTTTTTTTTTTTATCGGTAAAGTGGGAATTGCATGTTGTTTTCGACTTAGTACCATCAATGAACAATGTATACCGTAAATGCACCCGTCATGCAAAAAACTTTAAAAGAAACTTTATTTATATCTAATCTTTGGATACGGTAACTAGTTGCATTTTATTTGAACCGATATTCATGATTAAATCAATAATTTCTGCAACATAATAGGAGGCTTTTAATTTTTTCCGTTGATATGAATTTCCTGTATTAAACATTTCCAGAGCTTTATTAAAGCATCGCTGTAATTTCCGTTAAAATATTGCATTTTAATGCATTATCAAAGTAGTCATCGTTTCCGCTTGCTTTTGCTAAAACGCCGTCAAGTTGGATGTATACTGATCTGTAAATATATCTTAAGATATACTGCTTTTCTGTAAGGTAATAAATCATAGAATTTCGAGAAATTGCACCTAGTCTAATTAGAGCGCAATATAGTGTGCCATCATTTCAGTGTTTCAAACAACAAAAAAATTTTGCATGTTTCTTTATCTCGGAACTATGTGTTCCCGGCCCACATTTACATATGAACTTTTTCATATTATTTTGGTAGTTTATCACACCATAAAGTTTGATCTACTAAGTGTCTATGTTTATTTTCTCAAAAATGTAATTGTGTATTTAAAATAAAACTGTTTTAATTATACTATGGCTGTTTTTAGTTGTGTAATAAAAAATAGGAAATAAAATTAATGTAATCTTTTAATGTGTATTTCATTTATTTAACCTTATAATATAATATAAAATATACCATCATAACTACATAATACATACAATATTTGATGTAATAAATATGGCAATAAAAATAAAAGAACATTATTTATGTATCTACATTAGCTTCTTAGTTAGGTACTCCACTATCTCGTATAGAAAATGTTTTAAAACTATGACAATATCTATCTTTGATAAGCTAATATATTGCCACCCTTGTTAACGGCATTGAATGACTTCTTTATAGTAGGCAGTTCTAAACCTTCTATCCTATTCGAATCACACTCTCACCTGTTATTTTTAAGTTTAAAATTTCAGGTAATTGTGTGGCTTTGTTTTGTAAAAATCGACGTATCTTTTGTTTAGATAAGAGATGGCTAATCTTTTGTGCAATATATTTGTCCTTAGAAAAATGAATGCATTTCGACTAGAAATTAAATACCAAATTGTATTATTGACGGTTTTAAGTCGACCGCCTTAATGGCATACCCTCGATTTCAGGTCGGTACCGTTCGCGCGAGCCACCTGGCCTACGTACCTGTGTCCTTTATGCAGACCTATTGTCTGTCGAACAAATGGGAGCTATAAATTTAACCAACTATTTTGTTTCGAGATATGCGACAGTAAAAACTAAAAGCTGATTTAATCTTTGATCATTAGAAAATAAATGCGATGTCGCTTGTTCTTTTACCCCTAGAAAATAAATGCATTTCTGCTAATATACCAGATGCCTTGTTAACGATATTGACAGACATATATTTTTGACAATTAAGAGCGCATAATTTAGCAATTGATGCACTAATTAATATACAACAATTGCTCCAATTCAATTAGTGTAATTAATGTGCAAATAGTCCAACTACTTTCATTTCTCGCGGCAATTGGGTTTTAATTATCCCCCCACCAGACTGCAAATATACTTTGTGATCGAGTTGGTAATTTATATTTAATAGTGAATTAGCTCCTTGCTCTAAAACCTTCATATTCTAAATTATAATCAAATTAAGCTCTAATAAATCGATCACTAAATCGCCATAATAATAAAAAAATAGAATCAACGTCGGAAAGTATAGAAAGTGTGCCTTTTTTAATGGAATACTGGTCGAAGACTACCTACAATTTGGAATTTTAATAATTTGTAAAGGCACAGTGACAGTAGGGTATGTGAAATACGAGTGGTTTGATTTTCAGATAGGCACCTGTTTCGAGAAATTATGTGAAATTACGTTGTCAGTGGCAATGAGTGACTCCTTTAGTATGCGGTTCAAACCTTTTGTCCTATTCGAATCGCATAAAAGCTGACTTTGGTTACCAGATCCCTTGTTAGCGATATTGAATGACATATATTTTTGACAATTAAGAGCGCATAATTTAGCAATTGATGCACTAATTAATATACAATTGTACCAATTCAATTAGATATATTGCAATTATACTAGTCTAATTACAGCGTAATAAACTTTCATTTCTCCAATTGATGTACTAATTAATATATAATTGTACCAATTCAATTAGATATATTGCAATTATACTAGTTTAATTGCAATAATCCAATTACTTTCATTTCTCGCAACAATTGGGTTTTTTAATTAACCCCCTCCAGACTATATAAAATAGTGTAATTAACGCGCAAATAGTCTAATTACACATTTACAAATTACTAATTACGCAATTACATTAGAGCGCAATAATTCAATTACTTTCAATTAACGCGCAAATAGTCTAATTACACATTTACAAATTACTAATTACGCAATTACATTAGAGCGCAATAATTCAATTACTTTCATTTCTCAGCGCAATAATCCGATTACTTAACGCGCAAATAGTCTAATTACACATTTACAAATTACTAATTACGCAATTACATTAGAGCGCAATAATTCAATTACTTTCATTTCTCAGCGCAATAATCCAATTACTTTCATTTCTCGCGACAATTGGGTTTTAATTATCCCCCCTCCAGACTAATTACATTAGTGTAATTAATGCGCAAATAGTCTAATTACACAATTACAAATTACTAATTACACAATTACAAATTACTAATTATGCAATTACAAATTACCTCCTCCCCTCTCTAATTGCCCCCCACCCCAGTCTAATTATCCTAATTGCCCCCCACCCCAGTCTAATTATCCTAATTGCCCCCCACCCCAGAAAAAGTGGTGGGGGGGGGCAAGTGGTGGGGGGTGGCTCGGATCCGCTATTACTCTTCTACTAATAGATAGTCTATAGTAATACAGAAGTGAATGATACTATTCGTATTAAAAAGATTGTAGTCCATAGGCAAAAAAATACAATACTGAAATCTCGAAACCTGTATTTTATTTTATTCCTTATTTACTACAACGAAGTCATCATATAATTAAAATCGAATATCACTTGTAGTACGCCTCCTCCCCCCTGTCAAAAAATTCTTATATAGTAACTTACACACATTAGATATTGTAAAAACTTGTACAGCGTCCGCCATATATTGGCTACATATGGTATTTTATAATTGATATTTTTAAAAAACTCTACTGAGGGATCGTTTCTGCATGTCCAATAAAAAAAAATCTGACAGATGTTATCTGATCACCGGTTTGGCGAGAATGTAAAATATAGTTGACGGCGGTACCGAAAAATGAGTTAAATTGATAAGATATCGGAAAAAATTTCATTAAGAAAAAGTGCTTGGAATCCAACGAAAACACCATATATTAATTTTAAACCAAATCTTGGAAAAAATAGAAAAATACAAATTTTTTCCCATACCATTACTATGAAAAATCATAAATTCTTTTTTCTACGACTGCCCTCAAAAATTACAAAAAAACCCACAGCAACCACGACACGAAACTATCATTTTTCACATGATGTGTGCAAAAATCCGAAAACACAGTGCTATCATGTTTTTCACACAGTCCTGTCAAAAACAGAACGGACATCTGTTATTTGTATTTTTTAGGTTGGCTAGGCTTATTCAGTTTCATAGTAAACGACTTGTAATTTTAATTTTTAATGTAATTGGTTTTCTTAAATAAAAATATCTATCAAATTGTTTGTTTTTTTTTTTTTCAATCGTAGAAAAATTTTTGTAAACAACACGCTTGAAAACATCTTTTCACACTCATTCGACTTGTGGGCCTCGCCTTGTCTCACTCGTGTGAAAAGATTCGTTTTCAAAAATTGTTATTTAAAATACTATTTTTACTTGGAATTAGCTTTATTCAACTAAATAACATAAGTTTGTGCTAAAACTAATCAAATATTTGTAAAATATACACTTTGCTGGAAATAAATAAAAGAAACTGTCAGGTCGTGTCGCTATCTGTACAATGTATATTGATGCTGTGACGTTCTTCGGTTTGTAGGCAAAATGGCCGAAGTGTCACCATGGCACTCGAGGCGACGGCGGTGCTTTACTTGGGCGCCAGTTTCCGTTTATAGTGCAGAAACACCAGTACTCAGGCAGCTACAGTAAAGAAACGGAATATTCCAGTGGGTCGTTGGGAAAATTAGACTTTGTTTCGGATTAAAAAGCAGTTTGATATGACAATGAGATTTATTCAGGATATTTCACAGAAATAAAATATAGTTACTAGGCTACAAACTTTCTATTCTAATTACAGTTACCAGGGCTTAAGAGCTATTTTACATACAGGACTTATGATAGTTAGCAGAGCTTAAGAAAAAGCTATTTACACTATGTACAGGGTGATTCACTTAACTTTCCCACCCCACTTTTCTCCGTTATTTTTGCAATTACAAAAAAATATTATAACTAAAATTGTAGAACTTTTTCTGAAGTTTTTAAATATGGTATCAAAAAAACAATTGAAAAACAAATTATGAAGTTACAGATATAACTTGCATTTTTTTTTAATGGAACACCCTGTATTTTATTACATTTTTCGACATAAAATTTTATTCTGATTTCGACAATATAGCACACCTGGTACTTATTTGTAATACTTTCCAAAATATTTGTATTTAAATATATAAATTATAGACAATATCGCATATTCGAGTATGCTCTGATTTTAATAACATTATTGTTTTTAATTTGTTAAACTAAGTTATGTTTTTGTGTTAGCATAACTCTTATTTGTTTATTATTGTTACTTGTTTATTAATTTACAATTAAATACTATTAAAATCAGAGCATACTCGAATATGCGATATTGTCTATAATTTATATATTTAAATGCAAATATTTCGAAAAGTATTACAAATAAGTACCATGTGTGCTATATTGCCGAAATCAGAATAAAATTTTATGTCGAAAAATGTAATAAAATACAGGGTGTTCCATTAAAAAAAATGCAAGTTATATCTGTAACTTCATAATTTGTTTTTCAATTGTTTTTTTGATACCATATTTAAAAACTTCAGAAAAAGTTCTACAATTTTTGTTATAATATTTTTTTTGTAATTGAAAAAATAACAGAGAAAAATGGGGTGGGAAAGTTAAGTGAATCACCCTGTACATCTACTTTAAAGCACAATTCCAAAGCACAGACTACGGATCGACAGTGCAAGTATCTAGCAAGGTGGGCAGGCGGTTAACTAACGGTTACAGCAAAGCGACGTACGGATACCAGGATTAGCAGAAGCAAACACCAAAAAGCATACAAATATCAAACAGTCTATTTACAGGTTACAGGTTTGGCTAAAGCGTAGTATTGGCTGAAAAGTAAGGTTATGTGTTTAATAAAACCAACAGCGGGCTTCCTTTTTGGGTCAGGATCTTGAATACTGAAAGAAAACTTTAAGGTTAGTATGGCAAGTTACGCTATTTACGTATACACTGTATATCAGATGTCGCATATATACAGCATAGACCAACAGCTAGCTCACCTCAGCTGAAAGAGAATATAATGATTACAGGAACGAAGGGCGGACAGCAGCGGACTGAAAGAAATTTATCATGAATATCGTGAGTTCCGCTATTTACGTATACACTGTATATCAGATGTCGAATATATACAGCATAGACCGATAGCTCACCTCAGCTGAAAGAGAATTAAGTGATTACAGGAACAGGTGGCGGACAGCAGCGGACTGAAAGAAATTTATTATTAGTAACGTGAGTTCCGCTATGTACGTATACACTGTATATCAGATGTCGCATATATACAGCATAGACCGATAGCTAGCTCACATCAGCTGAAAGAGAATTAAATGATTACATGAACAGGTGGCGGACAGCAGCGGTCTGAAAGAAATTTATTATTAATAACGTGAGTTCCGCTATTTACATATACACTGTATATCAGATGTCGCGTATATACAGCATGTACCAACAGCTAGCTCACTTTAGCTGAAATAAAGTATGATTACAGGAACGAAAGGCGGACAGCAGCGGACTGAAAGAAATTTATCATTAGTATCGTGAGTTACGCTATTTACGTATACACTGTATATCAGATGTCGCATATATACAGCATAGACCAATAGCTAGCTCACCTCAGCTGAAAGAGGATTAAATGATTACAGGAACAGGTGGCGGACAGCAGCGGACTGAAAGAAATTTATGATTAATATTGTGAGTTGCACTATTTACGTATACACTGTATACCGGAGATCGCGTGTATACAGCATAAACCAATAGCTAGCTCACGTCACACAAAGGTACCTTGCAATAGCCAAACCTTACTCTTGAGTTTTTACTCCTTACTTACTTCTGCTTACTCGGCACGTCTTGACTGGAACAGCGGTGGACAGCTACTGACTGTTTTGAAGTCGGCAATCGGTACTATAATTATTCTGAAATATTCAGATTAGTAGGGATGACGCCAACTGAGCAGCGCAGTGAATACAATACGTCACGGCTGGACTTTGCCGAAATTCGGGCCCAAAGGTTACTTACTTTCGGTGATGTACGTCTGGTCTCCGGCGTGATCAACGGTGGACTGAGTTCTCCCTACTGCGTGTCGGAATATTTTATCCGCGAGGCGTGGTGGGGTAGCGCTACGTCACAGTGTGCTGTCGCTGTCGTCTTGGCGTCGGGACTGACGTAGTATAACGTCGAAATTGCTCAGCGCTCTCGCGTCGTCCCAACTATTCACGTTGACTCGGGCAAGTAGACTGGCGAGTCACTGCTGGTCTTGTTGCGGATTCACTGTTCACGTTGCAGTACAGATATCAGCGTGTTTTGTGTTCACTTTATTACGGAGTTATTTATAACAGGACAGGTTATATTATAAATCAAAAATAAATACTGGTTACAGGTGAAAATAATATAACAACGCGGAAAACAATAACTAAATTCTATACGGGGTGTATCGAATAATGTTATTTTAAACAGGAACTAGTAACGAAAAAATCACTTCGTTACAATGCACATGAACTTATCCAACATTTTCAGACAATATTTGTTTCCAGCAAATTGTCTATTTATGTATTTTGGTTGAATAAAGCTATATATGTCCAAGTTAAAAAGAATTTATGATTTTTCACGTACGGGGAAATTTCTGCGAGGTTCTCTGTTTATGTAAATAAGAAGTCTTTATGGGTTTTGTTGTGTGTATTTCAAATGTTTTTTCAATGTAAATTCCTCATACGATGTTCATTAGTATTGCATTAGTATTGGTGAGTTTATAAGAGTATAGGTTTTGTTAACGACTTATGTATAATATTGCTTTTTTTTGTATATTTTGAATAAATTCGTTGAACTCCAAAAAACTATTCACTGAATTTTACATAATATATACAATGACAGTTACAAGTCAACTGTCTAGCGTCATCATATTTTAATAAACACAGTTTAAAAATATTAATTATTAAACCTCAACATTGCCGCCCACCTTGAAAGGCTTAGGCCTTCAAACGACTTACAAATGCGAAATTATTGTAAATATATATTATTGTACTACATACATTCAAAGGTACGGATACCAAAAAATAAAGAAGGTAAGTATAGATACAATTATTATTATCTTCACTTATTTACAACACTAGTCTAGTGAGTGTCTGGTTCGGATAAAGGAAGGAGACAAATTTTGGTAATTGCTCTTTTGTAGATTCCTCGGGAAGTCTGGACGGTTGCCACTTGGATGACATCGTCGGCTCCTGGATGGAGCGGGGTAATACGGCCAAGAAACCAATGGCAGGGAGGTAAGTTCTCATTCTTAAGCAGCACTAAAGTTCCAATTTTTAATGGTTCGGAATGTTGTTTCCATTTATTTCGATTTTGCAAATACTATACATAAATCATTTGACCATCTCTATCAAAAACTTTTGTTGATCTGTTGTAGCAATTGATAGCGCGACATTTTATTGATAGAAGATCAAGTACATTTGGATCTGGCATGGTTTTTTTTCCACCTAGGTCTGTTTAAACACCGAGGGCGCTGCAGCCTCCTGGGCTTATTGTGCTCTCCCTTTGTTAATCTACTCCACCCACTTCAGTAACTCTGTACCACTAATCAAGTGATACAAATCCGTAACTGAACGAGTTTGGATAGTTTCCGGTTCTGTTTGAGTCTGCCAGTAAATATTATATCTCCTGCGAGCTAGTGCTTCGCACTTGAAAATGATATGGTCCACTGTTTCAGGTTCCTTTCTGCATAGTCTACAGTTTAGGTCGCCATGGTATTTCCCCATTGTATGTCTTAACAGAGTAATGCCCTGTTAGAAGTCCTGTAATTATTCTCAACTGAATCCTGTTCTTTGTGAGCAGTTCTTCGGTACTTTTGGGACATGGGCTTTTAATTAGTGTTTTCTCATGTCGATTTCCTGGGATATTCCTCCAGTGACTGTTATTGTCCTTGACCCAATCACTAATAGCTCCCCTTGCTGTGCTTTTGGATATACCCAGCACAGGTTCTGGGCCAAGAAAGGTGTTAGTTGATCCTTGTCTAGCAAGTTCGTCAGCTTTTTCATTGCCTGATATCCCAGAGTGTCCTAGTACCCAGAGTAATTTTACTCTGTTCCTTTCTCCCAGGATTCTGAGTTCCTCATGGCATTCCCGTATCAGTTTGGACGACACCTTATTAGAGGCTATTGCCTTTAATGCCGCCTGACTGTCCGACGCGATGGTAATCTGTAGTCCAGCATACCCTCTGCTTATATTTTCACGTATACACTCAAGTATAGCAAAAATTTCTGTTTGGAATACGGTGGAGTAGCGTCCCAGAGAGTGACTTATACCCTCGCTTGGTCTTTCTCCATGCTCCTGCTCGAGTTCCTGTTTCCGTCCTAGAACCGTCTGTAACCAGCAGTGTCCTTTCCGCAATATGTCAGGAGTTCTTGCTAACCATTCCACTCTTTGTCCAATAATAATGTTGAAAGGTTTGTGGAATGTGATTATTGGTGTCATGTAGTCTGACCTCATGTTTAATACAGGATCTTCTACAGTGTTCTCTATCTTCATGTGTCCCGATCCTGTTCCGCGTAAACTCGGGTCAATTGAGTTCTGCAGCCTATATACCCCCATCCTGACTTCCCCTGAATCATTATACTAAGTGCAGGAAGGTTTAATAGGGTCTCCATAGATGCTGTAGGAGTGTTTTTCATAGCACATGTAATCCCCAGACAAGCCAGTCTCTGTACCCGGCTTATCTTGCTATTCGCCTTTGTT
Organism: Rhagium mordax; assembly: GCA_963680705.1. Lineage (NCBI taxonomy): Eukaryota > Metazoa > Arthropoda > Insecta > Coleoptera > Cerambycidae > Rhagium > Rhagium mordax. The sequence goes on from OY796661.1 coordinate 53,415,142, forward strand.
TGTGTTGTTTTTGTCCACCAAACTAACGCAGCATATGTGATGGTAGGTCTGACTATCCTGGTGTAGAGCCAATGCATCATATCAGGTCTTAGCCCCCATGTCTTGCCATATAATCGTCTGCATGTTGCTAATATTGCTGCCGATCTTTGTATAGTCCTGTCCAGATGTTGGTTCCAGGTTAGTTTGGAGTCTAGGAGAACTCCAAGATACTTAATCTCTCCCGACATCTGCAGCTCCGTGTTTTGTATTCTTAGAGGCCTCAGACCCTCCAAGTTCCTTCTTCTAGTGAATGGGAGGATAGTGGTTTTATGTGGGCTCACCTTTAACCCTTCTTCGTCAGTCCATTTTTCTACCACATTCAGGGATCTTTGTATACGATCCGTGACTGTGTTGTTTAATTTTCCCCTTTCAATGATGACAATGTCATCAGCATATCCCTGAACTTCAAAGCCTTCATTTGTGAGTTTCCTTAAGAGTCCGTCAACTACAAGGACCCCTCCCTGTGGGCATCCGCCTGCAACTGACGCTCCTAAGCTTTCTCCCATCATGGTGGTGAATACAACCCTGCCTTCAAGCATGCTTTCGATCCACCTGCAGCAGGTACTCTCGATACCAGACTCTCTAGCAGTTCTAATGATGGACCTAAATGAGGTATTATCAAATGCCCTCTCTCCAAGACTACTTCTTTGTTTTCCAGTGCTTTTTCCACCTTCTGAGTTAGATTAGACATTATACATTCCTGCTCTGTATGCAAATTGGGCCTGATGTAGAGGACTTCTCACCATGACATCATCCCTAATATGTCTATCAAGCAATTGTCTTAAGTTGAAACGACATAAGACTTATGGTCTTAGGGACTTTGCCTGGGTATATGAGTGACGACCTGGCTTTGGTATGAATACCAAATCTTTGGTACATAACCTAGCGTAATGGGACGATTCTCCTCCGCCTATTCACCTCGGCCGTTTTGCCACTAACGTTTCGCCGCCGGGCCTGTTCGCCACCAGCCGTTTCGCCATCGGTCCATTTCGCCACTGCCAGTTGGCTGGCGCGAATTGACATTACACGTCAAATAATTGTCGAAGATAAATACTTTTCTGACAATGACAAGGGGAAAAACCATAGTTAAAAAACTTTTCACAGCCGCGCTTACTTAAAAATCAGAATTCTATTGCTTTACAACTGATTGATGGCTTATTAATTGAATATGATCGCAATTGAGACATACTGACCGCCGCAACAAAAAAATAATGTTTAAGATAACAATGAGAAGATAATTTATTAATACAATGATTGATAATTTTCCGATATTGCACGCAAATATTCCATTATTTCCTAACCTAGCGCTAGGCTGGCTCTGTAGAGTATACATAGCTGTGATGCTAGTAGGTCTGTACCCTGCTGAAGCATTATTGGCATGATTCCGTCTGGTCCTGGGGATTCTATTTTTAATTTTATTAGGTTATTATATAATTCAATGCATGAGTCTATGTGTCTGGAACATTTAAAAAATATGTGATCTAAGTCGCCCTCGGTTTTGCATGTAACACAAAGGTTCGATTGTATGATGCCAAGTCTTGCTAGGTGGGTTGGATTACAAGTGTGTCCAAATTTTATTCTGCTGATTATGCTAGTATACTTTCTAGGTATTACTTTATCCTCATGCCAGTGTTTATTTGGTATTACAGGGTGAACTAATGTATATCTAGTAGGGTTTGTGAAACAGTATTCATGCCATCTATAAGACCATTTTCTATACATTTTGTCCTTCAGACTACATGATGTTTCCTCAAAAGTAATACCATTTGTCAAATTTGCGCCTGAAGTAGCAGCTTCCTTTGCTAGTTTGTCTACTTTTTCATTGAACTGTAGACCAATATGAGCTTTAACCCATATGAATGAAACGTGTCCTTCATTACGTTTGAATTCATTTATTAATCTTTCGATGATTATGATGTGTGGGTTAAGTAATGTGTTCGGAGGATAAGAATTTATCAAAGTTGAGAGAACAGAGTGGAGTCTGAAAGTATCACGTAGCGATTACCGTTTTTTGTTAAAATGTACTAAAGAGCTTTTATAATAGCAATGGCTTCGGCAGAAAATATGGAAGTGTTAGGACATAATTTGAATTTGAATTCCATGTTACGTTGAGGGACCAAAAAGGCGCAGCCAGTACCTGCTTTGAATTTAGAAGCATCTGTATAAATTTGGGTATATGAAGCATGTTGTTCCAGATTGATTGACAGTCTATTGCGGCAGAAAGTTGGATTCTCATTGTATTTTGGTATGGCAACAGTGGCATTATTGTTTAGGTCATAAAATCCATGCTCAGGGATAAGTGGGTATAGTGGGTTCATTTTTGGAAAGCAGTGCATGGAGGAGGGGAGTTTTTTTTAATCCAGAATTTGTTAGTAAGATCAGATGAGTTGAGTACTTATTAGTAAGTAAGAGATTGCTGACATTATGGGTAGTGTGATGGTAACACGAATGCTGCGTGCAGGGAATACTACAACGTAAGATATTCAAATAGACGGCAACCTTGTCGTAAAATTTTTTCCAGTGCATTTCAAGGGCTTCATGAATGTGGAATTAATGAATGTCGTAGTGGAGGTCCTGTCCTAGAAGAATTTCCACACAGTTACAATTGCCCCAAAATTTTGTTTGTAGAACTACTAATCGAGAAATTTTACATACGTACCACGATCAGAGTTCGTCACTTGCAGCCAGGCGACGAAGTACAGCGGTTAGTATTTTGTCATTGACTTCTTGAGACTGGCTGATACGGACAGTAAAATAATGGAGGGGCTAACGGAGGCATTGACCTTAACTACGGTTGAGACCACAGACCTCCCTAAGCGCCCAAAATTTTTAGTATGGATCCCAGAGCCAGTCGAGGAACCAGTAGTCAGGAACCGACTCAGGAAGCAAAATGCAGGCCTGAGTAAGGAGAAATGGCTATTGATGAGCCGAAAAGTCGAGGAGAAGGGGCGCTGGCTTACTCTATCGACGAAAAATCGGCGAAGGGGGTAGAAGATGCAGACTTCACGCCATATTACAGCCTGGGAACGGTGATCTTTAAAAATATCAACAATAAAGGTAGTGCAGATCAACCTCCACCATAGCAAGGCGGCCACAGCGGTAAGGGGGTAAGTGGAGAATTAATTTATAATAGAGCCACTGAGAACCCTAGGGCGTGTATTATTGTTAAAAAACATATTCAAGCAATGCCCCTAATGAACTTTTGTTCTAGGCAGCAGTTAAAATCAGGGCCATGTGTGAAGGTGAGCCGAGAGAGGTTACACTGGGCTCGGCATATCTTCCATATGACGACCCTGAGCCACTATCAACGTACCAACTATATAAATATTTTATTTTACTTAAAAATAAACGTTTATAATAATTTAATATTATATGTTTCCAGGTGATGTCAACATGGTTGGCGAAACACGCGTCGAGTGTAGTGTACACTGTTTTGGTGTTGTGGAAAGTACGTTAGTGTTTACAGAAACGTATAATATTAAATTATTTTAAACATTTATTTGTAAGTGTGTACATTTAAACGCATTTATTCAAGTATAAAATTTATTTTAAGAACATAAATACATAAACAGAATAAATTATTTTGAAAAGTATTTGAAAATAAAAATTTTATATTGTTCATTATCGCCTGCCTTACATGAGGACCATCATTACCACCAACAGCAGCTAAACGATTTTTCTAAAAACAGAAAGCTTTATTAGTAAATAAAACATAAATAATAGAAAAAGGTTAGGTTATTTCCCAAATCTCTTATACCGGGTGACCACGAAATGACTCGCTTTATATTTGAATGTAATTTGTATGTATTATAATATGAACAAATAATGAAGTGTTTGGTACCAAATTATCGGTAATGAAATGCTTTATTAAAATAACATAGTGAGTCACCATGGTGCCGTTTAAAAAAAATAGTTATTCTGGAAAAACGATTTCCGAAATGTTTAAGATCTTATAACACAAATGTCATACGACATAATAATAATAATAAAAAACATTTTTTTGGGGTCAAAGATCAAAAATTAAATTTGCTCATAAAAATGTCTGTCAACAATATTCTTATCTCAATATGCCTTAACTGTATTCAATATAACCTCCTGAATCCAAAAATGTAAAAATATACAGGGTGTTCCATTTAAAAAACGAAAGTTAGTATCATTTCCGGTGAAACCGGAAGCGACAGAAAGTGATAAAATAGTTGAAATAATGCATATTTAACCGTTATTTGACGTACCCAAATTTGAAATTTATATCTTGTAAAACAAAGAATATATAAAAGCGAGCGTCATTTCGTGGTCACCCGGTATACTTTTAATATTTTACCTATTATTATTTATGAATATCGGCCCTTATTACCTCATCTAACATTTTAGAGTACTATATTATGAAGGACCCCTTTATTAATTTTAATGATACTGATGATATTAAAAATTAACTACAAGTCAAGACCACCGCCATGATGTATTTAATTTAGAGATTTGAGTGCCTAATAAATAAGAAAAATAATTTACTTGTCAGCTGCAATTTTTAATTAATACATTTAAAAACATAAATCCAATGTCAACAAATTATAATGTCATCATGTCTAACCATAATTCACTCACTGAATATTCATATTACATTACACGGAATCTTACAGTTGAGGTCCAAGATCAGAATGACTGAAACAATACGCACTTATTGCTTGTTTGCACGTTACTTTGCAAAAAGAAAACGGTGAAAGCTAGATGTGATACAGGAATTACAAGTGTAGTAGCGTTTTCAATTATTATTAAATTGAAAAATAATTTTACCTACCTTTTGAAAGAAAACACTGGAAATATTTTGGAGCACGCCACCACCATGATGCTTCTAGAACACAAACAACACCCAACACCCTGATGGGAATTCGTGCGCAGCTCGCGCATTTTGCTGCTGCCTCTAGTGGTAGAGTATTGAATTATATCATGAATGAAAACTAGATTAGCTGCTAGGGGCCTAAATTATGAATGCAGTACAATAAGTTGTTTAAAATCAAGTAAAAAAAAATATAACGAGATATTTGAATATTTAGAAAACAAAATATATTCAAATAATGGAAACTGAAAACATATCATGATAAATATGCGTTTATTAAGTTACTCTTTGTTACCAAATATATGCGTATATTATATACTTCACATTTACGGTAATTCTACATGTAAAAGAAACGTATAGTATAATTGGTATACATTTAATTAACTTCTATCACTTATATAAGAACGTACAGTTTAATAATGTTTAACTTCAAGTCTGAATATTTAAATTTAAGGAATAGATCTAAAATGCCTAAAAAATATATGCGTCTAACAATATATGTTTATTAAACGATTTATTTGCAGGTAGGCTAATAAAGGTTTAAATATACACGTATATCATTGGTGACAATATAAACTAAAAAGAAAAATATACCAAATATACTATACCTATATAACCGTTTATTAAACGAGGCAGTGTTATCTGGGTACATAAAATGGAGTCATTGCAGTAACCTTAGATAGCCTTAGGTAGATCACCCATAAAATTCGTGATACTTTTTGGCTTAAATTTAAAATATGTCAAACATCTCACCGTCTTTTTTGATAAATTCATGCCAGCTATAGGCCAATAATTTTGTCGAATTTTTGATAACAATAATTGTGGACCGTTATGTAATAGTCTGCGGTGTTGTGTTCAAAAAGAAATTTGGTTAAACTATGCTTACTGTGCAATAGTATAGGGTGTTTTGCATTGAAATGTAGTTCAGAATTTTTAAGTCGACCACCGACTCTAAACAAATCATCAGTATCGATAAAAGGTACTAAACTTGACAGTTTACTCTTTGGAGGTAAATTGTGGCCATTAGTTAATAGTTTAACGTCATTATCAAAAGTCTCAATTTGACGTAATTTAACTAATCGTTTCATAGCTAAGTCTAATTCGGTTATACTTAAAGCACCGACTGATCGATTATGTTTTTGTTCCCTTAAATTAAATATGAATCGAACCAATACGAAGTAACATGTTGTAACTTAGATAGAGTAGAAAATTTATTAAATATATCAAAATCATTTTTTATTACGCAAAACGTTTTACATTTCTTTTCTATTTCAGGAAGTTCATCATCAATAGGTAAAGAGAATAAATATGGCCACTCTGATTCAGATTTGGACAACTAAGAAGTTCCTTTGCACCAAATGTCAACACCAGATAGAAGATCAGGAAACACACCTCTGGAACCAAGATCAGCTGGATTATCCTTTGATCTACATCATCATCTACATTAGTGAGGTTCTGAAGTTCTGATATAAGATGACTGACAAATGCATTTAATTGATTTGGTTGTAACTTTAACCAACAAAGAATGATTTGGGAATCAGTCCAAAAGACTGGAATAATAGCGCATGGGCTTAAAAGTCCAAGGGGATCACAGATTTTTGCAATGTCAGAAAGAATTATTCATCTTGTAATGAAGGCAATGTAGTATGTAAGAAAGTCAGATTTGCATATCCACTGAATAACTAATGTTTTGGTTGGCTCATTTTTCCCAAACCGCAAAACAGTAATTGAATCATTATCCTTCTGAAAATGGTTTAAAACCTTTTCATTATTAGAAGTCCTTCTCCGCAAATGAAAACATGCAGTATTTAAAACGTGCAAGATTTCCTGACAAATAGTAATGACTTACTGTTCTGCATCAAACCCTGTGATGACATCTTCAACATAGAAGTCTTGGGAAATTATATTGAACGAAATAGGAAATTGATTTTGGAAATCCAATGCTAATTGATTGCAATCTATCAATGGCCTGAATTGATTATCGCAAGGCATTTGATACAACATCCCACGAGCTATTATTACACTTGCTCGGATGTCCAGCAACACTAGTGAGATGCATTGAACAACTGTTGCCGCTTTGGAGAACTCGCTTCACCATAACATCCGATGCCGAGCGAGTTTCGATGGAGTTGGTGACATTTAAGAGAGGAGTGTTTCAGGCTGACTCTTTGAGTCCGCTCCTCTTCTGCATCTCACTGCTGCCGCTGTCTGTTGGACTCCGCCAAACCCGCGGGTATCAGTGTGGGCCACCCAGCTACCGGAGGCATAAGGTCACCCATCTATTTTATATGGATGACCTTAAACTCTATACCTCCGGAGAGCGAGAACTTCAAAATGCTCTCAGGGTGGTCGAGGAATACACGCGGGCAATTGGAATGGAGTTTGGGTTGGACAAATGTGTCAAAGGCGTCAAAGCAACCTCCTTCGAACCTCCGACATAACGAAAGAAGGTTACAATAAATATTTTACTACGATTGAAATTTCATTTGGACATTATACAGGGTGTTTTGGTAAAGGTATTCAGAAATCTAAATGCACAAAGGCACTCATCAAAATAAGCCAAAACGTTCATATAAACTTTGTCCAAAAAAAGTTCCTAAGGGGGCTATAGCCCCTTTAAGGGGCTTCTAAAAATGTGTTTTTCTCACATATTTCGAGAACCGACCATATAAACTAATAAAATTTGATGTGGTAGAATACTTTTCTATAGTATTTTATCAGTTTGTATTAGAAATGAAACTAAATAAAATTATTTAAAAAGCATTGGTGTTTTGCAATTTCAAATTCATTTATCTTAAAAACGGTTCAATTTATGAAGTTTTAGAAAGAGGATCTTTTTGAAGTAAAATTGCTTGAAGTTTTGAAAATATTTATAAGAATAGTGAAAAAATGCAGAGAAAATAAGGGGGCGACATTCCTGACACACCCCCATGTAGGAACGCCCCTGAAGAATTTTGAAATTTAAGGTTTACTATTTTGTTAAGCACAAAAAAGTATTCTACCATAGAAAATTTCATTAGATTGGTTCTCGAAATATGTGAGAATAACATCTCTTTTAGAAGCCCCTTAAAAGGGCTGTAACCCCCTTAGGGACCGTTTTTGGAACAAAGTTTATATGAACTTTTTGGCTTATTTTGATGAGTACTACATGCTTTTGTATTTCTGAATACCTTTACCCAAACACCCTGTATATATTTTGTGACGTTATATCCGCCATTTTGTATCAGCAATTTTTAATTTTAATTGATGAGTATGAACTCATCAGAACGAAAACCATACAAATTCTATTTCTTGCCGTCTCTTTTGTGAAAAAGTGTATTTCTTTTGTATTTCTGTGACTAATTAAGAAGGAAAAATTAAAAATAATCAATTTTATTGAGAAAGTCACCAAGATTCATCTATAATTAAGAATTACTTGTTTAAATAATTAAATATTTATTAGTAATATTTTTAATGTAAAAGAATAAAGTTTTTACGATTAGAAACTCATTGAATAAAGTTTCATGAAAATGTATTCACTATATAAGGGTTCCACGGTAAAAACGTAACTGCACTCGACTAAGATCATGTGAAACAATCGGTGTTAGTTTTTTAAATCTGTACATTTCTAATCCTAAAAATTCTAAAAGTAATGCTATAATCTATATTTTCAATTAATTGCATTTTATACACAATATTTATTATTTCTCTTCTTTTTCTTTTTTGGGATTTTATTACCACGTTTCTTGAGATTCCTATCCAAAAAAAGTTGATTTATCTAAAAAATATTCAAATTAACCAGTTTAAAACTGGGAAATAACCTCTACGCCTTTGAAGTAATGTCAGAGGATCAGTTAGAGGGTGTTTTTTGACAACTTATAGGAATTAAATTAATACAAAAATACTGCGCTGACGTTTCGGAAACTATATCTGTTTCCTTTTTCAAAGTTTGGGCTTTAGATTTTTATGTAACGTGTAGAATAACACGGCATAAAATAAAAATTGTTTTTTTCTTCAAGCGTATTAAAATATCTAAATTGTGCTACCAAAAACAGAATTAGAAATAGGACATTGTTTTACTAATAACAAAATGTTAATACAGAACGCCACCGTGGTGGAAATTTTTTTACTAGTAACATAATGTTAGTACGGAAAGCCACCAGAGCGGCCGGTGACGCGCTATCTACAAACCATCTGTCATATATTATGTCATTACTCATTAGTGGTTATGTTGATATTCGGAGTCACAGGCGCCTGTCGCTGTGATGAGCTAATTTGAATAATTGTACATTTATAATAAATAAATAAAAAAATGTTTGCATTTTAATACGCTTGATGAAAAAATAGTATATATTACACGGAGTAGAACGCCTTTTTTTGTATTTCACCCAGTTTGCAAATCCTGGGCTCAACACAAAAAAAGAGTGCGTTCTACTCCTAGTAATATAATATACTATTCTACGACTGCCCTCGAAAATTACAAAAAACCCACAGCAACCACGACCCGAAACTATCATTTTTCACATGATGTGTGCAAAAATCCGAAAACAGAGTACTGTCATGTTTTTCACAAAGTCCTGTCAAAAACAGAACGGACATCTGTTATTTTTATTTTTTTATGTAAATTTTTGTTTTCTTGAACCTTTTTGTTTATAAGTTTCAATATTTCTTGGGCTTATAGGTTCGAAATAAAAGTATTCTGTTTTAATACATAATTTATATTAAAACACAAGAACCATAATGATATGTTAACATATCATTGTTCACAGGAACACATGAACAATGATATGTTAACATATCATTATGGTTCTTATGTTTTAATATAAATTATGTATTAAAACAGAATACTTTTATTTCGAACCTATAAGCACAAGAAATATTGAAACTTTATTTTTTTAGGTAGGCTAGGCTTATTCAGTTTCATAGTAACCGACTTGTAATTTTAATTTTTAATGCAATTGGTTTTGTTAAATAAAAAGATCTCACAAATTGTTTGTCTTCTTTCCAATCGTAGAAAAAATATTGTAAACAACACGTTTGAAAACATCTTTTCACATTCATTCGACTTGTGGGCCTCGCCTTCGGCTCGTCTCACCAAACCGTCTCACTCGTGTGAAAAGATTCGTTTTCAAAACTTGTTATTTAAAATACTATTATATCATTTCCATAGGTACTTACCATAGAAATGTTTAAAAATATACTAAATAATATTAATTTTATTGAGTTCTTCTCTCAACATTGGTAACCAAGTTGAACAAAATTCTACCGAACAATTTGATACGCATTTATCTTTATTAAGTAAAATTATTGCGGATTCTTTGATTTTTCTTTTTTTGTTGTCTGCTTCTTTGGTCAAAATTTTTGCTGAATCCCATTTTATCCTGTGATCGTTTTCCCAAGCATGTTCACAAATTTTAGATTTTTCTATATCACCTTTTCTAATATAACTTTTGTGCTCGCCCAATCGTACATTAAGTGGTCTAGAAACGTTATAAGGTCGGAGGCCACGGAAAGACTGTCCAACATCGGGTAACCGAAAAATAAAAATAATAATTTTATTGCGCACGCTGCATAAGTGGTTAAGGTTTAAGGAATTTTGTATGGTTACATTGGGAGACTGTGAGATAAGAACAATGTGTGCAAAGTTTTGACCATTTCAAATATTAGGTAATCAAAAGATAAGGTACGTGGGTATTTCAAAATATATAGAATAATAATAATTTTTAAATAATAATTACATAATAATAAAATGAATGAACTTTTAGTTAAAAATATATTCGAATCATCATCCTGCTTGAACCGGTGGTGCAGGTGCATCTTGCTTCTTATACATGGATTGTTGCGTGTTCGCCAACTGTATTTTATGATTACCCGATATCTGAAATAGTTAAAAATCTCGTACACATTGTGGCTTGGACTGTCGATTCACGTAACAACCTCAGAGAAACATGACTTACAAATCTACAATCGGCGTTTCATTGAGATGAAATAACTGCTTGATAAAATATGATACAAATGATTTTTCTTTACAGGTTTAAGTGGTGATCAATTTCATTTTGATCAGAACGGGGACGGTCCAGCACGCTATAATATAATACACTTTAAACAAATGTCAAATGGAAAATACCAGTGGATACGAGTAGGAGAATACCTTGAGGGAGAACTGCGACTTAATATGTCAGGTAAAAATACACAACTAGCAGTTTTAATGATTTAGTTTTCTTAAACTAATAGTAAAGTCTTATTTTTGATGACCTTTGTTTAATAGAAAACTTTAAACCTTTATAGGGCAAAACTTTTTTTGAGTATATGTATTTTTTTTACTAAAATTCAGTCAATATATTATTTAGAAATCCAAAAAAATATAAAAAAATTTCTTGTTTACACATTTGAAAAAAAGGAGGTCACTATATTAGCCACAGTCCGTGTAGGAACATAAAAATTACTTTTGGTTAGTGGTCAATATATACATATGCCCTTTTAAATTTAGGTATAAACTGAGAAATTATTTATAGTAATTGTTATAAATGATTTTATTACGATATACCTTATAAACAATAGAAAATATAGAAATAAACTAAAGTAACCAAAATCAATTACTTAATTTTCATTTTTCATGGAAGGGTTTCCAACTCCAAACACAATGCATGCGCTATATATACAGATTGCGAAAGTACTCATCTTGACATAGGCAACCTCAAAATATATACGACGTGAAGTGTCGCCGCCGTATGCTCGTCTCGAACTGTTTACACATTAGTGCCGCGATACTAAACAAAACTAAACGGCAAATTTAGGTCCTATGTCAAGATGAGTACTTTCGCAATCTGTAAATTGTATTGGATCTTTTGACCCTCTGTTTAGTGCTATAAAAAGCACATCTTCTGTAAGTGCCTTTATGGGGGATTTTCGAGTAGTCTAAAATTTTATATTATATTGAATGACTTTGTAAATAAAGAAGATCGGAGTCGATAGCATCTAAATCTTCTGCGTCGTTTAGATCCTCGATAATTTTGTCCATGTATGAATAATTTAGACATTGTACCTACTCCCTGACAATTTCCGTAAATTTGTGAGCATCTTAAACCTGCTTTTCTGTTGGGGTTGCGGGAGATAAGCTGCAATATTGATTCTGCTGTTGGCACAAAAAGTGTTGTCACAGGTTGTAAGAGCCGTTAATTATTTTCTTCTATCCACTCTTGTGAATTGACAAGCGATTTCGGATTTCGTTTATATCATTTGACAAAAATTTTTATTGAGGGAGGGTTACGATTACTGAATTTTGGCCAAATTTAGCTTTCACGTAGTTGACATACGTCGCACAAATAACTTTATAAGTTTTATTTGTCTGCCTTATAACTGGATGCAATAAAAATCCACCTTCAAATTACGTAAATAATAAGTATAGAGTTACAAAGACTTCGCAATTTTCTTGCTTATTTTATGAATTTCGGTGCATTTTGACTATACATATATATTATTTTGCTTCATTTCAAATCACCCTTGTCTTTGTAAATTCCGAAAAACTACAAAATTTTAAGTTAGTTACTTTTCAGCTATGCATATTTCGACGAGGAAAAATGAAATAAGCTGTCCGACGTGCTTCTCAATGTTAAGTTGTGTTGGAGATTGTTGGGCATGACTTTTTTAACGAAGCAATAATCTCCCATAAAACACTTTTTTGTTTACTTTTGCTTAATCTATCTCATGTTAAAGTAATGGCACTCAAACCTCTAACACTCGGTAATACGTACAAATCAAATATCGACAAACTGGCAGAGTAAGCCCGGTCCTAAACCCACCCTTATGATTTTTAAAATTGCAAGGCATTGAAAAATTTAAAAAAATTGCAAAAACACGAAAACTTCAAACACTATTACCAAACGAATTTCCAAGAGACTGTTCTGGTAAGAAATCCAAGGTAGAGGATTGAACCTAATAGAACTACATCGTGAATTGCACGGTCACGCTCTGATTTTAGGCTCAGGAAGAGTGAACTAAAAAGTTTAATTTTGACGTCTACTGTTCTGATACCGCTAAAATCTCACGCGTTACGTCATTCCGCCTAAGTCATGCTTCGATATGCAACATGAAACTGATTTTCGACCTCCTACTAGGAAACCAAAAACATTTATTTAATCCTGCTCTTGAAACATACAGTTTCTTACTTGGATACAATACTCGAGATCATTTGTTTTGTTCACTCAAGTTGTTTATATGGCAACGTGTGGGCAAAAGTAGTGAGTGAAAATACTTTCGCCCACTCTTGTGTCACTTTCGCCCACTCCACTGTCACTTTCGCCATTGTTAAACTACAATAAACTTCGGACGAAATTTTTCCATTTCATTTAAATACCTTGTTTTAGATTTCTCCAGCAATATATGAAACGTAGCAGCATTAGCTTCTTTTAGAATGTCTGCTGGCACAGTAATATCATCATTTACTTCCATTATTTCACAATTTTATAAAAAATGTTCACCACGCGTCAGGTCAATAATTTTCTTGACAACTAAAAATGTTTATGTTTACACGAACCATAGCAACGCAACCTGCTATCTACGTTGATGTGCACTTCATACAATACCATAAACGAAAGTATAGCTTTTACAAAATTTGATAATTCTTTAACATTTTAATGATAGGATTAAACAAAATGCTATACTAGACGGGTCAATATACCATCAGACGTAGGACAAATTCCTTGAATTAGCACTCATGTTTCAAACCTGCAACAAAAGAAAACAATAAATAACATCAAATTTTTGGTTGTAAACGACAAATTACAAAAAACCTCATCATACAAAAAACATCCAACAGATCCAAAATGGCCCCCATTTTTGACCCGTGGACCAAATTTATTGGTTGAAATGAATTCCTTGACCATAAAAACCGTAAGTTTGATAGAAAAATAATTTTTTTACGCTTAAAAATAACAAAGTTACAGGAGTTTTGCCTATTTTCATGGTTAGCGGCTGCCATCTTGAAAATAACCCACTTCCGGTTATCAGATTTCGGTAGACTTTTTTTCTGTCGATCAGTACACCTAACAATGACAAAAACCGTTCACAGACCTTTTGTTGGAATTTGTCCTAGGTTAGGGGGCTTTTTTTACTAAATTGACCCGTCTATACAACACTGGTGAAGAAACGAATTCGCTCACTTGTGTGCTTTTGCGCACTCGGCTGACGCCTCGTGTGCAAAATGCACACATGTGAATAAAATTCTTACTTTCTTCACTTATATTGTGATATACTATTTCAAAGTTGTAATGGCCAAAACACACCGCAGTAAGGCCAAAAACCAGACAAAAAAAAATATTCCAAAGTTAAAAGTTTTGTATTTATATGGTCTCTTCGATTTACCACCGTCAGACATTATGTACGATAAGTAACAAAAATGGCGAGTTTTCAATTATATTTAAATTGAATATAATAGGGTATTTTACGGTTTTCCGGAAAGTGTCTTAAATAGTTTATATGGTTAGTAATGATCCACCTGAATTTTTGTTTTTTTTTTTTTAAATGAAATTGATAAATAGTCTAAAACGGCATTTTTTATTTCAATTTTTAAATCACGCGCGAAAACGCTAACCGCCATGATTTGTTTGGGGGTGACGTCACTACGATAGTCAACACACGCATACAGATACGCTTTATATGGTATTTTAATAAGTTTTCTGTTTTAATTGTCTAATAATGAGTTATAATCTCTATCATTGGTGTATACTGTGTGTAGTGCTGAATTGCAAAAGTACTAGTATAAAAACATTAGAAAAGTTGTTTATTTTAATTTAATATAGTCCTTATAAGTGCCGAATGATATTACAATGAGAAACAATAATTTGGTTTAAATTATAATTATTATCGAAAGAAGTGTAAGTACCTACTGTATTTTTTTAAAGATCATTTCGATGTAAGTACAGTGCACTTATATCTTGTATCTTGTATCAACTAATAGAAATAAAAAAAAACGAATGTCGCCACTGTTTCTATAAGTCATGCTTCATAATATGCAACATGAAACTGATTTTTAACCCCCTATACGAAAACAAAAACATTTCCAATGTTAAAACTATCTCTCATAAAATTTATAATTTTATACGCCTACCTCGAGGCCGTAATGTATGAAAATTGAATTTTTTTAGTTACCACCATATCGGACATAATCGAAAAATTGATACTCATCATCCTCCTTCAAGAGATTGCAGCTCCCTTATTATGCGTTTTAGGACATATGTTTATTAAAGACCATTAATTTTTTGATAAATTAGCAGTCTCTGAAATTTGATATACTTGTGGTAGATCACCCGAACAGAGTGTCCACGGATTGACGCAAAAATAGATGTTTTATACCAAATATTTTCGAGTTCGAATTTCATTTTCTGGAAACAAGCCCTGCCTCATTAAAAGCTATTTTCCAGTTTTTCAAAATCATGTAGGTCTTGTTAACTAAGCTGAAACCATATTTCCTTCAGGGCAACCGATTTTAATGATTCAAAAACTGAATTATAACTAAAAGATCACGTTATGAGGTAACATAAATATATTTTAATTATTATTAAAATTGTAGATGGCGCTAGTCATCAAACTTGGGCCTTCTTTAAGATCGGCTGGAACTTTTTTGCTAAATAAACAATGAAAAGATTGAGGAAGTATAATAGAATAAACATTTGTGAATATTTTAAGATATCAAACACTAAAACCGACCAGTTGGTTCCGAATATATAGTCCGTATCATAAAACCGTTTTATCACAATTTTGTTGATATTCTATGCCACTCGTCTAAACACCAATATTTATTTTAGTCAAAACGGCATTAAAATATATTTATATTACCTCATAACGTGATCTTTTAGTTATAATTTAGTTTTTGAATAATTAAAATCGGTTAAAAATTGGCGAAACTATTAGAGAAGTAAAAAATTCCGGTTTCTTTTGGACCACCCGGTATATATACTAAATGTAAATATTTTCGCCTTTATCCCTCTAAAATAAATCTTAATAAATAAGATTTAAAACCGGCCGAGACCAACAGCTATTCTCTGGGCTATATGCCCCAACAAGCGCTGCATTACAAATCTGTTAGCTTGGCCGCATTTTGTGTAATAATCACATATTCAGTGTTATTCTGTAAGCCATTGAAAAGTATTCAATATTGGATATTTCCCAATAATTGGAAAGCTTCCAATGACCTTATCATTTTCGTATTCTGTAACCACAATGAATTCAATTTATTGAATCAATATCTTGAAAATCTTAACAACCGATTTTTGCTCTTGTTATTAATTTTCCAATAGAACATAACCTCAAACGTTTATTTTGAATAACTGATTTGATAGAAGGCGTTTGTAATTCATAATGAATAGATAATTTATTTTCATTATAAATGCAGTCGAAAATATAATTGAAGTGTGAGTATTCAAAACAATGTGATAAATTAAAAATAAAATATTTCTAAATTAATCAAACAATAAATACTTCAAATGCACGATACTTGTAATTGTCGCCCCAAATTATTTTTAATTCATCTGGGCCAACCAAAAACGTGAATTTACCCGTTCGTACGTAGTAGAGGATACTGTTTTAAATAACGAACATATATGGCAAATTGCTATGGACTTGTTCTATTAGCAGGGGCCATATCACCAAATTTTCGCGACCACAAATCACAATTCAAAATACACCGCAGAATGGCGCAAAAACAACAAAAGTGAGGTTAATCTTCTTCTTCTTTCAAATTTATTACGCACTATTTGTCAATAATTGATTTAAATTTAGTGACTAAGATTGAATGTTTACAGAATATGGTTTACAGAATTGCAAAATTTCTCAATATTGGAAACACCCTTGGAAATGTGATTGAAACATAAATTGGAATCTATTCAATATTGGGAACTTTTCAATGGCTTACAGAATAACACTGATTACCACAAAAATGTAAGTACCAATTGATTGTAGCAAACACCAGCAGAAAGAATTATTTTTTAATAAGAAACTTTCGTACCAGTCGTGCTGCACCACTTGTAGACTAGTTTCGTGCTTTTTGGCACTCATCAGTACAAGCTAGGTGTGTGAACCCGCAGAGAGCAGGCCACTTCAGCACGACTGAGACGATGCTTCTGTTCTTGGTAAGGCATCTATCGGTCGATCATAGACCACAGATACAAGAAATACCAGAAAATACAAGAAAATCTCCACCTACCGGTGTTTACCGCAATCAATTGGCTGGTAGCCCGACGTAAGGCAACGATGAAAGAATAAGTAGATATTTCTCTACTTTCCAACAGATGGCAGCATATGTACTAAATGTAAATATTTTCGCCTTTATCCCTCTAAAATAAATCTTAATAAATAAGATTTAAAACCAAGCCGAGACCAACAGCTATTCTCTGGGCTATATGCCCCAACAAGCGCTGCATTACAAATCTCTTAGCTTGGCCGCATTTTGTGTAATAATCACATATTACCACAAAAATGCAAGTACCAATTGATTGTAGCAAACACCAGCAGAAAGAATTATTTCTTAATATGAAACTTTCGTACCAGTCGTGCTGCACCACTTGTAGACTAGTTTCGTGCTTTTTGGCACTCATTTTAATGTTATGCAACCCTCAACCTCATGAAAAATAAAATTTGATCAGTACGCTGGATTCATCTGTCTGTCACCTTTCCAATGAGGGGTCACACGCCATAGTGTTTCATTTGAAAAATAACTTGGGGGTTGTTTCTGCCCTCCTTTGATGGGCTACATTTCGCATATTGCTTGAAAAAGGTAGGTAAATACATTCAATTTTTTGAAAATTTATTCCAGTTAAAGTCTCCACCTTATATATTTTGAAATTTTCTTAATAAATAAACCGTAATAAATATGTAAATTCTTTGATCACTCTGTCTTTATTTTTGTAGTCGTAAAGCTGACTTAATGATAATTTTCGTCAAAATAATCAACATGATATAAACAATGTAATAGTTTCAAATGAGTAAACGAAAAAAAATTATGAGCAGATCATAAATAGAACTGTGTCCCAGGACATATATAATAAGTTGTGTATTACACAAACATTTTTTTTTTTTGCAAATTACACTTTGGAACTTAACCTTGCTTGGTGCAAAAAACTAAAAATAATGTATCAAAAATTAGTTGATTGATATATTATACTTTACAGGTACCTTATAAGTTAATTAGTAAAAATAATCCCTAAGAAACTACCTTTGTTTTTAAAGATATGAAATAATTCCACTAAGAAAAGTTGTTTAGAATAAAGAAGGATTCTCACTTATGCTGCATCGAGCCTCACTGCACCGCACCGCAGCTTGCTTCAACGCGACAAGAATTCGACTGTGCAATGTGCATTTGCACATGCACTGCAAAATCAAAGCTTCAGTACGCGACAAAACTCCACTGACGGTGTATGCCACTTCATTTGAAAGAATTTTCTAAGATTATTTTAGTATTATTAATGATTTTCCCATGTTCTGTGATAGTAGTAGTGAAAGTATATTCATGATCTTTACAAAAATACAGTACTTACACTTCTTTTCGATAATAATTTTGGATTTCTTCTTACCAAAATATTGTATCTCATTGTAATATCATTTGGCACCTTAATAAACAACTTTTCTAGTGTTTTTATACTTGTACTTTTACAATTCGCCACTAAACACGATACACACCAATGATAGAAATTATAACTCATTATTAGAAAATTAAAACAGAAAACTAATTATAACACCATATAAAGCGTATTTGTAAGCATGTGCTGTTTATCATAGTGACGTCACGACCAAACAAATCATGGCGGTTAGCGTTTTCGCGCGAAATTTAAAAAATTAAATAAAAAATGCCTTTTTAGACTATTTAGCGATTTCGTTTAAAAAAAGCAAAAATTCGGGTGGATCAATACTACCATATAAACCGAAAAGCCGTAAAATACCCTATTATATCCAAATCCAAATCTAATTGAAAACTACTCATTTTTGTTACTTATCGTACCTAATGCATTTGTAAGAAATACCATGCAAACGAATTTTATTGCTTTTTAGAGTTAGGGGCGAAATGCCTGGTTGTGTAGAAGCAAATTGCAGCAACTCTGCAAAAAAGAGATAATTGTAAACCAACAAATTATTCTTGTTTATGTGAGGTAGATATATTTTATGTGCCTACAGTTTATTTCTATAAATAAATGAATGTTTAAACTTTGCTCTTAGTAAGGGAAATGGCAGGCAAATTTGACAATGAAAGGTTCCCGTCTGACGGCCGGTATATCGAAGAAACCATACAAATACAAAAGTTTTAACATTGGAATAGTATGTAACAGTACTAGTGAAGAAAGTAATAATTTCGTTCACGCGTGTGCGCAAAAGCACACAAGTGAGCGAATTCGTTTCTTCACCAGTGTTGTATATTGTTTTGTTTATTCCTGCCATTAAAATGTTAAAGAATTATTACATTTTGTAAAAGCTACTTTAGTTTACGGTTATGTATGAAGTGCAAATCAACGTAGATGGAAAGTTGCGTTGCTATGGTGCATGTAAATATACATTTGTAGTGGTCAAGAAAATTATTGACGTGGTGAACATTTTTCATGAAATTGTGAAATAATGGAAGTAAATGATGATATTACTGTACCAGCAGACATTCTAAAAGAAGCTAATGCTACTACGTTTTATACATTGCTGAAGAAATCTAAAAAACAAGGTATTCAAATGAAATGTAAAAATTTCGTCTGAATTTTATTGTAGTTTGACAATTGGTAATTGGACAGTAGAGTAGGCGAAAGCGACAGTAGAGTGAACGAAAGTGACACAAGAGTGGGCGAAAGTATTTTTACTCACTGCTTTCACCCACACGTTGCCATATAAACAACTTGATTGAACAAAACAGTTTCGAGTATTGTATCCAAGTAAGAAACTGCATGTTTCAACAAATATTTTTGGTTTCCTAGTAGGGGGTCGAAAATCAGTTTCATGTTGCATATTATGAAGCATGACGTAGGCAGAGTGACGTAAGCCGTGAGGTTTCAGCGGTTTCAGAACGATAGACGTCAAAATTACACTTTTTCGTTCACTCCTCACCTCACCGTGCAATTCTCGATGTATTTCTAGTTCGACCTTCTACCTTGGATTTCTTACCAAAACAGTCTTCGGAAATTCGTTTGGAAATAGTGTTTGAAGTTTTCGTGTTTTTGCAATTTTTTCAATTTTGTCAATGTCTTGCAATTTGAGAAATCATAGGGCTGGATTTAGGACCGAGGTTGCTATGCCAGGTTGTCGATATCTGATTTGTACGTATTACCGAGTGTTAGAGGATTGAGTGCCATTACTTTAACATGAGGTAGATTAAGCAAAAGTAACCAAAAAGTGTTACATGGGAGTTTATCCCTGCATTATAAAAGTCACGTCCAACAATCTCCAACACAACCTAACATCGAGAAGCACGTCGAACAGGTTATTTCATTTTGTCTCGTCGATGTATAGCCGAAAATCATATGCAACTTAAAATTTTGTCGTTTTTCGCAATTTACAAAGATAGGGGTTATTTGAAATGTAGCAAAATAAAATGTATGTTCGACTCCTCTCTCAATGCCTGATCCAACGATGTGTCACAGGGTTACAGTACAGGCAAAATGTACCGAAATTCATAAAATAAGCAAGAAAATTGCGAAATCTTGGTAACTCTATACTTATTATTTATGTAATTTGAAGGTGGATTTTTATTGCATCCAGTGCGACGCATGTAAAGTATACATGAAAACCAAATTTAGGCAAAATTCAGTAATCGTAGCCTTCCCTCAAGAAAAGTTTTTATCAAATGATATAAACGAAATCCGATTAATTTCAATGTTGACAAACATTTTTTTAAATAAAGGATTCTTTGTAAAACAAGCTATAAATGTTGTGGATTCACCTATTGTTAAAACAGCAATAGGGATGTTCACAAAAAAGTGAAATCTTGTATAAACGTCATAAAATGATTAAAAATAGTCTCATAATCACATCTTCAAAGTTTTACAAAAATCGATTAATCCATTCTATGAAAAAAACCCATAAGAAATATCAATATTCGTTTAAATGTGCGAAACGCTATCTGTAAATTCCACTTATTTCTCTGTTGCTATGTAACTTTTGGACATACTTTTAAAATTAGGTCCATGCTATGTAAAATTTTCTGTCGAATCCATTTCCGGAGGGCGATTTGCGATATGAGCTTGCGTTCATCCCCTATATTAATTTTTCACCCCTTTTCGGCGATACACGATATTTAAAATTTTTCAGATATAACTTGTGCTATCTCCAAAACTATCATACCTAGAGGGATCAAATTTTAGAAGGAGGTTATATGATGTATGGCGACTATGATAGCAGCGTTAAGATAGTATTTTGATTATTGATCTTCCAAGAAAAAAATAAAGTACGCGGGGGTGCAGAAATATTGTAGAGAAAAATGTAGCATCGAGGTACTTTTTCTATTTCTAGAGATACTATATCGGTTATGTAAGCGGTATTGTAGTAGAAAGTTCGAATTTAATTTTGGTGAAAGAATTTTTAGTCTGAGTATTCTAGCGAAAGATATAAATTATTTAGGATCGAGAACTATACCGCGCGTTTCGATCGCTTAGGCTTGAAGTATTGTTTTGTGAACTGTGGCAGAACTTTAAGATAAAAAAAAATTTAAACAAAAGTGTTAGGGTATTCTATGACTGTTCTTGTTACCATATTCAATAGTATACAGGGTGCCTCATAAAATAGGTTTTTGTAAATTTATTCTTGCACAAGCTATAAACATGATGTAATCAAGTTTTTGAACGGATTCTAAACTAACAGACATGTATATGGGGACCTAAAATTTTAAAATCTCTAACACGATTTATAACTCGACTTTAATGTGAATAAAAAATTTCAGAAATCTTTCTTTTTCTAGCTCATTTGACGCTACTTGGGCATTGGAATTGAAACCTCTTTAAGCCCTCATCTAAATGCACCAAACCAACGCTTTTTTCTTTGTAAATTATTTGGTACACTTATAAAAACCTTTTTCGGGTTATTTATTGATGTATTTGTACATCCAGGAACAAAACACCACTTGCTCCTACTAACTTTTACACTGTTTGAGTCTTCCATCTTAACAAAAACGCATATAAATGAATACTAAAACAAAGAATATAATAGCAAGCTGGTAAACGAGTTTAGCCACCTATGGTCCCTTACGCATTATGACATCACACGCGCTGGTCTCGCTGCAAGGATCATTTGCTAGCCTCGTTAGTTTCGGCGATTTTATTTTTAGTTTATTTTTAAGAGAAAAAGATTTTTAGGCGTTTTAATGATTACTACGTGTTTTTGTGCCTTAGAACTATCATTTTTTATTACAATTAAAAAATAGTGAACATTCCTATTGAAATATTAAATAATAATAATAATAATAATAATAATAATAATAATAATAATAATAATAATAATAATAATAGCGCAGTTGATAGGGTCGAGAAAGCTAAGCGGCGCGTACAGAAGATCGAAGCTAAAATTCGATCAGCAAGGCAACACGCTTCTCGAATCCAGAGTGTGGTGGATTATATAGTCGCAGGTAGACCATTTACACCGAAGGTCCGGCGAGTGGCAGCCGGACTGAGACGCCAACACCACACTCTAAATCGCACAGTGCTGCAGACCATCAAGCAGCACTGTCTAGATAGGATTCGAGCGCTTATGGCTATTAAGAAAACTTTGGTCAGGCGAATGCGGAGTTTGGAACTAAACAAATTGTTTCAAACAAACCCGTCTCGCCTGTTCCAAGAGCCACAGCGTGTTGTCGAAAATCCGCCAACTGTTGATAATGTCGAAGCCTTCTGGAAAGGAATCTACGAAGTCGCGAGTCCATTCGATAATGACACTCCAGCTATAGCACACTTCGAGGCTCTCTGTCGTAGAGTCTTAGAAGAGCCAGACGAAGTGTGCCCGGCAATCAGTACGGAAGAGGTTCAACAAGCACTTGTTGGAACCAAGAACTTCGCTGCCCCGGGTCCAGATGGTATAAACAACTGGTGGTGGAAGAAGTTCCCTTCCACCCACCGCCATCTGGCCCGAGTTTTCAACTCATGGTTGAACGAGGGGCAGCAAATTCCGGACTGGTTTGTCGAGGGGCGAACTGTGCTAATCCCCAAAAAGGGGGATCTGTCTGACCCAAAAAATTATAGGCCGATTACCTGCCTCAACTCCTGCTACAAGTTATTTACTCGTATCTTGTATATCAGGATGTTGAGGTCTGTTGATCCGGTCTACCAGCAGATAAACGAACAGCGTGGTGCCAAGAAGGGCCTGGCAGGTTGCAAGGAAAACCTGCTGATAGACCGCTGTATTACACAGGATTCTGTGCAGTACAAGCGGAATCTGTCAATGGCCTGGATTGATTATCGCAAGGCATTTGATACAACATCCCACGAGCTTTTGTTACACTTGCTCGGATGTCTTGCGGTACCAGCACCACTAGTGAGATGCATCGAACAACTGTTGCCGCTTTGGAAAACTCGCTTCACCATAACATCCGGTGCCGAGCGAGTTTCGACAGAGTTGGTGACATTTAAGAGAGGAGTGTTTCAGGGTGACTCTTTGAGTCCGCTCCTCTTCTGCATCTCACTGCTGCCGCTATCTGTTGGACTCCGCCAAACCCGCGGGTATCAGTGTGGGCCACCCAGCAACCGGAGGCATAAGGTCACCCATCTATTTTATATGGATGACCTTAAACTCTATACCTCCGGAGAGCGAGAACTTCAAAATGCTCTCAGGGTGGTCGAGGAATACACGCGGGCAATTGGAATGGAGTTTGGGTTGGACAAATGCGCAGTCGTCCACCTCAAGAGAGGACGATGCGGGGAATTCCACGAAGATGCGCAGCTCGCAGACGGAAGCATCCTACGACATTTGGATGCCGGAGAGACCTACACATACCTGGGTGTGGAACAACGCCACATCCAGGATGTGAACCAAATAAAGGATTCTCTCCGTGGCAAGTACAGACACCGACTCCGAAAGATCTGGTCATCAGAACTTTCGGGGAAGAACAAGGTGTCTGCCACTAATATGCTTGCCGTTCCGATTCTGCTCTACTCCTTTGGTGTAGTCAAATGGGGAGTAGATGAGCTGCGTCAATTGGACAGGAATACCCGCAAGATGATGAATATTCATAGGAGTATTCATCCTAGATCGTCTGTTCCTCGTGTGTACCTCCCACGTCAACGGGGGGGCCGAGGACTCTTGAGTCTGGAGTGCATGCATGGCAGAGTGGCACTGAGTATGGCATGTAATGTCATCAGGAGCTCGGACCCACTCCTACAGTTAGTGAGAGATCATGAAGCTGTGGGAGTTGGCGCTTTATTGTTTAGGGCAGCACAGAGGGCCGCAGATGAATTCGGTCTCGTGTTCGACTACAGGCGAGAAGGCCGGCGAGGTGACTCAGTCACTGAGCTTCCGCCTAATCGTCTGACAGCCCACATCAAAGCTGCCGAACAGAGAAATCTGTTCAGGCAGCACGTCGATAAACCCCTGCACGGTGTTTTCTATAACAACATAGAAGCACTGGGTTTATCGACAGAGCTGACCTTCGCATTTTTAAGGTCAGCGGGGCTGAAGTCGGAGACCGAGGGATACATTGTGGCCTGCCAAGATGGTGTTATTAACACATTGGTCTATCGCAGTCGCGTGATGGGTGTAGAGGTACCTGATATCAACTGCAGGACCTGCCGTCAGGCGCCGGAGTCGCTCATGCATTTATTATCTGCATGCCCGATTTATGCGACTTCGGTCTACATCCAACGACATAACGCGGCTTTACGAGTGCTATACTACCATCTACGGCACTCGTATCAGATAGACCAAACACCAGTGCTGCCTTACGTCCCCGGAGATATCGAGTCCGTTGTCGAGAACGAGAAATGCCGGATTTACTGGAACTACTCGTTCCCGACCGTCAGGCGAATTCACGCCAATAAGCCTGACATAGTCCTCCTCGACCATCAGACCAAGGTGATGTATGTCATCGAGTTCTCAGCACCTGCTGAGACAAACATCGCCTTGAAGGAGGAGGAGAAACGGACTAAATACAGAGATCTCCGGTACGAGCTCCAAGTGCTATACCCAGGCTACTCTGTCAAAATGGTCGTCCTGATAATCGGTGTGCTCGGAGGTATGAAGCCCACGCTGCTCTCCGCATTGAAGACCATGCCTGCCTGCCAAACATCGGCAGAATGGTTGGCTGGTCAAATGCAGAAAGCGGTCATCCTGGGATCCCTTCGTCTACTTAGGGCACATGAGTCTGGAATCTACAGTGACTAACCCTGCGGGATGTGGGGAGTTGCTGTAGATTATTCGCTGGCGCTCTCTCTGTGTGGTGTCGGAGGCCACAGGGAGACTGTCCAGCAATTTCTTCCGGAAACGGAAAAAAAAAAAAAAAAAAAAAAAAAAAAAAAAAAAAAAAAAAAAAAAAAAAAAAAAAAAAAATAATAATAATAATAATAATAATAATAATAATGGTCTTTATTTTAGGCGTAGTTCAGTACAACTGTTCTTCCACTAAACCTTAAGTAAACAATATATATGATATAATATGATAACAAAATAGCAAATATATATATAAAAATAAAAAACAAAAAAAAATTAAGTTACCTGATTAATAGATATATCTACATAGCAAGTATAAAATAATAAAATAATAAATCATTTACCAGTGCATTAGCCATGGGCCAATAAATACTTTTTTAATTTATTTTTGAACGCAGGCATACTAAGGTGTTTAATATAGTCAGGTACATGATTATAAATAGATACTCCAGTATAAGAAAAACTTCTTTGAAAGGCTGCTGTTCTATGTGGCGGAATTCTTAATTTGTAATTAAATCTAGTATTTAAATTATGAATATTTAAATTTTGTGTTAACTTATTGTACAGATATTGAGGCTGCTGATAAGTTATTACGGAATGTACAAGACATGCATAATGCAACGTAAACCTATCCTTTACTTTCAACCACGCCAATTCTTTGATATGGTTACTTACATGTTATCTCCTCTTTATTCCTGTTATAAATCGGACACAGGAATTTTGTACTTTTTGTAAACGATTGGCAGTAATCCGGTCCAAGCAAGACATATACACAACATCACAGTAGTTTAGCTGAGTAAGTACTAAACTTTCACATAATTTCTTTTTGAGATTTTTGCACAATAAAGATCGGCTTACGTATAACACTCTAAGGGCATTATACGCTTTTTTAATTAACAAACTGACATGTTTTTTAAACCTCAACTCGTCATCCAAGAACAAACCCAAGTTTTTGTGTGTTTCCACTATTGGCAGCGTTTGGTCTTCAATCATAATTACACAATTATTTTTTAATTCGCTTCTATTTTTCTTGGGACCAAAAATCATAACTACACTTTTACTTGGGTTTATTCTTAATTGATGGTCCTCAGATAATGCAACAAGTTACTGAAGTTCATCATTCATGCTAGTTACCATATTGTTATAATTTGAAATATTATCCGAGATATATAGTTGCGTGTCATCCGCATGATTATGCATTTTGCATTTATTTAAAACTTTGTCAAAATCAGAAATATATATTATAAAGAACAAGGGTCCAAGAAGCAACTCCTTTATTAATGACTTTTTCGGATGATAGTACATTATCTACACAGGTTCTTTGCATTCTGTTGGCCAAGTAAGATTTGACAAAGCGAACACAATCTGAACTAAACCCGTAATACTTTAATTTTAAACATAATAGTTCATGGTCCACCGTATCAAACGCTTTACTGTAGTCTATCATAACAAAAATGGTAACTTCATCATTATCCCAAGATGTAAAAATATCATCAGATTCTTTGAGCAAAGCAGTTGTAGTGCTGTGACGTGATATATATCCAGATTGACTAACTGGAAACAATTTGTATTGATCTATATGATTCTTAATTTGATGCTCTATAATTTTCTCGGCAATTTTTGAAAGTACAGGCAATATACTGATAGGTCTTATGTCATTGTTCGATTCAGGATGTGGAATTTTACCAATTGGATGAACTTTTATGTATGGTAAGATATATGGAACACAAAGTTTAATCATACGCAGTGATATTCCATCAGATCCCACTGCATTCGACTTTAAACTATTAATAACTTTGTAAATTTCTTCTTCAGTTACAGTATTAAATTTGAAATTTTCTTTATTTATTATTTATTTTTTATTTATATTAATAGTCTAACATTTTTGTACCTAGTCGATGAGGACGTTGATCTCCTTGTTCTACTAGTCGCTTTGACTCCAGAAGAAAAAGATATATTTTTCATAAGGTCAGGAATAGGAAAAATTATATGGAAAATTATTTCTTCGTCAGAAATCCAGAAATCACACGAACGTATAAAAATAGTTGTTTACATTACTAGATGCGAAAAGTTACTTTTAGGTGTGAGGTGATTTTTGAATGGTCGAGTGTAATAAATATTATGTGAGTGAATCATCTAGACCACTTAATGTACGATTGGGCGAGCACAAAAGTTATATTAGAAAAGGTAATATAGAAAAATCTAAAATTTGTGAACATGCTTGGGAAAACGATCACAGGATAAAATGGGATTCAGCAAAAATTTTCACCAAAGAAACAGACAACAAAAAAAGAAAAATCAAAGAATCTGCAATAGTTTTACTTAATGAAAATAAATGCGTATCAAATTGTTCGGTAGAATTTTGTTCAACTTGGTTACCAATGTTGAGAGAAGAACTCAATAAAATTAATATTATTTAGTTTTTTTTTTTTCAACTTTATTAGTGACCTATATAATAATAATAATAATAATAATAATAATAATAATACATTTATTGTTCATCAAACTCACAAAATCACAACAAATACATTGGTAACATAGTTACATTATTTATATTTAAATAAGTTGAAGAACAATAGGCCAATGTTCAGTCATCTGCATACACAGAGACTGGTCTTCCATAAAGGCCTCGATATTTATAAAACCCAAATATACAGCGATTAGGTGAAGGAGAAAAGAGAGTGAAAAAAAAATAAATAAAAAAAGAAAGGAAGAGAAGGAAGCGAAGAAAAAAGTATAAATCACATTCACTGATTTTCTAATAAGTATTTTTTGTAATTTTTTTTAAAAGTAAGGTTAGAGTGAGCAGAGCCGGACACATTAATGAGATTAATGCAGGTAGCAATATTATATGAAAAGGACCTTTTAAAAAGTTTTTATTGTGCCGTGGAATAGTAAGTAAGTTCTTTCTGCGAATGTTGATATTATGAATATCAGTCCTGTATGATATTTTATCATGGAGATATGAGGGAGATTTATATTTCACTATTTTATAAAAAAAATAAGTCATGTGTAACTTGCGACGATTATACATGTTAAGCCATTTAGCATCCCTCAATTTATGTGAAATTCGCTGTCTATGTCTAACGCAAACATGAATTCTGCACCTTCTGTATTCGTCTTACATCACAACTATCAAGGCATGGGCTATAAACACTATCACAATGATTAAAATGCGAAAGTACCAAAGAATCACATAATAAAATTTTTGTATCTTCATCTAAATAGTGTCTATGACCATAAATCATTTTTAAAGAGGTATACGCTTTTCTTAACATATAAGTTACATGGCTTTTAAAACGCAGATCACTGTCAATTACAAGTCCTAGACTTTTAGCACTGGTGGCAAAAGGTATTAAAGAGTCCCCGATTTTAAATTGTACCTCAGTCTTTACTAAGTTGGTAAAACTAGAATTTCCAAACAAAAGAACAGTTGACTTGCTAGGGTTCATTTTCAAAAGATGATCTTTGGAAATGCTATAGAGTATATTTAAATCATTATTAATACAATTACCAGCATAATCAACATTTTCAGGAGTAAACGAGCAATATAATTGAGTATCATCCGCATATAGATGATAGTTACAAAATTCCAGCGATTCATGAAAACACGAAGTATATATGGTGTATAAAATAGGACCTAATATACTACCTTGTGGTACTCCGGACCTAACTGTTAGTGTTTCGGATACACTGCTGCCAATTTTTACTTGTTGTGCTCTGCCTGTTAAAAATGACGCCATAAGTTCTCGTGCACTGTCACAAAACCCTATAAAATGTAATATATTTAATAAAATTTCATGGTTTAACATATCGAAGGCTTTGGAATAATCAAGAAGAATTAAAGCACTAATTTTGTTGGCATCACTTGCTTTAAATATGTCGTCAGTTATGTCAGCAAGAGCAGTGGCACAACTGTAACCTGATCTGAAGCCAGACTGTTTTTTAGGCAAAATATTGTGTAAATCTAGAAATGGTCTAATTTGAGATTCCATAATTTTCTCTAAAATTTTGGAAAAACTAGGGAGCACACTGATAGACCTTAAATGACTGTATTCAGTAGGACGAGTAATTTTAGGAAACGGTATTACATATGCCTGTTTCCATTCAATGAGAAAATAAGACGTGGCCAAACATTCATTCAAAATATGCGAAATAAACGGCAAAAGAAAAGGACAACAAAGATGAATCATAACAATATTAATCTGATCTCTACCACAGGCTTTGCTCTTAATATTCTATATAATTTTTAAGATGTCTAAGTCAGTTGTAGACTCAAAAGAAAATAAGTTATTAATATTATTTTTCATATTATCAGCATAGTAATTCAAAAGGTCTAATTTAGGAGGCGTAGCATTTCCAGAAGAAGTAAAAAATGTGTTTAGTTCATCCGCGTTATTTAAGTTATCAGGAATCGTTAAGTTTTTAGTTTTACTTAAGTTAAGTTTTTTTAATTCAGTCCATTTACCTTTTACACTACTATTTCGAAATTTAAATGTTAAATAGGCTTTTTTTTCAGATCTTATTGCAGCGGTAGTATAGTTCCTTATTTGTTTATAATAGGCCCAACGTTGAGGTAATTTGCTAATTTTAAATCTGCGTAATGCATTACAGCGCATTTTTTTTTAAGAGTTTGATATTATCAGTAATCCACGGACTGTACTGCTTGTGTGACCTAGTAAGAGATATGACAGGGGCATGCCTATCATATAACTGTATAATATTGCTATTTAGGAAATTTACTTTTTCATCTATATTACCCATTTCAAAAATCAAGTGCCAAGGAACAGATTCAAGGTCATTTTGAAAATTGTTAAAATCAATGGAATTCAATGCTCTATAAGTATTTTTCTCATTAGAAAGTGGTTGACGATTGAGCTCAATTTTACAAAATACAGCCAAATGATCAGCAATTAGAGCATCCACAACCCCTACCTCACTTACATTTTCAACATTTACTTACATTTTTATATTTATTTTTTTCTTGGATGGTTGGGATAGGTCATGGTTGAAATAAAAAATTGCTTTTTTAAATCAGTCGACGTTTCGCTCAATTTATTAGCATCTTCTGGACTCTAAAATAAAATTTATACAAAAAGTTATTGGACAAGTATATTGTGTAAACACAAATAAATACGTATAATACATTTTAAAATTGACAATAAAAATTAAAAATTAAGGTATTTATATTATTAAATAATTTTGAAAAATTGTACTAAATTTATAGATACTAAAATGAACATATTTTGGAAAGTAAAAATTGAATATGAGATTACTAATTTAAAATAAAGATGTATATGAAAAACGAATTTAAAAACTTACGGTTAAATGCAGTCTTTTTGTTGTTGCACTTTATAATAATAAAAGTTTTTAAAAACAAATTCAATAATAAGCAAGGGACACTTGTATACAACATTTCAAATTGAATTAATACACAGGAAAGACAGTGGGTATTTACTAGCTATCATTTTTATTTACCCATTTGATTCCTTTCTTATATTGTTTTTTAGTAATTGTTTTTTTATGTAGGTATATTAAAAACAAAACATTGCATTATTTTTGCATAAAATTTATTATGTTATAATATGCCGAATTTAGATTTTCAATATCTGTGCGTTTGTTAACCGAGTTATTCATTTTGATAGCTACCATTTCATCAAAAATTCTTTTTTTATAATTATTTTGCTGTCCAATGATTTTCACGTTATCAAAATTAAAATTATAATTATTTAGTATATTTTTCAACATTTCTATGGTAAGTATCTATGGAAATGATATAAACAATTTTTATTTTATGGCATGTTATTCTACACGTTACATAAAAATCTAAAGCCTAAACTTTGAAAAAGGAAACAGATATAGTTTCCGAAACGTCAGCGCAGTATTTTTGTATTAATTTAACTCCTATTAGTTGTCAAAAAACACCCTCTAACTGATCCTAGTAGGACACTTCAGACCACCACCTCCACTTCCACTTTTAGCTCCTCCCCCTTTTCACCATCAACCAATCAGAGAGCGCCGCGGGAAATTCAAAATTTTCATCAGAGACCTTTTCGATGCTCCCTTTTTCGAGGGCCCCTTTCTAACCTTACGAGGGCCCCCTTTTAACCCTCCGTTTTAACCTTCGTAGGACTCCGCAACGGCCCCCTTTTTGAGGACCCCTTTTCGAAGGCCTCCCTTTTAACCTTACGAGGGCCCCATCATCCGTAGGGCTCCGCAACGGCCCCCTTTTCGAGGTCCCCTTTTTCGAGAGCCCTCTTTTAACCTTACTAAAGTATATAGATATGTTCTCCAACTCGAAATACGTCATAAAATAACAACTTCCGGTCTCTACTACCGGTCTTCTGAAATACGTGATGTGGGGTATCAAATGAATCATTTCAATGAAAGCTGTTTTGATTGGTTCCTTGATGAGAGCTACCCTTTGGTATGGATTGCAGCCCGGCGCCCTTCTGATCAAGAAATTTTTCGTGTGACGTCGTACATATGTTTTTTGCTTATAACTCGAGAGCGGTAAGAGATAATTAAAGTTTGAAAGCTGTTTTGATTGGTTTCTTGACTACCCTGTGGTGTGGGCGCCAGCCCTATATCTAATGCCCTTCTGGTCGAGAAATATTTTCATCATATTTTTCTCGAGAACGGTAGGAGATATTTAAAATCTGAAATCTGTTTGAATACTTATCATATAATTGGCATTATAAAGTCAATGTAATAGTGTCGATCAAAGAATATATGTTTTACCGGAGTATGTACTAAAAATTGCATTAATCTTTTTAAGGTTAGGGATTCCTAGGTTTTAAATCGAGTGGCCATTCCATCCGCTCTTAACATTAAAACTAGGGAAATCGAGTAAATAAAACAAATTATTAGTAATTAGCATGATATCACCAGAAGGCCTTTGATATATGTGCTAAATCGGTGCCTTTAAGAATGGCATATAATCGCTAATTCGTATAGGCTTTCTATATGTTCGATCGCCCACCCAAACATAATCTTCATTAAATATAGGGTGTTTCATGAGGAACTGTACATAGTCCAATGGTAGATAGGGCCCATCAAGGTTAGTAACAAACCACTATTTAAAATCATTTTAGCCAAGTATTTAGGGTTGTACAGGGTGATTTATGAATTTTTACCAAAATTTGCTTTCGTTGCCTTTTAGAAACTAATTGTCCGATTCAATTTATTTTCGGTACACATTAAGTACTATCAAATACCAACAGTTCGCCATAATCACAAAACCAAAATTCCAGGTCCTTATTAGGAAAAATTTCATTTTATCTGTGCCCCCTAAAAAGTTCACCCTGTATATATTTTTTTTAAATCTTATTACTGTAGTTTGAAAGTACATAAAGTACCAACAAAAGTGGAATACTTCGTTTTCTTGTCACACTTACAACAGATACAAAATAAACACATTAAATTTAAACATTATCTTGTTAAAATTCAAATTTTCAGTAATTCAATGCTATTTGTCAAAGTTCCTATCAGTTTAAGTTTCTAAGTAATTATAACTATTATTAGTTAAAAATAGTATGAAATACCAACAGTTAGTCGCAATCGGACAAGACTCCAGGACCGTATTAGGAAAAATCATCATTGTCGATTCCTCCTAAAATTTTCACCCTGTATATCTTATTCTTAACTTTACTTGCTATAATTTAAAAGTACATAAAGTATCAACAAGTAGTGTAGTGTGATCCGTTTTCTTATTACACTTTCAACAGGTTTTAAACCAACCAACAAAATTTATCTCGATAAAATTGACATTTACAATAAATTGGTTTCAGTTAGAGCAGCTATTCTGTCTGTAAATAATACTCATTGAATTTTAAAACAATTTAATAGTAACAGAACAGAACAAGTAAAATAAAAAACGCAACATGAATACAAAACAACATAACAAAACAAAATAATACATATTAACATAATAAAAATAAAAATCTATAACTTATTTTCAAAATGTAAACCCCCCTCTTCACGGCATTTTATTTGTCTAACTACTAAATGTCCCACAGATTAATGTCCCACAGATTTTCGTATAACGTCCGGGTAGTTTCTTATTACGTTACAATACTGTTCAATTCGGTCTATTAATTGCTGCTCTCAAGTTGGACTAATGACATTAGTAACGTAGAAACAAAAGTTATACCTCATCAACAATTATACCTGTCAAACTATTGCCAAAGCCGACTACTCCTTTTGTTAACAGTGTCAGTAGATAAAAAGTCCATTATATTCCTACTGTAGAAAGAATTGACAAATTTTCGCAGAAATCCTGCACAAATGTCTTTAGCTGCACACTAAATAAAATAAGTTCATTTCTTAAAACTAGAACTGAACATGAAAATATTCTACATTACAAATTAGAACAGAATGTACTAGATTACCCTTTAATTACTACACAACTTATGTGTCGGTAGTTGGACGTTCATAATTATTATTAAAAAGTGTGGATCACACTACAATACTTGTTGATACATTATGTACTTTTAAATTATAGCAAGTAAAGTTAAGAATAAGATATACAGGGTGAAAATTTTAGGAGGAATCGACGAGATGATGATTTTTCCTAATACGGTCCTGGAGTCTTGTCTGATTGCGACTAACTGTTGGTATTTCATACTATTTTTAACTAATAATAGTTATAATTACTTAGAAACTTAAACTGATAAGAACTTTGACAAATAGCATTGAATTACTGAAAGTTTGAATTTTAACAAGATAATGTTTAAATTTAATGTGTTTATTTTGTATCTGTTGTAAGTGTGACAAGAAAACGAAGTATTCCACTTTTGTTGGTAGTTCATGTACTTTCAAACTGCAGTAATAAGATTTTAAAAAAACATATACAGGGTGAACTTTTTAGGGGGCACAGATAAAATGAAATTTTTCCTAATACGGACCTGGAATTTTGGTTTTGTAATTATGGCGAACTGTTGGTATTTGATCGTACTTAATGTGTACCGAAAATAAATTGAATCGGACAATTAGTTTCTAAAAGGCAACGAAAGCAAATTTTGGTAAAAATTCATAAATCACCCTGTACAACCCTAAATACTTGGCTAAAATGATTTTAAATATTGGTTTGTTACTAACCTTGATGGGCCCTATCTACCATTGGACTATGTACAGTTCCTCATGAAACACCCTGTATATAAATGATGGTTTGAAGTAATTAGAAATTTATTTGGTGTAATTTGGCATAAATCGGGTAATAATGACTCGGGTGTCCCTGGCTTCATCGTTGTCGTTGTAGTTGTAGGCTTCATCGTTGTCGTTGTAGTTGCAGGCTTCGTCGATGGACGCTTTGGAGGTGTAATTACAGGCTTGCCATATAACGCTTGAATTCCTAGAATTTCGTCTTGAGATAAATTGATGACATCACTTCGGGCAAAACCGAACATGATTGAGTTGGGGTCATCAGATGGTGGATACCCAAAGTATGCCCCACCTCGTGGAGTAAAATGGCGAATAAACTAATCTGCCCATCCGGTGCTATACCATCCCCAAAATACCAGGACTCGCTTGTGTCGATATGAATTTCTACGCAGCTATCATTATGTGGGACTGTTGCGTGTGCCGATACACCGTATGGTCCATCGAAGGGTTGAGAGCAATTACCTTTTTCGCATTTGATGTGGCCTTTATGTGCGAAACGTTGATTTGCAAAGGAAATTAGAATATCAGGTTTATGCATGAAGTAACTAAATTTCAATCCTGTAACATTCTGCCATGTATCGAATACTTTCACTGCACCTTTTTTGGTCTTTACATCGGAAAATACCAAAATAAAGAATTTTTATGCCATTTTGCCGAATAAAGTTTATACGCAGCCATATGATCGCTCACGCCACAGCGCGGTTTTGACATTAATTCGACAGTTTCCGAATTCAATTCCCCATCTACACCTAAATTATAAAATTCTTGAAAGTTGACTATTCCATCCTCCAGCGATAGTATAGAGTCACCGCCGGCGGTGGTGATTTCTTCCAGATACCCATAATGCTGTAGAAATTTCACTGCATCATTGCGCAGAATCACGCCAAAAATTACCCGAATTAGGCATATAAAAATTACAACCCTCATCTTGTAACAGTTGGGTGTATACTGAATGTTTATGATAATGCCACACCGATTTAATGGGTAATGCGGGTTAATATATCATAAAAATTCTAATTATGTTACGAAATAAAAACTGATTACGTACAGGGCGTAGATAATTGCTGGTGCAATCAACAAACTATCATTATTAACAAAACAAGCGGTAAATTTTTCCCATTTTAATAGGCCTGAACGTGCAGTTAAGTGATGTGGAAAATTAGGGGTATACTGAAAAAATCTCTGTTTTGAATACCACAAACCATAAAATTCTGACCTATCTCAAAAATTTGCGGCGTAATATTGAACAGATTTTTTAAATTCAATATGAATTATTTGAGAAAAATTAACTACTTGCGCAAAATATTTTAGTTGGAAAAAAGGTAGGTAATTTTTGCTTGAGACAATTTTTCAGAATAGCTTTTATTTTCTGTTCGATTTCGCAATGTAATTTTTTACTCAATTCTAAAGCTAGTGTTCTAATTGCCGGTAATACAAGTAGAGTGCTTAACTTCAATCTCTCTGGAGGGTATAGCTATGTATCTGGAGGCTCCGCTGGAGAGAGAGATATCAATACTTTCATGCTTGTGTTGTGGTTTTTCGGGCAATAATTCTTCATATTCGCCGAGCGATAAATAATTAGCGAGTGAGGGCATCTACAAAACCAGTCACCGCTGATACGAGGATTTTCATACATTCTGTGGTTATATTCAACTGATTAGCTACTCTACACAAAATTTTTACAATTATATAATAGACAGGATGTGTTCGAGATAATTTCGCTAATTTCATCAATATAACAGGCAGCTTTCTATAGTGGGGTGCTCGACCCGATTTTAGAGCAGATAATTGGATTTTAAAATTTCTAGAAATGTGTGTATTTTTTCTGGAGCCATTGCAAAGTAGAACTCTGTTGATTTACTGCTTTGAAACGCGTCATATGCAGCCTCCATAAATGAGTCCTCAATCGTGGTAGCAAAACATCGTCCTTCGTGATAGTCAACTATCATGTTTTCTTCTTCTTCCTTTTTTCATTTCGCATTGAATATCAAATCTTTTAATTTGTTCATAAAACATCAGAGCGGCGGGTAAGCAACAGGCATAATATTTAAATTTTATAAACATTCTTTCCATAATTTCACATATTTTAAATTGCGGCTCACAACTGGGAGCAGGGGGTGCTATACACTTTTTAGCATGCCTCTTCATGCACTTTTTGTTTGCAAACGCCGCTTTACAATTACTACAGTCAATCATTGTTCTTGGTGTAGACACAATTGAATAGTTTATGTAAAGATGACTCTATTAAACGTGTCTCGCAAGAAATCTAAATAAGATAGTACACTTCTTTCGCTTGAAATAATGATCGGGTTAAGTCGGTACCCGTCGGCGTCTACTTATAAGCGATTATTATCATGGGGCTGCTGTTTTATTAATAACTCACAAGTTAGACTAAATTATATGTCAATCATATTCTCCACGTTGATAATGTCACAAAAGGCTTTAACTTAATCGGTTTATACTCCTCTAGAGATTTTTTTCTTATACTTCATGATAAACAGCTTTTTGTACAGGTCTGTTCCGGGAACAGGCTGTATCTGGAACAGGGTCTGTTCCCAGAACAGGGTCTATTCCCAGAACAGGTCTGTTTAACAGTTCAAAACAACTTTTAACAGCTTTTAACAGGTCTGCTCCGGGAACAGGCTGTATGTGGAACAGGGTATATTTTAACAGGCTGTATCTGGAACAGGGTCTGTATTAACAGGCTCTATCTGGAACAGGGTCTGTTTTAACAGGTTGTATTTGGAATAGGGGGTCAGTTTTCGAGACAGATACGTATCTTAGTTGATGTTCCCCATTTTATAAAGCTGGATTATTTAGGGCTTTACCCTCGCTGTCCCTATGACAAGTTCTTTTTCATATTTCTATATAATTAAATTTTTGAGCTTTAAAATTATTATTGCCCATTTCCACCGCTTTTAAAGTAATTTCTTGGCTGCTACCGAATGTAGAGGTATCCTCATCATAGTTATCATTAGAGCCTGTATTTTCAGCAGTCTGATATTATTATTATCCTACCTCTTTACAATTTTATCCCAATTTATCCCTAATGGTTTACAGGTATACAGGTTTATTATCTCTATTTGTTTACAGGAACAGTGTAGGCTGTATCACTAAATCAATACCATACATCAAAGTTCTATTATTCTTCAGATATATCCCCCGCTGTGGGAGAAGCCTTTGGAGGTTGAAAAGCAGATTAAGCATTGAGGCTGTGTTTAGCCAAGAAAGCGGAATAAGCATTGCAGGGGAGCAGGCAATGAAAATTACTCAGATTAATTATTAAATCTTTGTTCGCTCCTATATTCGCACAAAAGGATAAAAAACGTATTTGCTGCGAATACTCCTTCCATCATATAATAAATAGTATATTATTTCTAACTTGGAGTTCTTAAGTCAGCACTGTTATCCTTTGTCGGATGCCATCGCTTTCCACACCTTCTTTTCTTTCATAGCGATTTCAGTGCCACCCAGTCAATCGTTCGTGTAGATAACTTGAATTTATTAACCCCAGATATTTTAATTAACTCTTTATCATCATCATTATAAATATTTATAAACAATTGTATAATATTAAATCCACAAAAAATATAATAAATATAAAATAAAATAATAATAAACATAATAGATATGATAAAACTATAATAGGTTTTTTAGTTGATGAGGTAAAGTGATCCTCGAACCAAATATCTGTAATTTTCGTTTGCGTAATTGAACTAACCACATGCTTGTCGGATTTAATTAAATTTAGTTTTAATTAATGTCATTTCAGTTGAATTATTTAAACAAGCACCAAAAGTTATTTTATTTTTTACTACAGAAGTAATTTTTTCTCCGCTCTAACTGCACACATTTTTTATCTTAACCATCAAATTCGAGTATAATGTTCTCGTCATCCCAAAACCTTTTTATTGGCTTGAGGAATATTCCTATGATTATCCTTAGGGTATTCGCTGGTATCAAATCGCGATGAATGACCTCATATCTTTATTTGCAATTTCATAAATTAGGGAATATAGAGAACGGAGCAGTCGTCGCCAAACATGGGCTTCATATAGTGATAGTCATATATTTTTGCAAGATCCAAAATCCCAACGTATATTTGCTTGTTCGACAGCGACCAATCATTGAAAATGGTGGTGCGGGTTTTCACCCCATATCTACCAAATTTTATAATATGTTTAAGGTACGTCTGCAACTTTTCACTGCAGCAGTTGCTCGTTTGATGATTGGTTAAGAAATGAAGAGCGAATTCTAATCGGTTTTTAAAATATTTCCATAATTATACAGGGTGATTCGCGAGCAATGAGCCATAGCCTAATGGCAGATAGAACACTTCAAGGCAAGTATAAATCAACAAGGAAAACATTTTTTGACCATTCGTTAAGAAGATTTTATGCATTTGGTCTGACAATTCAAAGAGCTATTTTTCTGCAATGGTTGGAGGTAATCGAATGAAATTTGCCAGTAACATTCCTCATCTGAGACTTGTCAGAATGGCCTACTTGACTTTGAAAAATCCAGGTCCGGACTAGGTAAAAATCTGCCCTCCTCGTTTTTGACAGAAAAGTACATTTTTTCTATCTCATTTCTGGAAAACTATTAGCGGATTCGGAAAGTTCATAAAAAATGCTATCAGAATAACTAATCAATTTTGACGGCACACCTGTACTGTTTCGGCAAAAAAAATCACAAAACAATTTAGTGCATCACGACTAACACGTTGACCGGGCATTATTTATGGATCAGTTTGATAGAGTCTATTCAAATGCTTCAGATCCACATCTCTTTTGAGACATAGCAAAAACCTTCCTATCTAGTCTATAGAAAGAAGCAAAAACAATATTATAAGAAAGATACATACACAGTTT
Source organism: Rhagium mordax (assembly GCA_963680705.1). Classification (NCBI taxonomy): domain Eukaryota; kingdom Metazoa; phylum Arthropoda; class Insecta; order Coleoptera; family Cerambycidae; genus Rhagium; species Rhagium mordax. The sequence continues at coordinate 53,454,400 of OY796661.1, forward strand.
TATTTTGAAATTGAAAAGAATAACCTATTTGACAATACCTTGATATTACTATTTTGTCTAGTTTTCTAATTGTTCCACGATTTCTTCGCGTTTCAAAGATGTCTAATCAGTTTACTATTGCTGAATTCGCTGATATCATGTATGTATATGGGTTTTTCAATGGCAATGCAAGAGCTCCCGTTAAGCAGCGTTTTCCTCCACGGTCGCCTACCACCGGCGACCGCGACTAAGTAGCTACGACCGATTCGCAATGACTTCTGCAATGCTTTTTTACTGGTCTTCATTCGCCCTTCGCTTGACGACTGATCGCCTGACTGCTCCGGGAGCAGACAAACGACTCTTTCGTTGCGAATTTCATGTTAAATAGACCGCAATCCGTGTGTTTTGCCGACAAGTATTAATAAAACATGGATGTATTTTCACATGCAGAAGACGAACAACTTGTTCATTTAATATCCGGTCATCAAGAGATTTATAATCCTAAACACAAAGGTTATAAATTGCAAAATATAAAGGAATCTATTTGGAAAGAAGTAAGAAGTAAGCAAAGTTGTAAAATTTCCTCATCTTGGTAGTTTAATAACAATAATAGAATCGTTTTCTGTCTAGCGACATTCATTTTTTCAAATCATTGTGTCGTCAAGCCAAGTATATTCTCACTAAAGGAAAACACCTCAGCACTGAAGAAGTCGTCGCGAATCGGTCGGTCGTAGCTACTTAGTAGCGGTCGCCGGTCGTAGGCGACCGTGGAGGAAAACGCTGCTTTAGAGAATATCAGCAAAGATTTCTTGGTCGATGAGTACCGTCGCGCCACACTTTCACTAGATTTTTCCAGTTCTCTCGGCAACATGGAAGTTTTCCTGAACCTCATGGAAATGTAGAACGAGCTGAAGAAAACATTGTGGAGATTGCAGAGCAAAATCCTTTTACAAGCCCTAGGATAATAATAGCACACGCGCTAGGAGTTCCTCAAACCCACGTATGGAGGGCATTAAAAGTGGAACGGTTTTATCCTTACCACATCCGAAAGGTTCAGCGTCTTCAACCTGGTGATGCAGTTGCACGTCTTATGTTCTGCTATTATTAAAATTTAGCTATTATCATTTTGTATACATTTAAAATTTCACAAGTAGGACCCCGACTTTTTCTTGTTAAGTATGCTTTTTGTTATGTTTTTTGCTGTAACTCAGAAGGGATGTAGATCTGAAGCATTTATTTGAATAGACTCTTTCAAACTATTCCATAAATAATGCCAGGTCAAAGCGTTAGTCGTGATGCACTAAATTGTTTTGTGATTTTTTTGCCGAAACAGTTTAGGTGTGCCATCATTCTGATGGCACTTTTTCTGAACTTTCCGAATCCGCTAATAGTTTTTCAGAAATGCGATAGAAAAATGTACTTTTCTGTCAAAAACGAGAAGGGCAAATTTTTACCGAGTCCGGGCCTGGATTTTCAAAACCAAGTAGGCCATTCTGACAAGTCCCGGGTGAAGAATGTTACTGGCAAATTTCATTCGATTACCTCTAACCATTGCAGAAGAATAGCTATTTGAATTCTCAGACCAAATGCATAAAACACCCTGTATCTTCTTAACGAGTGATCAAAAAATGTTTTTCTACTACCGTCTATATAAGTGAACTTTGTACCCCTAGCAACACGCGTGATAACGAAAGTAAACATTCGAGTTACCTGGTTGCTAGCTACGAAAGTTAAACTTTCGCAGCCAGGACAGAAAAGTAAAAAAAACTTCCGATCTTTCAAGGAAGTACGCCAACATTACATTTTCGCCGATTTCCGCATCATTTTTGTAGGCACACCATTTTAAAAACACAATCGATATTGGCAGCTTCTTATATCCCATTTTCATCGCCATAAACATATTTGTTTATTTCAATTTGACACTACCACAAATTAAAATGTTTGACATAAACCTCGATGACAGATAGCAATTGCTACGTTGCCATGGAAACAATTTTCATAGACAGCCTCCTAAGTCCTAAACTATAAAATTTATTAAAAACGTCATATTATAATTTCATGAAATAAATAGTTTTAAATTATGAAATACCATAATATCTTTCGGTAGTAGAAAAAATATAATACATTACACGATGCGAAAGCTCTTTCAGGTGCTCGGTGTTTTTTTGAAAGCTCTCGGCTTCGCCTCGACCTTTCAAAAATCACCTCGCACCTAAAAGTAAACTTTCGCATCTAGTAATGTAAATAACTATTTCCTTATTGATCTTACTTGCCTTGAAGTGATCTATCTGCCATTAGGCTATGGCTCATTGCTCGCGAATCACCCTGTATGTGATATTGACCACTTCATTTTCACGTTTGATCAGCTGAACCGAGTAGGTTCTGTGACATTATTCTTTACTATGTATGTTTGTGCGTGTAAACCAACCTTAAGACTATATGATACCACGCATGATCAAGCGCAAGCCTGCGCGGACAGACAGCAGATGGCGTTCGAGAGAGAAGCTTCAACCTTCAACAAGTGCGTGTCTCTATTAGCATCCTCAATTTTTATACCAATTTTTCATGTATTAAAACCAAAGTTATACAGTCCATTAGAATAAATCAGTATTTGTGAAGTTGTGTTATCATTACCGACAACAAATAACCATAAAAATTGGTCCTTGGAGCCGATAAACAAAAATCAGTGTGAAGTAAGAAAAAGCATCAAGCAACATACAAGACGTTGGGTCGCCGCGACAAGGTGACATCATTGAAATCAAGCGGACAGGACACGCAGGTGGCAATTACAAAGCATAAAACATAAACAAGGCACCCTCCTGTAAGTCCATTCCATTTTTACATTACATTCATTATTTGTCTCGATTTAGTCGATTTGCATGTTAGATTTGCATTTAAACAAATTTAATATGGCGGAGTTAAAATCATTAGTAATCAATAGGGGAGTATATAAAAGTCAATTGACAAAATTTGGATCATTCTTGGATACTCTTGAGAGTGATAAGTCAAGGTTAGATGAATTACAGGTACGTTTAGAAAAGTTAGAACTTGTTTGGTCAAAATTTGCTGACGTTCAGACACAAATTGAAGTCGTGGATACAACACAATCCCAGCATTTAGAAAGGGATGAGTTTGAGGATAAATATTATAAGTTAGTTGTAAAAGCAAAAAAGCATTTAATAAAGTCAAATACTCCACGGGTGGAACCCACACCTTCAGGTGCACAGAAAAATATTGTTTTACCGCAGATAAATTTACCGGAATTTTCGGGCTCTTACGAAACATGGTACAGCTTTCACGACACATTTAAGACATTAATACATAATAATACTAATTTAAATAATATTCAAAAATATCAATATTTTCAGGCAGCCTTGAAGGGCGAAGCTGCGCAAGTGTTACAATCATTGGAGGTATCTGACGCGAACTATAATATCGCATGGGAATTACTTAAAAAGCGATTTGAAAACAAAAAGGTTATTATTAAGACACATGTAAGAGCAATAGTTGAGTTGCCTAATATAAATACTTCTTCTACAGCAATAAGACAATTCACAGATAACCTTGAAAAGCATTTCAGGGCATTACAAAATTTAAAATTACCGGTCGAATCATTGGACACAATACTTATTTATCTATTAGTAAACAAATTAGATCACAACTCAAAAAAAGAATGGGAAGTAAAAACAAACGATGTAGAGTCGCCTACTACAAAGGAATTTATAGATTTTTTAACAAATAGATGCCGACTCTTGGAGTCGTTAGAGAGTAAACAAACAATCGGTACCACAAAAAACGAGACAAAAAAGGTAGAAGTTAAATCCCATGTTCATACCGCCACGGCACAATACAATCCAGTTTGTACTTATTGTAAGGAGTCGCATTATATATTTTATTGTAAAAAATTTTTAAGCTTGACCATTTCGGAGCGTCTTGCGGAAACAAGAAAGCGAAAGCTGTGTACTAATTGTCTTAAACGCGGACACTTTAGTAATGAGTGCAGGTCTAGAGGTTGTAAAACATGCGACAAAAAACACAATTCGCTCCTTCATATAAACAACACTTCGGACGCGGACGCGTCAAAGGATAATAATTCAAATATCTCGAGTAACGTAGTACAGGAGCAGACAGAAATAAATACAATTTCAAATCATGCTAGTCAAATTTCCTCGCAAACTTCTAATAGCTTGATTCTATTATCGACAGCAATTATTCGTGTTTTTGATGCACAAGATAAGCCAATCGAATGTCGTTGTTTATTAGACAGTGGCTCACAGTCAAATTTTATCAGTTACGATTTATTTAAAAAATTAAATTTAAAATCAGTTAAAATTAATCTACCGGTACTAGGAATCAATTCTGCAATTACAAATATTTCTAAACAAGCATCCGTTAATGTCAGATCATTAAACAGCAATTTTAATGCAAAATTAAATTTTTTAATTCTTGATAAAATAACAGAGGACATCCCTCAATTCAGCTTTTCCAGTTCTATTGCCATTCCATCGGACCTTAAACTAGCCGATCCTAATTTTTACATAGCAAACAAGATTGATGTTCTTTTGGGAGCAGAAATATTTTATGAATTATTAAAAACAGATCAAATTAAGTTAGGCAAAGGACAACCCATTCTTCAAAATTCTGAATTCGGGTGGATTATTTCTGGTCCAATTAGCAATTCATTTATTTTTCACACACGGTGCAATCTTGCTGCCAATTATGAAATACAAAATCAAATCGAAAAATTTTGGTTAGTAGAACAAGGTCCAATGGTAAAACCTTATACAAAGGAGGAGTCAGAATGTGAGCAAAATTTCTTAGAAACGTTTCGCAGAAATGAGTTAACGGGTCGATTCTCCGTAAGTTTACCTCTTCCTGATAATTATAAGCAATTAGGAGAATCGCAGGACATTGCAATAAATCGATTTTATGCCATGGAACGTAAATTAGCCAAAATTTCAAATTTGAAGTTGCAATATTGTGATTTCATGGAGGAATACATAAAGTTAGGTCATATGTCAAATATAAATCCTAACAATGTTTTATCAAGCCCTCATTTTTACTTACCGCACCACTGCGTAATTAAGGACTCATCAATAACAACTAAGCTTAGAGTCGTATTTGACGGTAGCAGCAAATCTACTTCGGGATTGGCTCTAAATGATGTACTCAAGGTCGGTCCATCCATACAGGATGAACTTTTCTCAATATTAATACGATTAAGAAAGCATGCCATTGTAATCACGGCGGACATCGAAAAGATGTACCGCCAAGTAGAGGTCACACCAGAGCATAGAAATTTGCAATGCATAGTATGGAGGTCAGATCCTTCTCAACCTTTAAAGCATTATCAGCTAAACACAATTACGTATGGGACAGCTCCTGCGTCATTTTTGTCTACAAGGTGTTTAAGACAGTTAGCACTCGAAAATCAGTCAGAGTATCCAGTGGCGTCGCAAGTTATTTTACAGGACTTTTATGTTGATGATGTAATAACGGGAACAAGTGATTTAGAAACCGCGCAAGGGTTAATACACGATTTAGATACCATTCTAAGAAGCGCATGTTTTGAATTAAGGAAATGGTCGTCCAATAAACCCGCGGTCTTTTCGAATATAATTGAAAAATCAAATTCAGAAAACTACATTATAACGGATCAGCAAAGCTGCAAAACTTTAGGTGTCATTTGGAATACAAATCAAGATTCTTTTAGATATATCACAAGTATAAATGCAAACGATCGCAATCCAGTAACAAAACGATCTTTCTATAATAGCTCAGATCTTTGATCCGTTAGGACTACTTGGTCCTGTAGTCATTAAGGCTAAATTGATACTCCAGCATTTGTGGACGTTAAAGTTAGGATGGGACGACCCCATACCTGAATCATTATTTAAATCTTGGACGGAATTTATCAGCGAGTTGTCGTTCATTAATCAATTTTCAATCCCTCGGCAAGTATTCATTTCGGACCCGAAAGTCATTGAAATCCATGCTTTCAGTGATTCGTCTCAAGTAGCTTACGGCACGTGTATTTTTATTAAATCAATATCTTATTCAAACGAAATACGAGTTAGACTTCTAACTGCCAAATCGAGAGTAGCCCCAATCAGAACCCTGTCTATTCCAAGACTGGAGCTGTGCGGAGCGTTATTAATGGCGCAATTAGTAGAAAAGGTAATACATTCCTTAAAGGTGAACATAACCCGGACATGCTATTATACATATTCTTCCATAGTACTTGCTTGGTTAAAGCTAGAACCAAACAAATTAAAGTCATTTGTATCACATCGAATTGCAGAAATGCAAAGGTTAACAGAGCCATCACAGTGGTTCCATGTTTCATCTATTGAAAACCCAGCCGACGTGTTGTCTAGGGGCATTGAACCTTCACGGTTATTAAATTTTTCATTATGGTGGGAGGGTCCCTGCTGGCTCCATACTAATGCTGATTCAAAAAATGATTCGGTCGCTGCCGAGCAACTCACGAATGTGACAAATATTCCCGAGCTGAAACCTAGCACAATCACAGCAATCTCCATTTTCAAATCAGATTTTTTCAATAATTTTTCGTCATATACTAAATTGTTACGCATTACTGCGTACTGCTTAAGATTCATACACAAATTGCGTAAAAGGCATCATACAAGGGATTATGCCTTGGGCAAATTATCAATTTCCGAGCTAAATGAAAGCTCTTTAAAATTAGTAAAGCTAGTACAGATTGAATCCTCCGGTATTGACATACAGTGTCTTCAAAAAACAAATTCCGTGTCAAGAAATAGTAAGTTAGCCACTCTTTGCCCATTTCTAGATAAAGATGGCATACTTAGAGTAGGTGGACGATTGAAGCATTCCATGCTGCCTTTCAATCACAAATTTCCCACCATTTTCCTTCAAAACATAAATTCACGACGCTAATCATTGAGTACGAGCATGTAAAAACTTTGCATTCCGGAATACAATCTACTCTATCAAGTATTAGATTAAAATATTGGCCCATACATGGAAGGCAGATAGTACGTTCAGTAATCAGAAAATGTGTCATTTGCTTTAAGGCCAATCCTTATCCATTATCACAAAAGATGGGTGACTTGCCCCCTCAAAGGGTAACCCCTGCTAGGCCATTTTCAATTTGCGGCATAGATTTTGCTGGCCCATTTTTGGTAAGAGACGGAAAATTACGCAACAGGAAATGTGTCAAGGCTTACCTCTGTGTATTTATATGTTTCACTTCTAAAGCAGTGCACCTGGAGTTGGTGGCTGATTTGTCCACAAATAGTTTTTTAAATGCATTAAGAAGGTTCACTTCTAGGCGTGGCCTGTGTCAACAGATTTTTTCCGACAACGCCACAAATTTTCGTGGCGCTAATAACGAACTTAAACGACTTGTGAGTATGGCATCCGAAGATGTCATTCATAATTATTCAGTAGAAAATCAAATAAAATGGAATTTCATTCCTGCCAAATCTCCACATCATGGAGGCTTGTGGGAGTCAGCTGTTAAAACAGCAAAGTATTACCTTAAACGTATCGCTCACAATGCTTGCCTGACTTATGAAGAATTTACTACTATGCTTTGTCAAATCGAGTCAATAATGAATTCTCGTCCCTTATGCCCCATGTCCTCGGATCCCATCGATTTTGAACCTCTCACCCCTGGATATTTCCTTATAGGCAGTGCCTTAAATGATCTACCACAAGCTAATAATTTGGAAACAAAATATACTCTTTTATCCCGATATGCATATATTCAAAAACTATCACAGCAATTTTGGAAATCATGGTCTAGAGATTATTTGCATAACTTGCAGCAACGTTCGAAGTGGCGATTCTCCAAAGATGTTCCAGATCTTATTGGGGCCTTGGTTCTATTGAAAGAAGACGGTCTTCCCCCGCAGCGTTGGTTGTTAGGACGTATCTCAGCCGTTCACCCCGGTGATGATGGTTTGGTGCGGGTAGTAACTGTAAAAACTCGTACTGGTGTTTATAAACGCTCAATTGCGAAAGTGTGTGTTTTACCTATATTATAAATAAAAATGTTTATTGAAACCCGGTTGTTTCAAGGCCGCCGGTATGTTTGTGCGTGTAAACCAACCTTAAGACTATATGATACCACGCATGATCAAGCGCAAGCCTGCGCGGACAGACAGCAGATGGCGTTCGAGAGAGAAGCTTCAACCTTCACCAAGTGCGTGTCTCTATTAGCATCCTCAATTTTTATACCAATTTTTCATGTATTAAAACCAAAGTTATACAGTCCATTATAATAAATCAGTATTTGTGAAGTTGTGTTATCATTACCGACAACAAATAACCAATGTACTTTTGATTCGTTTAATAGATAATGTATTATACAAAACCTTATTATAGCATATTTATATTCCTAATGTCCTATATTATACTAACTCTTTTATTCAGTTCCTTTGCTTTGGTTATTAAATTAATCTTCCACGAAAAGCTCTTTCACATGTTTTGTGAAGTTTAAATATTATATGAATTTTTCTTCTATTACAACATAATTAGTCTGACTCCCACCCCTTTCAGTTCAAAATTTTTGAAGGAGAGGATGGTAATAATGTTTCTCAAATGAAACACGTGTAAATAAATAGATTAATTTATTAAAATAGAATCCTCACAGAGGTTGCATAATATTGATTATTACATTTTTTAATATAAAAAGTATATCATCACTATGTACAGAGTCATCAATTTTACTAAGGCTAATACAAAGGCATAGTAAAATATTGAAACATGATATTGAGTATATACGGGGGATTTTTACATAGCACAGTTTACATAATACAATTTATCACATACAATACAGATGTAAATAATTAATAATACAAAATAATATATGTATTTACATTTTCAAAATAATATAAATTTACAGACCCGCTTATATTTTAACTTTTTGTATCCGAAAGGAACAGAGCTATGGTCATCGGCAAATTTTCTCTTTGTGGAATTTGGCCTGTAGATTTTAGTTTCAGTCCTTGTAACCACCTCATGCTCCTTGGTTCTCCGTATATTGTTAGAGCTTATGTAAATAGGTTCTGCAGGTGTTAGGACCATATCTTTTATGGTCTCAAAATTAATAAGCTAGCTAATAAGGCCAGGTAATTTAAGGAGATCCCCTTGACTTTACATACAAGGTGTTCTCTCTGATCGTTAGTAGAGAACACCTTATATGCATAATTTTTCGGCCCTCAGGACACAAACTCGGTAATATAGGAGCCTGGACCGTAACACTCGAGTTCGTCGGTCATGTCGCCGATAAACTCTCCGGTAGGGACATCGTATTCGCCGGACTTTGACACATATATGACAGAGTCTGTGTCGTAATACAAAACACGGTCGCCCAGCTGCTCCAGGTAGTTATATAATTTGAGGCGCACCTGCGTCGTAACATAAGCGGCTATCACAACATAAACTGTTGTTAGCGCGTCGGCGGCTTCCTCTTTATGTTCCCAGCTGACAACAAGCGTATCTTTATTTATCGGCAGCACCGAGTTAACATGTATGGAGGGATTTGACATCATGCCAAAGAATTCTTCGGGGTTGCGAACTATGGCTGTCTTGGGTTGGTTCTCTCGCTGTCCAAGTTTACCCCAAAATGAATTTAATATTAATTTAGCTAGCGATCTTAAAGGGTTGCTAAGGATCTCAGAAAATTCCAACTTGATGTCTTCTCGCTCTAAGAACTCATCAATATACCTGTTCTTCTGCTCTCAAGTAGCACAATCCCCAGGCCATCCTGAAGCCTGTTGTTTTATTTTGATGAACTTGTTCATCATACCGGTAAATAAACCTCCTACCTACCAGGCTGCATTTTTTACACACACAATATATGTCCATTTCCAAGCACTCGTCACAGCACTGCTTGAAAACACATAGGTTCGGCTCGTGTATCAGAGACCCATCTTCAGCCTTTTTCTCCTGCCTGGTCTCAAGATCATAAAAGATGAAGAGTGTGTCCTTAATTTTGGGCTTTCCTGTATCCGGTTGTATGTAGCAGAGATGGTCTTGGGGGACATGTCTATTGCATATCTTGCAAAACACCTCTCCGCAAGTGTGTTTTCTGCTGCTTTGTACAGTCTCATAGCAGGTTCCACTCCGTGTTATTTGCTCGCAGACAGTGCTTTTGCCTAGAGAGCCTGTACGTTTGTGATTATCGTAACAGCTCTGGCCGCGGAACGATCTTTTATAGTCCGGGCATGGAATTTTCAACGCTTGAGGACAGGCTGGGGTCTGTTGACAACTGGCGCACTTACCACCACATCTGTGTTTGTTTCTAACATTGTAGGGCACGTGGCACTCCTCACAGAAGTAACCGCAGGCGAAGGCAGCTGTGAGGGATGTAATAACATTAAAATGTCCTTCGTGATATAGCAGATTGAGGTTAGGGCCTTCTGTAGAACCCTTGAAGATCGTATCGCACCCCTTGCTGACGTAATTGTTTGTTAGATGCTGCCGGAACTTTTGCAGTATCTGTGTTTGTATTTTCCCTATATCCCTACGTACTTTGGTTTGTTCGGGGTCCTTGCTCACACAGGCCATTGCCATCACCAACGCACGTAGCAGGCACATATTGTCCTTGTTATTTATACATATTATGCCCCGACACATACTACACTCCTCTTCGAAGGTATCCACGGCCCATTCCTTTCCCTGCCGGCATCTTCACAGTGGTCACACCCAGACAGAAAGTTTCGGTGTTGAGGCCAGCGGAGTTAGACTGGTAGACGCTACTAATAACGTCCCAGACATCATCGTAGGTAATTTCTTCCACGGGCCTAAAGTGAATCCAGCCTTCTCCGCGTTTAACATCTTTGCAGCAGAAGGAGAACACTACTTTATCGCCTGCCTGGAGTCCCTCAGTGCCCCTCTGTATGACTTGGTTGATGGCATCCCTAACCCAGCCTATTGGTTCGACGTTCACGGGCACAGACTTCAATTTAAATTCCAATGTCCGTCCCTGACCTTCACAAAATCTCTAACGATAACAATCTTTTCCATTTTCTCAGGAGCAACAGCAGCAGACAACTGACTCATTCAAGGAATGTCGAAAGACTGACTAGCCGGTCGAGGTACTTGGAGTTTTAATAACTTTGAGACGACGTGTGTCGGCGAGATGTAACCTGAAAATGTCACGTGATCAGATTTTTTTCCGAGAATTTATTCAAAACGTGATGGTCGAGAACTTTAATGTGTAACACGATATATTTTGGGTTAAAACTGATCTACTGAGCCAATCAAGCGTTTAAAAATTTCGTTGTATAACAAATAAATACACTGACAAATGATTGTGATAAAAAAGTATGGCTTTCAACAAATATATGAAGTTTAAAATATGCTTTGCAAATAATACATTTATACATACTTATTGCAGCTCTTTATGTGTGTATGTGACAGCTCTCCTATAATAGTTGCGAATCGACAGCTAAAATTAAAAGAAAAATAGCATTTTAGTAAAAATCCTCAAAATGCATAAAAATTACTTACATGCTTACAGACCGTCAGTTTCAACAAATTCGAATAAAGTGTCTAGCGACGGTTTGTTTTTGAATCCCCTAAACTCTATAATTGTTGTGAATCAGCAGCTAAAATTGAAAGAAAAATAGCATTTAATAAAAATCCTCAAAATGCATAAAAATTACTTACATGCTTACAGACCATCAGTTTCAACAAATTCGAATAAAGTGTCTAGCGACAGTTTGTTTTTGAATCCCCTAAACACTATAATTGTTGTGAATCAGCAGCTAAAATTGAAAGAAAAATAGCATTTAATAAAAACAGCATTTAATAAAAATCCTCAAAATGCATAAAAATTACTTACATGCTTACAGACCGTCAGTTTCAACAAATTCGAATAAAGTTTCTAGCGACGGTTTGTTTTTGAATTCCCTAAACACTATAATTGTTGTGAATCAGCAGCTAAAATTAAAAGAAAAATAGCATTTAATAAAAATCCTCAAAATGCCCTCTAGGAGTTATACCAAAATTGATCATGTATTATGATTCCTCACCCCAAATAACCCCCACTCATAAATTTTCACAAGAAAATTATAAAAACTCATTAAATTACAAAGGAAATTTAAAAAATAAATTTAAACTTTGACACCCTGTATCTTGGTTACTATTAACTTTTGGACTAAGGTAACTTTGGCTAAATCGCGATATTTTTACGTTAGAAATCTGCTGTTAGTCTGTGTACCATTACTTATGAATCACCCTGTATATGCAAAAGTAGGCTGGTAAATAAGTCATAACTAAAGTTGTACAGTTATATTTATTGCTTGTACGGTAATATTACAATACTGATCTGTCAATAACTGTCAACAGATGAAATAATAAATAATGAAACTATAGGGCTATTTATTAATACAAACAGACAGAAAACTCCAAACAATAATAATTAAATACTGAAATCCAACTGAAATGTATTTTCAGGCAATCCAAGGTCCATTTTTATGTAGCCGTTGTGACATTAAAAATGTAAACATTTATGTAATATGAAAAAAGATAACAAATAAAAACAAACAAAATATAACTTTAACCATGGCGACAAATCAACCCATACAGACTTGACCAACTAATGAAATGAAAACGTTATTAATAAGAGAATATCAAAAGGTAATATCTATTAATAATGTCTTTATTTTCTGAAACCGATAAACTATTGAACAAATCACGGATGTTATGAATCATAACAGCCTTAGATGTCTTAAAATCCTCGCTCTACGAGCTCGGATTTTAAACCGGCATCTGCGGCAGTTATGATAGTCATAACATATGTTAATAGCTATTAGTTGTCATCGAAATGAGAAAAAAAAAATTAATTTGCAATCAGCTGTCATATAAGATTAATTGTCATCACAGTTAAAGCTTTTGAAACATTCGCCCGTAACATTTTATTTGACGTTACAAGGTACTTCTATCAGATCAATAATTAAAAAGTTGACATTTACACTTCACGTTTCTGAGGTTATTGAAGTTGCCATGGTAACTTTAAAACACCCGCGTTTTTATATTTGGTGTACCGGCGCTTACTTTCGACGTATACTTACGTAAATATTTTCTTTTTTAGACGGATATCTCGGGCGCCAGTTCTTTAATTTTTAAGTGTAAAGAACAGCACTTTTTGGTTTTCCTATTGGGGAAGCAATCCGGGGTAGCTAACAGCTGGAGACACGGAATAATGCCAGAGGGTCGTAAGCTGGAGGTCTGTTAAAGGACTTCGACCCCTACTCAAACGGGTTAATCAGAAATTAACGGCGGAGATGTGAGCCCAGAAATTATAACTCGGAAATTTTAACTATGTAAAACAACGTACTTATTTTTCTAAAGAGAGTATATATATACAAAAATAGGGTAGAATACTTTAGCGACTTTTGAGTCGAATATGTACAGTTTTGGTAATTAAATAAATGGGCCGGCTGGTAATCAAGTGTATATGCAATGCACACGGATGATTTTATTTCGGCGGTGAGTTGCGGTTAGCTGATGTTTCGCGTCTGAAAGATTTCGAACGGCAAGCACGCGGGACCTCCAAGAGGATATTTTGTATGTACGACGGACAATCGGTTAGCTATAGATATTTTAGTCTATATTGGATGTTTTAAAATACGGCGAACTACTGCCACAAACAGTTATTTATCAATGACTATTGTTATGAAAATAGGTTTTCCGGTAACCTATGTGCAGGGAGACCTGTAGATTGCCCGACCGAGCAAATCTAGCCAGCCGTTGCACAATTTATGCAACAAAAGAAACCAACGGAGGTATTATTAAGTAGCTCTGGTTTGATTTATTCTTCTTCTTATACAGCGATACTCCCGGACAAAAGAACTCTGAAGGCAGTACGGACTGTTAATAGCGAACCACGGTGTATTTATTCTTACCAATACTAGTTTCAAGAAAGTTATGACTCTAAGTCGCGGTGCACACGGTGACGATTCCGGATTGATCAAACTGGTTGTTGAGGTTGCTTTTATTGATCTGCAAGATCTGATGGATCTGATCCGGACGCGACGTTCCGTTGGCTTTTTGTTACTTTAATGACATAGGCAGAATGCGCGTTTAACGGCCAATTGACTTGAAACGCAGGACTCGTACGCACAACGTTCTTTACTGAGGTCGGGCGCATTAGGTAACTAATACTATTGCCTCAGAGTATTACTAACCGGAAATGAATTGCTTGCAATTTCTAGACTATATTGCAAAAAGAAACGGATTAAAACGGACACGGATTAATATTTTAACCGTTTTTAGTAACTAATGATTACTAAAAATCTAAATTCTACTAAAAAAAAAAACTAAAGTAAAAGTTCTAAATTCCAAACCATTACTTCAAAATCAAAATCAAATAAATATTATATCATTTGGCATCCCAAAACGTGGGGTTTATCAAGTAAAAATATTATAACACTATATACTTTAGTAAGGTTAAAAAGGGGCTCTCGAAAAAGGAATCCTCGAAAAAGGGATCCTCGAAAAGGGGGTCGTTGCGGAGCCCTACGGATGATGGGGCCGTCGTAAGGTTAAAAGGGGGGCTCTCGAAAAGGGATCCTCGAAAAGGGGGTCGTTGCGGAGTCCTACGAAGGTTAAAAAGGGGGGTTAAAAGGGGGCCCTCGTAAGGTTAGAAAGGGGCCCTCGAAAAAGGGGGCATCGAAAAGGTCTCTGATGAAAATTTTGAATTTCCCGCGGTGCTCTCTGATTGGTTGATGGTGAGAAGGGGGAGGAGCTAAAAGTGGAAGTGGAAGTGGAGGGGGTGGTCTGAAGTGTCCCCATACCTACTGATCTTCTGACATTACGTCAAAAGCGTAGAGGTTATTTCTTAGTTTTAAACTGATTAATTTGATAATTTTTTAGATAAATCAACTTTTTTTGGATAGGAATCTCAAGAAATGTGGTAATAAATCCCAAAAAAGAAAAGGAAGAGAAATAGAGCATTCTCTTTCATAATTCTTTGAAATGATTAATAACTTTTACGTTTAGTAAAGCACATTCGTGGTCTAAGAAAGCATTTTGTTTTTAAAAGTTTCAATCAGGGCATCTATCACTAGTAATTTCTCTATCAATATCTAGATTTTTATGTTTGCATTTTTTAAATCGTGTGTACTAACTTACCTAATTTTTTGTCAGCCATTGTTTTAATTTTATTTTACTTTCTTGGTTGTTATTCTTTGATTTTATTATGACAACTTTACTAGCAGCGGCTTTTGCATAACTTTTCATTATTGCATTGTTCTGAACTTTTGAACTGCAACCTTGAATATTATTCAATATTTTTCTCATATCCACCATTTCGGACAATACCAATATGCAGCCCTGACACATCTAGTTTCCATTCCCATATATTTTCTAATACACTCAGACAATCATCGCAGAATCATTGAATACCTTTCACGTTTTGAATGATTTGACAATCTGCTGCAGACATTTTTACACTTTTTAAGTGAAAATAGCTCTACATTTGCCAGAGGATTTAATTACAGGGTCTTTACTCTTCTTTTTACAGTTCCCACACCTCATCCATTTTTATTTATATTCATAGAAAATTTAATATTTATGACTGACCGTTGGTGATAACGGACTCAGTAAATTATGACAATAGCTGATAACACTATTTACAAACACAAATTTAACAATTTTTTAAATATTTCTAGTAAATGCATTCACGGCATCAAACTCAATGTTAATAAAATTATATTTACACAAATTTTCACTAATTAAAGTAAAGTGATTTACAGGAGTTACTTTTGATATATCGAAATATCGAATGAATAGGAACTACATATTTTTTATAACATTATCAAACAGTAGACGAAAAAAAAAAAAACAAAGAATCTTTATGCTTATTATTGCATTCTGAATACAACGGCTTTTGACCGATTTATAAGTAGTTCAAAGCGGGAGCAGAAGTGCGATCGGAGCCGTAGCCCGTCCCAGAACGCTCAAATCTTATCCAAGGAATGTGGAAGAACTCATATACAATGGTAAATGTTTTAACAACTACCTTTCAGGTAACTGTCTCGACTTTTATTCTTTATATTCAAAATATGCAGGAAATGCACGTTTTTCTTCATTTTCCAGTTGTTCTCAGTGGAGTTCACGTCGACTGATGCATTTTCTCGGCATTTTCATAAGCCAACCTAGAAATTTTACACCCACTTCTGCCTTAGATGAGCTTATATACTATATACATCGAGTTAAAATAGCTCAAATTTAAATTTCCGTCGCCTGGGCATGCCACGTCATCTAGCCGATGAATTATGATTTAAGTATTTAACATACAGACCACCATGGACAACTGACATGGTAACATCTAAGGTAAACAGGATTGTGATCAGAAGTGGCGCCACGTGTTTCCTGCTAGATTTGTGTTTCCTGCTAGATTTTTGCTTGTCACAGCAAGGAATTAGTCTCTTTGGTCTTCCGTAAGAAGACGTTCCTCACAAAAATTTGCATTTGATTAAACTACTGAAGATTTGGTGAGACAATGGAAGCAAGTACAACTTGTGTTGGATGTAACTCAGGTCCTTTAAGAATGTCTTCTAGTGGAACACAGAAAATTAATTGTTCTATTAGATGAGTTCAGGTTTATTTAAAAAACCAATCCTAGAAACGATCAAAACGGTTCAGATGCCAGAAGGAACTGTTCCTGAACACTAACGAAAGGTGATCAACAAATAAACAAGTATACTAAATAACATACTGTTTACGATTAGTAAGGAGGTCTTATTACTTTTTATTTGAACTACTGATGCTATCGTGTGCACTTATTTATTTATATTTTTAAGTTCTCCAATTCATAAACAACTAAAGATATCTCTTTAAAAATGGTATACAGATAAGTCCAGGATGCTTCGAACACGACAGGGATTGGGACGAATATACGAGGGGCCGACAACTCGCCTCAGTTCGAAATTATTTGTACATTAGGAGAAGGGCAGAGCGCTGTGGCCACTCACTGCTCGCTCAGCAGTCAGCACTGTTGTTAGTATCTCATTACACAATGAAAAAATAAGAGATAAGAAAATGTAATAAGAAATAAGATAAATAATTATTCCAAGTTTTAAATACACAATACTCTGGGCGATAATATTAGTTCTTATTCGATTTAAAATTCAACTGTTCAAATTGTTAATTGTTTTTCGGATATCATTATTTGTTAATTCTATTCCATATTTTTATTTTCTTATTTCTTATCTCTAATTTTTTTCATTGTGTTTAAGCCTTTGTTGGGATGTAGAACTCAAGTCTGAAAGAAATTTGATTTACGTTTCGAAATTTTTCTAACTTCAATAATTCATCCTAGATAGGAGTAATTATTGTAATTTTAAAACAATCTCAAAACACATTTAAATATTTCCATTGTTTGTTTTTCCGCAACAAAAATGTGATTCTACAACATAAAATTAAAATTAATTATTATTTTTAATTAATTGTCGCTGCACCTCGACTGTTTCAGGTTTAATAAAAATTATTATAAAAGAATTCAAACAAGGAATAGTAGACGTGATGAGAGCCATGGGCTACACCGCAGAGATCCACGATTCCCACCACTGTATCCGCTTGCCTACAACGGGCACAAGTAAATCGCGCAACCTAATTCCCATGTTCGAACCTCCTCGGTCTTTACTGTATATTGGCTTCACTTTTAATAAATTGTGATAGTTTTGTTTTTCTGTAATAAAATATTTTGGTTCTATTTGCAACCTCAACATTGTGTTTGTAACATATTTATTAATAATAAACTTGCCACTCTCATTGCAGAAGTTGGAATTGAGTGTTTATGAAATTTGCTTTATTTATGAAAATAAACATTTTTTTATTATATGTTTATTGTTTATATAGTAAGTAAAAAGGACAAGTATAAATAATCATAAACCTTTAATTACGTGCAATCGATACTTTTTTTATTATAAAAAATATATTTTCAAAACACTTTCACTTAGCAAGTGTTAACATAAAACACATATTATTTTAACTATAAAATGGAGGGGATAATACAATTAAAGATGTATTCGATTCAGTCCACCATAGTTACATTAAATTAGAGCGAGATGTTTTAGTTTTTTCATCTTCATTACATCAACATTTCATATGTTATATCTAATAAAGTCCGGGTTTATAATATGGTCGTCGAAACAAGTAAAAATAAGCTAATTAAATTATTTAGTATATGCTCCATTATACAAATTCTCTTTGCCTGTTGATTTTCATTATTAATGTTTCAGAGATCCAATTCAAAATGGGACACCACAAGCCGCCAGAATCAGTCTGTAGTTTACCTTGCGATCTGGGGCAAGCAAAAAAGTACGTTGAGGGTGAAAGTTGCTGCTGGCATTGCTTTAACTGTACTCAGTATCAGGTAATTAAATTATGACAAAAACGTTTGATGAAAACTTAATAAAAAAAAGAAGTTTTTTGGGGAAGTTAAATAAAATAGAGAAATGATTTCTGCCATTTACCACAAGAAAGAAACATTATATTATATATCAACGGTTAGAAAGTAACAGCATATAGTAATTGTGCCTTCGTGCACCATGTGCCAATATGTGACCTCAAATGATAACAGTCAGCTGATGAGGAGCAATAACTCCGAAACACGTGTCAGTAGCGCATAATGTTTATTTCTTTATTTAACAATGTATTAGCATATATTGGTTATAAGAAGGAATAGATTTTTATAAATAACAACGCCCTAATGCTCTTCGTTTCTGATATACAGCATGTTTTCAATTTTTTGCCAAATTTTCGATCGGTTATATTTTTTTAATGGCTTTACCGAATAGAACCAAATTTGGCAGATATGTTTCACTAATGGATGTCTACATTATTCAGTAAACAAAAGAAAATAATAGCAGGGCCGTGGTCAAATTTATTTTAGTCGGGAAATTACCTAGAAATATACACTAATAGTGTACCTAAACCACGAGTTACTTTTTTGGCACATATTTAATGATTCAAAAATTGACAGGTACGTTTCACGATAAGTCCATTTTAGAAATAATTATGAGTCCTCCTGCAACAAAAACATCAGCAATGTGCATGGGCGAATATATTTTATTTTACTGTCTATTGTTATAATTTAACTTAAAATAATTAACATTATTATCAGGGTCGGATCTTTTTGTATTTATATAGAATTTTTTATATTTACAAGCGAAAAAAACTAAAAACCACAAATGAATTTTGTTGAATAAGTACACAATATTAATAATTATAAAAAAGTAAAATAACTCATCTAAAATTAAATTAAACAAATAAACAAATTTTAAATAAAAACAATTAATGCACAAATTGCAATAACACATCTAAAATCTAATGGACAAAAATAATACAAAACAAACTACAACAAATTTTGAAAATGTCCACCACTAATCTCAACCCATTTTCTTGCATGTAATCGTTCTCAGCCAACGATGTAACTGTAAATTTTTTATAGCATCTATTCTTTGATCATGCGTGGATTATTCCGCAGTTCAGTGCAGCCTGTTCTGTGCAATTTTAATTCTTCTCTGGTTGCAACTTCGGTTATAGGTAGCATACACTTTTAACATTGGAAATGTTTTTGGTTTCCTGGTATAGGGTTGAAAATCAGTTTCATGTTGCATCATGAAATTGAAGGTCGTGTATATGCGTGAGTGAAAGCATTTCACAATAAAATTGTTCCAGTATAATTTGTTAATTAAGTGGTAAATTCTTGGATATTAATTATTTTCTCTATACTGTGGAGTGTGATATACCGGGTGTAAATGAATAGTGGGCCACCCCTGTAACTTCCTCGTTTTTAAAGATATCGGGATAAAATTCTGTATGGTGAAATTAGGTAAGATTTTCAACTTTTTGATACTATATTGTCACTTTCGGTTTCACCGGATATGGCCCCAATAGTCTTTTCTAAAATGGACCACCCTGTATGTTTTTACATTTTTGAAATAAAGATCACATTTTGGATACAGGGTTGCACGAAAAATAATTCGAATTTTAGTTGTCAATCTAGATGGCTGCGAATATGTTAAAATTATTTTTGTTCAAATGTAATTCAAATAAAAAATACGAAAAGGTCCATATGTCCAGTAATACATTATACAGAGTGCTCTAAACTCATTAATATCACATTTTTCAAAATAACTCTTTTTAAAAAAATATTATGATATGGGCCACCCGAATATTCAGAAAACTCTATTTAGTAGGGGTTAAACGGTACCAAAAGTTCCGTATTGTGTAATCGTTACCGGCAGGAATGAAAATTTTTCTTAAGAAATTTATGATTTATATCTAACTTCAATTAAATTTTGATCAACCCTGCATATTTTTGTTAATATTTTATGATATGCAACAAGAATGAGTCAGAAGTCCATTCTGATTAACACAAATATACAGGGTTGATCAAAATTTGAATAAACTTCGATATAAATAAATTTCTTAAGAAAAATTGTCATTCCTGCTGGTAATGATTACACATTACGGAACTTTTGGTGCCGTTTAACCCCTACTAAATAAAGCTTTCTGAATATCCGGGTGGCCCATATCATAATATTTAAAAAAAGAGTTATTTTGAAAAATGTGATATTAATGAGTTTAGAGCACTCTGTATAATGTATTATTGGACGTATTGACGTTTTCGTATTTTTTATATGAATTACATTAGAACAAAAATAATTTTAACATATTCGCAGCCATCTAGATTGACAACTAAAATTCGAATTATTTTTCTTGCAACCCTGTATAAATTGTTCAAAATAGTATAAATGTATCCAAAATGTGACCTTTATTTAAAAAATGTAAAAACATACAGTGGTCCACTTAGAAAAGACTATTGGGGCCATTTCCGGTGAAACTGGAAGAGACAAATATGGCGGATAGGTCTCAAAAAGTTGTAAATCTTACCTAATTTCACCATACAAAAATTTGTCCTGATATCTTTAAATACGAGGATGTTACAGGGGTGGCCCACTATTCGTTTACACCCGGTATATATTTTTTCGCCAAATTATTGGTAATTAAGGAAAATAATTAGAAATTTTTCTGGATTCGAAAATATAGTTCTACACGAGCAATAAAGTAGTAATCATGGGAAAAGAAACCAGAAGTAATGCAACCACAAACAATGAGAACATAGGGCAGTTAATAAATAAGGTATGTACAAATTTTGTTAAATAGTTAGAAGGAAAATTTGAAACAAAATTGGACAAAATAGATAAGAAATTAACAGAACTTACTTCCTCTTTTAATGAAATGATGGGAACAGTGAATTCTAATAAAAATTCTATTGGAAAATTAGAAAATAAAATGGATTATTTAGAGCAGCAAAATAAAAAAAAACACGTTGCGTTTTCATGGTTTCGAAGAAGAACATCAAGAAAACACCATAGATAAAATATTATCTTTCATAAAAAGTAAATCCGGAGTAATATGTAGGTACCATAGATAACATCGATTGTGCATTTCGGGTTGGTCAGTCTTATTCTGAAAAACCTAGATCCATTTTGGTTAATTTTACTACGAACGTTAAAAAAAATGAAATAAACTACGCGGCAATTGAACTCGAACACCTTGAATTTTGGATAGTTTTTCAAAGTATGTAACTCAAAAACTAATAGATCGATTTTGCTCAAATTTTGACAGGTGTGTGATTGTTCCTTTGGCCTTTTAATTTTCAGTTAGCGATCCATTTTCACCTACTTGCTCCAAGATACAGGGTCAAGAAAATGTTCGTGTTTTTTGACAAAATTGTACGACTCCCATTTTGCATGTAGGGAGGTATATAGTAAAGAAGAGTACCTTAGTACCTCGGGACGTTTTTGAGTTTTTGTAGATATCATGGCCCACTACAATGATAAAGATATTTTTCTGATTTTACCAAACAACGCTATGAGCTTTTACGAAAGGCTAAGGCTAAATATGGAAAACAGCATGCCTGGACATCTGAAGGTAAAATATATGTGTTATGTGATCCAAAAAAACAATTAATAAATTCAGAAGCCGAACTTTAATATTTGATTGAAGTGGTAGGACTATAATAATGTGGATTGATACCACTCACAATAATGTTCAATTCTATTAACTTCTTTTAATTTTTTGTAAGGTACCTACCTATTAATGTTTTTTAGTTCTCTTTCATGTATAAGAAAGATAACACAATAAATATTTGCGTGAAATTATCCATGATTCATGAATGTGCGTTTATTTTATTTTTTACTTAAAAAAACTATCTTGTTCTTGTATATTAATCTATAAGCAATATTTTTTAAATGAAAAAGATAGTATATTATAATGAGAGGTTATTTATTTTTATTAATATCCTAGAACTATAAATTATTAATTAAAGGAATGCTGGAGATGGTCGAGATGGTAGCGTACCTGCCTCTCACCCAAAAGTCCCGGATTCAAATCCCGGTCGTGGCAATTAGTTCAGTCAATAAAGGAACTGTAGAGTGCGTGAGGGACCTAAACGATACCTTCAGAAACTTGTTCAGGGTGCTTAGGGAGTGAACATACTAAAAGTCCTGACGTCTAGGAGGTGAGCCGGAGGAGGGGGGGCATAAAGAAGGTCCCACTTTTAGGTTTTTCGCTTATATCTCGAAAACGGTGCGTCGTACGAAAAAATTTACTATATACCAAATGAAAGCTTTTTTTTCGAATTCGCAACCGTTTTCGAGCTACACGCTCCGAAAACCTCACATTTTTCATTAAACATTCCTTCATTCCTTCATATCGTCTAAACTATTTATCTGAGAAAGAAATTCCCTTTAAGGAAGTTGTAGATAATTAAATTCCCTTTAAGAATATATATGTATATATACATACCCAATCTCCAACCGGTCTACAGTTACACCAATTTTAAGATTTTTCGTAAAATTTCGTCATTTTCAGAAATAGTATATTGTTTTTCTAGGAGTAAAAGTGGTACTTTTGTGACAATTTTGTAGGTTTGTCACAAGAACAGAGGCGACGATACAGACTGAGGAAGTTGGCTGACATCAATTTGACATGAAACACATCGATACCTGTGAAAACAAGAATATTTTTTGTCCAATCCTACCAACAAAAGTCAGTTAATTTCCTTACAACAGATAACGCTTCAGGAGAATGGGATACAGACTACACAGGTCACCAATAATGCCGAGGTCCTTACCGTGAATACTGCTGTGGAATAATCCACTAACAGTTTTGTGGCTGTCATTGGTGAGGATGTGGGCCTCGCTGTCCTTTTGATAGCTTCCACTTCTCCCACCCAAGACATCCTGCTGCTGAAACCCGGCCGAGGGAAAACCAAAACAATGGTACTGTCCACCCAAGAGATGCAGCAGGCAGCATGAATTTGAACACATCCTGTTCTTATATTCATTTACCGGATGTAACACAACATCTGAAACTTTAAGGAGAAGCAAGGTGGGCTTTTCAAAATTGTACTTGAAGTCAGAAATAATCAAGGAAGCGGCAGTGATCTTTTACAATCCCTCCTCCACAAACGGCGAGGTTGAAGAGGCTGGGAAGATTTGCTTCCTCAAATGGTATGGGGTACCAGCAAGACAGACCTCCCTCAACCACTTCCAGTCGTTCATGAGGTCAGTGGCAAATATTAAGCCTGATATCAGCTGCCTCCCACCAACTTGAGAGCGCAGCTAAACAGAATTCCCGGCGACCTACTACCAAGTGCAGCAGTGGCTCGGGAATGAGCTGCCCCCTCAAGAGTGGAGGTGGAAACATGTAGGAAATACCCTGGTATCAATTACAACAGAAGATCCACCAGAACCGGAGGTCCTACTGAAAACGATATTTTGCCGCTGCACAAAGGATTGTGGTAGTGGCAAATGTGTATGCCGGAAAGCAATGTTGAACTGTTCTGGGGCGTGCCTTCACTGCCAAGGGAAATGCCTCAACGGCGTGCCTGTTTACGACGAGGACGACGAGGAAGACGACGTAGAGCCCCTTCAGCAAGAACCACCCACCACTGAGGATGAGGATGCAATGGACGAGGAACTCTTGCCAGGATCCTCACGGCCAAAGAGGATGAAAACGTGATTCCAGAGAAAGTCGAGAGTTTAACATTGAGCAGTTATTGACAGTGAGAACAATAGAATTATTGAAATCGAATAAAATTACTTACCTTATATGTGACTTTATTTAATCACCTTTAAAATACAATTTTCCATTATTCAGCTAAAAATCTATTTAGTTGTATCGATATGTTCCATGTAAAATTGATGTCAGCCAACCTCCTCAGTCTGTATCATCGTCTCTGTTCTTGTGACAAACCTACAAAATTGTCACAAAAGTATTACTTTTACTCCTAATAAAACAATATACTATTTCTGAAAATGACGAAATTTTACGAAGAATCTTAAAATTGGTGTAACTGTTGACCGGTTGGAGATTGGGTATGTATCTATATGTATACAGTGTGTCGCACTTAAGAGTGAAACACCCTTATAACTTTTTTCGTTTTTATCCGATTTGAACCAAATTTTACTCAATGATAGATCCCATTAGGATCAACTCATGGCCAAAAAACCAATCGCGCCCTACTAATGTAAAGCCACCTGCGATACCAAAATAAACGCAAAAAATCAAGAAAACATATTAGGCATTTTTTATCGGAAAATTTTACTAATGAAGTTGTTCAGAATTGTCTAAAAACTTTATATCCAAAATCTCATCAAAATTAAAAAAATATTGATATTTTGATTTAAAAAATTTTAAGTCCGAAAATATAATCAATTATCATTCGTATTTGGTTGCAGAGTATTTCATTAGTTTTTTTTTTATAAAAAATAAAATATTACAATACAATAACCCATTAAAATTATATTTTCGGATTTAAAAATTTTTTCCAACAAAATATTAATATTTTTTTATTTGATAAAATTTTGGACTTGGTTTTTAAACAATTCTGAACAACTTACATTAATAAAATTTTTGATAAAAAAATGCCTAATATGTTTTTTTGATTTTCACTGTTTATTTTGATATCGTAGGTGGCTTTGAATTAGTAAGGGGCAAATGGCTTTTGGGCCATTAGTTGATCCTAACAGACTCTATCTTTGAGTGAAATTTGGTTTAAATCGGATAAAAATGAAAAAAGTTATAAGGGCGTTTCACTCTTAAGTGCGACACACTGTATATATTCTTAAAGGGAATTTAATTCTCTACAATTTCCTTAAAGGGAATTTCTTTCTCAGGTGAATAGTTTAGACGATATGAAGGAATGAAGGAATGTTTGATGAAAAATGTGAGGTTAAAATCTGTTTTTCGAAAATTTTCACTTTTCCGGTGCGTGTAGCTCGAAAATGGTTGCGAATTCGAAAAAAGTATATTGAAGTTGTAGAGAATTTCATGAGATTTCATTTGGTATATGATAAATTTTTCCGTACGACCTTCTTTGTGCCCCCCCTCCTCCGGCTCACCTCCTAGACGTCAGGACTTTTAGTATGTTCACTCCCTAAGCACCCTGAACACGTTTCTGAAGGTATCGCTTAGGTCCCTGCTCACGCACTCTACACCTCCTTTTGGGCCATTCGTTGACTGGACTAAATGGAAAATACTGTGAGAGAGATTTTTCCATTATACACGGATATTGGATGTGTGTCCCTGGTCTTTAAATGTGTAGCCCCCTCCCGCACAAGGCTCTTCTAGAGCCTTCTGGGATTAAGGGGGTCGTAATTACATGTGGTGTATTTATTAATTTATTTATTATTTAAGTATGCCTAAAAATGATTTATTTACGTTTGCACATTTTAATATTCGCTCTATAGTCCAAGCAATGGGTACAAAAACAGAGGTTCTATTCGCAAAAGGTCGGAAAGAAATGAAATTGGGTGGGATGGTAGACATAGGTCCTCTGATAGTATACCTCAGTTTGCGACCTCGGGGGGTTGCCGCTCGAGGGGTGGGGGATGAAAACTCTGCGTCGCGACGCTTTTCGGGAAATAGAGCCGTTGTGGTAAGTGCTATCGAAAAAAGTTCAAATGAAACATGTAGAGAACAAAATTGTGCACAATTTTGGTGTTTGCATTTTTCGTCTGCGACCAATAGTTTTCGCTCCACGGCGCGCCAAAGTTGGGGGTTGATTTGCAATTTTCAACAAAATCAGAATTTCATTGCGGATTAAGACGAAGATCGCTATCAAACAATTCTGTAATATTTTTTTTCTGAAAGAGTAATGTTTTCTGAGTCTGCAGATGCCCGATTTGATACATTTGGTCGTGTATAATAAAATATATGATTTTTTGAAGCGCGCCCCTACATACTCCGATATGGGCATTTTTTTATTATCATTATCTACGGTCAATATTTCCTTATTATTGTTGACCTAGGCGCCAAATTTATTATTTTTGTGCATACATGATTCAAGGAAATATAATTTTCGACTCATTTCCACACCACTCTTTAGGTAGAGTTGATCGGTGCGATTTTTTAAATGTGGTATCCCCAAGAGGCCTAATCCACGTCTATTTCACTTTGAGTCGCTTGCGATGTTGTAAAACTGATTCGCCTTCGTTGTCATCATCCTCAGACATCAATTCCGAGTCAGAATCGGCAAACTCGTCGTTGTCTGTTTGGTCCTCATCGTCCTGTATCTGATCGGGAACGTTTTCGGCATCTTCTGCATCGTCGTCGTGTAACGTAATCTGGTCGGGAATGTTTTCGCAGGACGTCCCAGTACAGTGTAAACACAGAACCGAACATTTTAATCCTGCTTTACGGCAACGACAAGCAGGTCCACAACCTTTCTGGCATCTGCACGAGATGCTCTTAAGTAAAACTCTGAAGCTGATTCCTTTGCGATTCGTATTGCATCCAGTCCTGTGATTGTTCTTCGCCATCCATGATCTTCTGCAGGTTTCTGAACTCCCCGTCAGCTCTGTACTTGACAATAAGTACGCAATGAATGATGATGGCACGCATCGGATGTTGGTGGCAGCGCCGCGAGATTGAATGAATTTTTTAAGACGGCCCGGCCCGTACAAAGCTCGTATACCGCAGAGTATAGGTACTTACAATGTTCACTTCCTGCACCGTATTGCCTCAACATAAACAGTTCGCCAGCGGCAACGACTTCCGTTAATTCTGCATTAGGGTTGTCAAATGCCTGAATCGAGTCTGTTAATGTTGGGTTTTTTACTAAAGTTTTGAGGAATCGAATCTTGCTTTGATTGAACAACGCCGATGTAGTGTCACATCCATTAAAGGCATGCATAAATAAGATACTTTTCGCAATCGCATCGGTATATTGCAAACTCTGAGGCAAATAGATCACAGAACACATCCTCCTTGTTCCCTTTACCCGACTTGCACAAATAAACATTCAGGATCTCTCTGACTTTAGCAGTCAACAACACAACCAAATCTACGTCTTCTCCTCGGTCTTCTCCAATAACGAATACTTACTGAGGAAAAAGAGGGAGTAAGTTTGATGGCAGTCTGCACAATTAATGAATCCGCGTCTTCGACCGCCTGCTTAACCGTGTAATTATGTGCTTCCAAGTTTGTCTGCAGCAATGCGATGAGGCGCCTTTTGTTGAAGCTATTCGATAAAAATTTTTCTTGCGACAGTTGGAATCATGGATTCATCGAAGAGTACATCAGTGCTGCAGTGCTGCTTCGAGCGGCGGTTTCTTTCAGCAGATTTCGTACTTGTTGTATATACATATTAACAGAACATCGAATCATAATAAATAGTAAGTTGAGGCCGAACCAGGGGCACGTATCTTATACCCCAATCAGGATATTCAAGACCACTAATGCACAAAAATAATAAATTTGGCGCCTAGGTCAACAATATTAAGGAAATATTGACCGTAGATAATGATAATTAAAAAATGCCCATATCGGAGTATGTAGGGGCGCGCTTCAAAAAATCATATTTTATTATACACGACCAAATGTATCAAATCGGGCATCTGCAGACTCAGAAAACATTACTCTTTCAGAAAAAAAATATTACAGAATTGTTTTATAGCGATCTTCGTCTTAATCCGCGATGAAATTCTGATTTTGTTGAAAATTGCAAATCAATCCCCCAACTTTGGCGCGCCGTAGAGCGAAAACTATTGGTCGCAGACGAAAAATGCAAAGACCAAAATTGTGCACAATTTTGTTCTCTACATGTTTCTTTTTTTTTTCGATAGCACTTACCACAACGGCGCTATTTCCCGAAAAGCATCGCGACGCAGAGTTTTCATCCCCCCACCCCTCGAGCGGCAACCCCTCGAGGTCGCAAACTGAGGTGTACTATCAGAGGACCTATGTCTACCATCCCACCAAATTTAATTTCTTTCCGACCTTTTGCGAATAGAAACTCCCCATTGCTTGGACTACTATCTGTACAGTATTTGATTTATTTTCTGATGTGATAACAAACGAGACTTATTCCGTAATAGGGCTATCTGAAACGTGGTTGGATTATACCATTAAAGACAATATATTTGCATTGACAGATTACAAGTTAATTAGAAAAGATCGTGAAAGCAGAGGCGGGGGGTGTCGCCTTTTATATTAACAAAGCTATTAAATTTAAAATTTTAGATACTCCAAATACAGAACATCGTCCTTTAGAACATCTTTGGATAAGCACAAAAATTGCAGGTAAGAGATTGTGTCTGGAAACTGTGTACAGAGAGACCAAACTCAAATTTCATTCAATCTCTTGAATGTTTAGAAAATATTATAAGTAATTTTAAAACTGAATTTGACGTCATTCTATTTGGTGGTGATTTAAATGTTGATTTTTCATATGAAAATTATAAGTGTAAACAGTTAACAAATGTTTTAAACATGTATGGATTAAATCTATCAATTACACAACCCACCCGTGTCACAGAACACTCAAGTACATTGATTGATTTAATAATAACTTCAAATAGTGACTTAATAAATGATACGAATGTCATAAGAATGGAAAGTATCTCTGACCATTCACTGGTGGATTGTTGCTTAAAAATTAATAAGAGCAGGCAAAGACAAATCTTTCATACATATAGAGATTTTTGATTACTACAATTTCTTATCTGATTTGTTTACCATTGATTGGTCACTAATATACTCGTATGATAATATTAACGACATGATTAATTTCTGGAATAGTAATATTAATAACTTTGTTCGATAGTCATGCACCATTTAGAAGGGTACGAATTTCCAAACCACCAGCCATAATCTTCAAGAAATGATAAAGCTTAGAAATAAAGCATATACTAAATATAAAAAAACTCGATCAGAGACTGCCTGGAATTACTCTAAAGAGATTAGAAATATTGTAAATATGGCCGTAAAATCTGAAACGAAAACATACCTGAATTTTGAATCGAAATCTAATCTTAAAGAATTTTGGAAAGCCTTAAACTATTTAAATATTACTTGTAAAAATAATAATGTTGAACATAATTTTTCTGGTACCAATACTTTTAATGACTTTTTTGTTAATAATATACCCCAGACAGAAAATGATATTGTGGCTAGAAAAATATTCCAACAGCAGCTCGATGATAATTTGGTATTTAACTTCTCTCCTGTTAGTGTGGAAGAGGTAGAAAAAATTGTTAGGTCCATTAAATCTAATGCTAAGATGTTAACTATAGTAATACCTCGCTTGACTATTTAACTTTCTTAATCAATAGTAGTGTAAAAAATAATGTATTTCCCGATGCTTGGAAAAACTCTAATATAATTCCAGTTTCAAAAAATAATAACCCCATCGATATGTCGCAATTTAGGCCAATATGTATTTTACCGACGATTTCCAAAATAATAGAAAAGATAGTGGCTAAACAACTTAATGAATTTTTTACTCAAAATAATATATTGTCAATGGTGCAGTCCGGTTTCCGTAGTAATCATAGTACTACAACTGCATTTCTTCATGTGACTGATGACATTTTCAGGGCGGGTGATGAAAAGAAAAACACGTGCCTAGTTCTTTTAGATTTTAGTAAAGCATTTGACACGCTAAATCATACCACTTTATGTAACAAATTGAAGTATTTTGGCCTGAGTGACCAGGCGACCTTATTTATTCAAAACTATTTAACAAATAGATATCAAATAGTAGTATCAATGTGAGTATATCAAGTTGGATATGTTTTCTGTTATTATGCTTGTATAAAACCTAAATAAAGTCATTTATAAAGAGTAGTTTTAAATGGCAATTTTTCTAATTTTAAGCTTATTGAACAAGGTGTCCCACAGGGTAGCATATTAGGACCGTTACTTTTTTCAGTGAATACAGCAATTTAGAATATTGTAAAATGCATCAATATGCAGATGATACGCAAATTTATTTTTCTTTTCACATGAATGAATTGGATTCTGCTATGTACAAAATAAATTTAGATCTTCAGATTATATCTGATATATCAAAATCGCACGGTCTAGTTTTGAATAATTCTGAAACCGAAATGTTAATATTTGGACGTAATAGGATGGCGATATTAGAGAGTACTGATTTCAAAATTTTCCTTAATGATCTTACCTTGACATCTTCTACCAGCTGTAAAAATCTTGGACTTTACTTGGATGTAAATCTAAGAAAATGTTGTACATTCACAAAGATGTTTTGAGTACGGAACTAAAGCAAAGTTGTGCGATACTATAATTTTGTCAGGAGTTGTGTATTGCAATATAGTGTACTGGCCAGCACTCCTAAGTAAGGATAAAGTTAGATTGCAAAAGATACAAAACTCATGTATTGAGTACAGTTTTAATTTACTAAAATATGATCATATTAGTGACAGTTTTGGTGAAAAAAATTAACTAAACTTAGAAGAAAAATTTCATGCCTTATTTTTAAAATAAATCAATCACAGATACCTAGATATTTGTTTGATAAATTAGTCAAGGGATCGGATACGTATTCTCGCTCAACCTGTACCCGTGAGCTGTACACGGTTTCCAAACATAACCAATGCACAAGGCTCTTCTAGAGCCTTCTGGGCTAAAGGGGGTCGTAAATACATGTGGTGTATTTATTTATTAAAAAAAAAAAGAAACAGGTATTAGAATATATGGTATAATCAGCAATATGTGTTTCCTTATAACATCGAACCACATTTGTATAAGTATAATATACAAATAATAACATGGCGATCCTGCCAGTGGCAATAAATTGACGGAAGGTAGTAAAAATTATGGGTGGATCTGAGTCGAACGGAGAAATAATCATTGCTCACACTGCAAGTGGAGATGCGACATCAAAATTAACCAGTGGATTCTCCCGTACGGAATGGCTATTGGTATGTTTATTATTAATGGTATTATTAATGGTTTTATATGGAATTAAGAAATGGTGCTACAAAACTTAAGAAAAACCATAAAACAAGAAATTCATAGCAACGACCTACAAAACTCAACCGAACAGGTATAGTGAGCTACGCTAAAAAAAATTACATATATTTCAGGCACAATTATAAATAATAATAAATAATAAATCGTCTTTATTCATTGATCGTGTACAAAAATGGTAATACAAAAGTTGGTAGTACACAAAAGCACACATCAAATCAATGAAAAGGTGAAGTGTCAGCCGAAGGCTGCTTTTCAACTTAACCATACAAATTAATTAATATAATATTAGACAAACAACATTTAAAGAAAAATGTAATACAATAAAAAAAATTATAATAATAACAATAATAACAATTCCAATATTTATATGTAGACATTGTAATAATAAATAAATCATATTATTATTATAAATAATAATAATAACAGTAACGCCATATCAACCAGAGACATTTCCAATATAATCTGCATGCAATGTTGACATATTAATAAACAGTTAAGATGACAATAGAAACGACTTGAGTTTTTTTTTAAAGTTATATATAGAGTAATGTCTATAATCTCCGGATAAACCGTTGTATAACTTACTAGAATTATACGAGAAGCTGCGTTTAAAGATGGCAGAGGAACGTTTGGGTATTTGAAGGAGATCTTGCTTACGGGTACTCACATTATTAGAAATAAAAGATACTAATTTTTTAAACAAATAGGGTGGATTTTTCGTATAAAGTATCTTGTGTGTTAGACAAAGGGAGTGTAGAGATCGATACTTATCAAGTTTTAACCAACTAACTTCAGAGAATTTTAGGCTGACTCTATCAAATTTTCGCAATCCAGTAGAAAATCGTAAGCAAGCGTTTTGTAACAATTGAAGCCGCTTGGCATCGTAATCTAATAATGCAGGACCATACACTGCATCAGCATATGATAATTTAGAAAATATTAGAGTTTCACATAATTTCAATTTTATATTAGAATCTAAAATATCTTTTTGGGAAAATAACTTTTTTAGTATCGCATAAGAAGTTTGACATAAATAATTTACATGCTTAGAAAACCTCAAGTCTGAGTCTATCCATAAACCCAAATTTTTATATTCATTAACTACAGAAAGTACTTCTCCATTTATGTGAACATTCATGTTTTGTCTTATATCATTTATCTTTGTCTTAGAACCAAAATACATAACCGCTGATTTGTTAGCATTTAATTTTAAGTTATGTGCCACTGAGACATCGAACAAAGATTTCAAATCCTTATTAATAACCTCTTCTGCTAAATGACAATTTTCAGCATAAAACCCAAAATAAATCTGCGTGTCATCGGCTTAATGACGAATATTACAGCTTACCATCGATGTATGAAAATCCGAGATATATATATATATATATATATATATATATATATATATATATATATATATATATATATATATATATATATATATATATATATATATATATATATATATATATATATATATATATATATGTAGAAAATAACAGTGGCCCCAGGAGGAGCCCTGCGGTACGCCAAAATTTACAGGTAAAGCATCTGATACTTCAGAATCCAAAATTACACTATGAGAACGATCAGTGAGATAATTTTGTATGAAAGAGACCGAATTATTGTCAAAACCAAAGAAAGACAATTTTTTACACAATTTATGATCTAATGTATCAAATGCTTTACTAAAATATAAAAGAATAAGACAACTTACTTTATTTGTATCAATGGCTCTAAATAAATCGTCGGTTACATTTAACAGAGCAGTAGTTGTGCTGTGCTGTTCACGAAATCCTGACTGAATGTCAGAATTGTCAGAAAAATAAAAGAAAAAATGGCATATTAAAATTCCAATCTGTATGGTTTAATCGTTTATGGTTTATGAGATGGTGTAGAATAAATAAAAAAAAATAAATAAAAATGGAAAAAAATATGAGGGTCAGTAAGAGGTTAAGTAACGAAAAGAATTTGTACCACTTATCATACATTTTAATGACTATTGTTATTGTATTAAATGATGACACAGGTATATTGCAATTATTGTTTTAATTTTTTTTTTTGGCATTAAGGACGGAGTCCATTCAGCCAGAAGTATTGTTTTAATTTAGTTATAAGTTGTGCATATTTTGTGTTTACGTAGACTACTTTATTTTTAATGACAAATCATAATTAGGTCTTAGGTTATTCATAGGTAAATGGGTAGGTAATAATAAATTAGAGAAAATTTGTACGTCTTTAAAAGAGATTAGAACCTATTTAGTTAAGATAGGACAAGATAGGCGTAAGGGTGAAATATTAAATAAAAAGCAAAGCGAAGCAAAACACATTTTTAGTCAACTAGATATTTGCATAACAGAAGTAAATAATCAAATGAAAAATTCTGAGTTAGGTGAAGTTGAGATAGTTAAAGTCAAGGGAATTATTAAAAGTATAAAAGGAATTTATTCCGAAATTTTAGAATTTGGAACACGGAGAACTATGATATAAATATAAAAATGGATTCATTTGATTTAAAAGTAGCCATCAATCTTTTACTTGTCATGATGGAAACGAATGGAAGCGAAGAGGTAACAAATCAGTTAATAGCCGCGATAGAGTTATATGATTCAATGCTTGAGCGACCAGTAAAATTCAATTAACAAAATTTGTTTTAAAAACTCGATTATCAAGGGGTGCTAAATTAAGATTGTCAATAAATTATACCACAGTAAATTCTTTAATCGCAGATATGAAAAAGCACTTGCTTACACAAAAGGCTGATACTGCTTTACATGCAAAATTAATACGTGCAAAGCAAGGGTATAAATCAATAGAACAATTTGGCAAATAATTCCAGGAGTTATTTGTAGATCTTACAATTTCTCAGGCAACCGGTGATAACGCCGCTTATTCTGTGTTAATGCCAATTAACAAAAAGAATGCTATAAAACGATTCGCGGACGGTTTAAGCAATCAAAAATTTAGTAATAAATAACTTTGTGAAATTATTCTTCATTGAAAGATGCCATTCGGACAGCACAAGATGAGGAAACAACTCAAAACGAAAATAATTCGCAAATTATGTCTATGTATAGACGCGGTAGAGGTAACCGGGTTAATTTTCGAAAAAATAATTTTAATAGAAATTGTAATAGGAATTTTAATACAAACAGTAATTATTACACACAATCAAATCGAGGTAGGTAAAACTCGAGATCACATAATCAGCAATTTTATAGAAACAGAAATTCGAGAGGGCGACATCAGAACCAGTGCAATGTCGGATCATATTAATTTCGCTGACGTAAATGTTAGGCAAGGTCAGGAACAAAGCAGTTCTTTAAACTGTGATAATTCTAATGAAAATGAATTAAACTATTTTTTTCGAGAGAATAATAAACTAATTAAATTTATGTATGTCAAAATGTGTGCATGAGTTGGGTAAAAGTTAGTGTGAATGGTAGAACTTTAACGGTAGATACAGGTGCTTCTTTATATGCAATTAGTCTGAATGTCTAGGTTCTGACATTTATTTATTTATTTATTTATTAATTTATTAATTTATTAATTTATTAATTTATTAATTTATTAATTTATTAATTTATTAATTTATTAATTTATTAATTTATTAATTTATTAATTTATTAATTTGTTAATTTGTTAATTTGTTAATTTGTCAATTTGTCAATTTGTCAATTTGTCAATTTGTCAATTTGTCAATTTGTCAATTTGTCAATTTGTCAATTTGTCAATTTGTCAATTTGTCAATTTGTTAATTTGTTAATTTGTTAATTTATTAATTTATTAATTATTTATTTATTATTTATTAAATATACACTATTCAACAGGTCGAAGGACCCAGTTACAGAATAGGAACTCACAAAAGAAATTGGTTCAGTTTACAATTAATTAATAAACAAAAATACATACAGATATTCATGATTTTAAATAAGTACAGATGAGTATGAATATGAAACAAAGTAAAAATAAAAGAAAGCTCAAAAAATGAAATTGTAGCCAACGAAAAAGGAGCTAAAACTAAAACTAAATTATAAAGTAAGTTTTTTAATTGAAGAGATATCACAGGACATAATATCAATTCCACAACTTATATTGTTATAATTATTGCACATATTAAGTAAATATGGTTTTCTACGTCTGTTCTCAAGTGATTTAAAACTAAATATCTCAAGAAGTTCAGATTGAGGGAAGCCAATAGCAGTATATTCTCCATCAACTTTAAACTTTGCATATTTTAAGAATCTGCGTTGAATCCCTTCCAAATTATCAATATGAGTGGCGTAATTAGGACACCAAACAGTCGAGGCACATTCAGTGTTAGAACGGACACACGTAGAGTAAAGTATTTCTCTTCCTTTTCTTTTTTGGGATTTACTACCACATTCTTTGAGATTCCTATCCAAAAAAAGTTGATTTATCTAAAAAATATTCAAATTAACCAGTTTAAAACTGGGAAATAACCTCTACGCCTTTGACGTAATGTCAGAGGATCAGTGGTAATAAAAAAAAAGAAAAGGAAGAGAAATAATTTATGAAATGCCACAATTAACATTTAAACAATATGTAGTGTAAAGTATTTTCAATGTGTCAACATTCTGAAGTCACGACTGTTTCTAATAATAAATCCAAGAGCTTTGTAGGCGTTTGAAGTAATAAATATAATATGGTTATTGAAAGACAACTTTTTGTCAAAAATAACTCCTAAGTCACAGAAAGTGTCAGGTCTTGAGAGTACATTAATACCAATTCGGTAATCGAAAGTTATCAAAGATTTTTTCGTGGAAAAAGACATTATGTTACATTTACTAACATTTAAATATAAATTATTTTTTATACACCAATCATTGATAGCAATTAAATTTTGCTGAAGTTCATAACAGTTATTGATGCTTGTCATCCTGCAAAAACAATGTCGTTTATAAACAGAATAAAGAAAAGAGGTCCCAAAATCGACTCTTGAGGAACACCTGACGTAGCAGACACTTCGACTGAATTGCAACCACGGTATACGCTGGACCATTGAGTATAAAATAATAAAGAGGCGCAACTGTCAAGGTTTCGAGATTTTAGAATTGTATTTTTTTGCCAATAACTTCATGAGTGTCATCAATTTTTAGTGCTACAGGAAGGTATTTGTAATGTGGTTGTGTAGCCCTCAAAATTGAAGAAAATCATGAAGCTATTAGTAAAAAAATACAACACTAAAATCTCGAAACCTTGACAGTTGCATCTCTTTATCATTTTTTACTCAATGGCTGGACTCTATCTGAAAAGTTTGAATTTATTTAATAGTATACCATGGTCAATTTTGTCGAAGGCCTTCGAGAAATCAGTATAAATTACATCTGCTTGCAAACCATCATCAATAGCATCAGTTAAGAATTCCATTACACAAAATAGTTTGTCAGAGTCGATCTGCCTTTAACAAAACCATGTTGACATTCAGCATAGAGATAAAATATAATAAGGAGATGCTATACGATATAAATAGGTAAGGAAATAACGGTACCACTGGGCGGAGCTTAATGTAGTAGCAATATGGCGGCTTAACAGAGTTGGATCAAGCGCGTTCTCACGATTCGATTTTATTTGGTCAACTTTCAACTTTCGTAATCAACTAAAGTCGGTGAAGTTTTTGATTTACACGTCTTTTTAGACAAGATATTTAATACAGGGGAACTAGTTTTATGGGGCTTATAGGTCCCTTTGAAGGAAAACTGCACAATAGTGCAGTTTTCCTTAAAAAAAAAAACTTGATTTTTTTCTTTCGATTGATTCTACCTGGTGTACAAGATTTCGTCGTGAAAGAGGCAATTTTTGCTGCTGTTTGAGAAATTCAGAAGTAATATTTTCTCTACAAAGAAA
This sequence comes from Rhagium mordax, assembly GCA_963680705.1. NCBI lineage: Eukaryota > Metazoa > Arthropoda > Insecta > Coleoptera > Cerambycidae > Rhagium > Rhagium mordax. The sequence continues at coordinate 53,491,546 of OY796661.1, forward strand.
GCAAATATTCCCCAGTAGATGGACCTTAGAGCCCAAGGAGCCCCTATGCCTCTGTGATGTTGAAGCTTCACAAAGTGCATCCCCTCCACGACGGACAGATTCTAAAACATTACTTTCAACGGAGTACCTCTTTCTACATGCATCTTGTACGGTGACTTTACTTAAGTTGCTCAAAAATTGTTTGTTCTGGACAAGTCTACGTTTTTCACTCACTTCAATTAGCGTCTTTTCACAATTATTGTCACTTTCCCTTCTTCGACTGTAGTACGACAAATAAAACAAACACCGAAAGGAACCGACGACATTTTGCACTAAGCACTTTGACAATTTGTGTGGGCGGAGCCTAGTAGAGATGACAACAATGTAAAAAAATTAAGTTTTTGAAGTCCTGTATCTCAAAACCTATTGGTCGTACAAAGCTGCACTTAGTCTCTAAGGGCTGGTCTTTTCACCTCCAATTAACTTTATTCGGCAGTTATTTACCTAGGATACAATTGTTACAACAATGAAAATCAACAACTTTAACTGTCGGATAAAATTTAAGGGGAAGATGAAAAGATCTGGCCTAAATGAAGAAAATTTTATCGGATTGAAAAAAGCTCAGATTATTTTTTTACGTAGGATCCATTATTTACGAGTTATAACCCAAAATCTAAAAAGAAGTAAAAAAATATCGTGGTTTTTCCCCCACCACGCAGCGAGCACAAGTCTTTCGAAGCTGCAAACTTGGTTTTATGCAGCTGCACCGAGAAAAAAGGTGACTAGCTACAATTAAAATTTTAATATTGGCAAGTAAAAAGTTCATCAGTATATGGGACTACTCCACCACTTCTTTGGTACAAGTAAACTAGCAATCCTGACACAAACTACTAATACGAATTAAACCATTTTAGAGTAAAAACTACTACTTTCCATTAGTAAACCAGTGTACTTATGACAAATGTAGGAATGTATTTATGCTTAATAAAGTATAGTCCCCGTCATTAGAGAACAGTATATTTACCATCATTAGCTTGGCATGTTTTAACAAAGAAACTGATTACTTGTGTCGAATAAATATCTTAGTAATGCCTAACCAAAAAGAAATAAAAATATATACGTTCATTATAAGTTTTGTATCCTTAATTTTGGAAACAACTTGCATAAATGGTGAAAATATAGAATTACTAAAACATTTTTTAAATTAAAGCTTTTCGTACAAATAACATGTCTTGAATAATTTATTTCAGCATTCAATACATTTTTTTTTTGTTATTATAGGCCTATTAACAAAACATATTTCTTTGTTATTGTTAGTCAAAATGATATATACAGTGTGTCCCCGGATGGAGTTGTCAAGAGGAAAAAAATCTTTATTATTGATTGTACGACGAAAAGTCACTCTTTATAAAAAATTCTGCTTATCGAAAAAATGAGTTTACCATATAAAAATCTTAGATAAGATGTACCGGGTGTTAATAAATTAAGAAAACATGAAAATGCCTCAAGAGAGAAGTACCATTATTTATTATTTTAGTCAAAATGTTTATAAAACAAAGTTGTTTATAATCCAAAATAAAGCCTAAATACAAATTTTGAAGTCTAAATTTTGAATTGTATGTTCTTATTGTGTTTATCTTTTTAAGTAGAATTTGTGAAAATTCAAATTAAAAAACATTGTAAGTTCCACAAGTGATGCAGAACACCTTACCGGGTACGCACACTGGAACAAATGAACCGCGAGAACCGCATCATCGGGCAAAGAGAAAGTCCCGAAGCGATTGTTATCTCGCGAAAATAGCCGAAGACGTTTTTTTTTTCTTTCAAGTTTAATTATTTTTAGTCACTGAATGCTTAATGCTAGGAAATTGTCTACTAACAGAAAAGATTTGCCTGCTTACTGCTAGTAAAAAAAGTCATATGCACTATTTAATTACCACAAAGACATCAATGTCCGTGCATAAAACAACTGATGATTACTGAGAAGTAAACTATTAATGCAAGTGTTCATTGTATATCGGGGTTATTTAACTACTTATTAAGGATTATTTGCTTCATGTCAAAACTTCTGTTTTATTTATTACAAGTACTATGCAATATTATTAGAGAACAAACTAGGCATTTGTCTTAATGAAAATTGTGTCAGGATCACTGTTTACTTGGAACGTTTTTCTCGGTGTGATATGAATCCTAACAACATATCAAAAATTCATAACTACTGGATTTTTTGCGAACTAGAGTGTATTAAATGACTGGCCTATTTGTCTATAAAGATAAATTAAACAGCTTAGAGAGAGGTCCTGCTAATATTAAAGCACAGTCACACAATAAGAAAGCTGGAATTCCATATAGCCCGCTTGTGAGTTTCCGCTTAATTCGCTTTAACTAATCTAAAACATTACTTTCGGATATTAAAGGTATATTTAGTGAATCAAAATTATTGTTAGCAAAATTCCCTATATTGTTCGTCGGTTTATTATAGGATTGTTGAAAAAAACTTGCAAATGCATTAAATATTTCAATTGGATCTGAAAGATTATTAGCATTAAAGGACAAATTATTAGGCGTACTTTCATGTGTGCTGACTTTGTTTAGGATTTATACAAGCATAATAACAACAAACATATCCAAATTGATACACTTATATTGATGTTTCCTCTCTAAACATGCTAGCATTAAATTCATTGGACTTTCTTTAATACATGATGAATACTGGATTAAACATCATAAAATTCAAAACAAATTATAAAAAAAAATTTTTTTTTTGTGGACTTCGTTTTTTAATTGGTGAATATGAATGAATTATTTTGTGGTGAGTTGAGAAAAAAAATTTTTTTAATAATTTGTTTTTAGACGTTTTGAATTTTATGATGTTTAATCCAATATTCATCATGTATTAAAGAAAGTACAATGAATTTAATGATAGCATGTTTAGAGAGGAAACATCAATATAAGTGTATCAACTTGGATATGTTTGTTGTTATTATGCTTGTATAAATCCTAGACAAAGTCATTTATAAACAATGCGTATCAAGCAAAGAAAGAGAATTGTAAAATAAATCTAACTGATTATAAAATAATTGTGTTGCTAAATCAATATCGTCACAATTATCCAAAAAGCTCCAATCGATTTCAAGTCACACACATCTTTGTGAAGTTTTGTTTAATTTCTTTTTACGACCTAGATTGGCAGAGTACATTTCATACCAGATAGTGTTCGATGGATGGTGTACATCCTCATTAAGCATAACATCAACAGCTTTTTCTACTAGACAAACTTTATTGCATAAAACGATATCTAGTACGCGACTTTTTACATTTACTATATTATATTGATTTAAATCCATGTAATTTTGAAAATTTAATATTGATTCCAGAGCAGGCGAGGCGTTAATATTATTAAACGAAAAATATTCTGGAACATTAAAGTCACCAAGAATAAGGATATCAGAATCAAATAGGTAATTAAGAGAACAGAATGCGTCAAACAATGAGTTATAAATGTCAACAGAGCTATTTGGAGGAATATAAATAGTAAATAAATAGAGATGACTGAGGTTTATTGATATTTTAACACCAATGATCGATAGATGGTATAAATTTAAAATTTGTATTGTCTAGTTTTAAATCTACAGCAAGTATGCAAGAATTAATGGCTAACATAACCCCACCGCCTTTGGTACAATTTGTAGCCTCAAGTTACAATCAGACCTAAAGATGCTGAATTGATCATTATCCAATATTTCAGAGTTTTCTATCTTTTCAGTTAACCACGTTTCCGAGAATGCTAAAATATCAAAGTTACAAGTTGATGAAATATTGTGGAAGGGATTACTAACACTATGCATATCACTGGACTTGGGACTAGAACAGGTGGGGATGCCAGTAAAAGAACTATCTAATTGCTATTGATAACCCAGATCACTTTTTAGTTTTAATATAGCCATCCCAATACAAGAAGACAGAATAGAAATAAAAGGAATTGGGGGACATTTAGTTTCAGAAGTCTATGTTTATTTAAAATCAGAAGTAGATAATATAGTATTTAACCAAAAATTTTATGTTTTTAAAAAGTCAAATTGTACAAGTAATGCAATTATTTGAGAGAACTTTCTTAGAAAGTATAACGCAGTAAATAATTTTGAGCAAAATAATTTATCTCTAATTAAAGAGGATAAGCAAATAACATTACAGTTAAATTCAAATACCGACAACATTTTGTCAATACCACCAAGATGTGAAATTATTCATTACTTACCTACAAGTATGAATGAGGAATGTGTCGTAGTAGCAAGAGAATTGTGTGAAGGAGTTGTTGCAGCACCACAAAACGGTAAAATCCCTGTTAAGATTCTCAATACTCGAGAAAATGAGGTAAATTTAAAGAATTATGTACCACAAATAGAGAAATTGCGTCAGTATTAATTTTGTAAGGTTGATGGTGATAATGTTAACGAACGCAGCAGGAGGCGTAGAAGTAGTTTTAAGCAAAAAGATCCCTTTTAATCCTAAGCATACAAGCATAAGGCTTGAATGGTGTGTATGGAACATTCGTTCCATATGCACCGTTTTTTTACCAAAATTATCATAATTTTCACTTCAGTTCCTAATCCCCAAAATTCCATTTTTTGCCTGATATGCATGATTTCGTGCTTATCAGGATTTTTTTATAAATCAAGTCGATTTTCAGTACACTTCACAAAATTCCATTTATCTTTTTCGGCCATTATCTCATACTTGAACGAACGCATCCAGGCACGATGCAGCATGTAGAGACGACCAAGGCTATGTACTATCCTCCGCCAGTACCGATTCCTCAATGGACGGACTGCGCTTTTAATCACAACAATAATCATAGCGCAGATGATTATTGTCATAAGCCGGTCTAACGGATCACGAGTGAAGAATCCACATAGGCGCGAGAGTGAATCTACCGTAGACCAAGTGTCTCTTGATCAGATCTCACCATAGACTGATCCACCTTCGTGGTTGCGTTGGTCTACGGAAGAACAGGTTCACTCTACCCTCGCGTTCTGGAATTCCTCGTGAGTCCGTGACCAAAGGCTTCAGTGGAAGGTTGAGCGGGCCTCGCCATACCATTGGTCATCGTCTCTACCGGGATCGTGTCTGCTAGCACCATTTTAAATTTTAGGAACTGACTTGAAAAGTGAAATATCTGAAATATGCGATGCCACGTGGCGGTGTGAAAGGGTGCCGGGGCACTTTCGTATATATACCAAGTGACTGCCTCATGAAATCACATTCGAAGAGAATTAATTTTCTGAAAGATCCACGGACGTCTAACGGTGTATATCATTTTGGAGAATATTACAATAAATTTCTAGTATCTATTTCAAGCATAAATTAAATCCCACTCACTAAATTGCCAATTCATGTTCATGTAATACAATTCTCTTTCGGCAATCGATCACTCTCCTTTAAGCGCGGCCGTCGCGGTCGCTGACCCTTGTGGGGGTATCGTGGCTATGGTGGTAGACCTTGCTTTGTGAAGCTTTATATGTAGATTGATGATTATAAAATATATCTTTATATATCTGTTTTCTTCTTTTATTGCATTCTAGTGGTAATTAAGTACTTGTGTTGACCATCTAGTTAACGACCCTCGCATTGTGCGACAGTGACCCTTCGGCTGAAGCCAAAGAGGAGTGAACGAATCCTGTCTGGATAGGAGTCTAAAGTGAATTGTGTATTGTGCATAGTGTCTATATAGTGTTGTATCTTTAGTTCAGGACGTTGCGAAACCTGTATACGAGGAAGCATTCATTGTCGACGGCTACCGTTAATCTATCGATATCGAGATATGGATATATTAAAAGCTTGTCCCGACCTGCGTTGAAGTCAACGGCCAAGAGCTGGTTCAGATGTTGTGATAGCGGCTGGTTGACTTAATCGAATATCAGTCGTTCCCTCCAACTATTACTGATTCACAAGCGTATGGTTAACTGAATCGTTGACACAGCCTTAATAATTTAGTTATTAACAGCCAGTTCCATAATCGACGTAAAGCATCCTTAATTTTAAAAGTCTCCTTTAAGTTCTAAAACGTGTCCCATAATCGAATTTTAAAGGTGCCTTTACTGAAAAGCTTCCTTTTCGCTAAAGTCTCGATTTTGGCCCTTTTTTGAGGAAAAAGTGAACTTTATCGTAAACCTAACCTACAAATTTATTTACTGTCAGTCTGCGTTATTTTATAAAACTGTTTGTCATCTGGGAGATAATAGTTTGGGCTTGGTGTGTTTGAAATACAATGTATCGTTTACTGGATTCAAGTTCCAGTTCATCCTCAGAAAGTGAGGAAGAAAACATAATGGTGTTGAGAAGAGAAAAAATATATAGACCACGACAGCAATGTTTTCAACAATACGACGACATAGAATTTTTCCAGCATTTCCGATTGACAAATCCTATGGTATTAGCCTTGCTTCAACAAATAGTACCTCTAATATAATTTCCTTCAAATAGGTACACAAATAATACTCATATTATATACTATGTTTATTTATTATTCTGAATGCAAATAATTATTACAGGGGTAATAAAGGTTTTTAATAACAGCTGGGGACTTCATGGGCATTTCGAAAACCTCAACCTGTCGAATTGTATATATTCTTAAATATTTACAATATCAGCTGGAACATAATCACTATCCAAAGTGTTCCCTAAGCCCATAACCGTTTTCCAATTGATAATTTTTAGCACCAATTCGACTATGGGATCAGTATTTGTAGTAACAGAACCACCACCACCAGTTCCCCTAATATACGAGCATTCTTGGGCCACAATCTTACGAACTTTTATTTTTAAATTATCAAATTTCGATTTTAATTGGTCTGCATTACGATATTGCAAGCAAGGAATTTGCATTGTAAGCTACTCCTACTCGCACCCAAGCCTTGTCCTTAAATATAAATGAAGCTTCATAAAAATCATCCTCACATAACTCACAATAATTTTACCTTCTCCGAATTTGTTACTTTATTGGTCTCTTTATTTTCAATAATTTTTCTCTCCAAATATATACCATTCAGCAGTTTAACCTCATCCTCTTTCGAGAAAGTGGCTTTTTTTGGGTTTCCTCTTAATCTCATCACTTTCACTCATTATTTATTATATATACCAACACTTTAATAACACAGTAGAAAACACACAAAAACGCAAACGTTATTATGATTAAATAAAATACTGTCAACTGTCACTTATTTTGACTCCTGGCTAATTTCACACGTAACTTTCAGGTCCGCAAACACAATAAATATTCGTAAATTGAAGCTTTATCTAACGGGAGATGCATTCCACTTTATGGAACAGAACCGACTTTACAGAGATTGAAAAGTTCACTTTTTCAAAAAGTTCACTTTTCTAAAAGGACGCTTTTGTTCATATTTATGGAACTGGCCGTAAACGTTGATAATAACATATCAGTTGACCGTGTAAAGAAATTATTTAATCTACTAAACTTTAAACATTTGAATAAAGAAGAGCAAATTTCAATAGAAAATATTTGTGCAAAATTTTCAGAAATTTTTAATTTACCGAGAGACAAGTTGTCTGTTGCAAATTTATATAAACAATCTATACAGTTGAAGGATAATGCAACATCCGTATACAGGGTGGGCCATTGAAAACGAAACACGCCTGTTTTGGGACACTTAGACTAGTTTCTTGAAAAAACACTCGGACTGGTCGATTTTTGATTATTGGGAGACAACTTTTGATGTCAAACTTGACATTGACACATCAACCCCCTAGCCCCAGCAACTCCTAACTCAAGAATTTAAATAGGGAAAGGGGGTCGAGCGACCCCTCATTTGAAGCGTCTTTCTATTCTCTATGCGTCAGCATGGTCAAAATTAGTTTTTCTCAATTTTTTTTTCGTCCCCATGAAAAGCACCATCTAGATTAACTAAGGTGATGGTGTTGTTTGGGAAAAAAATCCTGAAACATGTATCCTTTTATCTTTTGAACGGCACATGTTGATGTCAAGTTTGACTTTGTGAGGTCAACCCCCTAGCTCCAACAACCCCCAACAAGAACAAAAATTAAGGTAAAGTGATCGAGTGACCCCTCATTTTAAATGTCTTTTGATTCTCTATGCGAGTGCATGATTGTGTTTAAGTTTGCAAAAATGGGAAATAAAGTGTAGAAAAAATATTGAAACATCAAAATTCAACGTCAAAATAAATTTTGATTAATTCAACAAATGCTCAAATTGTGCGCCACCAACTTCCATACAATGGCAGAGTGAATGGTCGTCTCCAATTCTTCTTGTTCTCAAAAAGGTGCAATATATTTTTCACATTTAGATCTTAGTCAAGGATATTAGATTCAAGGATATTATCAAGTAGAGTTAGATAAAGAAAGTAGGAAATACACAGTGTTTACAACTAATCGCGGCCAGTGGCAAATGACTCGTTTACCAATGGGGTTAAATACAAGTCCGAGTGCTTTTTTCCCGTATAATGACAGTTGCCTTGTCTGGCTTGAACTACGAAAAATGCTTTGTATACTTTGACGATTTAATAGTATTTACAAGAACATAGTAAAAATACTAGAGTGAGTGACATAAATTTAATGTTCGGACTATTTACAATTAATTTGTTTTGTTGATGGAAAGATGTAAAAATTATTTTTTTCTGTTTAGTTTTATTATTATTTTTATTTGTCAATTACATATTACCCCTTTTAGTTTACTTTAATAAATTAAAATAAGTTTCGCTTATATTTTCTATATTAGTGCGGTTGTTTATTGTTTATTGTTACAAATTAAAAGACATAACAACGCATGTAATATGTAATTGACAATTAAAAATAATAATATAACTAAACAAAAATAAATTTTTTACATCTTTACATCAACAAAACAAATTAATTGTAAATAGTCCGAACAATAAATGTATGTCACTCACTCTAGTTCCAATATTCTCATAAGTTACATGTTATCAAGGGTAACATAAACATCTCAAAACACCAGGCACAAAATATTTTAGCATTTAGTTCCTTTTAAGATCTCTACAAAATCAGACATGAAAATGTACCTTATATTAATTATTATGTAATTTTTACCACACCTAAATTGTAAGTACATACTGTGAATTCATTATAAATAATTTTTAAAGTAAGTTCTCTATCTAGTTCTCTGAATATGGTTTAATAAAACCGAAACGTAAGAAAATAGTTTTTTATTTTACCACATGACCGAAAACCTAGGACTCTACACATCAAATTAAATCAAATGATAATGAATTTATAGTACAGACAGACACATCAAATACGGCTATAGGAGCACTATTGACAAATAAAAATAATAAACCTATTGCATAGCGAAACCTAAATAAAGCCGAACTAAACTACCCTACAATACAAAAAGAATTATTAGCCATTTATTGGGCAGTAGTTAAACAATTTCGACCATTCCTGTATGCAAGACATTTTAAAATTATAACCGATCATCGACCTTTAGTATATTTATTCAATTTAACCGACCCATCAAGTCGATTAACAAAATTTCGTCTAGGATTAGAAGAATATGATTTTCATGTAGAATATGTGAAGAGAAGCGAGAATGTGACTGCAGATGCATTATCGCGAGTGATTGTAACAACCGATGAGTTAATAATAGTTTATTAATCCTTTAGATCACGATGCATGATATAGGATAAGTCATGTTTATAATACAAAAATATTAACATAGATACATATACGAACAAAGACATAGATAAAAGTTTACGTAGATACATACATCTACATACATAAATAAAATATAAAAATACAACTAAAGTTACATACACAAAATACTAAGCATGAATGAGAATTTGATTGCAGTTATGACAAGAGCTCAGACTAAAAATAGAGGAAAATAGTATCGTACATAAAACTAAATCAGAAAATAGGAATTCAACAAGTGTTTGGCCTGATCACACAAATATTGTCGAAATTCTTAAAGAATCTAAAAATAGCATAGAATTGGTGATAATGTCAGAAAAAGATTTTCAGGGAGTAAATAAATTAGACCACCGTTCTACTAAAAAAGGAAGTAAGACATTTTCAAAAAGTAAAATCGTATTATCAGTATTTTTATGGTATTATACAAATTTTTTTCACTAACAAACATTTTTAATGTTAAAACCAAAACAATTTAAAATAATTTCGTGATGATGAAAAGTGATTCCTAACAATAATTACAAATACCGATATCGATTAATCGCAAACTATTAAACGTAGCTAGTACATACAAAGTGTGTAAACTAAACAAGAACATAGCGAATTCGTTGAAACTTGACATATACATTTAAAAATACATATATTTCAAGAAACTGAATAGTCCCGAACCGTACGTGGTTTGTCGGAGCCGCCTACTTCAAAAACCGTGGGATGAACTAGGTTTTCACATCCATAATAAAAATTGTCAATTGAACCATGAGAAATTTAAAAAAAATAAGAATGACTTATTATATTTCCATTTATAGAGAAATATTAATTTTTTACATTTTTATCAAATTATTTTTACCAATTTTACGTTTGCTTCCTTTATTTTCTGCTTGTTTATCTGTGAGTGTATTCTGCAAAATGAAAAAGTACATAATCATTGAATAAGTACGGATTTTCGAGTAGTCTAAAATTTTATATTATATTGAATGAAACACACTTTGTATCTAAAGAAGATCGGAGTCCATAGCATCTAAATCTTCTGCGTCGTTTAGATCCTCGATAATTTTATCCATGTATTAATTTAGACATTGTACCTATTTCCGTAAATTTGTTAGCATCTTAAACCTGTTTTTCTGTTGCGGTTGCAGGAGATAAGCTGCAATATTGATTCTGCTGTTGGCACAAAAAGTGTTGTCACAGGTTGTAAGAGCCGTTAATTTTCTTCTATCCACTCTTGTGGATTTTTTTCATTGCCAAGCCATTTCGGATTTCGTTTATATCATTTGACAAAAACTGTTATTGATGGAGGGTTACGATTACTGAATTTTGCTTAAATTTGGTTTTCACGTAGTTAACATCCGTCGCATAAATGTCTTTATAAGTTTTATTTGTCTGCCTTATAACTGTATGCAATAAAAATCCACCTTCAAATTACATAAATAATAAGTATAGAGTTAGAAAGACTTCGCAATTTTCTTGCTTATTTTATGAATTTCGGTGCATGTTGACTATACTGTGATCCTGTGACATATCGTTGGATATGAGAGGAGATTGAGGGATGAGTCGAACATATATATTATTTTGATTCTTTTCAAATCACCCCTCCCTGTCTTTGTAAATTCCGAAAAACTGCAAAATTTTGAGTTGTTGAGTTGTTGGGCATGACTTTTTTAATATAGCAATAATCTCCCATGAAACACTTTTTTGTTTAATTTTGCTTAATCTATCTCATGTTAAAGTTATGGCACTCAAACCTCTAACACTCTGTAATGCGTACAAATCATATATCGACAAACTGGCAGAGCAACCCTGGTCCTAATTCCACCCTTATGATTTTTCAAATTGCAAGGCATTGAAAAAATTTAAAAAATTGCAAAAGCACGAAAACTTCAAACACTATTTCCAAACGAATTTCCGAGAGACTGTTCTGGTAAGAAATCCAAGGTAGAGGATTGAATCTAATAGAACTACATCGTGAATTGCACGGTCACGCTCTGATTTTAGGCTCAGGAAGAGTGAACGAAAAAGATTAATTTTGACGTCTATTGTTCTGAAAATGCTAAAATCTCACGCGTTACGTCATTCTGCCTAAGTCATGCTTCATAATATGCAATATGAAACTGATTTTCGATGTCCTACTAGGGAACCAAAAACATTTGTTTAGTCCCGCTCTTGAAACATACAGTTTCTTACTTGGATACAATACTTAGTTTAGGAATTAATGTAATTACCTTTATTCCTAAATAAAGTCATTTTATTATTATTATTATTATTAATACTCGAAACCCTTTGTTTTGTTCACTCAAAGTTGTTTATATGGAACGTGTGGGCAAAAGTAGTGAGTGAAAATATTTTCGCCCACTCTTGTGTCATTTTCGCCCACTCTACTGTCACTTTCGCCTACCCTACTGTCCAATTACCAATTATTGTCAAACTACAATAAAATTCGGACGAAATTTTTCCATTTCATTTATTTAAATTATTATTATTATTAGCAAGAAATCTAAAGCAAGGTATTTACCTTGTTTTAGATTTCTCCAGCAATATATGAAACGTAGCAGCATTAGTTTCTTTTAGAATGTCTGCTGGCACAGTAATATCATCATTTACTCCCATTATTTCACAATTTTATAAAAAATGTTCACCACGCGTCAGGTCAATAATTTTCTTGACAACTACAAATGTTTATATTTACACGAACCATAGCAACGCAACCTGCCATCTACGTTGATTTACACTTCATACAAAACCATAAACTAAAGTAGCTTTTACAAAATTTAATAATTCTTTAACATTTTAATGGTAGGATTAAACAAAATGCTATACAACACTGGTGAAGAAACGAATTCGCTCACTTGTGTGCTTTGCGTTCTCGGCTGACGCCTCGTGTGCAAAGTGCACACGTGTGAGCAAAATTCTTACTTTCTTCACTTGTATTGTGATATACTATTCCAATGTTAAAACTTTTGTATTTATATGGTCTCTTCGATTTACCACCGTCAGACAGGAACCTTTCGTCGTCGAATTTGCACGCCATTTCCCTTACTAAGACCACAGTTTAAATATTCGTTTAATTATAAAAATAAACTGTAGGTACATAAAATATATCTACATCACATAAACAAGTATAATCTGTTGGTTTCCAACTATCTCTTCTCATTTTGATAAACCATTATTTTCTCCTTGCTGGGACTCTGGGGAAGCGTTTCATTAAAAAGTCCTTTTTTGCAAAGTTACTGCAATTTGCTGCTGTACAACCATGCATTTCGTCCCTAACTTTTCCAAATTTCAAAGCAGTAAAATTCGTTTGCATGGTATTTCTCACAGATGCGTTAGGTACGATAAGTAACAAAAATGACTAGTTTTCAATTAGATTTAAATTGAATATAATAGGGTATTTTACGGTTTTTCGGGAAGTATCTTAAATAGTTTATATGGTTAGTAATGATCCACCCGAATTTTTTTTTTTTTTTTAATAAAATTTCTAAATAGTCTAAAACGGCATTTTTAATTTCAATTTTTAAATTTCGCGCTAAAACCCTAACCACCATGATTTGTTTGGGCGTGACGTCACTACGATAGTCAACTCACGCATACAGATACGCTTTATATGGTATTATAATTAGTTTTCTCTTTTAATTGTCTAATAATGAGTTATAATCTCTATTATTGGTGTGTACTGCGTGTAGTGTAGGAGTACAAGTATAAAAACATTAGAAAAGTCGTTTATTTTCATTTAATATAGTCCTTATAAGTGCCGAATGATATTACAATGAGAAACAATAATTTGGTTTAAACTTGTAAGAAGAAAACCAAAATTATTATCAAAAGGAAGTGTAAGTACTGTAACTAATAGAAATAAAAAAAAACGAAAAGTAATTATTGTCATAAAATGTGTTCGTAAATTAGAGGTTATATGTCAGAGTTTGTGAATAATGTTCCAAAAAAGCTGTAAATCAATGAAAAAGAAGTAAATTGTTTGTATGTTATAGCTATTAACATATCAAGGAAATTTATGACTATCATAACTGCCGCAGATGTCGGTTTAAAATCCGAGCTCGTAGAGCGAGGATTTTAAGACATCTAAGGCTGTTATGAATCATAACATCCCTGATTTGTTCAATAGTTTATCGGTTTCAGAAAATAAAGACATTATTAATAGATATTACCTTTTGATATTCTCTTATTAATAACGTTTTCATTTTATTAGTTGGTCAAGTCTGTATGGGTTGATTTGTAGCCATGGTTGCAGTTATATTTTGTTTGTTTTTATTTGTTACCTTTTTTCATATTACATAAATGTTTACATTTTTAATGTCACAACGGCTACATAAAAATGGACCTTGGATTGCCTGAAAATACATTTCAGTTGGATTTCAGTATTTAATTATTATTGTTTGGAGTTTTCTGTCTGTTTGTATTAATAAATAGCCCTATAGGTTCATTATTTATTATTTCATCTGTTGACAGTTATTGACAGATCTGTAATATTACCGTACAAGCAATAAATATAACTGTACAACTTATGACTTATTTACCAGCCTACTTTTGCATATGTAAACAAAGGATTAATATCCTGAAACCGATAAAAGTTTAAAAACAATATGGAGGATTATACTGAATATAAAATAGTAGGTTCGGTTAAAAGAATCCGAATAAAACCAAATTGCAAACCATCCAAATTCAATTGATTGTCAAACTTATATTAAACGTTTAAGTTAACCTTTTATAATCTGTGCGTTTCGTTTACTAACGTTTATTATAATAGTGACGTCACATACGAAACCATCGGCTAATGTTTCAGTATTCGCTATGTGCGCGATGTCAGCGCCGCGTAGCGTTCACAACTTTGTGGGCTGTGACGTGTCTGTCAAAACAGTGTTATAAAATTGGAAAATTAAAATTTCACATGAATTGCATTAAATTTCATTGCATTGCATCAATTTGTGTGGCCAAAGAGTCATAACAAAAGCGTTTTCTTTCAGTAAAATGAAAAAAGGTATGTAAATTCGCATAAAATGTAAATTTTGGTTTAGACGTACATATTTGGTTATATTTACTTATAATTTTGTTATAAAACAAGGAAAATAAAGCTATATCTATATAAGTTCTTTTATTACAATCTGATAAACATAATATATTGTTGCTGTACCACTAATAATAAATAACAATTTGTTATACACCACTTTTTAGACAAAAAAATGAGCATAGTTATAGAAATCGGATTCGAGAATGTAACTCAAAACTCACATGACTTTTGACCCTCAAACTCAATTGAAAGGAAAACTGTTGGTACCTATCTACTGAACACGTCAGGGATGTGCAAGAGTTAAGAACAAAACATAACCAAAAATCGATAATTCAAGCTAACCATTTGTTTCGTTGTTCTAATTTCCAAGCTCCCGTAGGAAGTCGATAAAATTTGCATTTACTATTCCGTCCGGTATTTTGCAATTTACAACACAGCAACTATAGTGGCCCATTTTTAAATTCGTTTACAAAATTTACTTTTATATCTAAAAAGATATATTCGATATTTAGCTATCACTGTGCATTTCCTACACTTTTACCAACAACAGACAATTGTTTCGACCTGTTAGGTCTCATCAGTGTTGTACAGGTTTGGTACGGGTATATCAGAGATATCCCAAGTGAAGACAATTCCAGTGTAGTAAATATCGAATGTATCTCAGTTTGGATCCGATGAGAATCGGGGCTGGGGCAATGTAATCCTCAAGAAATACCTATAAAATTTACTTTTGTAAACAAACTGTGACCACTACTACTGACAGCCTACTTTATTGCAAATTTTGTCCACTGCGAGCGCTGCCATCGAATTCATTACCCCCACCCTATACTCTGCACATAGCGAATAGACTGAAAATCTCACTTTTTAAAACTTGAATATTAAATTAATCTTGTATTTTTATCAATAAAAACCTATATGTTTAGGTTTTTCCATGCACAGACCATTGTATGTTCATTATTCCACAATTTATTTTTTATAGTGTAAAATACCCTCTTAAATTATTGCCGCTTTTCCAAATTTTAAACATTGTTTGCATCCAATTACCTGTCAAATGACGTATTCACTAAGTGAGCGTATAGTTCTTATAAAGTTTTGAAGCACAATATTTACTTTGTACACTTAATACAATTAAATGTCAAAGTGAAGGAAGGGCGCTATCGAGAAACTGAAAATTGTTTCGGGGTCCTGAAGTCGTCCCGAGTCCGAAACGGTAATCGGTTCCTTCCTAGGACCGATATTAAGAAATCATTAAATTTCGCTGGATCGACTATAATGTGCAATCTATCGGACGCACTATGGATTTTTTGATGAATTTTGCGAAAACACGAAAATTTTTAACTTTATTTCCAAATGAAAACAGGCCGCCGGGCCACTGTTTTGACAAGAAATCCAAGCTCGAAAGTCCAACTTGAAAATACATTGTGAATTGTGCGGTCCAGCTGTGATTTTGAGGTCAGCAGCCCGAACTAAAAAGTGACATTTGTGACGTTAACGAAAAATTTTAAAAAATTTTAAAGTTTTGACAAGACCTGCGCGCGCATGAAATTTGGAGGTTCTGCGCGGCATCCGGCCTTTTTAATTTCGCAAATTTTTCAAAACTCTTCGACATGGGGTATTGAAACGCTAATAACTTTTTAAATACTCGAAGGATCGTAATGAAATATAGCTTTTGGGATTTTCCCGACACGAAGACGCCTATTAAATAGTATATTATGTTACTAGGAGTAGAAGGCGACCATTATTGTTGAGCAAAGAAGTTTGCTCAGCTGAGGCGCAAGCCGAGGCAGCAAACTGGGCGAAAGACATAATGAGCCTTCTACTCCGAGTGACATATACTATTTTTTCTTCAAGCGTTAAAATCAAAAATATCAAAACTTTAATTTTGAAAAATGACATCAGGTCAAATGCGTTCAAGCTTAGTAAAAAAAAAATTGGTAATACTAACCATTTTATTTATTAATGAAACATGACAGGTGAATTTGCAATTTCAAGTATTTCAGGTGGTACGCACTGCATTTCTTCAGACTTTTTCGCTTTTAAATTAAAAAAACGGCTAGACGCGCGACCTCAACTTTTAAAGTGAGAGTTTATGACAAGTCATAACTTAGCCATGGATACATTATATCATTTTTGTACTAGGAAAAAAACGAGTAATATTTGTACTAGTACAATAATAGGCTCTTTATACAGGACGTGTTGCATTATGTAATGTAAGTATTGTTATACGTTTGAAGAAAAAAATAATAACATGACTGCCGGTACCACGTGATTTAGACAACCAATCAAAAATTGGTTACTCTGTTGTCATCACTGTTTCTATAAGTCATGCTTCATAATATGCAACATGAAACTGATTTTCGACCCCATATACGAAAACAAAAACATTTCCAATGTTAAAATTGGTTACTCTGTTGTCGCCACTGTTTCTATAAGTCATGCTTCATAATATGCAACATGAAACTGATTTTCGACCCCATACTACGAAACCAAAAACATTTCCAATGTTAAAAGGATAAAATGACCAAAAGTAAATTTTTATAGGGTAAGTTCAAAACATTACAATCCTACGCCACAGTAAACGTAAACCTCCCATTTAAAAACGTTGTGACTGAGAAGAAATCGCCTACACGTGGCGAAATGGATAAACTAGTAAGTGTATGTATTCGACACATACACGTGGCATCTTGGACCCACCTATATGTATGTGTATTCAATAGAATTACCCATGGCAAACAACGTGTTAAAACTGAACTTAAAATGTTTGGTATTACTACAATTGAAATTTCTGTGGTAAAAATGCTGTTCTGCTTGAGTGTTACATTCTTTAGGTATGTTCATTTTACTCCGTCACATGAATTAATCGACTCTACCAATTCATTATCTTACAAATTCGTTTAACCCAGTCAAATTAGACAAATCGGTGGAAAAAATTCCCAGAGAGTTGGAAATTTTTCAAACGCTTTCTTTACACTTGGGTAGACATATATCAAAAGTCCCCGAGGGTGGGGGGTGAGCTCGAGGAGGGGAGGGGGGTTAAAGGTACCATTTTTAAGTTGTTCGCTTATATCTCGGAAACGATCACTCCTATCGGTTTTTGCCCCCTTACCACAATTAAAGCTGACAAAATATCCTACAGAAATGGTCCTAAGCATTTTCCGTAGGACTAACGAGTTATAGGGCGACAAAAGAAACATCATTTAAAAAAATGTGCTTTATCCGCATTTAAAACAGAATTAGGATTGTGATTTGAACAAACTGACAGTAAATTGAATTTATTGGGTCCAACACTTCATTAGAGCAGGGTGTTGGGTCACAGGGGTCCATGAAGTCTTCAGAGTCGTCCTCATATGCTGCATTTTCTCTTCAACCTAAACACTGAAAAGCGAATTACAGTCTTGTTCAGTACAATATTAATAGATAGATGATTTGATAGAGATGATTTGAATAAAACTTGGTAAATTGAATAAATAACACGACCTCCTTTATCCCTGAAGACTCTGAAAGTCTTGTGCGGGAGGGAATGTATTGGGTCCAACAGTTCATTCGAGGGTGTCAAGTCTTCCGGGTCATCCTCATATGCTGAATTGTCGTCTTCAACTGGAGGGCCGTTAGTGCACGCGCCCTCACAGTTACCGCATATTGAAGAGCAATGGATACCTGCTTTGCGGCATCCACAACATGCCCCACAACCTTTGGTACAGCTGCAGAATATTGTTGAAAGGATGGCAGCTGGGGCAGGTTGATCTAAAGTTGTCAAGGGTTGAAGATCTCCATCTGCTCCTTTCATCCAAACCCAATCAGTAGGTTCCAGTTTGTTGCCCAGCCAATCTTGAACTTGCAAATAGACTCTGTATAAGTGTTGCAGTGCAGGGCCTTCAGTTGGTGGTAGAGAGGGGAAGTCTGACTTCACCCTTGTGCTGGATTTTAGAAATGCTGCGTAGCGCTGTTTGTCCAGGTCTGTTACTCTGGCGCTGTACATTGCTAGGAACATCTGTTCCCCGGCGTTTGCAACTTCCTCAGTTGTTGAAGTATTTGTGTAAAATACTTTGGAGATCAAATGTAGGATGCTGTCCCTCATGAGTAATTAAGCAATTATTGACTTACCTTTCCGGAAAATTGTATAGCAGTCGCTAAAACAGTGAATGAACAAAATGCTCTTGGCAAAATCAAGTTCCTGCAATTCCTTGGAGGGTAATAACTTTTGCTTCCCTCATTCCCCTTCCCAGGTTTGAAAAACTTTATCTCTCGTTCCGTTGGAGCTAAAGCGATCAGCAGGACCAGCAGATCCACATCCTCGCCAATGACAAGCGGTGAACAATCACATTCTGCTTTCTCCAAAGCGCACCGTACAATAGTTGTATCCGCATCAGCATCAGCATCAGCCTGTCTAACTTCTAAACCCTCTGCAATCATTTTCCGAGACAGCATACTGATGAATCTGTCCTTATTTTTTTCATTACCTAAATAGTGTTGTTGCCGTGTCGTCACTACCATATCTTAGGTGAAATCAATGTCGACTGATGCGGAGGTGATGGTGGTGCGACTGTGCAGTATATTCATCATAGTGTTTTTTTAAGTTAAGCCACATATTGATTGAATATCACTGAGAAGGTTGATCCTATACCCCACCTGACTCAATTTAACAGGAATCCACCATCAATCAAGTGTGAACTTTTACGCAAGGAGTGCTGCGTTGCCAAATTGTCGCCCTGTAGAGCAATATTCCTTCATCCGCGGGGGAAAAAAGAGTCCCCTTCAGGCAGGTCAGTTTAGTTGGTGGGCGCTCTACATACACTATTTCCATAAATATAAATACTTACCATATACTAATGAAATGTGTTTGGAAGGATTTTTAATGCAATTTATGTAGAATCCAAACTTCAGAAGCCCGTAGCTCGCTTACGGTTAGTCCTACGACAAAAATGTGGTAAATCATTTGTAGTAAATTTTGTTATCTTTAATTTTGGTAAGGTAAAAATCGATAGGAGTGATCGTTTCCGAGATATAAACAAAAAACTGAAAAATAGTACCTTTAACCCCCCTCCCCTCCTCGAGCTCACACCCCACCCTCGGGGACTTTTGATATATCTCTACTCAAGTGTAAAGGAAGCGTTTAAAAAAAATTCCAAATCTCTGGGAATTTTTTCCACCGATCGCCCTAATTTTGTCTAATTTGACTGGTGTAGTTGGCATATTTTGATGATAAACTTCTATGATTAATTGATTATTTAGTTCGCATATTATGTAATTTTTTTAATTATGAAATTATACGAATAGGAATCTAGACCTAGTGCAACCGAAATTAATAAGTTCTTTACTAAATAGTTTTGAGCTTAACTTGCTTCTAATACCCAAACAATTTATGATGATATTTTACAGATTCGTCATCCCGCAGATCCAACTCAATGCATTCGCTGTCCTCAAGGAACTATACCTGATACTCATCACGTAAGATGTAATACAATTCCAGAGGAATACTTGCAACCAGACAGTGGATGGGCCATTGGAGCTATGGCATTTAGTTCTACAGGCATACTTATTACCATATTTATATTTGGTGTTTTTACAAAATATAATGAAACTCCTGTAGTGAGAGCATCTGGACGAGAACTGAGTTATGTTCTTTTAACTGGAATACTCATGTGCTACAGTGTTACATATGCTTTGGTTTTGAAACCTAGTGATATAGTTTGTGGAATACAAAGGTAAGACTTTTATTTTTTACTTATATTAATCATATTATACTATATGAATTGTTGGTCATCTTACTAACTGAAACGCTATTCTGTAGATAAATAGTTTATACAATCTACAGGGATATCCAACGAAAATGACCACCCCTAATAACTTCTTTATTTTTGATGCTATAAAAAATTTTTTTCTATAAAAGTTGTAGGGTTTATTGAAAGCATTTATGTATTTAGAAAAATAAATGAGAGTCGTTTGGAGGAGATGTGGTTTTAACTTGCATTTTTTCAAATGGAGCATCCCATTTTCTTTGCATTTTTGAAATCAAGGTACTTTTCTCATTTCGAATATATAGATATATATCATATTATCTTTTAGGGTTTTCTAATTATTGCAATTTTTGTGACCCGAAAACAACAAGGAAATAAAATAACAGAAAAAATGTTTATTTTTAGAATGCATTAGTCTTGGCTAATTTAGATATTAATTACAACTATAAATAAAAGTAATTAAAACTATCCTACATAAACTGTTCAAAATGGCGCCCTTCATGTTCGATACAAAGCCGATACCTTATTTGAAATAAGACCTATACTTTTATATTTCCGATTTGTAATAAACGTACAGAGTGGCCCAGCTACGGTGTCTTCGTCATTTAGTGAAACCCCTTTGTACGCCTCTGAATTTCACAAATATGCGAGTTGCATTTTTAGTACCTTCAGAATAGCAACCTTGGAAACATTTATAGAATATTTGAAGTTGGTTAACGAATTTTCTTTTTTTAAAGTCCATAAATCTCATTTTACACAAAACTGATGTGGCGATTTTCATTACGTCATATTTATTGATCTCTTATTTTAAACACGATCTGTTATTGCATTGGAAAATTTTGTCTCAAAAGGACAATTTTTAAAAGAAATAATGAATTTCATAGAAATTACTATATGTTTATAACAACGCAAGATATGGAAAAATGTTGAAAAACTCCCGAGGTATGAGCCTTAGAAATAACCCGACAAAAAAAGAATCTTTCTAGGGTCTCTCAGAATTGATACATTATTGATCAAAAAAATTATTTTTGCAAAACTGACACCCTGTTCAACAAAAAAAAAACGTAAACAATTAGTCAACGTTAAGATGCCAAGGATGGGGCTTTACGGCACTAGGTCAATATTTAGGGTTGACAAAAAAATGGTTACAGCTTGTTAAATATAGTGCTTTTTAGGTGTCTCAGAAATTTTGCACAGTAGTTTAGATTAGCCAAAATTAACATATACAACAGAGAAGACATTAAATTGCAAAGGCAAAATCTGAAAGGCATGTGACTGTGACTAGCGCTTACCCACCGATAAAATATAGTTCTCGTAATATATTAATGTTATAATTATTTATGTAATAAGGATCATAAAGACAAGCATTATGGTACTAGCCGTGAATATGACACGGCTTGTACCATAATGCGTGCTTTATGATCCAAATTACATACAATATTTTATCTGGTGGCATCTATATAAAATTATTTATATTTCTAAAAATATAAAAATTTTTATTTTTGAAGTGATGACAGATGCATTAAGTTATTTATTTAAAAAATATTAAGTGACCTATGCCTTACCGTTTCCTCGACAACGGATCAACAAATTATTTATTTACTGTCAAACACTGCTATAAGTTGCAAATTGAATATGTATTAATAGGCCAGTCTAATTAAATCCAAAAAAGCGTTTTGAGGAATTAGTTTCCAGTAAGCTGGAAATCGTTTTAATACCTTCAATTGGTCCTAAATGCGTGTAATCTGAGTTTGCACCATCCCAGGAGGAGAGAGCCAAAAAAACCGGGAAATTTTTGCACTTTTTCAGTTTTTGCTTGTAACTCGAAAACGGTGCGTCCGTCGGACGGAAAATGTCATCCCATTCAATATTATAGAGGGTTAAATTCTGCGTCGAATGAACATCTAAAACTTCAAATTTGGTTCAGTGGAAACCGGGAAAATTTCTCATTTCGGTGCAAACTTACGTTTTGCGACTTACCAAGACCACATATCGTTGAAACAGATACTCCTATTAAAAAAAACATAGAGTAAAAGTTGTAGAGAATAAAATTTCACGCTATATAGACACCTCAATTTTCAAATTCAGTCATTTTGAAAGACTAAAGTTGGCATCAATTCAAAATCGGGTTTTTCGATATTTTGAGTCAATTTAAAGAGATTTGAAGTAGTATTAATGAAAAACATTTTTTTTAACAGAGTTGTATATTGCCATTAAATCTTTAATTAGTAAGTATTATTAATATCAATTAATTAATAAGTAATTAAACATAGTTGTTAATAATTTAGGTGCAATGAAGTAACAAAAACATTTATAATTGACATGACATTTAAAATATGAATAAATATGTTATAGAAAGCAATAGGCAGCACAAGAAGAGGCAGCATATTATGTTCGCATTTTTTCTTAGATGTTGATGGCCCTTCATCTACGAAGCTCTCAAGCTGCGATGTCATGTCGAGGCCCTCCCCATCGGTATCATCTTGAAAGGGACTATCTTCACCTATTTCCGCTACTACGGCGATCGGCATGTGGGACACTCCCTTATCCTCGAACGATGCTGAATTCGAGCATGACAGAATATGTTGGGGAGCATTTGTTGATGGTAGAGAGGCTAGATTGAAAATTGGCTCTATGAGGGATTTTCGGAATATTCTGCGGGTCTACCTCTAAATCCAGGGCTGGTATGATAGACCAAAGGATCCTCTCAGCTGGGGTTGGAGGAGGACGGACCTTGGCCTGCTCCCCACCATGAACACCAAGGATCCAGCTCCACCTGAAATCCTCAACACAGTGTTCTGCGGATGTACGAAGGGGTGTACAGGGAAGTGCAGCTGCTGGAAAGTAGGCATGAAATGTTTAACAATTTGCCTCAACTGCTACACCCAGTCATGCTCGAATTCAGCACCGTTCGAGGATGAGGGAGTGTCCCACATGCCGATCACCGTAGTAGCGGAAATGGGTGAAGATAGTCCCTTTCAAGATGATACCGATGAAGAGGGACTCGACATGACACTGTAGCTTGAGAGCTTCGTAGATGAAGGGCCATCGACATCTAAGAAAATGCGAACATGAATGCTGCCCCATTTTGTGCTGCATGCCTATTGATTTCTATAACATGTTTTATTCATATTTTAAATGCCATGTCAATTTTAAATGTTTTTATTACTTCATTGAACCTAAATTATTAACTATGATTAATTACTTATTAATTAATTAATATTAATAATGCAGAGAATACTACTTACTAATTAAAGATTTAATGTCAATATACAACTTTGTTAAAATTAAAAATATTTTTCATTCATACTAGGGTCCTCGAATCTCCTTAAAATGACTCGAAATGTCGAAAAAACCGATTTTGAATTGATGCCAAATTTAGTCTTTCAAAATGACTGAATTTGAAAATTGAGGTATATAGCGTGAAATTTTATTCTCTACAACTTTTACGCTATGGGTTTTTTAATAGGGGTATCTGTTTCACAGATATGTGGTCTTGGTAAGTCGCAAAACGTAAGTTTGCACCGAAATAAGAAATTTTCCCGGTTTCTACTGAACCGAATTTGAAGTTTTAGATAATAATAATAATAATAATAATAATAATAATAATAACATAGAAGCACTGGGTTTATCGACAGAGCTGACCTTCGCATTTTTAAGGTCAGCGGGGCTGAAGTCGGAGACCGAGGGATACATTGTGGCCTGCCAAGACGGTGTTATTAACACATTGGTCTATCGCAGTCGCGTGATGGGTGTAGAGGTACCTGATATCAACTGCAGGACCTGCCGTCAGGCGCCGGAGTCGCTCATGCATTTATTATCTGCATGCCCGATTTATGCGACTTCGGTCTACATCCAACGACATAACGCGGCTTTACGAGTGCTATACTACCATCTACGGCACTCGTACCAGATAGACCAAACACCAGTGCTGCCTTACGTCCCCGGAGATATCGAGTCCGTTGTCGAGAACGAGAAATGCCGGATTTACTGGAACTACTCGTTCCCGACCGTCAGGCGAATTCACGCCAATAAGCCTGACATAGTCCTCCTCGACCATCAGACCAAGGTGATGTATGTCATCGAGTTCTCAGCACCTGCTGAGACAAACATCGCCTTGAAGGAGGAGGAGAAACGGACTAAATACAGAGATCTCCGGTACGAGCTCCAAGTGCTATACCCAGGCTACTCTGTCAAAATGGTCGTCCTGATAATCGGTGTACTCGGAGGTATGAAGCCCACGCTGCTCTCCGCATTGAAGACCATGCCTGCCTGCCAAACATCGGCAGAATGGTTGGCTGGTCAAATGCAGAAAGCGGTCATCCTGGGATCCCTTCGTCTACTTAGAGCACACGAGTCTGGAATCTACAGTGACTAACCCTGCGGGATGTGGGGAGTTGCTGTAGATTATTCGCTGGCGCTCTCTCTGTGTGGTGTCGGAGGCCACAGGGAGACTGTCCAGCACTTTCTTCCGGAAACGGAAAAAAAAAAAAAATAATAATAATAATAATGTCTTTATTACCATAGTATATGAATTATAACAAATAAAATTAAATTAAATCAAAATATACCAGTTCTATACTAAAGGTAAAGGCGAAGTTCACCTCACGGTGCTCTACCACTTAACCCAATGCGTAAATAAAATTATAATCATATTATATTTGCACATAACGGCTGACAAGATATTAACAAAAAGAAACCATAGATACTCAATAAAGACAAGTTCTATAGTAAAAATCAAGGAAGAAAAAAAAATGAAAGTAAACTAAGAATGATAAGATAAATATGATAAAATAAAATAAAAAATTAAATACCTATGAGAAAGTCTGAAAGATAAATTAGTAAAAAATTAAGCGCACAAATTAAATTACTGAAATCGATGAAGTGGCTCTTACGAATTTAATCAACAATGAAATCATTGATAAATATAAGATTTTTCATTGATAACTTAAATTTTTTATAAGTCAATAGTTTCAGAGAATTAGGTATTGAATTGTAAAGCTTGGTAATTGTGTAAGAAAAAGATCTTTGATAGAGAGCAGATCTGTGAGGTGGTGGAGTTAACAAGGATCGATTTCTTGTGGTTAAGCTATGAACACTGCCTCTCGTTACAATTTTATCAAATAGATAACGAGGTATTTGGGTACATACCAATTTATGATAAAAACAGCAAGTGTGCAGGATACGTCTCTGATGCATTGTTAACCACTTTAATTCCCTGATTTTATCACTGGCAGAATCATATCTTTTGATTCGGAAAATGAACCTGACACATGAATTCTGCACACGTTGAACCCTTGCCTGATCTTGCTTAGTGAGACATGGATGGTAGACTATATCCGCAAAATTAAAATGACTCAAGACCAATGCATTACATAACATTGCCTTAGAATTCCTATCAACTATACTTGAACAACCATATAACAATCTTAAATTACAATACGCTTTCTTTACATTTTTAGTAATATGTTCACTGAACCGAAGATTGAAATCAAGATGGAGACCCAAGTTCCGAGCAGAATCAACAAATTGAAGTTCAACCGAGTCCATCTCAAGCTTGAAATTTTCTAGACAATGCAGTCTTTGTATTTTGTTTCCAAATAAAATAACTTTAGATTTATCGGGATTTATTGACAAGCAATGATGCTCCGAAGCTACAAGTAATTTGGATAGATCGTAAAGTAAATCTGCGCATCATCTGCATAATAATGGCATTCACAATTAGATAAAAAAGATGTAAATTTAAAAGTATATAAAGTAAACAATAACGGCCCCAATATCGAACCCTGGGGAACACCGCTATTAATAGACAAGAGATCTGACAAGGTTTCGCCTATTTTAACCAATTGGTATCTATTATTTAAGTAATTACCAATCATTAATGAGGCACTGTTGGTGAATCCAATATAATGCTAAGATAGATAAAAGTAACCGATGATTTATCCTGTCGAAAGCCTTAGAATAGTCTAATAAAATTAAAGCTGATAGTTTTTTATTATCACAAGCCGACAGGATATCATCACTTACTTTCAATAAGGCTGTGACACAACTATGACTGGGACGAAAACCTGACTGATTGTCCGGCAAAATACTATAATGACTAAGATACTCTCTTATTTGACCGTTTAATACATATTCCAGTAATTTAGACAATACTGATAAAATACTTATTGGTCTTAAGTCTTTTAACTCCATGGGATTCCGAGTTTTAGGTAAAGGTACAACATGTGCAATTTTCCAGAGCGAAGGAAATGCATTACATTCAATGCAGTAATTTACGAGGTGTGTAAGGTGAGGAATAATAAACGGATAGCAATGCAAAAGCATACGTACAGAAATATTATCAGGACCAGTGGAATTGGTTTTTATATTAAGTAAATAGTTCTTAATAGTATCAGAATCAACTGTTCTAAAATAAAATACGCCTACATTAGGCATCAAGTTATTAGCATAAAAGTTTAAAGTATCTTCATTCGGACTTTTTGCACTATCTGCTGTGTTTAAAAAGTAATGGTTAATTACGTTGGCGTCTGAGATGTGATAAGGAATAGTTACATTATTTTTATTAGAATAAATATTTAAATCTTTCAAGGTTTTCCAAATAAATTTCTTATCGGCATTAAGTTTACTTTGAAAATATCCTCTTTTTTCTTGTGTTATTGCTCGATTCGCAAAATTATCTTTTGAAATCCTCCCAATCAGTGTTAGTTTTGGATTTTTTATACTTGGCTAAGGCTTTATCTCTCATTTTCAGAATTAGCTTAAGATTTTCTGTCAACCACGGAGCAAATTTTTTTGTTATTTTAGAAGTTTTGACAGGAGCATGCTCGTCGAATAAATTGATTAACAAATTGTTGAAAGTGGAAATTATTGTATTGATATCCTCAATGTAAAAAATTTGATCCAAATTAGCTAACATTAAATCCCGATAAAACTGATCATGATTGAATTGTTTAAAATTCCTGTAAGTGTAAAGTAACTCGGAAGGCCCATCAATACTACACGGAATAGTACACGATACGAGACTATGGTCAGACATACTAGACATACTAGATGTTCATTCAACGCAGAATTTAACCCTCTGCAATATTAAATGGGATGACATTTTTCGTCCGACGCACTGTTTTCGAGCTACAAGCAAAAACTGAAAAAAGTGCAAAAATTTCGCGGTTTTTTGGCTCTCAAAAGTTATGTTCACCTCCTGGGATGGTGCAAACTCAGATTACACGCATTTAGGACCAACTGAAGGTAATTAAACGATTTCCAGCTTGCTGGAAATTAATTGCTCGATAAATTCTAATTTGGCTGGCCTATAAACAAATTAAAACTTCATATAATGGGCGATTCTGATGAAAATTTACCCTCCGATTTGGAAAAAATTGCAGGAAATGTCGTGCACTCTCTTTTGCCTGAAAAATCACGGCTGGTATATGAACCTGTGTTTGCTCGTTGTGAGGAATGGTGTACCAGTAAGAACACGAAGAATGTGATAGATGAAGGTTCAGTTATTTAATTGCTCTTTTACAATTTAAAATAATTAGTTAAGTTAAATTGTATTTTGAATAAGGCTTGTCAAAACTTTCAAATTTTTCGTTAACGTCACAAATGTCACTTTTTATTTCGGAACTGCTGACCTCAAAATTGCAGCTGGAGCGCAAAATTCACGATGTACTTTCAAGTTAGACTTTCGAGCTTGGATTTCTTGCCAGAACGGCGGCCCGGCGGCCTGATTAAAACAACTTCGGGGTCACTTAGTATCGTATGCTGATGATACGGTTATTGTATTAGAGGGAAATTCTTGGGATGCAGTATATCGAAATGCAGAAGGAAGCTTAACATCAATTTTTAATTGGCTAAATTATAGTTTATTAAGTTTAAATATACAAAAAAGTAAGTTCCTAACATTCACATTATTGGCCAACGATCAACCCTCCCAAAAAACAATTTTTATACATAACAATAAATGCTTAAAACAAATGAATTGTATTTGCTCCAAAATTCTACTCCACTATACAGATTTACAATGAAACAGGCATTTTTAATGTAAGAAACCTTTTTACTTACCACTCTTTACTACATATGTATTATAATAATAATAATAATAATAATAATAATGTTTATTTACAGTAACCAAAAGTAATAATATGGCAATTTACAAAAATCATACCTACATCATGTAAGTTTCAGACTTAATATTAATTTGAGTAAAACACGTTGCAAATAAACAATGAAAACCCACAAAAATAAATTTGTGCGTGGGTACTTGCTGACTTGATTCGTGTATGTACATAAATTAAATAGTTTAACTTATCTTAATAATACCTATTTCATATTGTATCCTATCATATTATTTTCAAAAAGTAAGTAACAAAAAATTCAGAGATATTATTTATATAAGAAGACAACAAAAAAATCGAGAGAAAAAAGAAAGAAAACAACAACAATACAGTTTAATGCACGTAAAAGCGAAAAACAAAATATATGTTTCATTTATTATTTGTTTTTTATGTCAATTAACGCGTGGACGACGTCCCTGTTCATATTGAAAATAAATATTTTTGATTGGTGTTTGAATTGTTTTAATGACTTCAAATTTCTTATATCTGACGGTAAAATATTATAAAGGCGAGGTGAAAGAAAATCATGGCTTCTTTGGCCTACGGTTTTGGTAGAGATAGGAGTCTTTGCTTGTAAATTCGTTTTACCTCTTGTAGAATATGTGTGGCTGAGCAATTCTAAATTATTTTTGTTTTTATATTGGTTAATAATAATTTGTAAAAAAAATATCTGTCTGATATCTAATAATCTGGCTTCTGAGTATAGTAATTCAGTTGAATAGGTATATCATGGGTTTGTTTAGAATTATTTTTAAAAATCTATTTTGTACTATTTCTAGTTTTTTCAAATGGGTATTTAAGACACCACCCCATCCTAGTATTCCGTACGATAGCCTCGACTCCACTAGTGCATGATATATAATTTTCATTTGTTTGTCATCAATTAAGTATGTTGTTCAGAAATTTAAATTTGTATAACATACTTCTAAGAGTTTGAGTAACACTGCGTATATGGGCATCCCATCTTAAATATTTATCTATATATACACCTAAATATTTAGTAAAGTCAGAACTATTTATTTCGATTAAATTTCCATGAGAATGTATTTGTAGTTTATCATAATCTGGTAAATTAGATTCATAACAACTAAAAGGAATATAGGTAGTTTTCGTATAATTAATGGTAAGTACCTAGCTTATGATTAAACCAGTTTATTAAATTTTCTAAGTCATTTTCTACTTTTACTTTCAATTCTAACCAGGATGATCCTTCATAGAAGATTGCCGTGTCGTCGGCGAAACTTATTATTTTTCCGGCACTATGAATGGTAAGCAAGTCATTTATGTAAACACTAAAGAGAATTGGATCTAATACAGTTCCTTGAGGGACACCGTATTGGACAATTCTGGACTTATTAATGCTATCGTTAATTTTAACAAATTGCTTTCTGTCACTCAGGTAGCTGGTAATCAAATTATGAGCCTTTCCTCTAATTCCGAAATGCTCCAAGGCCTCCAATAACTGTAAATGACTCACAGTATCGAAGGCCTTGGCTAGATCTAAGAATACACAAAGTGAAGCTTTGCTTTTGTCTAAGGCCTTATAAATTTTGCTAGTAAGAAAAGAAACAGCATCTTGTGTACATTTGCCCTCCCTAAATCCAAATTGGTTTTCTGAGATTAAATTATATTTTGTTAAATATTTGACAAATCTACTTTTAATATTTTTTTCGAAAACTTTAGTTAAGCTGGTTATCGGAGATATCGGACGATAATTAGAAACTAATTTTCTATTTCCGTTTTTAAATAGTGGTTTTATAACAGCATTCTTAAATTCAGGGGGGCAGACTCCGGTCTCAATAATTTTATTAATTAGGTATGTCAGTGGAGATGCTATCTCTTTTGACACCTCCTTTAAAGTCTCTGATTTGATTGCATCTAGTCCTGGTGCTTTATTTGCTTTTAATAAATTTATAGTACTAATAATTTCATTTTCATCTGCAGGTTCTAAAAATATTGAGGACTGCGTTGAGTAAACTCTAGGAGGAGGAGTTTGAGGTTTTAGAATTTTTTCTGCCAAGTTTTTACCTATATCTGCATAAAAGTCACTAAAAACGTTAGCCTTTTCGAGATCGCCGGATACAAGTTGGTCTGTATCGTTTAATATTTCCTGAATATTTGATTCGCTACTTAGTGTATTTATTTTTTTAACAGTATTCCATAAGTTTGAACTTGTTCAAATGTGCCGTTTCGAAGCCGAGTTGAAAACAAAGTACTGAGGACAAGCCCAAGAAATTGTAAATTCAATTTTGGAATTTATGCAGAAAGAAGCTGCCGCTAAAAACCCAATCATTGTTTTAACGAAGGTATTTATTTAAATACATATTCGTTATTTACTTCTAGATAATGCAGATAACAAATTTTTGTTTTGTTTTGAGGATTCACGCTACTCGCCGTCAGATGCCGTCAGTCGCAGAATATTGGTTTGATTATATTGGCATTCATTTGTCTGTTTTAGAGTTTAGATAATTTCGAGTGTTCGAGTGTGTACTTTTCATTAGTTTTCATCTGGAATTTTATTATTGCTGATTGTTGCTGTGTTTTTATAATTGTGTTTAGTGACTTTATTGTGATCCACGCGTATTTATTTGTTGTACATTTTATCGTGCAAGGTAAGTGCATCTTAGAATAATTATCTTTTACCATAAAATTTAGAAACTAAAATGTAAGCATGTAAGCAAGTCATTTATGTAAACACTAAAGAGAATTGGACCTAATACAGTTCCTTGAGGGACACCGTATTGGACAATTCTGGACTTATTAATGCTATCGTTAATTTTAACAAATTGCTTTCTGTCACTTAGGTAGCTGGTAATCAAATCATGAGCCTTTCCTCTAATTCCGAAATGCTCCAAGGCCTCCAATAACTGTAAATGACTCACAGTATCGAAGGCCTTGGCTAGATCTAAGAATACACAAAGTGTAGCTTTGCTTTTGTCTAAGGCCTTATAAATTTTGCTAGTAAGAAAAGAAACAGCATCTTGTGTACATTTGCCCTACCTAAATCCAAATTGGTTTTCTGAGATTAAATTATATTTTGTTAAATATTTGACCAATCTACTTTTAATAATTTTTTCGAAAACTTTAGTTAAGCTGGTTATCAGAGATATCGGACGATAATTAGAAATTAATTTTCTATTTCCGTTTTTAAATAGTGGTTTTATAACAGCATTCTTAAATTCAGGGGGCAGACTCCGGTCTCAATAATTTTATTAATTAGGTATGTCAGTGGAGATGCTATATCTTTTGACACCTCCTTTAAAGTCTCTGATTTGATTGCATCCAGTCCTGGTGCTTTATTTGCTTTTAATAAATTTATAGTACTAATAATTTCATATTAATTTAATATTTCCTGAATATTTGATTCGCTATATTTATTTTTTTAACAGTATTCCATAAGTTTTTTACGCAAGTTGCATTTTTCTCTATTTGATCTTTATAGTATTTTATTTTTGTAGTTTTAATTAAGATATTTAGACGATTCCTATAATTAATAAACTCATTTTTTAATGCAATATTGACCGGATCTTTTTTATGACGTCTATATAAGCTATCTCTTGCATTTATTGACTTTATTAATCCGTTTGTTATCCAGCATTTTCTTTTTACATTTTTTCTTTTTAACTTAATTGTTTTTGTGCATCTGTTTATTTGTTCATTTAAGGTATTCACAAAAAGGGTGGTCATTTTATATACACTGTTTTTACTATAAAACTGTCGCCAATCATATTTTCTTAAGTTTACTCTTAGATCATTATAATTAATAAATTTTATAGATTTTTCCGATTCCTGTGCATTATCATTACTTTTCAAAGGTAAATTAATAAGCGTCATAAAGTGATCAGTTATATTTGATTTTATTATAGATGGAAGGCATTTCTCTATTACATTATTGTTTTTGGTCTTTAAAAAAATATGATCTATACAGGAACCTCCTGCTTCACTGAGTCTGGTGTTTGCGTTTATTACCGAAATAAAGTTATATTCACTTAAATTTGTTAAATATTCAGCAACTACATCTGATTCTTGCTTAATGTTTATATTTATGTCACCTATAATTACATGGAAATCGGCATTCAAGGGCATTACAAAAAAACTTTACCAACATCATCTAGATATGAAACAAGATTCTTAGAAAATCAGTCTTTACAGATACCAATGGTTAAGAAAAGCCATATACAAAGGTTTGTTGTCTATGTAGGTCCCAAACTATTTAATATCGTACCAGTCCGCCTAAGAAACAAATAAACTTTGCAAATTCAAAATTGAAATAAAAAAAATTATTTTACAAAACCATGATCCCATAATGAATATTTTAAATTGAATTGTAGTTAGATACTTGATTCCATTTTTTTTTTGTTCAGTACAATATAATTTCCCAATCTATATGTTTAACAATACCTAACCTTTGCTAATCTAATAATTTACGTACAGCTTGCCAAAACTAGCTTGAGCTGTGAACATCGGATGCTCACGAAACTTGAGATTCTGGAGTGGGGGAGAGCTCATTTTACCTAACGCTCTCGTGGAGTTCGGTTCGGTACAGTCTGTGAAAAAGTTTGTGGTGTGATTTTCAAGTGTTATTTGTGTTTTTACGTTTTTAACTTGTTCAAATATGCCGTTTCGAAGCCGAGTTGAAAACAAAGTACTGCAGACAAGCCCGAGAAATTGTAAATTCAATTTTGGAATTTATGCAGAAAGAAGCTGCCGCTAAAAACCCAATCATTGTTTTAACGAAGGTATTTATTTAAATACATATTCGTTATTTACTTCTAGACAATGCAGATAACAAATTTTTATTTTGTTTTGAGGATTCACGCTACTCGCCGTCAGATGCCGTCAGTCGCAGAATATTGGTTTGATTATATTGGCATTCATTTCTCTGTTTCAGAGTTTAGATAATTTCGAGTGTTCGAGTGTGTACTTTTCATTAGTTTTCATCTGGAATTTTATTATTGCTGATTGTTGCTGTGTTTTTATAATTGTGTTTAGTGACTTTATTGTGATCCACGCGTATTTATTTGTTGTACATTTTATCGTGCAAGGTAAGTGCATCTTAGAATAATTATCTTTTACCATAAAATTTAGAAACTAAAATGTATCCATAATAATTTAATGTTATAAATAAATTTTGTCGTACACATATTAATGATTACCTAGGTACCTATACGTGACACTATCCGTCGTTTTGCGATGTTTTTATTTTGTGAATTGGATAATTGAAATATATATACCGTGTGCCACAGGATACTGGCTCACCCCTATATTTCCTTTATTTTTTAACTTATCCATTTGAAATTTGGGGGGCATAAACTACCGTTTAAAATGTATTTCTGCACATTACAAACACTATGGTACCACTTCCAGTTTATCCGGAAATTACTTCAACTTTCGATTTTCAAATTATCAACCTTCATAAATCGACACATGGCAACAAATTTGTGGTTTGAAGGAAGTTGATAAATATGCTTCTTTAGCTAATTATATGAAAATATTATTTAGTATTGACGTAGACGCCAGCGAGTATAAAAGCAAAAGACTGTGATAAAAAGTCATTCACTTTCCAAGTTTGTCAAGTTTTAACTTACAATTTTGTTACATGTGTATATTTTGCGTGTGTGCCCATTACTGAACATAATGTAAGTTTATCTCAATATCTTTAACAGTTTTCGGTCTTGATACCTAGTATTTATAAATGACTTTATTTTAGATTTTGTACATGTATAATAATAAATATTGAAATAGAATTATTTAATTTACCACAAAAATCAGTATCCAAGTAATTTAACAGTTTTCTTACATTAATTTGTTTTATCTCAATTTCTTTAACAGTTTTCGGTCTTTGCTTGATATCTATTGTTTATAAATGGCTTTATTTTAGATTTTATACATGTATATTAATAAATATTGAAATTAAATTATTTAATTTACCACAAAAATCAGTAACTAAGTAATTTAACAGTTTTCTTACATTAATTTGTTTTATTGCTATTTTTTAACAGTTTTCGGTTTTTGCTTGATACCTATTGTTTATAAATGGCTTTATTTTAGATTTTATACATGTACAATAATAAATATTGAAATTAAATTATTTAATTTACCACAAAAATCAGTAACCATTTACCAATTTTGTTTGCCTACATCGTCTTATTATTATTTTACTTTTTTGTTAAATACTTGTTATTTATTTAACTTTATTTAAATTTTATCCTAGCTTAATAATAACAAAAATATCTACATAAATAAAATATGTTTTAGATGGACATTAGGAAAATAAACAGTATATCTCTTTTAGAGACAAAACCCAACGTAAAGTTAGCAGATCTTTCAAAGGATATACCGATTCCAATTATAGCAGCAAAGGTAGTAAATACAAAGTATGGTGAAACCATATTGCTGGAACTTGGTGATTATACAACGTTCCTACCGAAAAGAGTGACTCCCTATATAAGGGATAACTTAGATAACTTCTCTGCGGGACGATGAGGAACAGTTTACACTCTCTGATTTACAAACTAGGGACGAATTGACTGTGGAGGAAACTCCACTGGATACTGAAATTGAACGCTCAAATTCTGAAACATCAAACGCCATCGCAAATCCATGTCCCAGAAATGATGTAGTACCACCGGAAGAAAAAGTTCGCCGTGTACAGAAAATCAGAAGACAGTCTTCGTCTTGTACTGCCGAACGAATTACAAGAAATAAAATTCTGCACAACATTCATAAATAGTCGGTTCATACCGTTCTAATTTCTTTGTACGGTTTTTTTCTTTTCTATATCATTGTTTCTTTATCTTGTATTCTGTAGGCATAAATTTATTACTTTTGTTTAATAAATACTTTTTTCTCTCTCTTTCTTTATTATACTTAAATAGTAAAACATAGAATAGGCACACTAAATTTTTTTTTTCTCCTTTTTAGTGTTAGAAAACATGAATGAATCTGTTATTTTTGCACACTTTAATATTAGATCCTTATTGCCTAAGTTAAATGATCTGAAGGATCACATTTCGTTGACCAACTATACAATACTCTGCCTAACGGAGACATGGCTTTCTCCCACCACATCCAGTGATGTTATATCAGTAGAAGGGTATACTTTAGTAAGGAAGGATCGCAGGTTAGGGAGAGGTGGAGAAGTAAGTATGTACATTAAGAATACTTTGTCATTTAATTTAATGCAAAGCGAAGATGACATTGAGCAATTGTGGATTAAGATAAAAATTAACAAAAAGCAGTTTGCAGTAGGGGTTGTCTATAAGCCACCAAACTATTCATGTAATGATTTTATAAATGCATTAGAAAATACGATCTCAACCTTCTTACCGCATTGTGATGAAATATTTTGCTTAGGCGACTTTAACATAGATATGTTAAAAATTGACTATCCAGCTTTCAACAAAGTTAATTCAATGCTTGAGGCACTAAGTTTAGAGCAAATTGTGAACTTTCCAACTAGAAATACACCTTTATCTGCAACTCTAATTGATCTCATAATTACTACCAATAATGATGATATTATAAAAAATGTAGATGTACTTTCTTTAGATCACATGTCAGATCATGTTAATCTGGATTGAGCTTACTGTCACTCGTGCTAAAGCTATTCCGTTGTTTAAGACCATAAGAGATTTTAAAAATTTTAACCTTGATAGTTTTTATGCCGATATTATGTTAATTCCTTTTGAAATAATGTATGACCTAGGTGATGTTAATGATAAGCTTAGTTTTTTTAATGACAACATTCTTTCTGTTTTTAACTCTCATGCGCCTGTAAAAACAATTAAAGTCACAAAAAAATATTCTCCATGGATTACCGATAATATTCGCTTACTTATGTCCCTTAGAGATAAGGCTCGTAACAAATGGGGGCGTACAAAAACCGAAGCTTCACAGAGTTATTATAAAATGCTGAAAAACTATACTACCCTAGCATGTAAAAATGAAAAAATAGTAATTTTCGTCACAAGTCCGGAAGGTGACTTGTTACAGTCGAGTAGATATTATGGACGAGGCGACGTCAGGAGCCGAGTCTAGAATATCTAAACGAGGCTGGAACAACACCTTACGGACGTGTGTCGAATGATATTTTATTTTATCCCGTCATTTCTTGTATATTAGTATATTTGTATAATTTGACACTTGGTTATTTTCCTATGTCATTTGACATTTGACACTATTTTTTAATTTACGGTTGATTTTATATGTCAAACAACTGTCAAAAAGGTATAATAACAGTTTGTGATTGGTTCGTAATAAGTTTCCGGTGGTTTCCGGTACTTTGCCGGCTCTGATACCGTAATGTCTCATTTTTCGGCCGCATATGAATACTGTACTGTGGTACTTTCCGGACGGGATGAAATAAAAGCTTATTTTGAGTATCAGTTAAGAATCAACGGTTTTAATAATGTATGGAAAGTATTGTTTAAATGTTATTTGTGGCATTTCATAAATTATTTCTTTCCTTTTCTTTTTTGGGATTTATTACCACATTCCTCGAGATTCCTATCCAAAAAATTCGATTTATCTAAAAAATATTCAAATTAACCAGTTTAAAACTGGGAAATAACCTCTACGCCTTTGACGTAATGTCAGAGGATCAGTTAGAGGGTGTTTTTTGACAACTAATAGGAATTAAATTAATACAAAAATACTGCGCTGACGTTTCGGAAACTATATCCGTTTCCTTTTTCTAGATCCTCTGACATTACGTCAAAGGCGTAGAGGTTATTTCCCAGTTTTAAACTGGTTAATTTGAATATTTTTTAGATAAATCGAATTTTTTGGATAGGAATCTCGAGGAATGTGGTAATAAATCCCAAAAAAGAAAAGGAAAGAAATGTATGGAAAGATTTAAAAATGTTGAGTATTACTCACAAGCAGGAGAAATGTATACCTAATGATTTAAAAAATGTTGATGGTCTCAATGATTATTACATAAACTGTATCCCTAAGTTACCCATGGATTATAATATTATTGATTATTATAATAGTAAACTCAAGCCCAATATAGAAATATTTGAATTTAAACCTATAAGTGAATTTAATGTACAAAAAATCTTGTATCGCTTAAAATCAAATGCTCAAGGTTATGACGGGATTAACATTATATTATTGTTAATGTGTTGCCCCCTTATTTTGCCGTTTGTAACCCACATAATAAATTTTTGTTTACGAGAAAGCATATTCCCAGATAGTTGGAAACAGGCCTTGGTACAGCCGATTCCAAAAAAATAACCCTCAAGAATATAAAGATTTAAGGCCGATAAGTATCCTACCTGCACTATCGAAGGTGTTGGAAAGAGAGGTTGATTCGCAAATTCGTGACCATGTAGCCAAATTTAATATACTTCCTGAAATTCAGTCTGGTTTTCGTTCATTACATTGTTGTGAAACGGCCTTGCTGACCATCACAGACGACATTTTGAGAGGGACAGATCAGAAAAAGTAACAGTTTTGGTGTTACTTGACTATTCGAAAGCATTCGATACAATAAATTATGAAATTTTGTTTTCTATACTTAAATATGTAGGATTATCTGAAAAGTCAATAGAATTTTTTCGTAGTTATTTAAGTAACAGACTACAAAGGGTCAAAATTGAAAATGCTGTGTCTGGTCCCCTCAGAGTGTCCTGTGGTGTTCCGCAAGGTTCGATATTAGGTCCACTTTTATTCACCTTGTATACATTAGACTTTCAAAATGTTATTAAACGCTGTAAAATACATTTTTATGCAGATGATACGCAATTATACCTCTCTTTCCCCGCATCCGATATAGCAGAAGCAACTGTTGCCATTAATAATGACATTGCTGTACTTATAGAAAAATCAAAAAGCCATTCGTTGCAAATTAATGCCAAGAAAACATCTGTTCTAGTCTTTGGGCCGCAAAGTTTAAGATCGGTTGTGTTAAACCATTTGCAAGTAACTGTTGATGGGCATCAAATATCGCCAGTGAAAGTACGAAAAACTTGGGACTAATGTTTGACACAAACTTAAGGTTTAAACTAAACATCAATAAGAACATCTCTGTAGCTTATGCTAATTTAAAAATGATTTATTGTAATAGGTACTATCTTAGTACAAAAGTCAAGAAGATTCTTTGTGAGGCCTTGGTTCTGTCAAGATTTAATTTTGGTGATGTAGTATATGGTCCTTGCTTGGATGCAGAAAACATACGTAGGATACAGATGATACAAAACTCCTGCTTGCGACTCATATTCGGAATTAGACGTGGTCAACATATTTCTCACAAGCTTAATGATTTAGGATGGCTTTATATGTCTAGACGACGCCTATATAAAATAATTACTAACAAAATGCCTACCTATCTGAGCAAAAAGATATATTTTAGAACCGATGTACATCAATTAAATATCAGGTTTAAGGGTACGCTTACTCCTCCCCTACATAGAACAGAAATTTTCAAACGGTCTTTCTCATACCAAATCACGAAAATATACAATAACGTACCGGAATTCATTAAATCATATCCTCTTTCTATGTTTAAACGACAATATAAAAAATACCTCCTTAATTTGCAAAATAACTCTCTTTGACTTAGGCAACTGGAATTACATATAAAAATGTATTTTTCTTTTTCTTGTTTTAGTTTTTAACTTGATTGTTGAACTTAATTTTTTTTTGTCTTGTATTGTATTGTATGCTTAAGATTAAAAACAGAGTCTGTGTCTTGCACAGACAGCTGATCTTCGGCAATTTCCCATATATGTAATAAGTATTGTTTATTTTGTTACTTTTCTTATATTTGATTATTACGTATTATTTGGGAAATAAAGACCATTTATTAATATTATTATTATCATTATACAGTTTGGTATTCAAAGGATTCAAAAACGTTAACAAGCTATCATTAGGCACTTTATTCGAATTTGTTGAAACTGATGGTTGGACAGAAGCATGTATGTAATTTTTACGCATTTTTAAAAATTTTTACTAAATGCTATTTTTCTTTTAATTTTAGCTGCCGAATCAGCTGATTCGCAACTATTATAGGAGAGCTGTCACACACACACATAAAGAGCTGCAATAAGTATGTATAAATGTATTATTTGCAAAGCATATTTTAAACTTCGTATATTTGTTGAAAGCCATACGTTTTTTTATCACAATCATTTGTCAGTGAACATTTTTATTTATTTGTTATATAACGAAAATTTTTTTAAACGCTTGATTGGCTCAGTAGATCAAGCGCAACACGTTGAAAATTTAAAATTACTATTTATAAAAGTACGACCAAAGGTAACTGTTGCGTTATTAGAG
This sequence comes from Rhagium mordax, assembly GCA_963680705.1. Classification (NCBI taxonomy): domain Eukaryota; kingdom Metazoa; phylum Arthropoda; class Insecta; order Coleoptera; family Cerambycidae; genus Rhagium; species Rhagium mordax. The sequence continues at coordinate 53,531,364 of OY796661.1, forward strand.
TATGAACGCTCGAGCATACAAGTTTGCAAAGAAGTGCGCTGTGTTATTAGATAAAATTGAAAATGGATATATGTGATTTGAGTGATAAAATCGTAAAAAAATTTGGTGGCATTACAAAAATTTTAAGTGAAAGTAAAAATATTCTACAAAAGGAAAAGTGGCTAAAGTTAACACAGCAACATTTAAGTTTGCTTTACCGAGCATGTAGAATCCATCGGCGTGTGTAGAAAAATCCATACAAATATTGGACATTTAAAAAAAATTAAAGTTTTGTTAAAGAATTTAGAACATGTTGGTGGTGGCTTAGGGGTTAGAATAAACAGAAGTTCTCAAGTCAAATGGGTTGATATTAAAGCAGCATTTGAAAATAGTATACGTTCAGGTTTAATTATCAATTTAAAACATAGATATTCGTCAGTTTCTTGGTGATAGCTTTCATCTCTTTAAGTCGCGTTTAAATAACATTTTAAAAAAAATCCTATAATGAAAGTTAACTCATACTTTTGTGGTGAATTTAATAAAAACAATGTTGATTCTGAAAAAATAGAATTTAAATATGTATGTATTTTAACACAAACAATGTTTCTATAGATTTGAGCACAAATTTGAAAATTTGGTTTTAGGAAAATGTAATTGAAAACCTTTTAAATAAATTGGAAGAATTTCAAGAGCGAGATAGTGGGTAGGATTTACATAAAATCGTTAGTCTAGAAATAAATAATAATAAGCTAGAAATGGCCAATATAGCAACATCCTTCCTGAGAAAATTGTTAAAAAAAAAGCTTGCATTAATGTAAAAAATGATAATAATGCTTGCTTTGGTTGGAGCGTAGTTAGTGCTCTATATCCGGTAGAGAGAAAAGATCACCCAGATAGAACTTCATCATACCCACTGTTAATTAATTTTAGACTGTAAATTATAGGTAATCTAGTTCTTTGCGGAAAATCAATTTGGTAAATTTCAAAGCGGTGTAACTTAAAAAAACAATGATGAAAAACACAAAAACGAATGTTCGCCTAACTTTAAAATCCTCGGCAATGTGTAAGTTCGTAAGGTGTTGAAAGGGACGTCCCTGGAGTTGAGTTGCAGTTTGCGGTTAAAATATTTGCAGAAAAGTCGAAAAATGTAGCACCGCACTTGACACCGTCTTCAGAATGCTATTCTTGATCAACTGCCGTCTGCGCAGTGGCAGACAGGCGAACATGAATATATCGGTAAAAAATTATATTTATAAAAAAAATAAACTAGAAAGATACTAAGTCCTACCACCAGATTTCTTTTATTTTGTAACATTACAAAAAAAGTAAAAAAAAAACTAATTATAGATAAATTCCGAGATAAATTCTATACGTATATACCTATACCTTAACATACTACCCACCATTTTTGTTAAATAGAGATTTAACAAAAAAAACTAAAATAATGAAATTTGGAAAAGAGAAAAAAAAATATATAAAAAAAATAATAAAAAATGTTATGCCTCTGGCAGAGGACATAGTTTAACTAAAGGACGTGAATATGTCCCTTGATTGGTCCTCACTTCGGCCACGCGGGCAACACCATCGGATCCATTAAACAATTTAACAACTCTACAAGTTTCCAAGACATAGGCGGTAAATTGTCTTGTTTTATTAATACTAAAGCGCAATCTTTTAATGTAGTACCCGGAGCATTCCATTTAAACTTTTGTTGTAAGGTGTGCAGATATTCTTGGTGCCACCTTACCCAAAAATCTCTGTGCAAACGTAATAAAAGCTGATATCTATCAAGACGAGTTAATTGTAAATGAGATAAGTCCGGATCTGGAACACAAGTCAGAGGTTGAAGCGTTAAAAAATGTCCCGGAGTTAAAACCGAATAATCGTTTGGATCATTACTCATTGAGCATAAGGGACGAGAATTTAATAGGGATTCGATTTGTATAACGATTGTATTTAATTCTTCGTATGTCAATCGTTGTGCACCAACGACACGAGATAGGTGAGTTTTCACGGACTTTATGCCCGCTTCATGCAATCCGCCAAAGTGGGGTGCATGCGGAGGATTAAAATTCCATTTAATTTGTTCCTCGATAGCGGCTGATTTTAGAATTTGAAGCAAGTTTTGTTAGCACCAGTAAAATTAGTGCCCTGATCCGTTCTAATTTCAGCACATCGGCCTCTACGAGCGATAAATCTGCGAAAAGCGCATAAAAAATTTTCACTGGTCATATCACTCGCCAGTTCTATATGTATGGATTTTGTCACAAAACATACAAATACACAAATATAAGTTTTAAATACCTTTGCGCCTCTAGATTTGTTAGCGGTTGTAAAAAACGGTCCCCCAAAATCAATTGAAATAATTGAAAAGGGTTTTACTTGAGAAACACGGTTGGCTGGCAAATTACCCATAATAGGTTGAATAGGTGAAGGGTTAAGTCGAAAACATTTAATGCATTTGGACAATACTTTCTTTATCGCGCGTTTGGGAGATAATATCCAATAATTTTGAGATATTAAGTATTGCGTTGTTTGTACACCGGGGTGACAATATTTATGATGAGTATGAGCTATGATTAAATCTGTTAAATGACTCTTTTGAGGTAAAATAATAGGGTATTTTTTATCGTAATTTAACAGGGAGTTTTCGAGTCGTCCTCCTACTCTAAAAATACCAGAATCATCAACAAATGCTCCTAACCGGCGAAAAGGTTTTGATAAGCGAGTTTTAGCGAGAATATTGTCTATTTCACAAGAAAAATGTTGCTGCTGGACATGTTTAATAATAGTATATTATGTTACTAGGAGTAGAAGGCGACCATTATTGTTGAGCCCAGAAGTTTGCTCAGCCGAGGCAGCAAACTGGGCGAAACACATAATGAGCCTTCTACTCCGAGTGACATATACTATTTTTTCTTCAAGCGTTAAAATCAAAAATATCAAAACTTTAATTTTGAAAAATGATATCGGGTCAAATGCATTCAAGCTTAGTAAAAAAAAATATATGTAATACTAACCATTTTATTTATCAATGAAACATGACATAGGTGAATTTGCAATATCAAGTATTTCAGTTGGTACGTACTGCATTTTTTCAGACTTTTTCGCTTTTAAATTTAAAAAACGGCTCGATGCGCAACGTCAACTTTTAAAATGACAGTTTATGACAAGTCATAACTTAGATTTCTAATTCGTTGCCATGGATACAGTATCTCATTTTTGTACTAGGAAAAAAATGGGAAATATTTGTACTAATACAATAATAGGCTCCTTCTACAGGACGTGTTGCAGTATGTAATGTAAGTATTGTTATACGCTTGAAGAAAAAAACTTTTAATGCGGCCTGTAAATCATATATAGTAAAATATGAAGTTTGTTTATTATGCGGATTTTTTAGATTGAAAATAAAGCGTAGTGCATAAGCACAAACTTTGCAGTTTGTCTAAGGAGGAAAATTTCTCTAAAAGGTTGTCTAAAAAATCTGAGTTCGTAGTAGACATGAGAGCAATTTTTCTTTGTTCATTTTTAACAATAATTTCATCAACTTGTGCGGAAAAATTTTGTGTAGGCCAGTCAGAATATGGTTTTTTAAGAAAAGGTGAACCTACCCACCACTGACGAAAATCTACAAATTCTGAGGGCAGAAGGCCCCGAGAAGCATAGTCAGCTGCATTATTTTTCGAAGAAACGTGCTGCCAGTTAGCCTTTGGTAACCTTTCTTGAATAAGGGAAATGCGGTTTGTCACAAATGGCTTCCAACGATGGGGTGACGAATTTAACCAATGCAAAACTACGGTAGTCAGTAAAAGCGAAAATATTTTTGAAAGTAATTCGTGCAGTATACGTTTCTTTTACGAATTTAATTAATTTTGTAAGCAAATAAGCACCACAAAGTTCGATTCGAGGAATAGACAAGCGCTTCAAAGGTGCGACTTTCGATTGCGCACAAAGTAAAACAATATGAACATCATCTTTTGCGGTAATTCGGGCATAGACACACGCTGAATATGCTTTAAGCGACCCATCAGAAAATCCACATAAATCGATATAGTCGTAGTCGGAATTAAAAATATATCGCGGTATTTGTATAGAGGATAGAAGCGGTAAAAGAAATTTATATTTTTCCCAACGATCTAAAATATTTTGCGGGGGTGATTCATCCCACTCTAAATGTAAGGACCATAATTGTTGAATTAATAATTTAGAAACTAAAGTAACTGGCGTTAGAAACCCAAGTGGGTCATAAATTCGTGCAAGCTCAGAATATTTCTTTTAGTACATGGTTTGTCTAAAGGTCGAACTGAATAAGAAAAAGTATATTCCAAAGGATTCCATTTAAGACCTAAAACCTTTATGGTATTTTCAGTTTTTTCGTCAAAGCATAACGAGTTACTATGTATTACATCTTGTGGCAAATCACATAAAAGGCATTTACTGTTAGAAGCCCATTTTCTGAGTTCAAAACCTCCGAGTTTAAGTAAGAGTGTAAGGTCATTTTGTAATTTAAGAGCTTCTTCAACGGAGCTACACCCGGTCACAACATCATCAACATAAATATCTGACAAAAGAACGTTCGCGGCCGAGTTAAAATTTTGGTTTTCGTCATTAGAAAGTTGCGTAATTGTTCGAAGTGCTAAATAAGGAGAACAATTAACACCAAAAGTTACGGTTTTCAAGAAATATTCTTTAAGAGGTTCATCTGGTGAAAATCTTCATAAAAGTCGTTGAAAATTATAATGAGAAGGGTTTATTAAAATTTGACGATACATGCCCTTTATATCTGCAGTCATAACAACCGGATGTAATCTAAAATTTAATAATATTGAGGAAATATCTTTTTGTAGTTTTGGACCAGTCATTAAAGTATCATTTAAAGATAAATTATTAGAATCCTTTGCGGAAGCGTCAAAGACAATGCGTATGCGTGTAGAAATAGAATCTGGTTTAAAAACACAATGGTGCGGTAAGTAATAAGCGTTATCATCACGAGTGGAAACTAATTGCATATGTCCATTATCTAAATATTCCTGAATTATTTGACAATATTCTTTATAAAGTTCTGAATTAGATATAAGTCTTCTTTCTAGCGAATAGAATCTACGCAGTGCGGGCAATTTAGAATTTTCAAATTTAGGCAAATTATTATTAACAAAAGGTAATGATACAACATACCGTCCCGAATCTAATCGGAAAGTGGTATCAGAATAATATTTTTCACATTGGTTATCTTCAAGGGACATAATCTGTTGTTGCGGTATTTCTTCTAAATTCCAAAATTGATTAATAGTATTGTCTAGTTGATTACAATCGCGAGTTGTAAAAAATGAATTAATTGAATAGAAAGAATTATTTACATTAGATATTTCACCCATAAGAACATAACCAAAAGTAGTATTTATTGCGGTAGGTAAAGTAGCATTTTGAGCAGGAATTTGACCATCAATTAAAATTCTATTGAAAATATTAGCTCCTAAAATTAAATCAATCGGACTAGATATATTAAAATTCGGATCAGCTAAGTTTATATTTTTAATATGGTTCCACTTACTAATATCAAAGTCACAGACTGGCATATCCGAGCAGATTTTGTCCAACACAATCGCGTTGGAATTTTTGAAATTGGAAAAAACTGCTGCAGTTAGAATTTCATGTTTTATAAAACACCACAAAAAAAACATGGTCATTCCATTTAAGAAAAAAAAGTTGATGTCACTTCCGGTTAAACCGGAAGTGATATTTTTGTTCGTATTAGTCTAAAAATAGCCCACTTTTGTCTTATTCACGTACACCAAAAACGAAATTTTTAAATTAAAAAACAACCAAAAAATTGGGGGCGTACATTGAGTCGTGGCCACCCGGTATACCTATACCTTAATACCCACATTACTCATAAATTTTAAATTTGAAAGACATTGAATTTCCAATGACTTTATCTCAATTATATAAATTTGAAAAAATAATAACATATCTGTCAACGTATACCAATTAAAATTATTTGGAAAACATTTCAGCACAGAGCCGGCTCGAATAACTAAAAAGAAATTGGAAAAACATGTAAATTTATTATTGATTCAAAATATATATTTTGATGAACGTAAACAAGATAGTGATGATATTTCTAATGAGGATTTAAATTATCATTTTTGTTGGATTAAAAACTTGTCTAGACTTGTGTCTAACCAAATGAGTAAACGTAATGGAAAACTTCACATTTGTGATATATGTCTAAATTATTTTACAAATGAAGCAAAATTAAATTTGCATTCAGTGGATTGCCAAGACATTAATAAATGTAAAATATCATTTCCTTAGGAAAAAACTTTAAATTTCAAAAATTACAAATATAAAAATTCAATACCGTTCATATTATATTGCGATTTTGATTCAATGTTGATTCCATATTCCGAAATTAGTCAAACAAAAACCATTAAGTACCAAAAACATGTAGCTTTTAGTGCAGTCTATTATTTAAAATGCTCATATGATGATAATTTAACTTATTATAATAGCAATCATCGAGGGTTAAATTGTATGCAGTGGTTTACTAGTGAATTAGAAAACATTTCCAAATTTATCGAATTAAAATTAAAGACTATTATACCAATGGATATTTCCGAATTACAACAAAGAGAGTTTCTATCATCCATCAACTGTCATTTTTATTTGCGACAAAACACTTACTTACGGTGATATCAAGACTCGAGATCACTGTCATTTCACAGGCAGATACCCAAGTTGTAATTTAAATTTTCAAAATTTCTTTGTAGTGCCAATCGTGTTTCATAATTTAACCGGTTACGATTCTGATGTGTCCCCCGTCTAAAAGACAGGGGACACACGCTTCTCGCCCTGGGGTCTGTCAGGGCATATTAAGATATACATCACAAACACGGACCACGGAAGGAGGGGGGAAACACATAAGGTTAGACATGAGGATAACGAAGCTAACCTATAGTTTGAGGTTTGTTTCAACCAAAAAACCGGTAATACATTCATATAATTTTTTAGAACCAATAGAAAAGAGATTGAGTATATTAAAAGGGGGCATAATATTGCAGTCTGAGATAATCTTTTTTATCAACTTATTTGAGGCGCTCTTATTTTGTCTGCATTCAAAAAAAATGTGATCGAGATCACTTAAGTTTCGTTTTATTGACTCATATCGATTTATGGCATCATCATTAGATGCATTATCCTCCTATTTATCCAAATATGAATTATTCAATTTACGAAAAGAGTTCATACATTTAAATTTGCTTGCGAGAAAAGGTGTTTTTCCATATGACTACATAGATTCAATGCAAAAGTTAGATGAGATTCAGTTACCTTCTAAGAATTTATTTTATAATAAATTAAATGATAGTAACATAAGCGATGAAGATTATGCGCATGCTCAGGATGTTTGGAATAAATTTGAATGTCAAAATTTAGGTGAATATTCAGACATATCTAAAAACAGATATAATCTTATTGACAGATATTTTCGAAAATTTCAAGCAAAAATGTCTTAAAATATATCACCTAGATCCAGTTCATTATTACAGGCTCCCTGGATATACTTGACACTGTATGCTCAAGTATACTAAAGTAGAGCTGGAATTATTGCAAGACATTGATATGCTTTTGTTTATCGAGCGCGGAATAGGGGGTGGTTTAAGCCAGTGCTGTAACAGATTTGGGGTAGCAAATAATAAATTTTCATCAGAATATGATCCATTAAAACCTAGCGCTTATTTATTATATCTTGATGTTAATAACGTTTATGGTTGGGCTATGAACCAATATCTGCCGTATGGTGGGTTCCAGTGGGTTGAGAATTTTGAAAATTTCAATGTTTCTACTGTATCTGATGAGTCACCTGAAGGATACATTCTTGAGGTGGACTTGAAGTATTCTGAAAATCTACATGGTTTACATAAAGATCTACCCTTTTGTCCAGAACATCTAGTACCGCCGGGATCTAAATTGCCAAAATTAATGACTACACTGTATCACAAAACCAGATACGTGATACATTATAGAAATTTAAAACAAGCTCTAGCTTTCGGTGTTAAACTCATAAAAATTAATAGAATGTTAAAATTTAAACAATTTGCTTGGTTAGCACCTTACATAGCTCTTAACACGAAACTTCGCGCAGCAACAACGGACGAATTTGAAAAAAATCTATATAAATTATTAATAAACGCTGTTTTCGGCAAGACTATGGAGAACATTCGCAAACATCGAATTGTGAAATTAAAAAAGAACTGGGAAGGGCGCAATGGGGCTAAAAAATACAACGCTAGTCCAAACTTTCATAGTCGATCAATATTCAATGAAAATTTGGTAGCTATTGAATTAAATAAAACCAACATAATTTTCAACAAACCCGTGTACATCGGTTTATGTATTTTGGATATATCAAAATCTTGTGTGTATGACTTTCACTATGATTTTATGCTAAGAAAATTTAATACTGATCAATGTAAACTACTATATACAGACACGGATAGCCTTAATTATGAGGTAAAATGTGACGATCTTTATAGTGAAGTTATAAAAGAAAACATTGCTAAATTCGATACTAGTGACTATCCGGCAAATAACCGATACAATATTCCATTATTGAATAAAAAAATACCTGGTTTGATGAAGGATGAGTGCTCAGGTGCCATATTGAGTCATTTTGTAGGTTTACGATAAAAAATGTATAGTATTCAAATAGAGGGGAAAGGGTGTATCAAAAAATCTAAAGGGGTTAAAACCAATGTAGTTAAAAACACCATTTCTTTTAAAGATTATCAAAAATGCTTAGAGGATAAAACTGAAATATATAGAACTCAACGGACTATACAATCTCATCTACATAATGTTTACTCGGTTGAGCAAACTAAAATTTCTTTGAGTCCATATGATGATAAGCGTTATCTCTTAAAAGACTCTACGGACACGTTACCTTGGGGTCACTATTCAATTATGATTTTTATGTTTTTTTAGTTCAAACCCTAAACAGGGAAGCAAACTTTAAATTATGGATTTATTACCTCAACATATTAATATTATCAGCGAACCATTTTTTATTAATCTTCTTACTGAGCCAAAGAAGGATCAGCTTAACGTTTCACTTGAAATATTAAATGAAAAAAGGTGTATGAACAAATAATGTTTTATTGGAGGTGGTTTTGTTGCATATTTAGTTGATAGAACAATAGAATATAATGATATCGATTTGTATGTAGAGAACTCAGACGTTCCTCCATATCAAATAAAAACTCCAACACATTATTTGTTAAAAAATTAAGTCATTAATGAAATTTCTGTTGGAAAATTTGAATTTGATTGTAACTATGAAAATTTTGTATTTAACATCTTAAAACACTTTGATATGGATATATGTAAAGTTGGTATATATGTTAATGAGTTTGATGCATTAAGAATAATAAAGTTAGCGTATACTGTCATATGCAAAAATCAACCTAAAATAGAATGTGCTTATTATAGTTATATTTTATACTATTGCAGCTCTTTTGTGTTTAAAATAAAATTTTGTGTAGTCTGTTTCTGTTTTTTTCTCATTGTGAAAATAAAATATTATACAACCTGTGTCTGTGTTTTTTTAAATTTTTATAAGGAAAAATAAAACTCATAAGTCATTATTATCAGTGGTGGTAATATAATAGAAAAATTAGTTTTAGACATAAAACAATTATACATATAGTGGAAGGGAACAATCCATCTGTCAGGTTGGCCGAGTGGTTAAGGCGTCGAACTTAAGTTTTGATTCCGTAACAGGAGCGTGGGTTCGAATCCCACACTTGACATATTTTTTTATGATCTAAATATTTTCAAGAAAGAAGTGATATTTTGTCTACATATAATACATTTATCAAAACTAACTGAACAATCACTACAACAAACTACATGTTTACAAGGTATGAAAACCACAGAGTTCTTTTTCTAAACAAACTTTGCTTAGCAGTTTATTATCACAATCGCTTTGCCCAATTTTGACCTCATCAGGTACTGCTACTACTGCAGATAATGACATTTCCTCAAATGATGATGAGTAATCCTTTTCATTTTTGAGCTGATAAAATTCACATTCCTTATAAAAGAGGGCGTGCTGTGCCCATATATCATATCCTGAACGCCAGTCTCTTAACCATAAACCACAGTGAAAACGTAATACTTGATCACCTTTGTCGGTATAGTAGAATCCTGCCTCAGCTAAATCTTTCGGTTGTTGTTTAATTTGAACGGGCCAATCGTCAAACGTTTTCAAACGACCTTCCACAGTCATTTTATCTGTATAACGTGGACTTCTTTTTTCTCAATAAATCGTTGAATATCATTTTTATTAAAAAACGGGCAATTAGGGCTCCACTTTAAATGATCTGCTGTAGGATCATCATTTGCCAGCCAATCACATCCCTCAATACAGCACATCGGATAGTATACAATATCATCTTGATTGGTATAAACAAAGCCAGCTAGAGCAAGTTCAGACTTTGGAAATTCTGATGTCCAATTCACAAATGTATTTAATCTTTTCACATATAGCTCATCCATTTTTCACAACTTACAAACCACTACTGAAGTAAAAGTAATAAGACTGATTTTGCATGGAAGTTTGAATGCGGTATTGTTGCGTTACGATCTACGACCTACCTGGTTTTTCTCCTGCCGATGTCCTGGGCTAGTTGCAACTACCTCCTCAACGGGGTTGTGGACTGTATAATAGGGTGTATGTACACAGTAAAAATAGGCACTAGAGGTTATATCGATATTGTTTATATTTAATTAGAGAGAGAGAGAGGATTATTATTTAATTATTCGTTTTAACACTTTTAACAGAGAGCACACGCGTGGATTCTATTGATAGCGAGCTCAAATTCGTTCTGTCTTGTCGGCATTCTTCCCGGCTGGCCGAGAGGGTTTTTTACAACCATACCGACAAAACAAGTAATATACCGGGATAATCACAATTATTGGAGAAATATAATAAATAAAAACACAAGCCTAATAAACACACACACACTTACATTAATACAAATAATTACTAATTACGTGGGATTTGAACATTCCGCCCACCAAAATACACTGTATTTTCGGAATTATTGTGAGGGTAATGGACATAATTTGAAAAAAAGGTCTCTGAAGCACACGCTGAGTAGTTTTAAGAGTAGCTAATCTAGATATGCCGTCTGTGCCGGGGTGGCATTTTATAACACGACCAATACGCCACTGCAAAGGCGGGAGCAACTCATTTTTAATAAGTACTACGGTACCTGGGCCAATGGATTTCTCAGGTTCAGTCCATTTATTGCGCTGCTGTAGAGTATGTAGGTATTCATTATGCCACCTATTCCAAAAATCTTGTTGGAATCTTTGCAGCAACTGCCAACGCCCCAAACGGTTAATATTAAGGTGAGTGAGGTCGGGATCGGGAATCGCGGATAGAGGTTCGAGGGTAAGAAAATGGCCGGGAGTGAGAACGGATAGGTCGTTGGGATCGGCACTTAACGGACAAAGAGGTCTAGAGTTGAGAATCGCCTCAACTTGTACGAGCACGGTGTAGAATTCTTCGTAGGTTAAGACCTGCTCGCCAATAATTCGAAGGAGATGAGATTTCATTGATTTTATGCCAGATTCCCACAAACCCCCAAAATGGGGGGCAGAAGGCGGATTGAAAGACCACTCAATATGTTCCAAGCCGGTAGCATGTTCCATGCATTGAGACAAATATTTATTGGCGCCAACGAAGTTCGTACCACAATCGCTGTGGATACGGACACAGCGCCCTCGACGAGCAATGAAACGTCGGAGCGCAGCTAGAAAGGCATCTGTGGAGAGATCCGAGGCTAGTTCTAAATGAATGGCCTTAGTGACAAAACAGACAAATAGACAGACATACGCCTTTTGCGATTTTACACCTCGACCTTTTCCGAGAGTAATATTATATGCCCGGCTGTAATCAACTCCTACACATTGGAATGGTTTTATTTGGTTAATGCGAGATGAAGGTAAGTTACCCATAGGGGGTTCAAGAGTTTTAGGTTTAATTCGAAAACATTTATAACATTTTGAGAGAGTATGACGGATTGCACGACGAGGTGATAGAATCCAAAAGTTCTGAGCTATTAAGAAATGAAGAGTCTGAAGTCCGGGATGTAAATTTTCTCGATGAGTATTTTCAACAATAAGTTCTGTCAAACGGTGTTTACGGGGTAATAGGGCAGGATGTTTTCGATTATAGGATAAGCCAGAGAGAGCAAGGCGACCGCCCACCCTGAGGAGACCATCCTCTCCAATAAAAGGATTTAATTTACGGAAGACCTTGGCAATAGATTTTTTGTTTTCTAAATTTGAAATTTCTTGTTTAAAAACTGTATGTTGAACGCGTTTTACCAGGACTAGAAGAGCAGTATGAAGTTCATGCTGAGTGAAAGGTTGAGATTTTCTGTCATTAACATTTTTTATGTTATATATAAAGCGAAGACAATACGCCATGATGCGTTTAATCTTAGAGAGAGAAGATAATTTTTCAAGGAGATTATCCACCGAGTCTAAAGAGACAAACGAAGTTAGAACGAGTTTCCTTTCTTCTTCCGGGGTAGTCAAAAAGTCAAGAGGAGTTATCGGTTGACTCTCAGGCCAACAATTTTGCGGAGAACTTAACCATGGAGGCCCCGTCCACCAAAGAGAATGGTTGACAAGCTCCGAAGGCATTAAACCTCGAGAAGCACAATCCGCGGGATTATCTTGAGATTTAACATGATTCCATGCATTTGGAGAAACTTTGTCCTGAATAAGACTTACGCGATTACTCACGAAAGTTTTCCAACGGTGTGGAGAGGATTTTATCCATGACAACACAACCATGGAATCGGTCTAAGCGAATATGTTTTCAACGTGTACCTTAGTCGAATAAGTCTTTAGCACAAAATCCATTAAATTGGACAATAATACAGCTCCGCAGATCTCCAAGCGAGGCAGAGAAATTCGTTTTAAGGGAGCAACCTTGGATTTTGCACAGACAAACTTCAACTTAACATTATTGTCGGGCATGATTAATCTTAAATAAATCACCGCAGCATACCCAGATTCCGAACTATCAGAAAATCCATGAATTTCGCACGAAGAAAATTTATCGGCTACTAACTGACGAGGAATATTAATAAGATGTTAGGTAACTCTTTTTTGTACCGAGTCCACCGCTCCATAATGTTAGGGGGTGGAACTTGATCCCATTCTAAACCCAAGCTCCATAAATGTTGGATAAGATGTTTAGCAAGAAACGATAGAGGTGCAAGAAAACCTAATGGGTCGAATATCCGAGCTAGTTCCGATAATATAGTTCGCTTTGTACATGGTCTATCTATTGGAAAAACTTCGTATGAAAACGAATCAAGGGAAGGGTGCCATTGAAGACCTAAAACTTTGACTATATTGTCGGGGTTAGAATCAAAAGAAAGAGAAGTTTGTTGACAATCCGAAATAGGAAAACCTTCCAAGAGAGCCGGGTCGTTACTGGCCCATTTTCGTAATTGAAAGCCTCCTTTTCTTAATAGAGAAATGAGTTGCTCTTGTAAGGTTTTGGTTTCGCTTAATGTTTTTCCTCCCGTGACAACGTCATCGACATAAATGTCGGTAGAAAGGACTTGAGAAGCATGTGGGAAATTTGCCTTCTCTACATTGGCTAACTCAATTAGAGACCGAATAGCTAAAAATGGGGCTGAGGAAACACCGTATGTTACGGTTTTAAGACGGAAATCTTGAACAGGTTCAGACTGCGCAAACCGCCAAAGAATTCGCTGATAGTCAGAGTGACTATTCATTACCAAAATCTGCCTATACATTTGTTTGATGTCAGCGGTGAATACAAACGAATGCAGGCGAAAATTTAGCAAAATAGTGACGATATCTTGTTGTAACTTTTGACCAACTAGAAGAGTCTCATTTAGCGATGGACCTTGTGGGGATTTTGCAGAAGCGTCGAAAACTACCCGCAGTTTAGTTGTAGAGCTATTAGGGTTAAACACGCAATGGTGTGGTATGTAATAATTTTTGGTTGGTAGGATGGAATTATCAACAGCTTCCATGTGGTTGTTTTCCAAGTACTCTTTTATAAAATTAGAATACTCTAAATACAGAGAGGAGCTTTGCAATAATCGACGCTCTAGTGAATAGAAATGACGAAGTGCTTGAGAGCGAGTGTCTTTAAATAAGGGTTCCGAACCTTTAAAGGGGAGATAAACCACAAACCTACCGGAATTATCACGAGAGTAAGTATTTTTAAATATATCTTCGCAAACCTTATCTTCAGGAGAGATACATATTTGCTGAGGCACCTCCTCGAGTTCCCAAAATTTTTTTAATGTGAAATCTAGGGAATTTTCTAAAGAGGTAAGGCAAGTGTTGATAAGAGGGGGCGATGGATGAGAAATCTTTCCCATCAGAATCCAGCCAAAGATAGTATCCTGGGCGCTGGGTTCTTTAAAGTTACCTACCAAGCGACCATTTTTTAAAACTAGGGGGAAAATATCTGCACCCAGTAGCATATCTATCGCGCCGCACACATTAAACAGGGGATCGGCTAAATTTAATTTTGCTATACTTTTCCAATTGTCACTGGAAATATTTGTGGTAGGCATATTATTGCATATCTTAGGTAAAACGACTGCATCCAAATTAAACATAGGTTCTGTGTGAATTTTAGGTTTAAGAGTACAGGTAACACCAAAGGAAGCTGCTGAAGACATTGTTCCTAAACCGTAAATAGACAGTGATGATTTATATCGTTGTAAACCTAATCTATTGACACATTTATCTGTTATAAAATTAGCTTGGCTAGCGCTGTCCAATAAAATTCTTACAGTTTGAAAGTTTCCCCGCGAATCTAATACCTCACCTAGTGCAGTTGAGAGCAGTACCGTGGAATTGTGGGAGCAACTTGGAACAACATTGGTTGATAGAGAATTAATTTGCGAGGTGCTGGCGACAGGATGTGAAATATGACTAGGAACTATTTTGTTTGCGTTATCAGTTGGTACAACAGTTGACGGTGATGAGATGTTATTTTCAAAGTGAAGTAGAGTATGGTGTCTACCTTTACATACCCTACAAGATGCATTTGAGTCGCAGTGTTTTGATAAGTGTTTAAAACCTAAACAGTTAGTACACCATTATTTTGTTTCACTAGATTATATCTCTCTTGAGGCGATTTTGAAGAAAACACCGTACATTTATAAATGGAATGTTCTGAATTGCAAACTGGACATTGATTGCTATGAGTATTAACTAAGAGGGTAGAGGTAGAACTAAATTTATTAGGTACACTCTGGGTTTTATATTGAGTTCTTTGAGGTTTAACAAGTGCAATTGAATCGAGAGCAACGCATTGTTGATTCAAAAAATGATAAAGATTTTTATATGTCGGAATATCTGAGGAACCATGTTGCAATTCAAAACGTTTCAAAGTGTCAGAGACTAATTTCTTTTTAAGTATATTAAACAAGATAAAATCCCAATGCTCCACTGGGAATTTTAAATTTTCAAGAGCAGCTAAGTTATCAGAAAAAATGTCTTCGGAGAATACGAGGTAATGTGGGGATACCACAAAATTAAAATTCTTGTGCGTGATTAATGTATTATAATTTCATTACCATTTCAGATACAATATAATATTTGTAGGTGTATATATATATATATATATATATATATATATATATATATATATATATATATATATATATATATATATATATATATAACGATCGATTGTATATTTGTTAGAATCGATTAATATTTATGATTATATATTTTTTGATATTCTAAAATTATTTTTTGTTATTCTGTTTTCTTAGTAACAAAAAGAAAAACATAAAACGATAAAAGTTGATAACTACGATAAATAATTGATAGTTACAGTAAAAACCTAATAAGATGTAGGTGAATACGCTACATATATTCCCCCAACAAAACAACAACAAACTAACCCATCAAAGTATCAATGTCAAAACGAACTCTCTTGACAGTAGATGTGACAGGCAATTCAACAACATCATTCAATAAATACGCAGGCTTAACACGGTCTATACTGACGGTAAAATCTTTTCCATTTTTGAAGATTGTCATAAATTTGTCAGTACGAGATACAATTTTAAAAGGACCTTCGTATAAAGGGGAAAATGTAGGTTTAAGTCTATCGTTCCGTACGAAAACGTAATCACAAGTTTTTAAATCGGGGCTGACAAAAGTGTTCCGATTAAAAGTTTTTCTCGGATTTGTAAACTGTAAGTTTTTAAAATAATGTTGTAGTTTGTTTATAAATAAAGGTATTTGTGTATTAATATGCGAATTTACGAAATATTCACCTGGCAGGCGCAAAGTTTGACCATAAACGAGTTTGGCAGATGAACAATGTAAATCAAATTTAGGCATAGCCCGTAATCCCAGGAAAATAATTGGAAGTTCGTCAAACCAATTTACAGTATCTGCTCTGGCTGATAAAGTAGCTTTTAGAGTTCTATGAAACCTCTCAACCATGCCATTGCTTTCAGGATGGTACTATTGCGAGCAATAAATTTTCAACGGTTCATTTTAGCTTTGTAAATAGGAGAAAACGCTGTGGCGACGGATGTCACTCTATTTTGTTAGTGACTGTCAGTGTCACTTTATATTGATTGTCTCATTAAGCATTTTTTAAATTTTAAAACATGTCGAACCACAAGCTTACAGACGTCGAATTTATGGATTGTAATGGCCAAATTAAAAGCTGAATAGTCCTTACAACGTATGTGGCAGATGAGTTACATTGTCACAAAACAACAATATTTTACCTAAAGCGCAAGTGGGCACAAAATGGAAATCTAGCTCGTATGCCGGGGTCTGGTCGTCCGTGTCTTCTAATGTGGAAGATGCTGCTTTGGTGGAATATAACACAAATTATCTCTTTTCGACAGCATTAAAGGCTAAGGAAGAAACACATTTTCCAGCATCTAATTCAACTGCCCCATATAAGCCGTAGAAGAATTCAGCAACATTGGTTTTTAAGTTTTACATATTGCTAGTTTTATGTTAGAGTAGTGTTGTATTTTTTCGCTTCAGCTTCAGGATTGTCATCTATGTTTAGTGCTACTGGAAGGTATTCGTAATTCGGCTGCATAGCTCTAAATATTGTAGATAATACTGTAGTTATTGGCAAAAAGACACAACACTAAAATCTCGAAACCTTGACAGTTGCGCCTCTTTATTATTATTTACTTAATGGTTATATAGAGATTTAATAAATAAATTTAATGTTTCCTTTATAGATTTCTCTTTTGATACGTCAATGTATTGTGTCAATGATTTTATAAAATGTCAAATTTGACTTTAAAACCATTTTTACAAAGACTAATTTTACAAAAACCAATATCACTTGATTAAATATCGTTGAAAATTTATTGCTCGCAATAGTACGTAGTAGTGCGAATGCGATGAAAACCTAAAAACTTTGAAAACTCGCGAAAAAGATTTGACTCGAATTGTACTCCTTGATCGGTGGTGACATGTAATGGTATTGAGCTTCTATTTGCGTAAACCAGATGTCTGGTTTCGATGTCCAAAATGGGGGAAGTTTAATAGTATAAGCATATTGTTCTGGAATTTGAATAGATTGATTTTCACGCATAGGTTGATTTTCACGATCTACATTTGATTCTGTCATTATTAAATGATGTTATTATTGAAATTAGTATAATGAATGTTATAGAATATTTTAAAGATACTTTGATTGGGTAGTTACAATTATTGATAAATGTAGGGAGGATATAAGTATCGTACTCACCCACAAATTGTACAATCCAATGAATTTATAAAATTTTCAAAATTGAAGATCTTCGTAAAATATTCTAAAATTTGCAATCTTCTCAGGGTCCAGGAATTCAAAGCTTTTGATCGGTCAGGTATATTATGTCGGGTAGAATAGGTTCAGCAGATCACGTCAGGCAGATTACCATAATGCAGCAGGTTTTCATAACACAGTATCTTCAGTCAGCAGATAGTAAAAATCACGTCGGGCAGATAGTAAAAATCACGTCGGGCAGATGATAAAAATCACGTCGGGCAGATGATAAAAATCACGTCGGGGTCACCAATTTGTGGGGATACCACAAAATTAAAATTCTTGTGAGTGATTAATGTATTATAATTTCATTACCATTTCAGATACAATACAATATTTGTAGGTGTATATATATATATATATGTAAGAAAAGTACATCACACTTTCTTAGCATTAAAGTCAGATTCTGACATGTGCACGAGACGTCAAAACACGTGGTGTGATTTATTACATAAAATAAATGTTAACCAGAGATTGTAAAGAAAGGAGCAACAGAGTGAATAATAGACATTGAATGTTGTTTCTTTAATTTACAGGTAAAATTTATAATATAATAACTGTCATTTGTAAATTTGAAATAATAAAATTAAACTTTGATTTACAGAGAAACAATTCAGTTTATTTATTCATAATTATCCCAAAATAAAAATAAACAACATTATAAAACAACATTCTTCGTAAGAAATTCACATATATAAAGATATGGAGAAATTACAATTTGGATTTGAACTAAAAGCTGCTCCAGATGGAAAATCAAATATGTTCTGCTTAACCTCAATAGGAACATGTGATGGTCGTAATTTTAAAATACCAGAAGAATACCAAATGATGAGTCTTCATACAGAATTGTTAAAGACACAAGCTTTCGCTAAAATGAAAAATACATTAAGAAAAAGATATCAAACGAGAAAGATTTGGATTAGCATATCAGATGATTTATATAAAACTTATGTGGATGAAGAACAAAATTTACATTTTAAAGATTATTTTTTGGAGGAAATTATAGGAGACAAAGACCCCGCTAAAGCTCAGGCTAGTAAAGATGAATCAATGTTAAAGATATTAGAAAAATTGCTAGAAGAAAAGCAAAGAGATTCTGAAATTCAAAATTTAGGAAAATTGGCAAAAGATTTTATGATTGAAAAATTCACTGGCAAAAGTTCAAATGCCCATCAGTGGATTATGAATTTGAGAAAGAATGCGAACGTTTTAAAATAACTGAAAATAACAAAAAAATTGAAATATTAAAATTCTTTTTGGAAAAAGCTTGTAAAGACTGGTATAGCTGTATGTTATTAAAATTTACAGTAGAGTCAGAATGGGAAACATGGAAGAAAACTTTTTGTGAAACATTTGCAAATAAAAGTTGGTCTCCAATTAGATATGCGCTTTCCTTTAGATATCAAACAGGTTCATTATTAGAATACGCTATAAGAAAAGAAAAATTGTTATTAGACGTGAGAAAATCAATTGATAAAGGAACCTTAATAGATCTCATTGCAGCTGGCTTGCCAAATTTTATATGTGACAGGATTGATAGGGAAAGTTTGACGGAAACTGAAGAACTCTATAGTGAAATAGGTAATTTGGAACATTTAATTAATAAAGATAGATGGATAAGTAAAAGAAATAAAGATTTTAATACCAAAGAAAAAATCGAAAAAATACCATGCAAAATGTGTAAAGAAAAAAACAAAGGCATACGTTACCATCCCGAATCTACATGTTGGTTCAAAGATAAAGAAGATAAAGAAGACAAAATTAAGTATGTAAATAATTCTGAATTAGAAGTAGAATTAAATTGTAAAGACCAAAAAAACTATTAATTCCACCATTAATCAAACTCAATGTACTATTAAATGGAGCATTGAACGTTACTGGGATTTATGATTCAGGTTCGAATGTTTCATTAATAAATTCAAAAATATTAAAAATACGAAAAATAGATAAAAATGAAAATAAAAAAGTTAATTTGAGAACGATTAATGGTGTAAATGAAACGGAAGGAATGGTAACAATAAAAGCAAAAATGTTTAATATAGAACAAGAAATAGATGTTTTTATAATAAATAATAAAAATTCCAATTATGAGTTGTTAATTGGATTGGATTGCATACAAAAGTTCAAGCTAACACAAAATGAACACTTACAAATTGAACAAAAGATTCCAGATTTTACGAAAAAAAATGAAAATAACAACTCTATAATAGAGAAAGAAATCCCTGATAGAACAGAGGTTGAAATAAAACTAATAAATTTTAATGAACATGTGGATGAGAAAAACTTCCAAATCTCAATAAATTGCATTAATCACTATGAAAAATCCGTGATAGAAAACCTAATCGAAAAATACAAATCACTGTTCGCCAAAGATAAATATGATGTAGGTATGGTGAAAGACTATGAAGCTAGAATAGATTTAATTATAGACAAATATTGTAGTAAAAGACCATACAGATGCTCAATTGAAGATAAACTAGAAATAGAAACACAAATTTCAGAATTATTAAAGAGAGGTTTAATAGAAGAATCATATAGTCCTTTTGCTGCCCCAGTAACATTGGCATACAAAAGAGATGAAAATAAAAGATCAAGATTATGCATAGATTTTAGAGATTTAAATAAAAACATAATTCCTCAATCTCAACCTTTCCCATTGATTGAGGATTTGGTAGTAAAAACAAGAGACTGCAAAATGTTTACAAAACTTGATGTTAATTCGGCATTTTGGTCAATTCCATTACGAGTTGAAGATAGAAGAAAAACAGGATTTGTTACTCAAGAAGGACACTTTCAGTGGACCTGTCTACCATTTGGATTAAAAACTTCACCAGCTATCTTTCAAAGAATATTAAGTAACATAATTAGGAAATATAGGCTTTCAGATTTTACAGTAAACTACATAGATGACATTTTAATTTTTTCGAAAAACTTTGAGGAACACATCGATCACTTAACTCAGTTACTAGAAGCAATAAAAAAAGAAGGTTTTAGATTGAAATTTTCCAAATGTAGTTTTGCTCTAGATTCAGTCACATACTTAGGTCATATAATAAAGAATAATTCAGTTTCTCCAATAAAAGACAATTTAATATCAATAAAAAACTTTCCAATACCGAAAACACAGAAACAAGTCAGACAATTCTTAGGAAAAATAAATTTCTATAATAATTATATGCCAAATAGTTCAATCACACTAGACCCATTACATAATTTGTTAAGAAAAGGGCAACAATTTATATGGACGGAAAAATGCCAACAAGCCTTTGAAAAAATGAAAAATTTTCTTTGCACTCAACCAGTACTAGCTATTTTCGATCCAAAACTACCAATACACATTTACACTGATGCAAGTTTACAAGGTCTAGGAGCTGTATTGAAACAACCACAACTAAATGAAGAAATAATTAAAAAAAATGTTGAAAAACCAGTAGCATATTTTTCAAGAAAACTAAATGAAACCCAAAAAAAGAAAAAAGCAATATATCTAGAATGCTTAGCAATAAAAGAAGCACTAAATTACTGGAAACACTGGTTATTAGGCAGATCATTTAAAGTTTTCTCGGATCATAAACCATTAGAGAAAATGAACATTAAAGCAAGGACAGATGAAGAATTAGGAGATCTAACCCACTATTTATCTCAATTCGATTTCCAAATTATATACAATCCAGGTAAAAATAATCTAGAAGCAGACTGTTTAAGCAGAAATCCTGTATTAGAACCACAAGAGAATAAAGAAGAGGAATTGAAAGTTGTAAATTTAATACAACTAAAAGATATCATAGAAGATCAAGAAAAAAATTTAGATTTGCAAACTAACAAGGATACACTGACAGTAAAAGATGGTTTATATTATAAAAAAATAAAGAAGAACTATAAAATCATACTATCAGAAAATTTTAGTAAAAAATTAATAAAGAAGATACACGAAAATTTTTGTCACATTGGTATAAAACAAATGGAAGGCAAGATAAAACCTTATTATACAGCAAAAAACTTAACAGAAAATATAAAAAAATCTGTAAAGGTTGTGATATCTGCATAAAAAACAAATCAAGAGGACAGAGTAAATTCGGTCTAATGTCTCAATTAGGTCCCGCAAACAGTCCATTTCAAATAATTTCTATTGACACTATTGGAGGTTTCGGTGGATCTCGATCAACAAAAAAATACTTACACCTTTTAGTGGACCATTTCACAAGATACGGATATATTGTAACATCAAAAACACAAAACGCTAATGATTTCATCAAACTAACTCAGAAGATAATCGAGAATAATAATATAGGTATGCTTTTGACGGATCAATATCCAGGTATAAATTCGAAAGAGTTTAAAAATTTCTTAGATGAAAAAAATATACCAATTGTTTTCACAGCAGTGAATGCACCTTTTTCTAATGGTTTAAATGAAAGATTAAATCAAACATTAGTAAATAAAATCAGATGCAAAATAAATGAGAATAAAGAAAAAAAACTAGCATGGACGACTATAGCACATGACTGTGTAAAAAAATATAATGAAACTGAACACACAGTCACGGGATTTTCCCCAGAATATTTATTACATGGTACAGATTCCTCAATATTGCCAGATGAATTAAAACAAAGAAAATCAATTGACGATCTAAAACATGATAGGAAAATTGCATTAGAAAATAGCATAAAATACCACGCTTATAATAAACAAAAATTTGACAAAAATCGAAAAGATTACAAATTTAACGTAGGACAGCAAGTGTACGTAGAAAATGGTAATCGTCTAAACCGGAAAAAATTGGATGAAATAAAAATCGGACCATACAGTGTCCTAGAGAAAATATCAAATTCAATTTACAAGGTGGATACAAGCCATAGGAAATCAGAATCAAATCTGTTCCATATCACGAAACTTATCCCAGTTTCAAATCTTGTTACAGAGGATGAGGATAATAATTCAACTTCCTGAAAATTTTGTTGATCAAATTTTCTCTCCGAGGGGGGGAGATGTAAGAAAAGTACATCACACTTTCTTAGCATTAAAGTCAGATTCTGACATGTGCACGAGACGTCAAAACACGTGGTGTGATTTATTACATAAAATAAATGTTAACCAGAGATTGTAAAGAAAGGAGCAACAGAGTGAATAATAGACATTGAATGTTGTTTCTTTGATTTACAGGTAAAATTTATAATATAATAACTGTCATTTGTAAATTTGAAATAATAAAATTAAACTTTGATTTACAGAGAAACAATTCAGTTTATTTATTCATAATTATCCCAAAATAAAAATAAACAACATTATATATATATAACGATCGATTGTATATTTGTTAGAATCGATTAATATTTATGATTATATATTTTTTGATATTCTAAAATTATTTTTTGTTATTCTGTTTTCTTAGTAACAAAAAGAAAAACATAAAACGATAAAAGTTGATAACTACGATAAATAATTGATAGTTACAGTAAAAACCTAATAAGATGTAGGTGAATACGCTACTCCGAAGAGAGTTTTGGGGCATTAATTATTTCTTCCCAATAATAAGTGGCGAGCAAACGAGTATTTTGGTAGCGTTTGAATAAATTATCAAATGCAATCGAATAATTATCGTTAGAAAGCGGGAGATTTTTTATTAAGGTTAGGGCTTCACCTGATAACACGGATATAAGATACTGAAATTTTTCAATATTTGTTAGAGACTCGTTACTATGGATTAAAGAGTTAAAGAGACCAATGAATGTAGGCCACGCCTTTAAATTTCCATTAAAAGTAGGTAGATTCAATTTCGGCAATTTAACATTGGATTGCTTAATAGTGACTTTAGTTTCAATATTTTGAGATTTTTCAACTAGATAATGGTATATTGATTTTATAGAAAAATATTTTTTATCAATATCTTGGCAAACATTTATTTCGGCCTCTAAATCTGCATCCTCTTGAATAGATAAGTGCTGTAACACATTACTATGTTGATTATTAAATTCATTATATATTGTTTCGAGATTCAGAACACGCATTTTTAACGATGTAAAAAGCGAAGCATCTTCAACTGCATTATTTGCTAGAGTATAAATTTCAATGATGCGGTTAATAGAGACATCACGCAAAGCGCGACATTGCTTCAGTTTATTAGACATTTCCAGAAATATTCTAGTTAAATGCGTTGTGAAATTGCGTTAAAATCACTATTTTTGCGAAGTTAAAGCAATATGATAATTTAATTTACCAGCAGAATTTTTATGGGAATAAGAAATGTATTGAAAGCAGAACAAAATAAATGGAATTTATATACAAACGGAGATTTATTTTTTGCGTTTTTACTTATGCTTATGAAAAGGCAATAAATTTTCAACCTGAGCGTATCGGTATGTCCCTAAAAGAGTATGTCCCTAAATGAGAAGTTTCTTTTTTAAGCTACTATAAAGAACCAAAATTACTACTTGAGGTGTGCACTGTGCATGTGTTTACCAACAATATCCTTTATTTTATTTTGATAACAATCCCGTAAATAAATAAGGCTTGAGTAGAGATAAATTCGTTAGAAATAAAAACGAATAAAAGGTAAGACACAAAAAAGAGATAAGAAAGTATCGATCAGTACCTATTTCTATGTAATTTTTTTTTTAAATATGAATATGCTTAAAAATACACGGCTATTTAATGAGTTAATTAAAATACTAATAATAGTAATGATTATTTTTTCAACCAATAATTATGATTCAAGTATCCTGGCCGAAGAGACCAAATGATTTTGCATGGAAGTTTGAATGCGGTATAGTTGCGTTACGATCTACGACCTACCTGGTTTTTCTCCTGCCGATGTCCTGGGCTAGTTGCAACTACCTCCTCAACGGGGTTGTGGACTGTATAATAGGGTGTATGTACACAGTAAAAATAGGCACTAGAGGTTATATCGATATTGTTTATATTTAATTAGAGAGAGAGAGAGGATTATTATTTAATTATTCGTTTTAACACTTTTAACAGAGAGCACACACGCGTGGATTCTATTGATAGCGAGCTCAAATTCGTTCTGTCTTGTCCCGCTTATCGGCATTCTTCCCGGCTGGCCGAGAGGGTTTTTTACAACCATACCGACAAAACAAATAATATACCGGGATAATCACAATTATTGGAGAAATATAATAAATAAAAACACAAGCCTAATAAACACACACACACTTACATTAATACAAATAATTACTAATTACGTGGGATTTGAACAAAGACAGTTTATATATTATATTTTTAAAATATTTATTCAAGCATTAAGTATAAACATTTTTCTATCCAAATCATCTAAAACTATAGATCTATTGAAAAATAAATATTCACGAATACAATGCATTTGGATAGAGGAGGATGGGAACAAGTCACATAAGTAAAACATTACATTTTCTGAACAAAGGTCATAATCACTTTCACATAGTATGTTATTAGTAATATTCAAGAAATTAGTGTAAAAACCAGCAAAGTCTAAGCTATGTAGTATATTCATGTCAGACATCACAAGTTCATTAATGTTTATAAATTCACTCACAGTATTTTCAGCTAGATAAAATGTAGCAAAACCATTAGTCACTTTTAACATCTTGGTATTCATATATGGGGATTTGCTGATATTGAAGTTTGAGAATTCTACTTCTTCTTCTTCTCCTCGATACCACTATCATTATCATTATCATTACTGAAGTAGTCATTGGCAAACTGTTTGAGAGTAGTGATACAGTCACACCATTCTTCTTCGTTAAACGAAATGTAATGCGTTTTATTAATTAACTCATTAGCGGTCATTAATATTCGTACAGCTGGGATATAATTTCTTGCAGCACTAAATCCAGTTATTATTTTATACTCAGACTTATTTACAGTAAACGCACGTTCATAGATATACTTTTCTTCTTTTTGAGTCGCCTCACGATATTGTTCGGAAATTCTATCGATTTCCCGGCAATGATCGAAATCTTCGGAGAACGAGGGACTAGGTGTGATTGATGTCATTTTTTTTCACAACTAACTGAATAATTACTAATCTCAATGTGTACATAAGATCACGATGCGCCCCCTATAACGAGTTTGAGGAATCAAAAAGGGCCTGTGAAATATTGAAATCTGTGTCAATTATCCATATGATTATATGCTATTTTAGCTATTTCACGCTGTTTAAAACATTTTCTCATTTAAATGCATGTAAATCGACGAAAATTTTTTTAAAATCTATTTGAGCTGTCTATCCAGCTGTTATGAGTCTTATCAAATCCCAACCACTTCACCAGGACTTTATTACCACGCCTACGCAATACTGTTTCCACCAAATAAATGTCAGAGTTGTAGTTCTTCAGCATAAAAACCACCGCTGATGGGACTACCACGTAAATCTTCTAGGAGGTATGTAATTGGATTGGTGATGTGAACTTTTACGACTTTAAATAATTTTGTGGTCCAATTTGGAGTATATCCTTTTTCAAACACATGCTTATACTTGCTTATGCGCACAAGGTCACCTACTTTATATTTTCGCTTATCCACCGTCATCTTAATATGATTATAAACTGAATTTAAAATTTCTTTTTCATTCTTTTCATCTATTTCATAAGGTTTCTTGCCTGTAGTTTGATGGCGCTGTTTATTGTAATTATCCGTTATTTCCGAAAGTATGTCTATCCATCTGTATGTAAACTAAAGTACTTGTACAATTTCTCCTTCCGAGTTCTTATGACACGTTCCACAATAGCGGCTTTTTTCACACTAAACGTACTATAATGGTTAATCGCGTGTTTCTTCATTAAACTTTTAAAATGAGCATTATAAAATTCTCTTCCCTGATCCGACTGTAAATTCTTTGGTGTACGTTTACTACATCTAAATATATCAGAAACAGCTCGCATCACATCACCTGACTTAGTTTTTATAGGTTTGGTCCAAACAAATTTTGAAAAGCAATCAATCAACACTAATATATTTTTAATAATTTTTATTTTATGCCGTGTTATTCTACACGTTACATAAAAAAAAATCTAAAGCCTAAACTTTGAAAAAGGAAACGGATATAGTTTCCGAAACGTCAGCGCAGTAATTTTGTATTAATTTAATTCCTATTAGTTGTCAAAAAACACCCTCTAACTGATCCTCTGACATTACGACAAAGGCGTAGAGGTTATTTCCCAGTTTTAAACTGGTTAATTTGAATATTTTTTAGATAAATCGAATTTTTGGATAGGAATCTCGAGGAATGTGGTAATAAATCCCAAAAAAGAAAAGGAGAGAAATAATTTATGAAATGCTACAAATAACATTTAAACAATACTAATATATATTTAAAATTTTTATTTTCCTGCGCATAATTACTCATCTCGGCCAGATCCATTTGCCAAAGGTCATCTAGACCTTTTATAATAGTACGTCTGCGCTTGAAATTTTTTCTAACACGTTTATGCAATTCGTTTACCAGCTGAGTTTTTTTCCTTTGAAAGAACCTTCATCTCTCTAGTTAACCGTATGATTCTCTAGCGCATCAAGTCTATAGTTAACCATACGATTCTCTAGCAAATCAATTCTATTCTGAACAGTTTTTTGAAAATCTTTTAATTTATTCTCTATGCTTGTTAAATCTTTATCAATTTTACCATTTTGCTCGATAACTTCCTCTTTTATAAGATTCTCCAAATCATATTTAAAACATAAAAACATAAAACACACCACAGAAATTAGACAACCTCCAAATCCAAAGCCAAAGGCTGTCCGGAAGAGGGCTACACATTTGAAAAAACGCAGACAAATATCCATACTCACCGACATTGCAATTTGCCGGTGCCCGCTCTCGAACCGGGACTCAATAGGCTATGTCTGTCACTCACGCTTTAGCCCACTGCGCCACCGAGTGATTTGAAATTAGTAAGTTCATAATTTATGTCATTTTTCAAATCGCTAATATTTTGTGTAAGCACGGTTCTTACCTCAGTAGCATCAGAAACAATGGCTTTCCGTATTTTTTAAGCTCTGCATCATACTTAGTTTTATAGGATTTTGTATCTAAATCAATTTGCTGATTAATATTCGGTATACTATTTGTAACATCATCAACTTTCTGTTGTAATTTTTGTATTTCATCATCATACTTGCGCTTATAAGCTTTCGTATCTCAACCTTCTCATTAATCATATCCGGAATGACATTCATTGCTATATTAATTCTAGACTCCAAATCTCGAACATTATCCACAAACGCTTTACGTTCCAAATCTGAATGTTTAGCTACAATAATCGGAATAGTATTTTTTACAGTATCTATTTTCTTTAACAAATTCTCATTATTAGTATCAACATATTGTTTATTAACACAATCAGATGATTCTGTGGGGCTTTTAACATTACATAATTTTAAATTTTCCACGTCTATATTTCCATCACTGGTGAAAATAAAACCATGACGATAGGGTGAAAGTAAATGGGAACTGTCACTGCTAGTGGGGGATCCACTAATAGACCTACCGAACTTGTCTACACTCATGATGTAAATGGGGTTAATTAGCAAAGTCGCAAATATTTAAGCGATAACACCTATTTCCCTAAGTTCAGATATTATAGCTAAAATCTCATTATCATGAGAGTCTGATTTCCAGCAGTCTTTGAAGCCATTAAAAGTCTTAATCTGTCAACAAGTTCATTCACATCGTCCCAATAGACATATTCTATAGGTTTTTCATTGTATACAGACAGCTGTACTCATACCATATCCGCTTTTCGATGGGGTGTGATACGACTTACTTCTAGTTTTAATAGATTTTGAATCATATAACGGTTTTATTATATGTATATATTTGTTAGATCTATTTCCCCTGGATTGCCCCTGCGGATTGTAGTTACGTTTGTGAGCGCTAGTTAGATCTAGAATTTCTTTATAATTTTTCAAATCAATATTATTAAAACCTTTAGGATTTTTCATAAATATTAAATCGTATAAAACTCTAGTATCTTCGTATGGTCGACCATCGAATATTAATTCACTATTAGCTCCAATCTGCA
The DNA here is from genome assembly GCA_963680705.1 of Rhagium mordax. NCBI lineage: Eukaryota > Metazoa > Arthropoda > Insecta > Coleoptera > Cerambycidae > Rhagium > Rhagium mordax. The sequence continues at coordinate 53,560,230 of OY796661.1, forward strand.
ACTCTTTATTACCCATAAATAATTTATTAGTCACAGGATCAAAACAAGCGCCAAAATTTTCATCATAGTCATCCCTATTGGTAAAAAAATGCATGTTCTGGAAATTGATTTAGAAATTCATCTAATACAGGTTTGTTATTTTTAAGCAAATCATCATATTCCGCTTTCATTTCTCCAAACGTCTTTTCCGCCTCATTGTTATCTATAGCATCATCATCATCTTTTTCAGGAAAAACTTCACCGATTATCTCATCACGCACAAATGGAACCGGAGGTCGATGTTGTGTAGACGTACTAGGTTGTTCTTTGACTTTATTGGGTGTGGCGGTGGTGACAGTAGGTAGCATGCTTTTAGATGTGTTCACTTTAATATCATGTAGGGGTTCTACAATTGGCTTTAATGGTCTATTGATAGAATCATCCTCTTAAGCCTTCCCCAATTTTAAAGCTAAATATTTTTTTTTGATCGCCTTCGATACATCGATAATTTTCTATTTAAGCAATTTGTCCCTATTCAATTCAAAAGGCTTCAACTTAATCGGTTTATACTCCTCTAGAGATTTTTTCGTATATTTCATGATAAACAGCTTTTTATACAGGTCTGTTCCGGGAACAGGTTGTATCTGGAACAGGGTCTGTTTGCGAAACAGGTCTGTTTAACAACTCTAAACAGCTTTTAACAGCTCAAAAACAGGTTTTAACAGGTCTGTTCCCGGGAACAGGCTGTATCTGGAACAGGGTTTGTTTAAACAGGCTGTATCTGGAACAGGGTCTGTATTTGGAACAGGCTGTATTTGAAATAGGTTTGTATATAATAACGTGTATAACAGTAATGATTCTAACTGATGTTTCAAATACATATATACCTGTCAAACCCTTTACGATACCGACCATTATTTATATCACAGTCTTTAACAATCGGACATAGTTTTTCAAATTTCTCAAACTCCATATCTGGGGTCACGTGATCATCAAATATATGTTAAGATTCAGTCGATCTTGCCTGATTAAGATTATACAATTACAATTATCTCTAACCAGATGTTTTTGAATACGCGTGTAGGTCTGACAGAGATAGAAACTATCAACAAGTTTGTGTCGACCCATAGAGAAATACGCTCTTATTTTATCCTGCTTATCACAGGCTACATCATCGAAAATGAATATAGAATTAGTTCTAGCTTCAGACGGATCGATTATATCCTCACTATCTGCATATGGAAAGTAGCTAACGCCTTTTACTTTTCTTAATACATCTTCAAGCAATTTATATTTAGGCTGATAAAATGATTTAGAATATACATATACGTTTTCAAACCACAAACCGTTAGGATTAAACAATAAGCTTAATAGCAAATTGGTTTTTCCACAGTTACTAGGCCCGCATATGATCGTTCTTAAAGCGCTGGGAAATAACGGACCATGTTATTCGGTTACAGGCTGTTGTGAGAAAATGTCTAAGTTCTCCACGGGGAGTGACACCTGCTGTTTAAGAAGGCGCATTGTAGACTCTTGTGTTTGATGTTATATATTTACATATATACTAAACTAATGCTCATTGTCAGTCTAGATGTCAACGTTGAAACACGGTGGTGCTGGTGTGGTAAACACTTACCTGGATACCAGTACTGTGGACCTGGTACAAAGTTGGAAAAACGCTCGCGGCGAGGTGACCCTGGAATTAACGATCTTGATAGAAGCTGCCGCAGTCACGATATAGCCTATAGTAAGAGCTCTAATATACAGGATCGACACAAGGCTGATTACGTACTAGAGCAGCGTGCTTGAGAAAGAGCTAAGTCCAAGGACGCTAATTTGAAGGTAAAAGCCGCTGCTTGGGCTATTGTTAACACCATGAAAGATGGGTATGGGTGCTCGTCGCCGTCCTCGACATCGTAAAGTTGGTTTTAAAAAGACCATGAGTAGAGTTGAAAAACTAATGAAACAGCCCAAGGATAATAATTTAAAGTCAAATACTATTATTGCAGTAAAAGCAGCAAGACAAGCTGTGAAAGGTGTGGGTGGTCGAAAAATGATTAAAACACCCCATGTACTATCACTACCGAAAAGCGGTAGAATTTTACCATTAATACCAATCTTCGCTGGATTGAGTGCCTTAGGAGCCTTGACAGGCGGTGTTTCTGGAGTTGCAAGGGTGCGAAGAAAAAATTGGAGGAGGCTGAAAGACATAATCAAACTATGGAAGCTATAGCTCTTGGTAAAAAAGACTCCGGACTGTATTTAAAACCATATAAAACGGGGCTGGGACTCTATCTGAAAAAGCAGCAAAAAAACTGCCAGTGAAGCTACCCAAAAGAGCCCTCTTCGATGTAGATTTGATAAAGTATGCCAAAAAATTGAAAATACCACATTTCAGAGGTACCTATATGCGTAACTTTTTACCTCAGACTCCGAGATGATATGAGAGTGCTATTATTAATCTTGATGTACAAGAGGGTCCCGGAACACATTGGGTAGCTTATAAAAAGCATAACGATAAAGTTGTTTATTTTGATAACTTCGGTGCACTAAAACCACTAGTAGAACTAGTACGTTACTTTGGTGATAAATGTAAAATACGATTTAATTATGATAATTATCAAAATTTCAATACGGTTAATTGCGGCCATTTATGTTTAGAGTTTCTTTATAAAAATGATGATGTCTAATAAGTTTCATTCATTATGTCACAGATATTCACGATAAGAGGTCGAGGTCAAAAAGATCGAGTCGCCACTCTCTCAGTCAATTTCACTATCCCCATCGAATTGGATCCTCAGTACGATTATGCATTAGCCCTTATTGGTTTTTACACATATAATAGTATTTCTAATATCGAAGAAGTTAATAATAAGCTTTACTATTGGGAACAAGGTGATAGAACTAAGGAAAAAGTAATTTCCATTCCAACTGGATCATATGAGATTTATGATATTGAGACTTATCTTCAGAGTCAAATAGTACCGAAAGGAGCTAAAGATCCGAATAAACATTTCTCGTTGAAGCCTAACAATAATACTCTCAAGTGCGAAATTAGGATCAAACATGAAATAAACTTCACACCCGCCGACAGCTTGGCCAGTTTGTTGGGTTATTCGGCTAGAGAATTAAAACCTGATATTTTGCATCAATCTGATTTGCCTGTACAGATAGTAAAAGTTATAACTATTCATATAGACTGCAATATCACCACAGGAGCTTTCTACAATAACAATCCACCACATACGATTTTCGAATTCGATCCATCTGTAAATCCAGGGTATGCTATTAATATTGAACCAAAAAATATAATATTTCTTCCAGTAAATAACAAACGCGAGATAAATAACATTACTTTGGAGATACTTGATCAAAATTCTTAAAGTGTTAATTTTAGAGGTGAAGAAATTGTGGTAAGGTTGGAATTAAAGAAAATATGGGCTTAATATTTACGCCATCGTCAATGTATATAAACAATAACTTTTCCACTTAAAACTGAAATTGCTAGCCCCAATAAACAGCGATACGCCGATTTTTATTACATTTAGACAGTGGAGCTTTCATGAAAATACTGCTTTAGTAACTGGAGCCTTGAAACAATATTGGGCGATTAAAGCATGTGCAAATTCGGAAAGTCCGAAAGGTGTATTTATAACATTTCAAACTGTTCGAAAAGATCAAAAGACGAACGATGTCACGTACTTTGATAACACTGATATATCTAACATAAAATTATATATCAATTCTGAATATTATCCATACGAGAATCAGCAATTAGATTTCTCAACTCGAAAATACGCTGAGGCATATCACATGTATACAGAATTTTGTAAGACATTGGCAGGTAATAACAGGCCTATGTTAGATTTTGTAGCCTTCAACAACCATGCTATATTTGCTATTAATTGATTGCTCTAAAAGAAAAGATAGCATAAAATCATCGACTATTGATATTAAATTGGAGATTGAAACTAGACAGCCATTCCCGGCTAATACGAGGGTAACTTCTATTCTCATTCACGATCGCGTGGTGGAATATTTACCGCTTAGTGGAGTCGTAAGGAGTGTATTATTATTATAAGATAGATGTATGTCAAGTAATTCCAGTCAGTCTGCATCCCAGCCACCATGAAGGTAATAATCGTTGATATTCAGGGCTTCAATTTGCCAGATTTTTATCCGAAAGAAATAACATTTATGAGTGGACAACAAACAGCTCATTATCTATCGAATCCTCCATTCCCGATTACCACCTTGAATAGTCAAGTGCGAAAACAGATAAAATATTTAGAAAATAATTGTCACGGTCTGAAATATGATGCCGGCTGCCTAGTCTATGATCAATTGGATGATATATTACGTAATCACTTGCTGAATAATAATGCCGACATTGTATATCTCAAGGGACATCAAAAACATGAATTTCTCAAAAATAAACTATTTGAACTGGAGGAACAAATGCCATTATCAACGCCTGATATTATCAACGTGGAAAATATTATTGACGCACCTAATTTCATTAAAGGCGGTTGCTTTGATCATATTAATTACAAATCTATGTGTAGCTTAACAAACTGTAATACACTTTATAATTGGTTATATTTATCTTTACCAAAATAAAAAATTATGTAAAATATAGATTTGTTCTCATTCCATCTCCACCCCCCACTCCCCATATAATATATATAATAGTATGCATTTCATCATAAGCATAGTAATACAGTGAACGGCATGCCATCATAAACTAGAAACATGACTCAAAACTGCTATATAACAATCGAGTTTTATGATGAAAATGGTAAACTTATCAATGAAAAGATTATTAAGATGCATAACCTTGCATGTACTGAAGAAACATTTCATCTAACAGATAAGAATTTTTCATACATTATAGTAGCAGGATGTGATGATGAGTTTTGTGATTGTCCACGAGACCGGTTCTTCCCGTAGTGTTAAACTATGCGTTCCCGATATTATGATGATATTATTAAAAGTGAGGTTAGAAAGACATTGTGAGCAGTTGGATGAGTTAAAAGAACTTATAAAATTATATGATCAAAAACAGTGTATGTTCTCCAGATTCCAAAAATTTAGTGTAGAAAAGGACGATGAACAGCTATGGGATCGAAAAGTATTTATGAATTTGACACGTTTTAATACGTCATCCGAGTTCAAACGTCGTCACATTACCCCAACTCGAGTATAAATATATATAGTTACTTGAAGAATTACTTACTTTATTGGTAATGATGGCGTTGTTAAGTCCTCATTTCATAATTTTGTATGCTGTACTTCAAAATATCATATACATACATCAACCATATGGTTCTAAAGAGGTATTCATATGTTTCGATAAGGATGGACTGAAAAATGATAGTTGGCCTTCAAAATGGACGAGGATGACGCCATTTACATCTAATAACATACCTACTTTTATAGCATCAATGTCCAATGATGTAATACAATACAAGTTGAAAATACGCTTTCAGGATAGTACTATGGGAGATGAAGCTCGGAAAATGTTAAATAATTGTTCATATGACTCTACTACTATCCCCACTTACACACCACCACCATCAACAGCATCGTCTCAATTTAAAGCAAGCATTGTCTCAAAAGAATTTGAATAAATGTTAGGTTTGCTGTACTACATTACAGTTTGTTCCACGATCGTAATACTAAAGTGTATCATTATATTTATACAGAAAAAATATAAAAGTTGATAAAAATGTGGATGTTTTACAGTGAACAGAAATGGAGTAAAGCTGAGGATTTACAAAGTGCTATTGAACGCTTACGTGATGAAATTTCAGCGCTAATATTTAGCGAACAACATAATAATATATACTGTTGTGACTCCATCCAAGATGATATTGACCGCAATGAAGCATGTGAAAAACAAGTACAGATGTATAGGAAAGCTTTGGATTTGTGTGACAAGTTACTCGATGGAAACCTAAGTATTCAGAAATTTTGTCGAGAAATGATTGCGATCGATATGAAGCAATTTCTAATTAATATTAAAATGTATATACCACAAAAATACATTATTCAATTTAATATATATGACGATGAATAAAATAATGTACTTATTTTGTTGTTTTATTAGCTGTTCTCCACCTATGTGCTTGTATTAATTAACCATATTCCCCTCTTACTCGACGTTTATGATAAAAAATTCATTTACATAATTTTTAACACAGCGAATGTTACACGATTTGTGGCATTATCATTTCCGTTAATCGCATTATCGCTTCAAGGTGAATGCTTGATATTTCTTTATTGAATTTAGGCACCGTTTAAAAACATTCCCAAGTTATATGGCGTATAACGTCACACGAAAAAATTTATTGAAATGAAGGGCCTTAGTTACCCATAAGGAACCCATCAAAACAGTTTTCAAACTTTAATTATCTCTTACCGCTCTCGAGTTATTAGCAAAAAACATGCAGGACCCCCCCCCCCCCCCCACCATGCATGCTTTTTTGCGCATGTTTTTTCTTTTCAGTGAACACCACATGACCAAGGCAGCCATGTTTTTTTCCCATCGCGCAAGACCGCCATGTTTTTTTCCCCATCGCGCATCGTCGCCATGTTTTTCTCTCATACCTACAACACCGCCCTGCCCTGTTTTTTTCTCATACCTGCCACGCCGCCATGTTTCTTTCTCATACCTATCGCGCATGATCACGGCCTTTTTTCTACACCCTTCAGCAGCCTCTGGACGTTGACCATTACTTCTTGCAGCGAGCCACCAAGACAGACCCCTCTTTGAGACTTCTTTGTACATCCCCCAGACATTGACGATCACTTCTTGTATTTCTTATACCCCTGGATGGACACTCTCGATGGCATATGCTATCCAGCTCACTTCCTGGCGCAGAACTCTCTTAGCTTACCTACTTATGTGATTTGCAACAAATATGTGATACAAATTAGGAGTTGACTTGATCTACGCTAATACAATAGGGGAATCAGTCCAAAAGTATATATTATTAAATTTAATATTCAATATATATTCGCCATTTGAAAGAAACGCGATAGAACGAGTGTACTGCACAATTCTAATCTAGGAATGCTTAATGTCTTAATAGGGGCAACTCTGGACTTAGCGCAGAGTAATCTAACTTATACGCAACCATTAGCATCTATGCAATGCAAATATTATGAACCACCATGGGCATTACTAGATGAATCTGAAAAGCCATGGCAATCAATAACAACACAATTTTTACAAAGAATGTGTCTTGGGACTTGTAATGAGTTAAAGAAAGAAGTTTTGATCTGAATGTTTTCCATTCTGTGTATAACTCGCCACTAATAGATTCATCCCAAGATAACTTCAACATCCATAGTTTTTGCAGAATAATTTTTGCAATGATAGTGCAAGGACTGAGTAATCCCAAAGGATCAAAAACCTGGGAAATCTCAGATAAAATATTTCTCTTAGTAACTGATTTTAAATTTTGTCCAGGATTAATTTAATATGTCAAAATATCTTCCTTACACAACCAAAATAAGCCAAGAGTTTTCGTATTTTCATTTTCACCAAATTGAACTATGTCACTCGACCGTACCGATTTATGAATGCCATCTAAAATTAAGGAGTTATTAGAGCACCATTTCCTGAGCTCAAAACCACCTGACTGTAAAACATCAGAAACTTGTTTACAGATCTCTATTGTCCTTTCAACCGTATTTTCATCCGTAAGTAAATCATCCACGTAAAAATCCTGAGAAATAATGCGAGATGCAATAGGAAATTTTCCCTCGCATTCAATGGCTAATTGCTTTAAACAACGAATCGCTAGAAATGCAGCCTATGATGTTCCGTACGTAACAGTATTTAGACGATAGGTGGAATGGCCTTCAAAGAATGCACTGAAGATTAGTAAATTGAGAATATACCTTTACCTGACGGTACATTTTTGCAATGGCCGCACGAACGACAAATAAATGCTTTCTGTATCTCAAAAGGATATCAAGTAAATTGTCCTAAATTTTAGAACCAACCATTAACAAGTTATTTAATGAATACCCTGAATCTGAATACGCAGATGCATCAAAGACAACGCGGAGCTTGGTTTCAAACTATCTACTTTTAAAATGTCATGGTGCGGTAAATAGAAACAATTATTTAAATCCCCATTAACAGGAGTCATATGCCCAGGCTCTTCGTACTCTTTTTAAAAAACGACATACATGTCCTTAAACGTGCTATTTGAACGAAACTTACGCTCCAAACTATAAAAACGTTTTAATACAAGTTGTTTGGAATCAAGTTTTTCCACATGCTCTTTTCACGGCAAGGACACAATAAACCTACCATCCGAACTGCTCTTCGATTGAACGGTTCTTGCTTAAACTACAAAAAGTATTTATCCAGATAACACTGCCTCGTTTAATAAATAAAATAAAAAATAAATATATAGTATATTTGGTATATTTTTCGTTTTAGTTTATATTGTCACCAATAATATATGTGTATATTTAAACCTTTATTAGCCTACCTGCAAATTAATCGTTTAATTGTCTATATATTGTTAGACGCATGTATTTTTTAGGCATTTTAGATCTATTCCTTAAATTTAAATATTTAGACTTGTAGTTAAACATTATTAAACTGTACGTTCTTATATAAGTGATAGAAGTTAATTAAACATATACCAATTATATACGTTTTTTTTACATGTGGAATGACCGTAAATGTGAAGTATATAATATACGTATATGTGAAGTATATAATATACGTATATGTTTGGTAACAAAGAGTAACTTAATAAACGCATATTTATCTTGATATGTTTTCAGTTTCAATTATTTCAATATATTTTGTTTTCTAAATATTCAAATATCTCGTTATATTTTTTTTACTTGATTTTAAACAACTTATTGTACTACATTCATAATTTAGGCCCCTAGCAGCTAATCTAGTTTTCATTCATGATATAATTCAATGCTCTACCACTAGAGGCAGTAGCAACATGCGCGAACTGCGCACGAATTCCCATCAGGGTGTTGGGTGTTGTTTGTGTTCTAGAAGCATCATGCGTGGCGTGCTCCAAAATATTTCCAGTGTTTTCTTTCAAAAGGTAGGTAAAATTATTTATTTTTCAATTTAATAATAATTGAAAACGCTACTACACTTGTAATTCCTGTATCACATCTAGCTTTTACCGTTTTCTTTTTGCAAACTAACGTGCAAACAAGCAATAAGTGCGTATTGATTCAGTCATTTTGATCTTGGACCTCAACTGTAAGATTCCGTGTAAAGTAATATGAATGTTCAGTGAGTGAATTATGGTTAGACATGATGACATTATTTGTTGACAATGAATTTATGTTTTTAAATGTATTAATTAAAAATTACAGCTGACAAGTAAATTATTTATCTTATTTATTAGGCACTCAAATCTCTAAATTAATTTTTAATTAAGTTGACCTAATTTGTGTAAAAATTACTGATGCCTCTCAGAGGTCGCTGTTTATAATAGTTTCCCCAAACACGACACTAGATGAATATAATCAATTTTTTGTAAGTATCGAAAACGGTGTTGATCCAAACAATTTCTTAATATTAAGAGACTTCAATATTACTGAATATAGTAACAAGAATCAAAATACTAATCTCTCAATGAGGCTCGACAGTTTTTTAAATTATAGTGGTCTTACTCAAATAAACAATATAGTGAATATGAATAACAGATTGCTTGATTTAGTAAAGTGTTCCAATTATATCAAAGGAGAAGTGTATAGTGATGATTTTCCGTTAGTGCCCATAGATCCTCATCACTCTGTGCTACTGATTAATATTTCAATAAAATTTGCCGACAAGTGTAATTTTGTATCAGAAGAACTCCGCTTTGATTTTCGAAAAGCTAACTTTGTTAAAATGTATACAATGCTGAGTGAAGTAGACTGGTTTCAACTTACTTTAATTGATGATGTTTATCTGGTATGTGAATCTTTTAATAATATTTTACAAGATGTTCTAATTGAATATGTCCCTCAAAGATCATGTAGATCTTATAAGTATCCGGTCTGGTACAACAAAAACATAATTCATAAAATTAAGGTAAAAAATCATAATTTAAAAATGTATAAGCGGCATAAATTAAACTTTTATCTCCAACGGGCAAACAATTTAAGACGGGAAATAAAATCTACAATTAATACTGCATATAAAGACTATATTAGGCAATCGGAATCTGAGTTGCAAGAAAAGCCAAAAAAATTTTGGTCCTTCATTAATGCAAAAAAGAACAAGTCGCGCATTCCAGGAATAATGTGTTATAATGTCGAAACACTCGATGCACCAATTCAAATTGTCAGCGCTTTTGCTGATCATTTTAAAAGCGTATATATACCTCAAAATGCAGCATCACTAAATAATTTAAATGTAAACCCAAGCAGCTTTTTAAACATTCACCATATTTCTAATGAACAAATACTATATGCTAGTAAAAAATTAAAAAATAAATTGTCTACCGGACCAGATAATCATTAAGAACTGTATTCAATGCTTTTTGATTCCACTAAATTATATATTTAACCTTATTCTAAAGACGGGCAAATTTCCCGATATTTGGAAGATTTCACGAGTCTGTCCGATTTTCAAATCGAGTTTAGCTTCTGATGTTACGAATTATAGACCGATAGTGCTAATATCAGCTTTTTCTAAGTTATTAGAAATTATAATATATGATGAAGTTTATACACATGTTCAATCTAGTATTTCCGATTTTCAACATGGGTTTGTTAAAAAACGTAGTACGGAGACGAACCTTTGTATTTTTACCCAATATACGTCAAAATCATTAGATGAAAAATACCAAGTAGATGACGTCTATACGGATTTTGCAAAGGCGTTAGATCGTGTTGATCACCAAATATTATTGGAAAAATTGACCGCCTTTGGAATATCAAGCCATACCGTTATGCTACTGGTATATTACCTCACTCAAAGAAAGATGTACGTAGAATTTGAGGGGGTAAAGTCCGATATATTTTTTGCCAGTTCTGGTGTGCCACAAGGCTCAAATCTTGGGCCACTGTTGTTTCTTATCTTTATATCGGACATATGTAATGATATATCCTCACAAAAGTTGCTCTTTGCAGATGACATGAAAATTTATAGAAAAATAAAAAATATATCGGGTTGTCAACTTTTACAAGATGATTTAAATGTGTTACATAATTGGTGTGAAGTAAACAAGCTGGATTTAGACATTAACAAATGCAAAATAATGACGTACCATAGAAAAACTAATTTTATCACATACAATTACACAATTAGTAATAAAACTTTGAATCGTGTAACAGATCACAAAGATCTAGGTGTCACTTTTGATCAAAAGTTATTGTTTACTCATTTTGAAAATATTAAACAACAAGCTATAAAAATGTTAGGTTTCCTCATACGAAATACTAAAGACTTTCACTTAATAAGCTCAATTTAGAAACTTTACTGTGCATTGGTTAGAAGTAAGCTGGAATACTGTTGCACGGTGTGGAATCCATACAATGCAAAATATATTAATATGATTGAATATGTGCAAAGGAAGTTTTTGAAGTACCTATATTTTAAAAGGCACAACATCTATCCGGACAGAAGTTACGATCATCAACTTTTACTCAATGAATTTAACTTTTACTCTCTTCACAAACGTCGTGAGGTAGCTGGACTTCAATTCCTATATAAAATTGTGCGCAATTTAATTGATTCCCCAACTCTTGTAGAACAAATTTATTTTAACATACCTAGAATGTCAACCAGAAATCAACAAATATTTTATTTCAATGTACCTAATTCTCAACACCATTTTCACAGTTCAATTAACAACATTTGTAGAAGTTATGATAACATTGATAATATTTCCTCTGTAGACATATTCAATTCAAGTAAAAACATTTTTAGAAAACAAGTACCTATCAGCATTACTTTCTAATTAATTTGTTATACAACACACTATATAACCCCTAAATTTAGATTTTAGTCTGTTATTTTTTTTTCTCTTAATTGTTACTTTCCACATTAGTTGTACACATATATTGTTAAATACGCCTGTAAATGGGCTTACGCCTGATGGATCTATAAAATAAATAAATAAATAAAAAATAAATAAATTAAATACATCAAGGCGGTTGTCTTGACTTGTAGTTCATTTTTAATATCTTCAGTATCATTAAAACTAATAAAAGGGTCCTTCATAATATAGTACACTAAAATGTTAGATGAGGTAATAAGGGCCAATATACATAAATAATAATACGTAAAATATTAAAAGTATATAAGAGATTTGGGAAATAACCTAACCATTTTCTATTATTTATGTTTTATTTACTAATAAAGCTTTCTGTTTTTAGAAAAATCGTTTAGCTGCTGTTGGTGGTAATGATGGTCCTCATGTAAGGCAGGCGATAATGAACAATATAAAATTTTTACTTTCAAATACTTTGTAATTTATTCTGTTTATGTATTTATGTTCTTAAAATAAATTGTATACTTGAATAAATGCGTTTAAATGTACACACTTACAAATAAACGTTTATAATAATTTAATATTATACGTTTCTGTAAACACCTGGAGGTGATGTCAACATGGTTGGCGAAACACGCGACGAGTACAGTGTACAGTGTTTTGGTGTTATGGAAAGTACGTCCGTGTTTACGGAATCATATAATATTAAATTATTATAAACATTTATTTTTAAGTAAAATAAAATATATAAATAATAATAATAAATAACACCACAGAAAATACGACCCCCTTTATCCCAGAAGACTCTGAAAGTCTTGTGCGGGAGGGGGCTACACATTTAGAGACAAGGGACACACACCCAATATCCGAGTATACTAGGATTAATTTCTTTTGTCCGAAAAAATCCCAGCGCCACGGCCGGGAATCGAACCCGGGACTCCTGGCTGAGAGTCTAGTATCCTAGCCTCTCAACCAACCAGCCATATATAAACGAGTACCCGAAACTATAAATAAACGTATAATATTAAATTATTATAAACGTTTATTTGTAATAATTAAATAAAATATATATAATATATGAAAGTAATTCTGAGAGAATAGACGTGTCTTAAAAGAGCTCTGTAAATTGTGGGAATAATAGTACATTAAGTGCAAGTTTGAGGTTATTAATTGGCATATATCTAGTACAGGTTATTATGATGCCGTAATAAATTGGTGAGTGACATCAACTCTGTATAAACAAATTTAATAACATTCAATACAAAATTAGTGTATATAATTTGACAGCGGTAAGCCGGTAACAAAAACATTCACAAAAAGATTAGGTGATAGGAGTATTTGAATTGATTTACACAGGGAACCAGAAAATGGATAATGAGGAGTTTTTAAATAAATTAATTAAGTCGATGGAAGACAGTAATAAAAAAACTATTGAAGAAGCCAATACAAAACAGACAGAAACCATCAAAGAACATATTAGGCATGAAATTTGTGAAATAAAAGAGAAATTTGAAGAAGAACTTAACAAAAAATGCACCGAATTTGAAACCAAATATACTGAATTGAAGTCCAGATATGAAAAATTAGAAAGAGAATCGAGAAAAAATAACATTATAATTTTTGGTTTAGAAACTCCGACAGAGAACTTGGCACAATTTATTGTAAATGTACTCAATCAACATTTAGAAATAAATCTTACAATTAATGATATCAACAATGTTTACACCATAGGTAAACATAAGAGTAAACTGCCTGTTATTGTGAAGTTGGTATCTTACCTAAAGAAGCAGGAAATTTTCGTAAATAGCAAAAAATTTAAAGGAACTAACATTGTTGTTGCTGAAGAGTTAAACCTGGAGGAAAGGAATGAAAATAAAATTTTAAGACAACATTTAAATAAAGCACGTTCACAGAAATTAAACGCATTTATTAAAAATAAAAAACTTATCGTTAACGGACAAGCATATACCGCGCAACAGTTAGCTGCAGAAAAAGAGGATCCAGATAAGAAAGAAGATACAGATCTTGAATTAGCAAATAAAAACGCAGGTAAGGAAGGGAAAGACGAAATACGAAGTAACAGCGCTCCGCAAACACCAACATCAAATCGTAGAGAAGTTAATTTAGTAGAGGAAATAAATGAAGAAGTATTTGAGACTGACGAAGAAGTAAAAGACTCTAAAAAAAGAAAATTAGGGAATGTGAATAAATTATCAAATAAAGTGGTAGTACGGTCTACTCGAATAAACAGTGCGAGGGATAAGAAGGACATCAATAAATCTGCAATTTGATATATTTTATTTATCTAATTTATAGCATTTTACTATTGTAAATAATTATGTTGTAATTCTAGTTTGTTTATTAATACACTGTGTATGTTGAGTTTTATATTTTGCCTTCATTAGTCCTTATCTATATGTTTTGCTTCTTTTTTAGATTGTTTTTGTCTTTCACTTTACACATATTTACTTACTGTTTGTTTTCCTATCATATTAAAAAAAATAAATTGTTTCTTATATTGAATTAATTTAAATAACATGACAAATTCATTTAAACTATGTCATATTAATGCTAGATCATTATCTACTCATTTTCAGGAATTTAAAAAAGTTGTACATAACAAGTTCGATATAATCACAATTTCTGAAACTTGGCTTACTGCCAACATATTGACCGAAACGGTGACCCTTCCTGGGTATAAACTCTTTAGACATGATCGAATAGGAAGGCGTGGAGGTGGAATTGCTGTGTACGTTAAGGTATGTTTTAAAGCAAGTGTTATTTCAAACTTAGATGAAGGTACCAGTGAACATTTATGGCTCTCGTTTGTCTTTAAAAATAAAAAATATGCGCTAGGTACTCTCTATAATCCTTCTGTTCATCTTTCCGAAATATTTTTAAATGATTTCGAAAATTCATTGTCCTTATTAGCACCAAAATTTGACTTCATTTTATGTGCTGGTGATTTCAATATAGATGTGCTTGCACCCCTTAATAATGAATGTATAATGTTAAATAATATTTTAGAATCCTTCGCTCTCAATCAGTTAGTTGATCAGCCTACTCGATATGCTAAGATGAAGGCAATCGATTTAATTATATGCTCTGATAATCTAGTAATTAATGATGTCTCCGTTCTGGACTGTTCTACATTTTCTGATCATTGCTTGGTGTCTTGTCGAGTCGGAACAGCTAAAACTAAATTTGAACCAATATTTTACACGTACAGGGACTTTAGCCATTTTAACAAACATTACTTTGATGCTGACCTTATGACAGCAGATTTTGAACAAATTTACTATTTGGAGAATGTTGACTCAAAAGTTGAAACACTTAACACAATTTTATTAGATATTTTTAATGTGCATGCTCCAATAAAAACAGTCCGAATTAGTAAAAGACGTGCTCCATGGCTTACTGATAATCTGAAATTTATGATGTCACTTCGTGACAAGGCTCTCGCTAAATACAAAAAAACTAAGGAGTTACGTCATTGGAATTACTATAAAAATCTCCGTAATTTAACAAATACTACCATCAAACTGGAAAAAAAGGCATATTTACAATTCAGACTAAATGGGAATTATAAAAATGTTTGGAAAGACCTAAAAGACTTGGATATATATAATAAACAAACTAATGTCAACATTCCTGATCATCTCAATCAAGTTTGTGAGATTAATGATTATTTTATTAGTACTGCCCAGGGCAATATTGATGCCAATGATGCTACCATAAATTATTACGCCCATAATATTAGGGAGGGTATACAAAATTTCAATTTTTACACGGTAAATGAAACTGAAGTGTATGATGCCATCTTATCAATTAAATCCAATGCCACTGGGGCTGATAAAATTGGCATAAATATGTGGTTGTATAGTTGTCCGCATGTACTACCCTATGTCACACATATTTTTAATTTTTGCATAGAAAATAATGTATATCCTTCTATATGGAAACGCGCGCTTATCATTCCTTTACCTAAAATTAGCACACCTGAAGATCACAAAGACCTAAGACCCATAAGTATTTTATGCTGCATTTCTAAAGCTTTTGAAAAAATCATTAACAAACAAATTCGAACGTATACTGATAATTTTAATATCTTGCCTGAACAGCAATCAGGATTTCGCAGTGCGCACAGTTGCTCAACCGCTCTTCTAAAAGTCACAGATGACATTCATGAATCTATTGATAATAATAAACTATGTATACTTATCCTTCTTGACTACAGCAAAGCGTTTGATAAAATTAATCATAAACTGCTTCTTGAACTTTTGCATTACTTGGGTTTCTCAAATAACGCAGTAAATTTAATGAGATCTTATTTAAATAATCGTTTTCAATCTGTAGTTGTCAAGCATAATGTATCCGACTTCATCCATGTTAAAAGTGGGGTACCTCAGGGTTCTATCCTGGGACCTCTTCTGTTTTTGTTATATACTTGCGAATTCCATAAGTGCTTAAGATATTGCAGTTCTCATTACTACGCGGATGATACCCAGCTCTATTATACTTTCGAAGAAAATTATATCGACCAAGCTTGCGAAAATATTAATGAAGACCTGAAATCGCTTGTAGATTTGTCAAATAAATTCTGTCTGTCCATCAATGCGTCGAAATCTAATGTTATTCTCTTTGGTAGAACTCTTGCTCGTAACCGTTGTAAAGAACGAGTTCAAATTTTGGTTAATGATGAATTAGTGACTGTAAAAGACAACTCTAAGAATCTAGGTGTTTTTCTAGATAACTCTCTGAAATTTTCCTCACATGTAACTTTTGTTATTAGAAGAGCATTTTGTAATTTAAAGTTAATATACGCTAATCGCAATTTGCTTGATAGAAAATGTAAAATTTTACTCTGCGATAGTTTAGTTTTATCGCATTTAAATTATGCTGATGTTGTATACGGCCCTAACTTGTTGAAAAAGGACTGTGTAAGACTCCAACGTATTCAAAATTCTTGTGTCCGACTAATTTGCGGGCTTAGGAGGCGTGATCATATCAGCGAAAAATTAAAGAGCATTGGATGGCTAAATATGAACGAGAGACGTATAGTTCATGCTTGTGTTTTATTTCATAAAATTATAACTACTCATAAACCCACCTATCTATACAATAAAATTCGATTTCGCACGGATGTGCATAATATCAACATTCGCTTTAAATCCCAATTAACGGCTCCTCAACATAAAACCTCCCTCTACAAGGGCTGCTTTTCTTATTACATTACTTGGCTATACAATCGGTTACCTGAGTCTTTTAAAAAACTATCAGTAACTTCCTTTAAAACTAGATTAAAGAAAGATTTATTGCTGGGCACCGTTTCGTTTAATACTTGAATGATTTTAATATTGTAGATTTTATTATATTGTTTATGTTTATTATGAAAGCACCTATGCATCTGTGTGGTTAATTGTGGTCAGTTATGTGTGTAAATGTGCGGGGGCATGTAAAATAGGTATATATAGTTCTTTCATCGCCGACTTAATATGTTCATATGCCCTTGCACTGTGTGCACATACCGCTAAATTTCCAAATATGTTTTACTATGTCGTAATGCATAGTGTGCTTTCTATTGTTTTTTTTTCTTTTTATTTTATTTAATTGTGTGTGGCATGTAGTAATTATTGCATTAATATTATTGTTATTTTAATTTTTCGGTATGGCTATATTTATCTGTAAATTTATGGTTGAGTGGAAGAGCAAAACTCTGACTTTAGTCAGATATTTTGAACTCTGCCATTTGACAAACGTCTCTACAGTGTACTTATTTATTATTATTACTTTTAGTGTGCTTCTATTTATGAAGTTTTTACGCTGTATAGTGTTTGTTCAATAAAAACATTTATTATTATTATTATTATTATTATTATTATAAACGAGTATCCGCCAAATGTGTCGTCCGGCCGCGACATCGCGGCCGGACGACACATTTGGCCGATTCCGTTGTCCCCTTCGACAGCGTGTTGTAAAGAATGGAAGGTGGGAGGTAGGGGATACCGCGTTGTCTGTTTAACTTGTAAATGCTTTAAGTTATCTCCGTCTGATGCATTTATATCGGCCTCCCAGATTCATCCTTACCAATAGTGTATAGCTCTAAATGAATATAAATACAATATTGTTATCTAAAATTCGTATCAGTGGTTTTCTAGTATTTTACACTAGAAAATATAACAAAATGTATATTATATAATATATAGATATATATATATTTATATGATATGTAAAAAACAATTATAAAACAATAACTTATCTTAACAGAACGTTTCGAACCAAAGTCTAGGTTCTTTTTCAACTGTGATTACAAATTCTTTGTTCAAAAAAAGATCACTTTGACACTTGACACTGATTAGTTCGAAACGTTCTGTTAAGATAAGTTATTGTTTTATAATTGTTTTTTACATATCATATAAATATATATATATCTATATATTATATAATATACATTTTGTTATATTTTCTAGTGTAAAATACTAGAAAACCACTGATACGAATTTTAGATAACAATATTGTATTTATATTCATTTAGAGCTATATACAGTGGTTTTCTGGGGCAAACTGTTGAGGTTTGCCTTTGATCCTACACTTTTATCTTGACATATTTTGGACATTTTCTTATTTCTATTTATTTTTTAGAATTGGCGTGATTCCCAGAAACAAGTTCAATGAATATTAATTATCCGCCACAAATAAGCTACAAACAATATATATACGTATCATTTAGACGGTTAATATCCGACTTTTATACGTTTCAGTGTTACATGGGAACTTGTTGGAGCTATCAAACCTGATATCACTCATCCCAGTTTAGTATTTTGTGCAATCAAATTATTATTCAATATCACTTGTCCAATGCAAATTAGCGACCAAAAAATACCCGCATAGAGTAATACATCAATGTCTCCTGGCTTACTAAAGTCTGGGTCAGCCAATCTCAAGTGAGCTGGAATAATCAATGAAGATTGATCAACGATTAAACTTGGCAATCAATCTGTAATTTTGGGAATGACCAAACAACGAACGTTGGTATTAAACGAATATTGTAAGGAATTAATATTGAGCTCACATGACGACTTAACGCTTGATTCAACATTACCAATGCCAACAATAGAAAGATTTGTGTGAGACTTATTTACTCCTAGCCTTTGACAGAATTCCTCGGTAATAAAGTTGGACTGAGATCCAGAGTCCAATAATGCTCTACCATTAAGAAAGTTTCCGGAAGAATCTCTAACCTGAATGTACGCAGTAGAAAGTAATGAATTGAAGCTACAAGTAGTAACAGGATTATTCAACTCATTATTATTATCGTTATTATTTTGACTGATATTTCCTGAAGCAATAGTTTGAGTAACATTGTTTTGAGGAAAATGCAACAAACTATTTTGTCCATTACCGCAATGTCTACAAGAACTTAAACGACAGTCCTCACTAACATGCCCCTTTTTAAAGCAATTCGTGCACAATTTTAAAGAACGTATTTTTTCCAAACGCGCATTAACTGTATCTATCTGTAGAAAATCACTACAATTAAATATAGTATGAGCTTCCTTACAAAGAATGCAGCACGGTTCTGCTGCTATAAAGGATTTCTGTTTATTAGAATAATACCTTGATTTAGCCTGATGCATTTCTAAGCTTTCTAAAAGTTCAGCTCTATTTTTTAAGAATGTTTTAAAGTCTTCTAATGTGGGAAGTTCATCACCAACCTTAATTATCTCCCACTCCCTAACAGTAGTAGGATCAAGTTTTTCCACAATAATGTATGTGATCAGAACATCCCAATGCTTTGTGTTTAATCCCACAGCATTTAGTGCACGCAAATTTTTAGATATACAATTCAGAAGTGTTCTTAAACCTGAGGCAGATTCATTATTAATTTTGGACACTGAATATTTACTTAATATGGTTATGCACGAGTAACTTCTTATTGTCATATCTGCTAAGTAAAATATCTCAAGCAATGGAGTAATTCTGTTCTAAGAAAGCTAAAGAATGTGTAATGCGTTGCCTTCAAGCGATGCCCTTAAATAATGAAATTTCTGAATTTCACTAACTCTATTATTATTATGAATTAAAGATACATAAGTGTCGCGAAACTCAAGCCATACATTATAGTCACTATTAAATTTGGGTAATTTTATAATAGGAAGCTTAAGGCTGTCCTATAGGAAGCCTTTTTTCAGAGCGCCCTTGCCCGAACTGTGGTTTGCGGGCAATGAAATTTGAATTTGAAAGATATTGAAGAATAAAATAATCCCTCAAACTTCACGCGTTCATCCTTCGAGCATATAAGGGAAAATAGAGGGGGCCAAAGCCCCGTTTGTTTGTCTGACCAACAACTGTAAATATTTACTAAATATTAGTAAACAAACAAACTGCAAATCCCCTAATTTTTTTTATTTTTTTTTTATTTTTATTTTTAATCGTCTTATTTATATTAACGTCCTGGCGAAGTTTAGCTTAGAGCTATTCTGACACTTAACCAGGACACACCACATACACCCATTCCCTCCGACATTGCCATCTGCCGGAGCTGGGACTCGAACCCAGGAGAGATAGGCAGTAACTAGTCGCCTTGTGCCACTCAAGGGCGATCTAGCCCGCTGCACTATCCTCGGTAATGTAATGAGATACGGTCACCCATCCATTCCCCGGCTCCGACCACCGCTGCTTTGCTCCGAAGATCGAAGACCGGCAATTGTACACATGACCCCATCTCACTACATCTTATTGGTTGGCGAAAATAATGTCATGCTCCGAACGTTCATTGTATATGACGGTTACTGTCATTTTTAGTTTATTTGCTGATTTTCGTTAATTTGTTGTGTTTTTGAGTGTTTGGATACTCTATTAATAAAAGACAGTGAACAAAAGGTGCGTAAGTGTCATATAGTACAGGATAAAAGCGTAAATCGGACATTTCACTGGTAAGAGTCAAATTCCATAGGCGTAACGCGTAACGTTATTTTTAGGTAGTTATATACTTTCTTCTTCTTCCAAGATTTTCAGAAGATATAGAACAGCAAACATGGAGAATGTCTTTGGCCATTTCAAAAGAGCTGCTAAAGTATGCATATATTTGCTCAGATCACTTTGCACAAAATGATTTCACTGAAGAACCGCAGGTTGGAATGAAATATTTAAAGAAAGTTGTTGTTCCATTAAGACTGTGTGAATCTCCATCCCTGCTAAGGGCTAGGTATGTAACTGTAATAAGTTAATAATAAAATATATTTAATTTTGACTGACGTCGTTAATATAAGAAACCAGAAAAGAAGTATTTGACTCGTTTGTACAATCATAATGTATTCGATCGTTCATCACTATTGTTACTGAAATGGCTATAAGAACACACGTCATCTACAATCTACGAATGAACTTGCGTAGCACATCCTGTGCATTGGACCAGATAATAAACAACTTTCGGTGTCATACGTTGATGACGTCAGTCCAAAAAACCATTGAGTCAACTGTAATTATATGCCCGTACGATTAGTATATTTAATAAATAATATACACTTGTTTTATATTTTTTCTATTTTGTCTCTAATAAGTAATCTATGGCAGATTATATATCTAAAATTAAATGTGTACAGGATATTCTCGGCCATGCAAACATTCAAGTTGAACATTAACTGCCAGTCCACCCAGAAGTAATGTCGGAAATGTTGTTGAAATATCACCTGGACATACTGCCAGTTCTTCCGGAAGTAATGTTGATATTGTTGTGGGCATATCACCTGAACGCACGTTATCTGCCAGTTCGCCTTCTAGTAGTTTTGCCGTTCTACCACCAAGAAAAATGTAAGCAATATGTGAATATGACAAAAATAAAATAAATTAATATAAATATTAGGTACTATATTTTAAAGGAACACTGTAAAATCCAAGACACATCGTAGTCTGCGAAAGTGACATGAATGACAGTAGATTAGTTAGTGGACTGTTTTCTGATTTTTATTTTATTAGCATTAAAAATGTTAATCTTATTTGTTATTTCTGTAAAAGTTTTCCTCAAATTTTAGAATAAGTTGAAGAATTGTATAGAATTATCTTAATTTTGTATTTGTGTTAAGTTTTATTCCATTTCTTTCTACTCACATTTACCATGCATAAATTCCCATTCTCATATGTATATAAAGTAATGTTAACAAAGTTATATTCAACATGTTCGTATAATTTGGATGAAAAGCAGCCAGTTGCTTATTTATTATTTCAACAAATTATTTGTTACCCGTTATGAAACATTATGAAGGTCTAAGAATGTTAAAAAATATTGTTTTGATGTTTTGTAACATCGTACAGGTGCATCGGATATACACAATAAAATATATCTGATTTGTGTTTATTTTTATAAGTTCTACATTGTTGTTTCTTAAAGTAAATATATATAAAGAATTTTGTGTTCTTCCATTTCTTCAAACCACAAAAACTTTATACCTACCATGTTTATTATACTTAAAATTTTCCTCCTCCATGAACATATAAGTTAATATCATATCGAATATATATAATTATTATTAATGTTATAAGAGATATTATTGAAGTTAATAAATAAATAAATGAAAATAATAATTGTAAAAAATAAAATAAAAATAAATGCTACGCCACTGTTGAAAGGATGAGATGTAAACAAATGCTCCCCCCTCGCGCGTCCCTCACCTACAGTCGCTCGCCAGTTCCGCAGACAGACAATCCCATTGTTATGAGATGTCACGCCACCTCTATTTTCCCTTATATGCTCGAAGCGTTCATCTAATGCTAATTCATTTTCATCTAGTGTCTCAATTTCAAATTGTAAAGTGTCAAACTGACTGAACGATTGCAAATTTGTTATGCGCAACTCTAACTCAAGTATCTGAGCTGCATCTACCGTTTTTAATGCCCCTACCTGGTCTAAATGAGTAACAAAACGTGTCAAAGAACCCTTAAAAAGACCTCGTCTTCTATGTATTCTTTTAAATGCTCCTCCTTTGACATAATTAAAGTTATATCAAGAATTGAATTATTCTTACTCAAATGAATACATAAACTGTCAAAAAGATAAAGACAACGCCAAACCTGACTTCTAAACTCGTCCAAACTGCCGTAATGATGTTGGCCCAAATGCAATGCTTCACTTCAAAGTTAATGCTACTTCTGCCCTAGTAGAAATTTCTTCAGAACTCGCTACTTTTCATAATCCTGAACTCGAAGGACCATACTCATGTATCGTAATTGACCTTTATCGAGTAAATAGATTATTGTCCTATTTGTACGATACGATCACTTGTTTGTTGAAAGAAAAAGATATTTTTTGGAAAAATATATATTGACATTGACAACGTTTTACATCAATCAATTAATTTTTTTTGCCTCCTACAATATTGTAGACACATATAAAAGCCTAAACAACAGACATTGAAAGCGAGCAACATACATTTCTATTCCTTACAGTCTGTACGGTCGATCGTCTGGATAGTTTAAAAAAAACCTTTTTAAGTAGGTAATAGGCCAGTCGCATCAAAATTGCCCTTTATCATTCACTCCTCCTGAGCCGAAAACCGGAGCAGGATCGTGCAATTCACGATGTAATTCCAAGTCCCTCTACCTTGAATTTATTTCTAGAACGGCCCCCTGGTGGCGTTCTTTTCTTTGGAAATAATAAAGTTATCGTTTTTTCAATTTTGTCAATTTCTTGCAATTTGAAAAATCAAGAGTGGCTTTAGGACCTGGGTTTCTCTGCCATGTTGTCAATATCTGGTTGGTACGTATACAAGCTATATTTCCTAAAAAACGCCGCAAGCCATTATTCCGTTATTTATAATCTGATTTTAAAAAACAAAAAATTAAATAAAATAGCTCTAAATACACCATAGAGCCTACCTCAATACTCTCAAACTTTTTTTTTTTTAAAACGATAGTCAACTAACTTTTTTTTTCAAATGAAAATATAGGTTCTTTTTTATTTACTATTGTGCTGATTTCTCTTCTGAATCCAATGATGTATAACAAACTGACTTTTGTGAAACATTTATCACAGAAAAATGTATCTCGATACCGCAATAGCACCCGACCGCTTAATTGATGACTAACGTATTAGTGCATTCTGTGAGTCGGACGAACATACAAATATTTGGGGAGTCAATCAAACTACCGCTCTCCCCCGTTTTCGAGGATGCTGAGAACGATGGTGATGTTTTTTCTGCTCCCTGAGTTGACCCTACCCCCCAAACGGCCAAAAAACCACCCCCAAATGAGGGGAATCGCGTATTCGACGTCTTCCACTGGTAAACTTATGTCACCCCCCCCGTTTTCGAGGATGCTGAACACGATGGTGATGTTGGTTCCGCTCCCTGAGTTGACCCTACCCCCCAAGGGCAAAAAATCACCCCCAAAGAGGGGGAATCGCGTATTCTACGTCTTCCACCGGCAAAACTTATGTCACTCCCCGTTTTTAAGAATGCTGAACATGATGATGATGTTAGTTCTGCTCCCTGAGTTGATCCTACCCCCCAAACGGCCAAAAAAACACCCCCAAAGGGGGAGAATCGCGCATTTGACGTCTTCCAACGGCAAAACTGATGTCACCCCCCCGTTTTCGTGAATTCTGAACACGATGGTGATGTTGGTTCTGCTCCAAGAACCACCCCCAAAAAGGGGGAATCGCGTATTCTACGTCTTCCACCGGCAAAACTTATGTCATCCCCCGTTTTTGAGGATGCTGAACACAATGGTGGTGTTGGATCTGTTCCCCGAGGCGAGTCAACCCCCCGAACGGCCAAAAACCACCCCCAAAGAGAGGAAATCGCGTATTCTACGGCTTCCACCGGCAAAATTTATGTCAGCCCCCGTTTTTGAGAATGCTGAACACGAGTGTGATTCTGGGGGTTAATTCGCCTCATTCGCTTCAGAGAGCAGAACCAACACCACCCTCGTGTTCAGAATCCTCAAAAAACGGGGGGTGGCATAAGTTTTGCCGGTGGAAGACGTAGATTCCCCCTTTTTGGGGGTGGTTTTTGGCCGTTTGGGGGTAGGATCGGCTCTGTGAGCAGAACCAACATCACCGTCGTGTTCAGCATCCACGAAAACGGGGAGTGGCATAAGTTTTGCAGGTGAAAGACGTAGAATACACGATTCCCCCTCTTTGGGGGTGGTTTTTGGCCGTTTAGGGGGTAGTATCGGGGAGCAGAACTAACATCACCATTGTGTTCAGCATCCTCGAGAACGGGGGATGACATAAGTTTTGCCGGTGGAAGACGTCGAATACGCGATTCTCATCATTTGGGGGTGGTTTTTTGGCCGTTTGGGGGGTAGGGTCAACTCAGGGAGCAGAAAAAACAACACTATCGTGTTCAGCATCCTTGAAAACGGGTGGGGGAAGTAGTTTGGTTAACTCCCCAAATACTTGTATTTTTCAAGGTTTTTTCCGACTCACAGAATGCACTATATTTTCATTAATAATCTATGCTGTGGAAAACAAAAAATAATACAACAAAGCGAATAAATGCCATGTCAGCGTCCGCGTCCCTATTTTTTACGCCCTCTACTCTTTTTGTGTCATTTATAGGAGGTTATTTTTTGTGAAATAAGTTCAACAAACAGTGCAAAATATGGACAATAATCAATTGACGAATATGATGCAGGTATACTTTCAGTGTAATAAAAATCGTGGGGTATCACTGGTAGCAGTCTGTTTTTGCAGAGAGCAGTTTCCTTATAGAAAAGTTTTAGAACCACGTAAATTTAGAAGACTTAAAGAAAATTTAAGGAACTGTGGATCTTTTAAAAAACCCAAATGCGTAGAATAACAATTTAAAGAAAACACCGAGCTTAATGTTCTTCTTAGTGTTGAAGGTACCCAAAAACTTTCATTTTGGAAATTTCAAATATTCTTTCAAACAAAACGAGGACAACGACAATTTAATGAAAACACCAAGCTCAATGCTTTTCTCAACGTTGAAGGTAACCCAAAAAAAATACCTTGTCTGAACAAATCATTTTAGTGTGGAAAACTGGGTTTCGTCGCGCGTACTGAATTTAAGTAAAAATGGCAACATTGTCGTCTTTGTTCTCTATCATTTTCTTCTAATGCATTTCGGAGATACAGACCAAACTTACTTGATCTGCTTGCTATTATTTATAATAAAATACAATCGATTTGCAAAATATAAATTTATTATTAACAAAAAAATTTTAAAGGAGGTGTTCTATGTATATTCTCCACAATATCATTTTTTTCACTAATGGGGCCCGTGTAATAAGGCATTTTGACTTAGGCACAAACAGTAAATACACTATTTAATAAATGTCAATATGTTTCTCCAGAATAACAAAACATTTTCCGTGGCAATACTGATTTTGTGCAAAATTCGAAACATTTAATTGAATTAAGTATATTGCGCAAACGGCTGGAGCAAATATATAACATATATATATATATATATATATATATATATATATATATATATATATATATATATATATATATATATATATATATATATATATATATATATATATATATATATATATATATATATATATATATATATATATATATATATATATATATATTTGTAATCAGGACGAAATGTTGATTTCAAAAATCTAAAAATATACAAGGTGTTCCATTAAAAAATCATAAGTTTGGTCAGTATCTCCGAAACACGATTTTCATTTGTTTCTGCGATAGTTGCATTGAGATAATAATAATAATAATGTTTATTTATTTGATAGATAATACACATAAATATTTTAACAAAAATTTTGCCACTTAAGTTAATGAACAAAAACTTGTCTTTGGCAAAATACTATAAATTTTTTATAATTGTTTATCGATCAACATAGTACAGCTAATAAATTGAAATTTTTATACCTAGTACTAAAAATAAAAAAAATATATAAAATAGAAAAAAACAACAGAAAGGTAATATTGATATTTAAAGAAATAAATACGAAGGGTAGTTATATTTGTTCAAATAATTGTCTGATAAAAACTTGATTTTCTACAATCCACTTTTTGGACAATTTCATAAATAATCGATATGACTTTTAATAAGTATCTGAGGGCACTGCATTATATATTTTTGTCGAAAAGTAAATAAAATTTCTCAGAACTAGTCTTTTCTTCATAAAAGGTGGAATGCAACTGGCATTAGAGACAAACCTTGTGACATGACTATGAGTTGGTAACATTACAGGTCTACTTTTATATAAATATTTAAATATTTCGAGCGTGTATAACTGCTGAAAATTACAGACTTCAAAATCAGAAAATAACTGTGATGTAGGGTATCGCATTGGTTTAGATAATATTATTTATAGCAGAAGGTTTTGCGTTGTATATACATTTTTTAAAACATTGTTATAGGGCATGCCCCAAACTAGTAGACCATAGGTCATTATTGATTGCGCTAGAGCATAGTATGCCGTCCGTAGTAGGTTCAGGGATAAAACGTGTTTTAATTGTTTAAAGATATATATGAGTTTCCTTAGTTTACTACAAACGGCATATATCTGCTCATCCCATTTTAAATGACAATCAACAATTATCCCCAAATATTTGACAGATGTTTTCCTTTCAATACTAATCTCACAGTTACAGTCTTCCGAAAGATTACACGAAAATTCATGTATTTTTATTTCATTGAAATTTCCTTGCCCACCTGCATTAGAAGAAAAAGTTAAAAATTTAGTTTTTCCATAGTTTAGGATAAGTAAATTTTCATCCAGCCACGCTTTAATATTTTGCAGGAGTTTTTCAGTTTTTCTTTGTACCTCTGGCCAACAATTTCCCTCGACATACAAGGCAGTATCGTCAGCATATGATACAATATAACATTCATCTTCTAACTAATAAGAATAATAGAATAATAGATAATAAGAAAATTTCCTGAAACTTTTGTCCTAACCATTTTTTACTAGGATAAAGATTAAGAAAGTTAAGGGGGGCAAAATATCTCGTGAATACCCCTTACAGTTAGTTCGTGTTGACGCTCCAATATTATTCGAACTTTCCCAAATGAAAGTTCTTGGGTAGAGTACTGTTATTATGAGAAGATGCCAGGCAATTAAAACGCGCAGAAATGAGTTTAAGCATGCCCTTCATTTTAAGCCAATGAGAGCGACTTGCGTCATATTCAACGGTTGTACACAGTGACAGCGTCAGTGTACAGAGAGTTTTGTTCGCAGGCAATTATTCAGGCACGTTACTTCCGCCCCGGGCAACTTCTCATAATTACTCTACCTTCAACGTTAAGAAGAACATTGAGTTTGGTGTTTTCATTAAATTGTCGTTCTGCTCGTTTGGGTTTCTTAAAAGCTCTATAGTTCCTTAAATTTTCTTTAAGTCTTCTAAATTTACGTGGTTCTGGAACTTATCTGTAAGGAAACTGTTCTCTGCAAAGACGGACTGCTACCCCACGATTTTTATTACACTGGAAGTATACCTGAATGATGTCGGTCAATTGATTATGGTCCATATTTTGCAGTTTGTTGAGCTTATTTCACAAAAATTAACCTACTATAAATGACACAAAGCGTAAAAAATCTGGGACTCGGGCGCTGACATGACATTTATTCGCTTTGTTGTATTATTTTTTGTTCTCCACGGTACATCTGATTAGTGAAAATACGTTTGTCTTCAATTAAGCGGCCGGGTGCCTATTGCGTGCCTATTGCTGTATCGACAAACATTTGGACTCTTTCTGTGATAAATGTTTCATAAAAGTCAATTTCATCGTTGATTGGATTTAGAAAAGAAATCTGCACAATAGTAAATAAATAAAGAACCTATATTGCCATTTGAAAAAAAAAAGTTAGTTGAATCTCATTTTTTCAAAAAAAAAGTTTTAGAATACTGCGGTAGGGTCCCTCTATACCTAGTGTATTTAAAGTCATTTTGTCATTTTATTTAATTTCTTGTTTTTTTAAATCAAATTATAAATAACGGAGTTATGGCTTGCGGCGTTTTTTAGGAGACAGCATTATAATGTTTTTACACAACATTTCAACAGGTATAAAATACTTTGAACAAATCATTCAGCAGCTCTTAAGACTATAATGGCGTGACGTTGGTAATGAATTTCATTATATAACTCAGTGATGTAATGAGTTTTTATCTCTGAATATTTAACCTATCATTTAACAGATTGACAACTAAAGTTTGTTTATAAATACAATTGTCAATCCATGTTTGGGAATTGGTGGAGTCAATAGAGATTTTCACTTCGGAAAGATTCCGGGAAGCGGTAACTTTTGAGAATACGTCTCTGAACATGTCAGGAACAATATACCAAAAGTTACCAACAATAGTCCTTAAGCGTCATTTGTTATTAAACAAATTAGTTGCAAAATACCAGTTTTTGTCAAACATCTCTTAAAATATTTTTTTCTTAAAAAAACTAATTGCGCCATTCGAAAATACGGGAAATTTCATATAAAAAAATGTATATGAAGTTTTCTTGTACGATCAAAAATATATAGGTACTCCAGATTGTCTTGTTTAACAGACGAAAATGGAACGTGGCGGCACGCAAGTACGCAGCGTAAATCGCGCGTGGTCTTGGCCGCGCTACACTAAACTTGTTGTAACTCTTGAACTAATTAATGAAATTGAGCTTAACAAAGCTTAAATGAAAGAAGAAACATGTGGATATTGGATTATTATATTTTCAAATATAAAAATGAATATATGCAGGAATAATACATATAATATGAAGTCGGAACATAAAGAGATTTCCGATGAAGTCGGTAAAAGCTCTATCATTTGTACAATTTTTAAGATAAAAACCTGAAACTTTCAATCATCCAAGAAAACAAACAAAAGCATTTAAATTATTTTTTATTTATTTCAAAAACTAAAGAATATAAGTTATTATGCTATATCTTCTTTTGTTTTTGAAATAAATAAATAATTTATATGCTTTTGTTTGTTTTCATGGATGACTTAATTTCATAACATATATTTGTGTTATTTTAAATTAAAACCCCAATATCTTATTAAATATGAAAGACAATGATGATATATTATATATTGCTGAATTCAGAAAGAAAAGTTCTTTAAACTTAAAATAAAAAAATTAAAGCAATTTCCGGTCAAACCGGAAGTGAAAAATATGTATCTGATACACATTTATAATCAGTGAAATGTCACATATCCATTTCCGCATTAACATACAGGGTGTATATTTTTTTCTTTTTCAGTTTTTCATTTTTCGTCCATAACTTTTTCTTTGACATTCAATTGTTTTTATCTTTTCGGAATCGGATTCCTCGGAAAAAAGTACACAAGTATGGTTTTTGAATTTTTTTCCTAGGTGAAGAATACAGCAGGAAAATCGAGTGAGGCACTTAAAATGATCACCCTGTACACTTCTAAAATTTCAAAATTTTGAGAAAGTGATAAAATTTGATATGTATAACTAACTTTAACCACCTATTACTGTGGTTTAAATCGCGTTATTAGATTTCTGTAGGTGCGACTTTTAAAGATTGAAATGTGTACTTTAAGATGTTTCAAGTGGATTTACCTTAAAAATTAAATTAACCCTCTTTATTTTACGAAAATAAAAAAAGAATAATTTTTGCTATAAAATTTGTGAAATTAGGGGTAAAATAAACGTTAATAACTATTATAAAGAATTTATTTAGGATACCTAACCAGCATATATTTATAGTAGGACCTCAAAATAAGTAAACTCGATGTAAAAAAAATTTGAAATACTATACAGCGTATCCCACTTTTAATGGCCCCCCCTTTACAACTCAGTTATTAGTTATCCGATTTCAACCAAATTTGGGTTACTATTAACGGCATTTGGTGTGATCTTTTTGAATTAAACAAAACTTATTTATGTCAGTGGCGTGCATTTTTATTAAGAAAAAGAGGGTCACTTTTTCGAGAAGTCATATTAGGCATTTTTTACAGAAAAACTAATGCAATATTATTAATCAGCATGCTTTGGAACCCCCATGCTCAAAATTTTACTACATTTTCTTTAAGGGTTTCCGAATAGCGGGCCCACTGAAAATACATTTTTTCAGTCGTAAATAACTGATAACTTGAAAATGGTTTGTGTTTCGAAAAAAAGTCATTCGTAATTTTCAATTTAAGCTGATTTACTCTATCACATCATGTGCTCAAAAGTTTGAAATGCCGCTGTCGTAAATAATTAACTTAACAACGGTTTATTTTCCGAAAAATAGTTTAATTTAATATCAGAGCAATCTTTGTTCTTTTGGTATAAAATTGATTTATTATCACATAAGATCATTTTTTATCACTTAATGCCCAAATAATACAGAACCGGTTAAAATATTTTTTTATCGTCCAATGAAAAATTTTTGCTTGCAGCATTTGAAAGTTTTCAAGGCATGGGGAGATAGAGTAAATCAATTTAAATTGAAAATGAAGAATGACTTTTTTTCAAAACGCAAACCGTTTTCAAGCTGTCAATTATTTACGACTGAAAAAATGTATTTTTACTAGGCCCACTGCCACGCCACTGACAAAAATAAATTTTGTTTAATTCAAAATGATCACACCAAAGGTCGTTGACACCGATCCAAATTTGGTTGAAATTAGATAACTAATAACTGAGTTGCGAACGGGGGGCCATTAAAAGTGGGACACGCTGTATATACACTAGGTGGGGCATTTAAGTTGACAATTGCGAATAACTTGAAAATAAAGTACCTATTTTAGAGAAAAATGTTTCAGACAGAAGTTTCATCATTTCAAAAGCGAGATTTAATGGCTTTTATTTGGTGAAGTACTTCAAGACCATTTTAAGGTCAACTTTGTTTTTTTTTAGTGTAAATCCCCATTTTTTACAGGTTTATATTTTGCGCTTAGAAATAAACGACTTTTGTTTTTACCATTTTTCTAGTTGAATTCATTGTTTGTGAGTAATTAAGCAATTAAAAATAGAGGTTTATATTAAAAAGTTGACTATCAAATGACCATATTTAAAAAAATTATAGCCAAAGATCCAGCTTTTGAAATGTTGAAACTTCTGCCTCAACTTAAATGCCCCACCCAGTACAACCTACACTTGTCACTTCACGAAACATTGGAAATATCAAGTTTTTTCGGTAAAACGACTCGATATAGATGTTTCTAAAATTTTTATCCTGTTTAAAATATCGAAAACATATTCAAGATATTCACGCGGTACATGGCCATGAATCAAATTATGCCCGAATAACAGAAAGAGATAGAAAGCAAAGGAGCACCTGCGCGGCAAGTAGTACGCATCACCTGCCCCGCACGCTCTGGGTCTGGGTCTGACTTAAAAATGAATTTATATCGTACAATATAATTTGAATATGTATTTTGTTTAATAAAAATCTTTTATTTTGCGTAAACCATTTTTGCTTTTTATATCGAGATATAGTATATCTTATTTTATTTTATTTTGTTTCCCCTGGCTAGATTTCTGTAATTGTACATTTGTACTTTTTATGAAAAATAAAGATTATTATTATTATATAATTTTTTTGAGACTTCACCAATACCATATTGAATATGTTGATCCGAGCGCAATTTGTTTAAAACTTATCGAGTTACGTCATTTTTAATGAAATTTTTATCGGAAAGTCGGCCATATTGAATCAGCCATTTTGAATACCCTTTTTCTGACATCATAATCTGTTTCAGCGACCTCGAAAACCTTTAATATATTATCAATTTGAATTAAATTGCCTTAAAATTTCTCAACTTACAATCATTTTGTTTCGTCGGTATGGATCAGAACTATCTATTTTTTCCATTTTGGAGATGAGATAGTCCTGACGTTCTTTCTCATAGACTTTATATGTGTGCAAAATTATAGGCTTATACTACTGAATTTAAATAAAATATAATCTATGGTCGAAAGTATCTTATGTCCCTAACTTTTTTTAATTTTAGAACAGAACTATCCATATACTCTTAAGATAAAATTAATTTTAAAACTCCCGTTTTATTTGGGACAGAACTATCGTATGTTGATATACAATATAATTCTGCACTGCTTTTGAATAAAGTTTGCTCTGGAAAATTACATCAGTAGTATATTATGTCGATGCGTTTGACCAATTACTGTAAATATTTTCCACACGTGAGAATTTAGGGGAACTGTGATTGGATACAACAGTTCTGACATGTTTAAAACCAAGTAGTAACGACATGCGTTTACTTTAGTAGGTGGTTGGCGGCCACCGTTTTAGTTAGGTGTTGGTTTGCTTTTGAGTTTTTGTGTTAAAAAACAGTATGAATCGAGGTAAAAAACTAGTCCTATTAGCTATGAAACCACCACAAGATGCTGCAGGTAAGTAACTTTTTAAATATAATTTTTGCATAATTTCCGCTTAGCTATTTATTTAAAAATAAAATATCGACTTTTGGCGAAAAGTAGCAATGAGGATAAACAAATTAAGATTTTAGTGAAGGATGATTTTTGGGGTATAGGATAGATGTTTTTAAAGGTTTAACGTAGAAAAATGTTTTCAAAAAATATTTCTATGTATATTTCACGTCTCACGATAACTTTCGAGTTCAAGCCTCGACCAGGTGAAAAAAAAATTAATTTTGGAAATGAAGTAACTTTGGGTGAAGTTTATAATTTGAAATTAACGACAGACGGAGATATTCTGCCTGAAATATTTCAGGAAGACAAAAATAATTCTATCGCTGAAATAATTAACGAATCAGTAATGATGGATGGTGAAAATATAAGTAGTAATCAATCAAAATCTCCTGAACAAGGCGACCTTCAATATGGCTTTTATGAAGACAGTGATGATTCTGTTCGAGATCCAGACTACAATTTTGAAGAGGGTGTAGATTTTGATATTCTACCGCTAGCAGATTATAAAAAACTGTATGACGATGAAGTCTTAGAATCTACAGAAAATTTGGAAGTGGAAAACAAGAAGAATGTTTACAGAGGCGACAGGGGTAAGTTGAAGATTTTAAAAAGCGAATAGTTACATAAAAGTTACACATTGGATATAAAAAATTATAACTCTTTTACCACTTTTTTAGAGACTGCAGTTGTAGAGACGGTATCAGATTACGCAGGTAGACAGCAGCAGGACAATGATGTAGAAACTATTATAGTTTCTCAGGTGGAGAATAGCAACAAAGAGAATACTGGTACGTTAAAAAACTTACTTAAAGCTTATTTATTTAACGAAATAAAAAGGTTATAACTATTTGGCTATACTCTGGTTTTTATTTTCAGAAACAGCAGTAGAAGATAGAACAAAAAAGCGAAAAAAGAACACAAAGAATTGGAAGCGAAACATCATTAAAACAAGAAGAAATCACGGTCAAGGATATGTTAGCTGGAAAGAAAAAGAAGTTCCAGAGAGGAAGTTGAAAAATGGTTGCCAAAACTGTGCAAAGAAATGTCATGAAAAAATTGGTCCCGATCAAAGAAATACCATTTTTAAAGCTTACTGGGATCTGGGAGACATTAATAGGCAAAGGAATTTTGTAATAAGATGCGTAAAAAGAAGAAACAAAAAAAAGGGAAAGATTAAGACCAAACTGGAACGCAACCCATCGCGTTCTGGATGAAATTATTGACCAGTCAGATTTAACAGAAGTTGAGTCTAACTCTAAACGAAAATATACATTGTCATATTCTTTAATTGATGAACAAAATACAAATGTAGGTGTTTGTAAAAAATTTTTTTTAGATACATTAGGGGTATCGGAGCAAACGGTTAAAACTGCGTTTCAGAAATACCAA
The DNA here is from genome assembly GCA_963680705.1 of Rhagium mordax. Lineage (NCBI taxonomy): Eukaryota > Metazoa > Arthropoda > Insecta > Coleoptera > Cerambycidae > Rhagium > Rhagium mordax. Next base: position 53,594,920 of record OY796661.1, read on the forward strand.
ACAGGATGTGTCCAAAAAGATTTACGTGGATCGAAAACTACTTCTCGTCTGCGAAATATTACCATTCAAAGTGTAGTAGACCATATCAATAAATTTGATACGGTCGAAAGTCATTATTGCAGAAAAGAATCTAAACGTCAGTGCTTACCCTCAAATTTAAATTTAGCTAAAATGTACTCACTGTACAAAGAATATTGCGTTCAGCGTAATATTGAAGCGATTGCTAAAGAATCCATGTATAGATACATATTCAATACGAAATTCAATCTACACTTTTTTTTTAAATAAAGAACTAAGTAGAAGCAAGAAAGAAATTGACAAGAAGCGAGCAAAAGAAGAGGACAAATTTTGCGCGGTGGTTTTTGATTTAGAACAGGTTTTACAGACACCAAAATGTAAAGTTTCCGAATAGTGTAATACTGGGTGTAGCCAAACAGGGAAAGCTTATTTTGGAAAATTTTATATGAAGTACCCACCTTAATTTTCGACGAGGAATCTCCAGTTAAATTTTTTGCACTTTATTACGGGACACCCTGTAGAAGTAAATTGTCTACTTATAATTCAACATTTTACAGTTTGGGGGAGAATCAAGGATTTTGTTACATATAGTATGAATCTCTAGGTGGAAGAGGATCAACAGAAATTGCCACATGTGTATTACGTTTTATCGTAATAGAAATATTTTTTCCATGTATTTATATTGTGCCATACGCTTCTCAGTAAAAATTATTCACAATTTTTTGGAAAAAGGCCATACACAGAGTGAGGGGGATTTCATCTACAGCTGCGTAGAAAAAGCTTCTCGAAATATTGATGTTTTTATTCCAGCACAGTGGTATACAATAGCAAGATCTCCTTGTAAAAGGAAGCCATACATTGTCAAGGAAGTTGACAAGTTTTTAAATATAAAAAAATGTAGGGAAAGTTGTTTTAATACGATGCTATATACCACAACAAAACAAAAAGTCAACTTTAACAATGTTAAAATTGTCATGGTAGATCCAGAAAAACCAGACAAGTACAATCATTGGGAAAATGAGTATCAAGAAATACAGATATCTTCCCATACAAGAAAAAAATTATGCCCCATAATTTCTTATGAAATGCAGCCAGCCTACACAGATACAATAGCAATAAATACGAAAAAATTTAAGCATCTTGAAATTAGCTGCAGAGCTAGCAATTCCATCGCAGTATCATAATTTTTTCCTCTCATTAACACGTTCACTGCGTTACCAGTCATATGTATCTGGTAAATAGCTTTTCGTTGTAGCGGTATAAAAATCTTAAATTCTCGTCCATCTAGCGGGGACAACAAAACATTAATTACTAGAGACAGAGCGATGTTACAGGTACCTGCATGATTGTCGCGATCTGTACTATCCATTTCTGCAATCTATTACTACCAGACATCAGTGTTCGGTAACGCACTGGCGCAGATAATTTTATTATCCCGTTATTAAACTACCAGACATGCGTATCTAGTACGAACGAGTACGTGAATTTGTTTACTGTTTCAAAATTTATGTGTGAGATAGTGGGAGAACTTTATATGCTGACAATTTTTATTCTGGGATTCCTCTTGTAAAGGAGTTATTAGATCGGCAAACTTTGTATTGTGGTACACTCAGAAATAATAGGAGGGGTCTACCAATAGAAATCATTGCCAAGAAACTGAAGAGAAATGAGATATGTGGATAGAGAATCAGCACGGTATAAAAATAATACAATGGCAAGACAAAAGATCTGTTCTAATGTTATCAAGCAAACCTGAGCATTCGGTTACTTTATTTAAAACTGAAAAAAAAGCTAGGCCTAATAAGAATGGCGAACCCGACAAAGATATTTTGAAACCGAAAGTTGTATGTATGTATGCTAAAAAAGGCGTTGACTATAGCGATCAAATGTCCACATATTATAGTTCTTTGAGGAAGGGGCTTAAAGGGTACCGCAAGGTAGCATTTGAGTTGATATTTGGTGCTGCTATAGTCAAAGCCTGGATTGTCTATAACGAAATAAACCAAGACAATAAACTTGCACTACTGTCATTTCGCGAAAAGCTGGCTTTCCTATTATCACATCGGCAAGATTTCCTACCATCTAAACTTGCTATCAATCTAAAACGGCCACATTCGCTGAAAAGAGAGGAAGGTCCGGGAAGAAAACACCGTAGAAACTGTGCGGACTGCTATAAATCACTAAGGCAAACAATGAAAAGTAAGGAAGCTGACAATAAAGTTACCAATGTAAATACATACTGTGATGACTGCGAAAATAAGCCAGCTTTATGCCTAAAGTGTTTTAATTTGAGACCACCATTTTTAATTCCCAGAAATGTTATTTTTCATTCAAATAATTCAACTTCTTTCATTCAACACTATCTGTTTCTGCCTTCATTCAATATACCCATCTGTTTCTTTAATTGCCAATAAATACTTTACCGGAACTCGAAATCTGGTGCGATGGCTGCTATATATGAAGTGAGATGTATGCTACCAGATACCGCCATTGGATTTAAGTTTGTTTATAACCGTGGAATTTTAAATTGTAATTTTATTCATAGTACTCTACCAGGCTAATATGTCCGGTACCGCTTGAATTGAAGCCGGTCGGTCGCACCCAAGAATGATATACTAAGAAGGATGGTTTATTCCCATAAGACCCTATGTTGGCTCTACGACCGTCACGAGCGGTGTGCATGTGACGTCACCTCCTGACCTAAACTTTTAGTTTTCGCTTGCTTTTACGTTTGTTCTGCTGTGTTTAGACTGTTTTAAACTGTTTCTTTGTTGAATATAGACTTAAAAAGTGGTTGTTGTGATTATTGTGTTTAGTGTTGTTTATTGTAAGTTTTTTCTTTGCTTAAACTTGATGGATAACTGGTAAAAACTTAATTAAATAATTTCAGATTGTAGTTATACAGGGTGAATCTTAGAGTGGCGGCCATATTTGTGGGGTTAATAGTACTAGTCGTCATGAACATGAATCCGATTTTTTTTTTTTGTAAGTTGTAAAATGGCCGAGTTATGAATTTTTTTAAAAAATTCGCGATTCATGTATAATTCTTGTAATTCTGGCGCCGCTGGGCAAGCACTTGCTACATTACGTGTGGCTTGTCGACAGTGTTGCCAAGTGTAGATGATATAAAACCAATCGATTACATTTTCACTTTTCATTAATAATCCAGAAATACCCAATCACGAGAGAGAGATAAGGGTACCTAGTGAAAATGAAAAATTAATTAATTCAATTGGATAAACAGGTTTATTGAAATACGCAGTTTTAACTTCCATAATAAAAATTGTAATACAAAACAAAATGAAAAAGCCGGAAGCATAGGAATTTTACCACCCATCAGCTGTTAGAGTCGCTGAACTCTTTACAAACTATGACACTGACCTAGTTACAAGCAGGTGCATTAACAAAAAATAGCGGTAAAAAAAAGGTTCTCCTGAAATGCAAAAGCCGCGGACGGCGAGGCGTGCCAGTTGTTTTTCTATGTTTTAATTTTAGTGTTAGTGACCAGTCAGACAGCAGCTAGGTGGTTTATTGTGATCATAAAATTAAATAATTTAAGTTTTTAGTGAAATTTATAAAAGTTTTGTGTTTGTGTTTAATAATTGAGTGAGGTGTACCTTCTACGTGTGTGTAGTTTTATTTTAGTGGTATTTTAGAGGCGACTTTTATCTGTGGGGGCACATGAAAAGTTTGGTGTACACGACTCCTGTCAACACGTTGAAGAATTACGGGAAATAGTAGAAAATGCTGCGAATCACATAAGGCAGAATACGGACTTCAATAAAGTTAGAGATTCTATGATGCGGCGAGCTACAGCGTGTTTGGAAAATAACGGAGGACAGTTTCAACACCTGCTATGAGAAATGCCGATCCAAGATAAGTAAAGATTTATTGTTATTAGAAAAAATAATTTTCCGTTCATTATTTGTTACTAAGTATTAAGTTTTTTAGTTATTACTTTTTTTATTGTTACACTCACGGAGAATAGTTTTTACTTTGTTATTGTTTAGATAGTTCATTTTATTTAGTTTCTAGTTTGCTTTACTATTAAATTCCCCGTATTTTATTTCAATCATGAAGTTTGGCAACAACGCACTGTTCAAGACAGGCGTGTGCGTCTCAGTTATTAGACGTTACTCTCGCTAGCGCATTCCACTGGCGGGGTACCAAAATTCAAATAAAAAGGGTTTAAACAATATTCATTTTTCATAGCGCGTTAAAAAAAAAAAATTGTGGTTTTGTGTTCCCATAGATGAACGGAGTCGCCTCCTGTAAATATGGCCGCCACTCTAAGATTCACCCTGTATAGAAATATGCCTGGTAGGTGTGCTATTTATGGCTGCAATAATAGCAGGATGATTATGGAAATCAGCATGCAAGCATTGTATATCACTGTTTTCCTAAAGGAAAATATTTTGTTTCCAAAACTATTCTGAAAGAATGGATTAATTGCTGTAAACGTGCCGATAAATTTAATCCTGATACAAGTGCGATATGTGTTCAATGTAATTATTTTGTTCAATAAAAATTAAAAAAAAATCTATTTAATTCGACCGTATAAAAAATGTGGTGTATCTGTTGATTGATGATGAAATTTCATGCCTCATGCAACAAATATACACGCTTTTTACACTAGTTACACAAAACTATTTTTTAACCCTTAATTAATAAATATTCATAAAAAAAAATATATTTGTTTTTATTATAGTTTATAGTTTTTTCATAATATGTATATATAATAATAATAATATAATTATACAAATACATATTTTAACTACCTACTTAATAGAGGTAAGTAGGTATAACTATTTATGTCTCAAGGACGCAAAATTATTTTATATTACCAAATTTTTACAATCCCATGTTGCTAAAAAATGTCATTGATCAAAACACTTTAAACACTGTACAATTAATCTTGTAAATAGGCATTGAAAATAACAATTTCTTTTAAATTAACAAAAAATTTCGTTACCTGTCATATTTATGTGCTCGCGCTCTTTCGGTGGCCTCTCGCGCCTACACCATTCAAGTTAGATATATGCCATCACTGGCTTTTTTGTAGGAAATTTTGTGCTTTACAAATTTGTATAAGTGAAATTTTATCGTATCTCGCACCGTTTTTGCAGCGCTCGCGATGATAGGTCGCAAAACGCGAATCTCGTGGGTAAAATATATATTTTTTTTTTTTGTAAGAACGAGTTACACTTGAGGTTTCATATTTCCACAACATTTAGTATTTGCCACTTGCTTTCGATTTTCAATATGTTAGTACTCTCCCCCAGCAGTAGTTTAAATTAATATCACAAGTTCTTAGCATATACGGTCCCTTACAATAATGATTTCTAAATTCTGGTCAGGAGTCTACGTCATCGTAGCCACGCCCACCGCCGACAAATTAGCGTATTTGAACTATCCTTCTAGTATACTATTCTTGGGTCGCACCAGACCTGAAGGTGTGGTATAGTACCAAAAATTGCCGCCGCAGTGAACGTGAACGAAGACTAAAGGGAAGAATATTAACATTTTATTTGGTAAATTTCATATTTTTCGGGACATAAGTTACAATTGTTTATTAGAATGTCATATTTTATTTTTGATGTTATAGGAATGATGTCACTTTCTAAATTAGTGTAGAGTGTAGATATTATTTTCTTATTGTATTATTAGTGGTCATTTCCTCAATAAATCTTTTTTTTTTTTTAGATATAGGTGTGTTTTTGGTTTTGGTGAAAGTTATAACATTTCAGAACCTAAAAAATTAAACCCTAGACTAATTATCCAGAGTGTAAGTAATAATGCTGTTGAGGATCCTAACTTCGTTGAATATATAATCGAAGATAATCATCTAGAAGCTGCAGATAGTGATATTAAAATCATTACAAAACTTAAATATAAAAATGAATACAATGTAGTACTTGAAGTTAAGCCTAGTGTTTTTAAAACTATCATTGAGCAGGGTTTTCTTTATGTGTCTTGGAAAAATGCTATGTAAAAGAGTATTTTAATCTTCCAAAATGTTTAGTGTTGTAGAATAGGTCATTATAAAAAAGATTGTAAAAATCTTTCTGTTGTGTGCCCGTCTTGTTCAGAAAATCATGAAAAACGTGATTGTAAATCGCAAATACAATGTTGTAATAATTGTAAGGAGATGAATGTCAAATTAAGAAACAAAGTTTCCACAGATCATACTGTAAATAGCTCCCAGTGTAGCTATTATATAAACAAATTAGATTTACTAAAGCATAGAATTCAGTATGTTTAACAAAGAAAAGAATATAAAAATAGGTCATGTAAATGCTTGTTCACTCTTTGCTAACTTTCAAAACTTTTCCACTCTCGTATTAGAACAAAATTTCGATATAATGGGGGTATCTGAAACGTGGTTAAATAATTACATATCAAACGAAGTTGTGCATATACCTTCTTACAATTTTTTTAGGTATGATAGGGGTAGTAGAGGAGGAGGAGTTGCGATATATGTAAAAAATACTTTCAATTGTACTCAAATTCTTAAAGACTTTAGTCCCATAGAAAAATTGGAACATATCTGGATAAATTTGGATTTGGGTAAAAATAGTTGTGTTGTAGGTATTATGTTTCGAGCTCCTTATGGTGTTCATCAACAGTTTATTCAGTATCTTGACTCGTTAATATCTTTTATTATTCCACAATATGACAATATTGTTATATTAGGTGATATAAATGTAGATCAATCATATGAGAATATAGTAAATCACTGCATGATGTCAGTTGATTGTAGAACCTACCCATATAACAAGTCATTCACAAACTATTATTGATGTTATTTTCATAAATAATCAAAGTATTGTATCCTCTTCTGGAGTTATACCCAGTTATAATGTATCAAAACATAATGCAGTATATTGTGAATTAACATTTACTAAAAATGAGTCTAAACCGATATATGTTAAATACAGAGATTTTAGCAAATTTTCCTTAGCTGACTTTCAAAGGGATTTATACGGAATTCCGTGGCACGAAGTACTCTATGTTAACGATATAGATAAAAAGATTGAACTGTTAAATTCTTTTATATTGAGTATTTTTGAAATTCACGCTCCTCATCGCGATTCACGTATCACAAAACCTCGTGCTCCATGGTTAACAAATAATATTAAAGACATGATGAAAATACGAGACACTATCTAGATATAAAAAAACTAAAAGTGTAGTTGATTACCGGCAATATCAACAAATTCGAAATGTCGTGTGTGGAGCTGTTAGAAGTGAAAAATCTGCCTATTTGTCAACTCAGTTGGATAACTCAAATCAAAGTACGTTTTGGAAAGAAATAAAACTAATGAATATTAAAACTAAGACAACTGTGGAAATTCCTCTAGAGTTGAGAAATGTAAATGACATAAATAACTATTTCCTTTCTATATTTAATCCTCCTAATGCGTGTATAGAGTCCGCAGATTTTTATGGTTCAAATAGTTTTAATTATTTGATTTCTTTTTCTATACGCCTTGCTACCGTAGATGATGTCAAAAATATTATATGGGGTTTGAAGTCAAATGCGGAAGGATGTGATAGTATCAGTGCTAAAATGTTAAAATATTAAAGAAATGAAATCCAAAGAAGTCAGAAATCCATAGAGGTAAACTTTAATAGAATAAAATAGCAAAATAAATTTTACTATTCAGCCTAAATCCTCTAATGTCTTAAAAAGACATAAATACTCTTTTCAGAGCTTATTTGCAAACTATCTACATTTAACTGATAAAAATTTGGTCAGTACTACGAATGTAGAAAGCAAATAATTTAATAATTGCAATAAGCCCCACCAGACGGATTAATCCAAATAAGGACTCCCTCTGTTACCAGGCAGTGCAAGTCACCAACCCATGGACCGTAGATGAAGGCTAATAAGCCAGAAACCGGTCCATGGGTTGGTGACTTGCACTGCCTGGTAACAGAGGGAGTCCTTATTTGGATTAATCCGTCTGGTGGGGCTTATTGCAATTATTAAATTATTTGCTTTCTACATTCGTAGTACTGACCAAATTTTTATCAGTTAAATGTAGATAGTTTGCAAATAAGCTCTGAAAAGAGTATTTATGTCTTTTTAAGACATTAGAGGATTTAGGCTGAATAGTAAAATTTATTTTGCTATTTTATTCTGTTAAAATATTGTTCTCCGGTTATTTGTCCTTATATTGTACATATTATAAATTGTTGTCTAGAGGTAAGCTACTTTCCTACTTTATGGAAGCATTCATTGATTAGTCCAATACCTAAAATTAATCACCCTGAATCCCTTAGTGACTTGAGGCCAATCAGCATACTTCCATCACTTTCTAAGGTCCTTGAAAAGTTTGTGTATTGTCAACTATATGACTATGTAATATCAAATAAAATTATATCTGATAAACAGTCGGGTTTCAGAAAGGGATTTAACACCACAACTACATTAGCTGATGTTACTGATGAGATAGTAAGATCTTTAGATTCCGGTTTAGCTACTGCTTTCATCTTATTAGATTGCTCTAAAGCATTTGATACTATAGATCATTCACTTTTATGTTCTAAACTATCATACCATGGATGTGATGGTCCATGTGTGCAGTTTTTTAAATCATATCTCGATAGCAGATACCAAAAAGTGTCAATAAACAGTGATTGTTCGGAATATGGTTTAATTACCTCGGGCGTTCCACAGGGATTCATCTTGGGTCCCTTACTATTCATAATTTATGTCTCTGATATTTTTTCAATTACGAGTTGCATGCAAATAACAGGTTTTGCAGATGATACGCAAATGTACATATCGTTTAAACCAGAATTAGCTGAAGCTACATCAGTATTCATAAACCAGGATCTAGAAGCCGTAGTTGAGTATTTCCAAAATCATAATTTAAAACTTAATGCTACAAAATCTAAACTTATGAATTTTACACCATTTCAGAAAGAGCAAATTGTAAATAATAATTTAAACGTTAAATTAGAAAATGTCAAACTGCAAATCGTAAGAAGTGCAAAAAATCTTGGAATAATATTTGATTGTAAATTACGCTTCGAAGAATATATTTCGCTTATTGTACAAAAATCTTATCCTGTACTTAGAGTCTTATATCGGATTAAAAATATTTTAAACTTTGGCCTACGTAAAAAATTAGTTGAGACATACGTTTTACCGATTCTTAATTATGGATTAATAATATATTACCCTTGTTTAGATGCTATCACAAAATATAGACTTCAAAAAATTCAAAATTGCTGTTGTCGATTTGTCTATCGTTTAAGAAAATATGACAGAGGATCTCAGATAATATTCGACAACTTCATTGGTTAAATGTGGAAAATTTGTTCAGATATCACCTAGCTATTTTTGTGCATCGTATCATTCTCACCTCTGTCCTTCTTATTTGCGGAAAAAATTAGTATGTCGAAGGGATTTGCACAATATAAATGTCAGATTTCCAGACAAATTAAGTCTGCCCAGTTTTCGTTTAGCCATTTTCACGCGTTCTTTTACGTACAATGCAGTCACACTATATAATGGAATAGATATGGCAACTAAAAATAAATCTTTAAACGGTTTTCGCAAGGATGTCAAAGTTTACTTTTTTGATTTACAATGAAGACTATGCTTGTATACGTTACATACTAATTAAAAATTCGTTTTTATAGGCAAATTGTTTGTTTTTCTAAAAAATGTGTATTTTCATAAAAAATGGTATTATTCTTTGTTTTTATACATAATTTTTTACTTTTGTATACCTTTATATGAAATCTTTTTTCTTTTTTTTGTATTCATTTTATACTATATTTCTTCTTATTCTTTAGGGTTAAGTGAAGTAGCCTAGGCTAGACTTCGCCCTTAGTTTGTTAAAGGGCATTGTAATATTACAGTACCTAAATAAAGACAGTTTATTATTATTATTATTTTTGTTTTAAAAATACATAATCTCAAAATAATAATTTGAGTGCAAACAATCTTAAATCCTCTTGAAAAAGTTTGTAAAGCAACTTTTACTTCATTTTAAGAGCAGAACTATCTTATGTCCGTTTTAAGATAACTAATTTTTTTGTGCAAAAATATCTTATGTCCAATATTTTTGAAAAAAACATATTTTTCAAAATATTTTACCCTCCGCCATTTATTATGTAATAATATCAATGACAAATGTAAACTATAAAGACATGGAATGACATTGTTGTAATTGAAGCAAGAAAATGTATAAAATGCGGTTGGACACTGCCAGAGTGCGACATTAAATTTTTCTTCTTACTCTGGTAATAGTATCCTTAAAACATATATTACAATATTGCTTTAAAGTTATTCTAAAAAACGTATTAAATATTTAAAACCAGTAGTATCAGTAAAGAAACAGAGAAAGAACAGTATCGCCCTCTGGCAGTGTCCAACCGCATTTTATACATTTTCTTGCTTCAATTATAACAATGTCGTTCCATGTCTTTTATAGTTTACATTTGTCATTGATAATATACACTTAATAAAAGCATCCAACAATAGAAAGATTAATCCGATTCTTGAAATATACACAAATAAAGACTTTATTGGCTTATTTCTCAAAACATCAATTTTGAACTTAAGATAATTTTGTTCCATACCGACGGTTTAAAAAAAAAATTTTTTTGTTTAAGCAATTAATAATCAATTTCCTCAGAATTATATGTTTATAACTTTTTATTTTAAGCTATGTAAAAGTTATATCAAAAGGTTTTAGGAAAATCGAAGCTTCCCGTAATTATTCCGAAATAATGCATATTTTCAGCCTCTATTATTGACTCCACTAACTGCAAAATAATAATCAAAATAAATTGCCATTTCTTTTCTGTTTTAAAACGGTGTCAAATTAAATTTTTTAGGTAACACGTTATGAAAAAGCAAATATTACTTGACTCATGTAATTTGCAAAATTTGTTCGCTTCATTCATTTGTTCTCAGTTCTGGCAAATATTACATAGATTCGTCAAATAAAATTAGGTTTTTCATGCGGTTACGTAAATAAATATTACGTAAGTGTGTAAGTACAGTACGATTCACATTTACGTATTTCATTTGTTTACAAATTCATAAGAAATCGAACACACGTTGGTAGTTGGCCTCTTTTTAAACCACCCAAATTGAGAAAAAGGAAAAAATTTGAAGTTACATATATTTTTCGGCCATATTTTAACGGAACAAAATGAAGTAAATTGTTCGACTTGCCTCTCGATGTTCAATTTTGTTGGGGGTAATCCAGATCCAGGGTAACTTTTTTAACGTCACGACAGACTACCCGCATGACATATCGTTGGATTGGGCTAAGAGAGGAATCCAGCACACATATTTTTCCTCATTTTATATCATCCATGTTCTTGTAAATTGCGAGAAACTACAAAATTTGTCGTTACATATCGTTTTCGGCTATACATGTTTTGACGGGACAATATGAAATAAGCTGTTCGATTTGTCTCTCGAAGTTGTGTTTGGGGGTTGTTGGTGACTTTTTAACGCTGCGACAGACTCACCTGTGATATATCGTTGGATCGGGAATCGAGAGAAGAATCGCACACAAATATTTTAACTCGTTTTAAACCATCCCTATTTTTGTAAACTGTGAAAAACGAAAAAGTTACCCAATTTTTCTACCATAGTTTGACGGAACAAAATGAAATAATATGTTTGACTTGTCTTTCAATGTGCAATTGTGTGACTTCTTTAACGTCGCGACAGACTAACCGTTGTTGAATCAGGCATTGAGAGAGGAGTCGGTCATACATATTTTACTTCATTTCAAAGCACCTCTGTCTTTACAAATTCCGAAGAACGACAAAATTTGATGTTATATATGGTTTTCGGCTATATTTTGATGAGACAAAATGAAATAAGCTGTTCGTCGTGCTTTTCAATATTAAGTTGTGTTGGGAGTGACTCTTTTAATGCCGCGGCAAATTCACCATATGACATATCATTGGATCGAGAGAGAAATCGTACACATATAACAGACTCCCGTATGACGTATCGTTGGATTGGACATCAAGAAAAAAAGTGAATGTACATATGTAAGTTTTTTTAAGAAACTGCGTTTAATTGTTTGCGATTATTCGACATCGGTATTTGTAATTAATTGTTAGGAATCATTTTTCATCCTCACGAAACGATTGTTTCTTTTGCAAATGTATGTGATGTTTGTTTCAGAATTGTTCATTAGAAAATAAAAAAGATTTTATTTGTTTGAAAAGTGCGATGAATGAATCAAATGAACCTACTAATATGGAGGGTATTCAGAAACGAATCATACAAAAAAGATAATACTCATAAAATCCCCATGCCGTTCGGTCGAGACATTATCGAACCGAGAAAAAGTTAAAAATAGAACAGCGACTCTGCGAACAAGAAATCATCGAAGAAAATGATATGAAAAAATACTCTTCACATCGCGTCGCAGTTCGAACGAGACTTTACCGTGCTCGAAAAAAGAGGACGATTGAACAAGAGGTACATTGCGTGCCGCGAATCGTACGAGACAACGATGAAACAAGCCAGAAAAATTTGGACTGTTTATGTTCCACTGCAAATGTTGTTCGTAAAATGCGACGTACGACAAAAGTTGAATCTGATGGACAGCTGCACGAAAGAGAGGTCCATGGTACCTTCTTGAAGTACATGGACATTCAATTTTTTAAAGACACCCTTGATGAATATTGCCGCATTTGCGACAGAATTTGGTGGTTGTCACGACTAAAAGTTATAGGGTGTGATCGAACACGTGTACAACGTCGGACAAGAAACAAAATTTTACGTATTTTCGAACTGCTGGATATTTCTACGATCATGCAAGATGCCAACTATGGCCACTATCCACGGTTTTGTTTATCCTGAAATACCAGAAGACTTGCCACTGCTGTATACCATTAGTGAGGGGCTTATTTGTCCCCGATTGCCTTTCATGCAAGTTCGTAAGTTGCATTATTTTGCCGGTTCTAAATGATTGCTGGGACAAGTGGGAAACGTTCCAGTCGACATTGATACCATGGATTGCAGCTTGCCACGTTGTCTTGATGATGATCTCGTATTTAAGTGAATATTAAACGTAATCTCTTGCACAAGAGTAGCTACATGTCAGGCTGCATTTCGAAATTTGCAATTAAGAAATGGCTTGCCTACCTGATAGAAACGTCGCTTTATCGGGCTTACAGAATTAAAATCAATCCAAACTTCATTATAAATAGATTGGACGAAGTCCTTTCCGATACAGACAACGAGGAAATTCTGCAAAAGGATGAGAGAAGTGGCGATCAAAATCTCTACGGCGATTACACTTTTCCTTTGTCACGGCCAATTTACACAGACAATAGTAGACAGGACATTGAAGACTCGCACTATAAAGATCACTACGATCTTTCAGATACGGACAACGATGACATCCTGCAAATGGATGGCAAAAGTGGCGACCAAAATCTCTACGATGATTACAATTTTCCTCCATCGCCACCAATTTACACAGACAATAGTAGAGAGGACAGTGAAGACTCGCACTCGAAAGATCTCTATGGCCTTCAGATACGGACAACGTGACATCCTGCAAATGGAGGAGAGGAGAAGAAGATCTTTACAATTTTCCTCCAACATCGCTAATTTACACAGACAACAGTAGAGAGGACAGTGAAAACTCGCACTCTCCAGACCTCTACGGCGATTCCGATTTTCCTTCGTCGATACCAGTTTACATAGACAACAGTACAGAGGACAGTGAAGACCCGTACCATTCAGGGTTCAGTGGCTTTCACCAAAACTGCCATCAGTCCCAAGAACATAACGAACTAGATTGTCCCGTGTTCATTAAGTAACGTTTAGAGAGTTACAAACGGATGCAAGCCACAATAGGAGAAAAATGCTCTATGATTTCTAACATTCAAGAGACAATAGCCACGCCGGAACAAATGCTGAATGTAATACAACAGACCATGTTTTGGAGCGAAGAAGCAATTTTAAATTTAGCATCCGGTCAGAATTTTCGAAGAATTGTCTTTTCCGAGGATATACTTTGGGCACTGGCGTATATTCACCGTCAAAGTATCTCCCTATACTATGGCGACAAGTGAAATTAGGTGCCGTCGTGGTGTTCGCTCCGATCATCTCTTGTACATGGATGCAAAAATTTTGCGATTAAGAGTGCTGCAAAGTTTTCAAATCATGTTTCATTCCAAAGCCAATACATCGATATTTAATTTCAGCATCGCGGTAGTGCGCACTGTCACGCTTTATTGTAGCTCAATAACGCTCCCGATGAGCCAATATCAGAGGATATGCCGCAAACTGTGCAAGTAATAGACGACTTGTGTTCCGTGAACAAAGACGCAATAGACAGTCCGAGAATAATAAAGACTCACAATCACACGCATACTTGCTTACAAGCGGATGAAAATGTGTCGTTTTGGCACTCCGTTCTGGACGATGGAGAAAACCAGAATTTTATTGCCTGTATCAGCCAATCAAGTTCAAGATACATTCAACTTTTTAAGTCTCTACATCAGGAGTTGGAGCATTCCGAGTATGCCAACTTTAAAGATTTTCTGGATGTGAATTTGGTTTCAGATATTGAAGATTATCTCCTAATTCCTCGACATGGCATTCATCGGCCGACCGTGTTCATGAAAAGAGAATTAAAATACATTTGGACGAGCCCCTTCAGTCCCGTCATTTCGTCTGTCCTACAATCCAATATGGATATTTAGTTTATATTAGATGAATATTCCTGCGAGTATTACGTGACCGAATATGTAAATAAAAGCGCGAGGGGATGCAGCAGTTTACATCGAGAACTGATTAAATTAAGAGACGAGTTTCCCGACATGGACTACGAGGTTTGCCTAAAAGAATTGGGACGTCGTACGCTGAACAATATCGAAATGTGTGCTCAGGTGGTTTTTGTTACGTTTGCCCATGTCCGAGTCGTCCAGACAGGTGACGTACATTCCTACTTAGCATCCAACCGAATGCTTTTTGTCTCGCAAAAGCCATAAGCAAATAGAGCAAGACGATTTGGCTAAAGACTCTACCGACGTTTGGTAACAGAACATAATTTACGAACAGCGACCACATGATTAAAAAACTCTGTCTCGCTGACTTTGTTGCTAATTACGATCGAATAAAATGTAAAACGACCGGTATAAACTTAGACAAAAGTCATCGTGATTCTAATTGTCTTCGGTAATCCGCAGATATTTCGAATCACGATGACTTACTTTTCAAAGGATGGAACGCTACATGCCGCAAAAGGTTCAAACCAAAGGTTTTACGTTGGAGATCGTACAAAGCATCCGATGATATTCTGAATTACAAACGTGAAATGGTTACCCTCTTTTGGTCATTAGTGACGAATTAAAATTCTTGTGCGTGATTAATGTATTATAATTTCATTACCATTTCAGATACAATATAATATTTGTAGGTGTATATATATATATATATATATATATATATATATATATATAACGATCGATTGTATATTTGTTAGAATCGATTAATATTTATGATTATATATTTTTTGATATTCTAAAATTATTTTTTGTTATTCTGTTTTCTTAGTAACAAAAAGAAAAACATAAAACGATAAAAGTTGATAACTACGATAAATAATTGATAGTTACAGTAAAAACCTAATAAGATATAGGTGAATACGCTACATATATTCCCCCAACAAAACAACAACAAACTAACCCATCAAAGTATCAATGTCAAAACGAACTCTCTTGACAGTAGATGTGACAGGCAATTCAACAACATCATTCAATAAATACGCAGGCTTAACACGGTCTATACTGACGGTAAAATCTTTTCCATTTTTGAAGATTGTCATAAATTTGTCAGTACGAGATACAATTTTAAAAGGACCTTCGTATAAAGGGGAAAATGTAGGTTTAAGTCTATCGTTCCGTACGAAAACGTAATCACAAGTTTTTAAATCGGGGCTGACAAAAGTGTTCCGATTAAAAGTTTTTCTCGGATTTGTAAACTGTAAGTTTTTAAAATAATGTTGTAGTTTGTTTATAAATAAAGGTATTTGTGTATTAATATGCGAATTTACGAAATATTCACCTGGCAGGCGCAAAGTTTGACCATAAACGAGTTTGGCAGATGAACAATGTAAATCAAATTTAGGCATAGCCCGTAATCCCAGGAAAATAATTGGAAGTTCGTCAAACCAATTTACAGTATCTGCTCTGGCTGATAAAGTAGCTTTTAGAGTTCTATGAAACCTCTCAACCATGCCATTGCTTTCAGGATGGTACTATTGCGAGCAATAAATTTTCAACGGTTCATTTTAGCTTTGTAAATAGGAGAAAACGCTGTGGCGACGGATGTCACTCTATTTTGTTAGTGACTGTCAGTGTCACTTTATATTGATTGTCTCATTAAGCATTTTTTAAATTTTAAAACATGTCGAACCACAAGCTTACAGACGTCGAATTTATGGATTGTAATGGCCAAATTAAAAGCTGAATAGTCCTTACAACGTATGTGGCAGATGAGTTACATTGTCACAAAACAACAATATTTTACCTAAAGCGCAAGTGGGCACAAAATGGAAATCTAGCTCGTATGCCGGGGTCTGGTCGTCCGTGTCTTCTAATGTGGAAGATGCTGCTTTGGTGGAATATAACACAAATTATCTCTTTTCGACAGCATTAAAGGCTAAGGAAGAAACACATTTTCCAGCATCTAATTCAACTGCCCCATATAAGCCGTAGAAGAATTCAGCAACATTGGTTTTTAAGTTTTACATATTGCTAGTTTTATGTTAGAGTAGTGTTGTATTTTTTCGCTTCAGCTTCAGGATTGTCATCTATGTTTAGTGCTACTGGAAGGTATTCGTAATTCGGCTGCATAGCTCTAAATATTGTAGATAATACTGTAGTTATTGGCAAAAAGACACAACACTAAAATCTCGAAACCTTGACAGTTGCGCCTCTTTATTATTATTTACTTAATGGTTATATAGAGATTTAATAAATAAATTTAATGTTTCCTTTATAGATTTCTCTTTTGATACGTCAATGTATTGTGTCAATGATTTTATAAAATGTCAAATTTGACTTTAAAACCATTTTTACAAAGACTAATTTTACAAAAACCAATATCACTTGATTAAATATCGTTGAAAATTTATTGCTCGCAATAGTACGTAGTAGTGCGAATGCGATGAAAACCTAAAAACTTTGAAAACTCGCGAAAAAGATTTGACTCGAATTGTACTCCTTGATCGGTGGTGACATGTAATGGTATTGAGCTTCTATTTGCGTAAACCAGATGTCTGGTTTCGATGTCCAAAATGGGGGAAGTTTAATAGTATAAGCATATTGTTCTGGAATTTGAATAGATTGATTTTCACGCATAGGTTGATTTTCACGATCTACATTTGATTCTGTCATTATTAAATGATGTTATTATTGAAATTAGTATAATGAATGTTATAGAATATTTTAAAGATACTTTGATTGGGTAGTTACAATTATTGATAAATGTAGGGAGGATATAAGTATCGTACTCACCCACAAATTGTACAATCCAATGAATTTATAAAATTTTCAAAATTGAAGATCTTCGTAAAATATTCTAAAATTTGCAATCTTCTCAGGGTCCAGGAATTCAAAGCTTTTGATCGGTCAGGTATATTATGTCGGGTAGAATAGGTTCAGCAGATCACGTCAGGCAGATTACCATAATGCAGCAGGTTTTCATAACACAGTATCTTCAGTCAGCAGATAGTAAAAATCACGTCGGGCAGATAGTAAAAATCACGTCGGGCAGATGATAAAAATCACGTCGGGCAGATGATAAAAATCACGTCGGGGTCACCAATTTGTGGGGATACCACAAAATTAAAATTCTTGTGAGTGATTAATGTATTATAATTTCATTACCATTTCAGATACAATACAATATTTGTAGGTGTATATATATATATATATGTAAGAAAAGTACATCACACTTTCTTAGCATTAAAGTCAGATTCTGACATGTGCACGAGACGTCAAAACACGTGGTGTGATTTATTACATAAAATAAATGTTAACCAGAGATTGTAAAGAAAGGAGCAACAGAGTGAATAATAGACATTGAATGTTGTTTCTTTAATTTACAGGTAAAATTTATAATATAATAACTGTCATTTGTAAATTTGAAATAATAAAATTAAACTTTGATTTACAGAGAAACAATTCAGTTTATTTATTCATAATTATCCCAAAATAAAAATAAACAACATTATAAAACAACATTCTTCGTAAGAAATTCACATATATAAAGATATGGAGAAATTACAATTTGGATTTGAACTAAAAGCTGCTCCAGATGGAAAATCAAATATGTTCTGCTTAACCTCAATAGGAACATGTGATGGTCGTAATTTTAAAATACCAGAAGAATACCAAATGATGAGTCTTCATACAGAATTGTTAAAGACACAAGCTTTCGCTAAAATGAAAAATACATTAAGAAAAAGATATCAAACGAGAAAGATTTGGATTAGCATATCAGATGATTTATATAAAACTTATGTGGATGAAGAACAAAATTTACATTTTAAAGATTATTTTTTGGAGGAAATTATAGGAGACAAAGACCCCGCTAAAGCTCAGGCTAGTAAAGATGAATCAATGTTAAAGATATTAGAAAAATTGCTAGAAGAAAAGCAAAGAGATTCTGAAATTCAAAATTTAGGAAAATTGGCAAAAGATTTTATGATTGAAAAATTCACTGGCAAAAGTTCAAATGCCCATCAGTGGATTATGAATTTGAGAAAGAATGCGAACGTTTTAAAATAACTGAAAATAACAAAAAAATTGAAATATTAAAATTCTTTTTGGAAAAAGCTTGTAAAGACTGGTATAGCTGTATGTTATTAAAATTTACAGTAGAGTCAGAATGGGAAACATGGAAGAAAACTTTTTGTGAAACATTTGCAAATAAAAGTTGGTCTCCAATTAGATATGCGCTTTCCTTTAGATATCAAACAGGTTCATTATTAGAATACGCTATAAGAAAAGAAAAATTGTTATTAGACGTGAGAAAATCAATTGATAAAGGAACCTTAATAGATCTCATTGCAGCTGGCTTGCCAAATTTTATATGTGACAGGATTGATAGGGAAAGTTTGACGGAAACTGAAGAACTCTATAGTGAAATAGGTAATTTGGAACATTTAATTAATAAAGATAGATGGATAAGTAAAAGAAATAAAGATTTTAATACCAAAGAAAAAATCGAAAAAATACCATGCAAAATGTGTAAAGAAAAAAACAAAGGCATACGTTACCATCCCGAATCTACATGTTGGTTCAAAGATAAAGAAGATAAAGAAGACAAAATTAAGTATGTAAATAATTCTGAATTAGAAGTAGAATTAAATTGTAAAGACCAAAAAAACTATTAATTCCACCATTAATCAAACTCAATGTACTATTAAATGGAGCATTGAACGTTACTGGGATTTATGATTCAGGTTCGAATGTTTCATTAATAAATTCAAAAATATTAAAAATACGAAAAATAGATAAAAATGAAAATAAAAAAGTTAATTTGAGAACGATTAATGGTGTAAATGAAACGGAAGGAATGGTAACAATAAAAGCAAAAATGTTTAATATAGAACAAGAAATAGATGTTTTTATAATAAATAATAAAAATTCCAATTATGAGTTGTTAATTGGATTGGATTGCATACAAAAGTTCAAGCTAACACAAAATGAACACTTACAAATTGAACAAAAGATTCCAGATTTTACGAAAAAAAATGAAAATAACAACTCTATAATAGAGAAAGAAATCCCTGATAGAACAGAGGTTGAAATAAAACTAATAAATTTTAATGAACATGTGGATGAGAAAAACTTCCAAATCTCAATAAATTGCATTAATCACTATGAAAAATCCGTGATAGAAAACCTAATCGAAAAATACAAATCACTGTTCGCCAAAGATAAATATGATGTAGGTATGGTGAAAGACTATGAAGCTAGAATAGATTTAATTATAGACAAATATTGTAGTAAAAGACCATACAGATGCTCAATTGAAGATAAACTAGAAATAGAAACACAAATTTCAGAATTATTAAAGAGAGGTTTAATAGAAGAATCATATAGTCCTTTTGCTGCCCCAGTAACATTGGCATACAAAAGAGATGAAAATAAAAGATCAAGATTATGCATAGATTTTAGAGATTTAAATAAAAACATAATTCCTCAATCTCAACCTTTCCCATTGATTGAGGATTTGGTAGTAAAAACAAGAGACTGCAAAATGTTTACAAAACTTGATGTTAATTCGGCATTTTGGTCAATTCCATTACGAGTTGAAGATAGAAGAAAAACAGGATTTGTTACTCAAGAAGGACACTTTCAGTGGACCTGTCTACCATTTGGATTAAAAACTTCACCAGCTATCTTTCAAAGAATATTAAGTAACATAATTAGGAAATATAGGCTTTCAGATTTTACAGTAAACTACATAGATGACATTTTAATTTTTTCGAAAAACTTTGAGGAACACATCGATCACTTAACTCAGTTACTAGAAGCAATAAAAAAAGAAGGTTTTAGATTGAAATTTTCCAAATGTAGTTTTGCTCTAGATTCAGTCACATACTTAGGTCATATAATAAAGAATAATTCAGTTTCTCCAATAAAAGACAATTTAATATCAATAAAAAACTTTCCAATACCGAAAACACAGAAACAAGTCAGACAATTCTTAGGAAAAATAAATTTCTATAATAATTATATGCCAAATAGTTCAATCACACTAGACCCATTACATAATTTGTTAAGAAAAGGGCAACAATTTATATGGACGGAAAAATGCCAACAAGCCTTTGAAAAAATGAAAAATTTTCTTTGCACTCAACCAGTACTAGCTATTTTCGATCCAAAACTACCAATACACATTTACACTGATGCAAGTTTACAAGGTCTAGGAGCTGTATTGAAACAACCACAACTAAATGAAGAAATAATTAAAAAAAATGTTGAAAAACCAGTAGCATATTTTTCAAGAAAACTAAATGAAACCCAAAAAAAGAAAAAAGCAATATATCTAGAATGCTTAGCAATAAAAGAAGCACTAAATTACTGGAAACACTGGTTATTAGGCAGATCATTTAAAGTTTTCTCGGATCATAAACCATTAGAGAAAATGAACATTAAAGCAAGGACAGATGAAGAATTAGGAGATCTAACCCACTATTTATCTCAATTCGATTTCCAAATTATATACAATCCAGGTAAAAATAATCTAGAAGCAGACTGTTTAAGCAGAAATCCTGTATTAGAACCACAAGAGAATAAAGAAGAGGAATTGAAAGTTGTAAATTTAATACAACTAAAAGATATCATAGAAGATCAAGAAAAAAATTTAGATTTGCAAACTAACAAGGATACACTGACAGTAAAAGATGGTTTATATTATAAAAAAATAAAGAAGAACTATAAAATCATACTATCAGAAAATTTTAGTAAAAAATTAATAAAGAAGATACACGAAAATTTTTGTCACATTGGTATAAAACAAATGGAAGGCAAGATAAAACCTTATTATACAGCAAAAAACTTAACAGAAAATATAAAAAAATCTGTAAAGGTTGTGATATCTGCATAAAAAACAAATCAAGAGGACAGAGTAAATTCGGTCTAATGTCTCAATTAGGTCCCGCAAACAGTCCATTTCAAATAATTTCTATTGACACTATTGGAGGTTTCGGTGGATCTCGATCAACAAAAAAATACTTACACCTTTTAGTGGACCATTTCACAAGATACGGATATATTGTAACATCAAAAACACAAAACGCTAATGATTTCATCAAACTAACTCAGAAGATAATCGAGAATAATAATATAGGTATGCTTTTGACGGATCAATATCCAGGTATAAATTCGAAAGAGTTTAAAAATTTCTTAGATGAAAAAAATATACCAATTGTTTTCACAGCAGTGAATGCACCTTTTTCTAATGGTTTAAATGAAAGATTAAATCAAACATTAGTAAATAAAATCAGATGCAAAATAAATGAGAATAAAGAAAAAAAACTAGCATGGACGACTATAGCACATGACTGTGTAAAAAAATATAATGAAACTGAACACACAGTCACGGGATTTTCCCCAGAATATTTATTACATGGTACAGATTCCTCAATATTGCCAGATGAATTAAAACAAAGAAAATCAATTGACGATCTAAAACATGATAGGAAAATTGCATTAGAAAATAGCATAAAATACCACGCTTATAATAAACAAAAATTTGACAAAAATCGAAAAGATTACAAATTTAACGTAGGACAGCAAGTGTACGTAGAAAATGGTAATCGTCTAAACCGGAAAAAATTGGATGAAATAAAAATCGGACCATACAGTGTCCTAGAGAAAATATCAAATTCAATTTACAAGGTGGATACAAGCCATAGGAAATCAGAATCAAATCTGTTCCATATCACGAAACTTATCCCAGTTTCAAATCTTGTTACAGAGGATGAGGATAATAATTCAACTTCCTGAAAATTTTGTTGATCAAATTTTCTCTCCGAGGGGGGGAGATGTAAGAAAAGTACATCACACTTTCTTAGCATTAAAGTCAGATTCTGACATGTGCACGAGACGTCAAAACACGTGGTGTGATTTATTACATAAAATAAATGTTAACCAGAGATTGTAAAGAAAGGAGCAACAGAGTGAATAATAGACATTGAATGTTGTTTCTTTGATTTACAGGTAAAATTTATAATATAATAACTGTCATTTGTAAATTTGAAATAATAAAATTAAACTTTGATTTACAGAGAAACAATTCAGTTTATTTATTCATAATTATCCCAAAATAAAAATAAACAACATTATATATATATAACGATCGATTGTATATTTGTTAGAATCGATTAATATTTATGATTATATATTTTTTGATATTCTAAAATTATTTTTTGTTATTCTGTTTTCTTAGTAACAAAAAGAAAAACATAAAACGATAAAAGTTGATAACTACGATAAATAATTGATAGTTACAGTAAAAACCTAATAAGATGTAGGTGAATACGCTACTCCGAAGAGAGTTTTGGGGCATTAATTATTTCTTCCCAATAATAAGTGGCGAGCAAACGAGTATTTTGGTAGCGTTTGAATAAATTATCAAATGCAATCGAATAATTATCGTTAGAAAGCGGGAGATTTTTTATTAAGGTTAGGGCTTCACCTGATAACACGGATATAAGATACTGAAATTTTTCAATATTTGTTAGAGACTCGTTACTATGGATTAAAGAGTTAAAGAGACCAATGAATGTAGGCCACGCCTTTAAATTTCCATTAAAAGTAGGTAGATTCAATTTCGGCAATTTAACATTGGATTGCTTAATAGTGACTTTAGTTTCAATATTTTGAGATTTTTCAACTAGATAATGGTATATTGATTTTATAGAAAAATATTTTTTATCAATATCTTGGCAAACATTTATTTCGGCCTCTAAATCTGCATCCTCTTGAATAGATAAGTGCTGTAACACATTACTATGTTGATTATTAAATTCATTATATATTGTTTCGAGATTCAGAACACGCATTTTTAACGATGTAAAAAGCGAAGCATCTTCAACTGCATTATTTGCTAGAGTATAAATTTCAATGATGCGGTTAATAGAGACATCACGCAAAGCGCGACATTGCTTCAGTTTATTAGACATTTCCAGAAATATTCTAGTTAAATGCGTTGTGAAATTGCGTTAAAATCACTATTTTTGCGAAGTTAAAGCAATATGATAATTTAATTTACCAGCAGAATTTTTATGGGAATAAGAAATGTATTGAAAGCAGAACAAAATAAATGGAATTTATATACAAACGGAGATTTATTTTTTGCGTTTTTACTTATGCTTATGAAAAGGCAATAAATTTTCAACCTGAGCGTATCGGTATGTCCCTAAAAGAGTATGTCCCTAAATGAGAAGTTTCTTTTTTAAGCTACTATAAAGAACCAAAATTACTACTTGAGGTGTGCACTGTGCATGTGTTTACCAACAATATCCTTTATTTTATTTTGATAACAATCCCGTAAATAAATAAGGCTTGAGTAGAGATAAATTCGTTAGAAATAAAAACGAATAAAAGGTAAGACACAAAAAAGAGATAAGAAAGTATCGATCAGTACCTATTTCTATGTAATTTTTTTTTTAAATATGAATATGCTTAAAAATACACGGCTATTTAATGAGTTAATTAAAATACTAATAATAGTAATGATTATTTTTTCAACCAATAATTATGATTCAAGTATCCTGGCCGAAGAGACCAAATGATTTTGCATGGAAGTTTGAATGCGGTATAGTTGCGTTACGATCTACGACCTACCTGGTTTTTCTCCTGCCGATGTCCTGGGCTAGTTGCAACTACCTCCTCAACGGGGTTGTGGACTGTATAATAGGGTGTATGTACACAGTAAAAATAGGCACTAGAGGTTATATCGATATTGTTTATATTTAATTAGAGAGAGAGAGAGGATTATTATTTAATTATTCGTTTTAACACTTTTAACAGAGAGCACACACGCGTGGATTCTATTGATAGCGAGCTCAAATTCGTTCTGTCTTGTCCCGCTTATCGGCATTCTTCCCGGCTGGCCGAGAGGGTTTTTTACAACCATACCGACAAAACAAATAATATACCGGGATAATCACAATTATTGGAGAAATATAATAAATAAAAACACAAGCCTAATAAACACACACACACTTACATTAATACAAATAATTACTAATTACGTGGGATTTGAACAAAGACAGTTTATATATTATATTTTTAAAATATTTATTCAAGCATTAAGTATAAACATTTTTCTATCCAAATCATCTAAAACTATAGATCTATTGAAAAATAAATATTCACGAATACAATGCATTTGGATAGAGGAGGATGGGAACAAGTCACATAAGTAAAACATTACATTTTCTGAACAAAGGTCATAATCACTTTCACATAGTATGTTATTAGTAATATTCAAGAAATTAGTGTAAAAACCAGCAAAGTCTAAGCTATGTAGTATATTCATGTCAGACATCACAAGTTCATTAATGTTTATAAATTCACTCACAGTATTTTCAGCTAGATAAAATGTAGCAAAACCATTAGTCACTTTTAACATCTTGGTATTCATATATGGGGATTTGCTGATATTGAAGTTTGAGAATTCTACTTCTTCTTCTTCTCCTCGATACCACTATCATTATCATTATCATTACTGAAGTAGTCATTGGCAAACTGTTTGAGAGTAGTGATACAGTCACACCATTCTTCTTCGTTAAACGAAATGTAATGCGTTTTATTAATTAACTCATTAGCGGTCATTAATATTCGTACAGCTGGGATATAATTTCTTGCAGCACTAAATCCAGTTATTATTTTATACTCAGACTTATTTACAGTAAACGCACGTTCATAGATATACTTTTCTTCTTTTTGAGTCGCCTCACGATATTGTTCGGAAATTCTATCGATTTCCCGGCAATGATCGAAATCTTCGGAGAACGAGGGACTAGGTGTGATTGATGTCATTTTTTTTCACAACTAACTGAATAATTACTAATCTCAATGTGTACATAAGATCACGATGCGCCCCCTATAACGAGTTTGAGGAATCAAAAAGGGCCTGTGAAATATTGAAATCTGTGTCAATTATCCATATGATTATATGCTATTTTAGCTATTTCACGCTGTTTAAAACATTTTCTCATTTAAATGCATGTAAATCGACGAAAATTTTTTTAAAATCTATTTGAGCTGTCTATCCAGCTGTTATGAGTCTTATCAAATCCCAACCACTTCACCAGGACTTTATTACCACGCCTACGCAATACTGTTTCCACCAAATAAATGTCAGAGTTGTAGTTCTTCAGCATAAAAACCACCGCTGATGGGACTACCACGTAAATCTTCTAGGAGGTATGTAATTGGATTGGTGATGTGAACTTTTACGACTTTAAATAATTTTGTGGTCCAATTTGGAGTATATCCTTTTTCAAACACATGCTTATACTTGCTTATGCGCACAAGGTCACCTACTTTATATTTTCGCTTATCCACCGTCATCTTAATATGATTATAAACTGAATTTAAAATTTCTTTTTCATTCTTTTCATCTATTTCATAAGGTTTCTTGCCTGTAGTTTGATGGCGCTGTTTATTGTAATTATCCGTTATTTCCGAAAGTATGTCTATCCATCTGTATGTAAACTAAAGTACTTGTACAATTTCTCCTTCCGAGTTCTTATGACACGTTCCACAATAGCGGCTTTTTTCACACTAAACGTACTATAATGGTTAATCGCGTGTTTCTTCATTAAACTTTTAAAATGAGCATTATAAAATTCTCTTCCCTGATCCGACTGTAAATTCTTTGGTGTACGTTTACTACATCTAAATATATCAGAAACAGCTCGCATCACATCACCTGACTTAGTTTTTATAGGTTTGGTCCAAACAAATTTTGAAAAGCAATCAATCAACACTAATATATTTTTAATAATTTTTATTTTATGCCGTGTTATTCTACACGTTACATAAAAAAAAATCTAAAGCCTAAACTTTGAAAAAGGAAACGGATATAGTTTCCGAAACGTCAGCGCAGTAATTTTGTATTAATTTAATTCCTATTAGTTGTCAAAAAACACCCTCTAACTGATCCTCTGACATTACGACAAAGGCGTAGAGGTTATTTCCCAGTTTTAAACTGGTTAATTTGAATATTTTTTAGATAAATCGAATTTTTGGATAGGAATCTCGAGGAATGTGGTAATAAATCCCAAAAAAGAAAAGGAGAGAAATAATTTATGAAATGCTACAAATAACATTTAAACAATACTAATATATATTTAAAATTTTTATTTTCCTGCGCATAATTACTCATCTCGGCCAGATCCATTTGCCAAAGGTCATCTAGACCTTTTATAATAGTACGTCTGCGCTTGAAATTTTTTCTAACACGTTTATGCAATTCGTTTACCAGCTGAGTTTTTTTCCTTTGAAAGAACCTTCATCTCTCTAGTTAACCGTATGATTCTCTAGCGCATCAAGTCTATAGTTAACCATACGATTCTCTAGCAAATCAATTCTATTCTGAACAGTTTTTTGAAAATCTTTTAATTTATTCTCTATGCTTGTTAAATCTTTATCAATTTTACCATTTTGCTCGATAACTTCCTCTTTTATAAGATTCTCCAAATCATATTTAAAACATAAAAACATAAAACACACCACAGAAATTAGACAACCTCCAAATCCAAAGCCAAAGGCTGTCCGGAAGAGGGCTACACATTTGAAAAAACGCAGACAAATATCCATACTCACCGACATTGCAATTTGCCGGTGCCCGCTCTCGAACCGGGACTCAATAGGCTATGTCTGTCACTCACGCTTTAGCCCACTGCGCCACCGAGTGATTTGAAATTAGTAAGTTCATAATTTATGTCATTTTTCAAATCGCTAATATTTTGTGTAAGCACGGTTCTTACCTCAGTAGCATCAGAAACAATGGCTTTCCGTATTTTTTAAGCTCTGCATCATACTTAGTTTTATAGGATTTTGTATCTAAATCAATTTGCTGATTAATATTCGGTATACTATTTGTAACATCATCAACTTTCTGTTGTAATTTTTGTATTTCATCATCATACTTGCGCTTATAAGCTTTCGTATCTCAACCTTCTCATTAATCATATCCGGAATGACATTCATTGCTATATTAATTCTAGACTCCAAATCTCGAACATTATCCACAAACGCTTTACGTTCCAAATCTGAATGTTTAGCTACAATAATCGGAATAGTATTTTTTACAGTATCTATTTTCTTTAACAAATTCTCATTATTAGTATCAACATATTGTTTATTAACACAATCAGATGATTCTGTGGGGCTTTTAACATTACATAATTTTAAATTTTCCACGTCTATATTTCCATCACTGGTGAAAATAAAACCATGACGATAGGGTGAAAGTAAATGGGAACTGTCACTGCTAGTGGGGGATCCACTAATAGACCTACCGAACTTGTCTACACTCATGATGTAAATGGGGTTAATTAGCAAAGTCGCAAATATTTAAGCGATAACACCTATTTCCCTAAGTTCAGATATTATAGCTAAAATCTCATTATCATGAGAGTCTGATTTCCAGCAGTCTTTGAAGCCATTAAAAGTCTTAATCTGTCAACAAGTTCATTCACATCGTCCCAATAGACATATTCTATAGGTTTTTCATTGTATACAGACAGCTGTACTCATACCATATCCGCTTTTCGATGGGGTGTGATACGACTTACTTCTAGTTTTAATAGATTTTGAATCATATAACGGTTTTATTATATGTATATATTTGTTAGATCTATTTCCCCTGGATTGCCCCTGCGGATTGTAGTTACGTTTGTGAGCGCTAGTTAGATCTAGAATTTCTTTATAATTTTTCAAATCAATATTATTAAAACCTTTAGGATTTTTCATAAATATTAAATCGTATAAAACTCTAGTATCTTCGTATGGTCGACCATCGAATATTAATTCACTATTAGCTCCAATCTGCAACTCTTTATTACCCATAAATAATTTATTAGTCACAGGATCAAAACAAGCGCCAAAATTTTCATCATAGTCATCCCTATTGGTAAAAAAATGCATGTTCTGGAAATTGATTTAGAAATTCATCTAATACAGGTTTGTTATTTTTAAGCAAATCATCATATTCCGCTTTCATTTCTCCAAACGTCTTTTCCGCCTCATTGTTATCTATAGCATCATCATCATCTTTTTCAGGAAAAACTTCACCGATTATCTCATCACGCACAAATGGAACCGGAGGTCGATGTTGTGTAGACGTACTAGGTTGTTCTTTGACTTTATTGGGTGTGGCGGTGGTGACAGTAGGTAGCATGCTTTTAGATGTGTTCACTTTAATATCATGTAGGGGTTCTACAATTGGCTTTAATGGTCTATTGATAGAATCATCCTCTTAAGCCTTCCCCAATTTTAAAGCTAAATATTTTTTTTTGATCGCCTTCGATACATCGATAATTTTCTATTTAAGCAATTTGTCCCTATTCAATTCAAAAGGCTTCAACTTAATCGGTTTATACTCCTCTAGAGATTTTTTCGTATATTTCATGATAAACAGCTTTTTATACAGGTCTGTTCCGGGAACAGGTTGTATCTGGAACAGGGTCTGTTTGCGAAACAGGTCTGTTTAACAACTCTAAACAGCTTTTAACAGCTCAAAAACAGGTTTTAACAGGTCTGTTCCCGGGAACAGGCTGTATCTGGAACAGGGTTTGTTTAAACAGGCTGTATCTGGAACAGGGTCTGTATTTGGAACAGGCTGTATTTGAAATAGGTTTGTATATAATAACGTGTATAACAGTAATGATTCTAACTGATGTTTCAAATACATATATACCTGTCAAACCCTTTACGATACCGACCATTATTTATATCACAGTCTTTAACAATCGGACATAGTTTTTCAAATTTCTCAAACTCCATATCTGGGGTCACGTGATCATCAAATATATGTTAAGATTCAGTCGATCTTGCCTGATTAAGATTATACAATTACAATTATCTCTAACCAGATGTTTTTGAATACGCGTGTAGGTCTGACAGAGATAGAAACTATCAACAAGTTTGTGTCGACCCATAGAGAAATACGCTCTTATTTTATCCTGCTTATCACAGGCTACATCATCGAAAATGAATATAGAATTAGTTCTAGCTTCAGACGGATCGATTATATCCTCACTATCTGCATATGGAAAGTAGCTAACGCCTTTTACTTTTCTTAATACATCTTCAAGCAATTTATATTTAGGCTGATAAAATGATTTAGAATATACATATACGTTTTCAAACCACAAACCGTTAGGATTAAACAATAAGCTTAATAGCAAATTGGTTTTTCCACAGTTACTAGGCCCGCATATGATCGTTCTTAAAGCGCTGGGAAATAACGGACCATGTTATTCGGTTACAGGCTGTTGTGAGAAAATGTCTAAGTTCTCCACGGGGAGTGACACCTGCTGTTTAAGAAGGCGCATTGTAGACTCTTGTGTTTGATGTTATATATTTACATATATACTAAACTAATGCTCATTGTCAGTCTAGATGTCAACGTTGAAACACGGTGGTGCTGGTGTGGTAAACACTTACCTGGATACCAGTACTGTGGACCTGGTACAAAGTTGGAAAAACGCTCGCGGCGAGGTGACCCTGGAATTAACGATCTTGATAGAAGCTGCCGCAGTCACGATATAGCCTATAGTAAGAGCTCTAATATACAGGATCGACACAAGGCTGATTACGTACTAGAGCAGCGTGCTTGAGAAAGAGCTAAGTCCAAGGACGCTAATTTGAAGGTAAAAGCCGCTGCTTGGGCTATTGTTAACACCATGAAAGATGGGTATGGGTGCTCGTCGCCGTCCTCGACATCGTAAAGTTGGTTTTAAAAAGACCATGAGTAGAGTTGAAAAACTAATGAAACAGCCCAAGGATAATAATTTAAAGTCAAATACTATTATTGCAGTAAAAGCAGCAAGACAAGCTGTGAAAGGTGTGGGTGGTCGAAAAATGATTAAAACACCCCATGTACTATCACTACCGAAAAGCGGTAGAATTTTACCATTAATACCAATCTTCGCTGGATTGAGTGCCTTAGGAGCCTTGACAGGCGGTGTTTCTGGAGTTGCAAGGGTGCGAAGAAAAAATTGGAGGAGGCTGAAAGACATAATCAAACTATGGAAGCTATAGCTCTTGGTAAAAAAGACTCCGGACTGTATTTAAAACCATATAAAACGGGGCTGGGACTCTATCTGAAAAAGCAGCAAAAAAACTGCCAGTGAAGCTACCCAAAAGAGCCCTCTTCGATGTAGATTTGATAAAGTATGCCAAAAAATTGAAAATACCACATTTCAGAGGTACCTATATGCGTAACTTTTTACCTCAGACTCCGAGATGATATGAGAGTGCTATTATTAATCTTGATGTACAAGAGGGTCCCGGAACACATTGGGTAGCTTATAAAAAGCATAACGATAAAGTTGTTTATTTTGATAACTTCGGTGCACTAAAACCACTAGTAGAACTAGTACGTTACTTTGGTGATAAATGTAAAATACGATTTAATTATGATAATTATCAAAATTTCAATACGGTTAATTGCGGCCATTTATGTTTAGAGTTTCTTTATAAAAATGATGATGTCTAATAAGTTTCATTCATTATGTCACAGATATTCACGATAAGAGGTCGAGGTCAAAAAGATCGAGTCGCCACTCTCTCAGTCAATTTCACTATCCCCATCGAATTGGATCCTCAGTACGATTATGCATTAGCCCTTATTGGTTTTTACACATATAATAGTATTTCTAATATCGAAGAAGTTAATAATAAGCTTTACTATTGGGAACAAGGTGATAGAACTAAGGAAAAAGTAATTTCCATTCCAACTGGATCATATGAGATTTATGATATTGAGACTTATCTTCAGAGTCAAATAGTACCGAAAGGAGCTAAAGATCCGAATAAACATTTCTCGTTGAAGCCTAACAATAATACTCTCAAGTGCGAAATTAGGATCAAACATGAAATAAACTTCACACCCGCCGACAGCTTGGCCAGTTTGTTGGGTTATTCGGCTAGAGAATTAAAACCTGATATTTTGCATCAATCTGATTTGCCTGTACAGATAGTAAAAGTTATAACTATTCATATAGACTGCAATATCACCACAGGAGCTTTCTACAATAACAATCCACCACATACGATTTTCGAATTCGATCCATCTGTAAATCCAGGGTATGCTATTAATATTGAACCAAAAAATATAATATTTCTTCCAGTAAATAACAAACGCGAGATAAATAACATTACTTTGGAGATACTTGATCAAAATTCTTAAAGTGTTAATTTTAGAGGTGAAGAAATTGTGGTAAGGTTGGAATTAAAGAAAATATGGGCTTAATATTTACGCCATCGTCAATGTATATAAACAATAACTTTTCCACTTAAAACTGAAATTGCTAGCCCCAATAAACAGCGATACGCCGATTTTTATTACATTTAGACAGTGGAGCTTTCATGAAAATACTGCTTTAGTAACTGGAGCCTTGAAACAATATTGGGCGATTAAAGCATGTGCAAATTCGGAAAGTCCGAAAGGTGTATTTATAACATTTCAAACTGTTCGAAAAGATCAAAAGACGAACGATGTCACGTACTTTGATAACACTGATATATCTAACATAAAATTATATATCAATTCTGAATATTATCCATACGAGAATCAGCAATTAGATTTCTCAACTCGAAAATACGCTGAGGCATATCACATGTATACAGAATTTTGTAAGACATTGGCAGGTAATAACAGGCCTATGTTAGATTTTGTAGCCTTCAACAACCATGCTATATTTGCTATTAATTGATTGCTCTAAAAGAAAAGATAGCATAAAATCATCGACTATTGATATTAAATTGGAGATTGAAACTAGACAGCCATTCCCGGCTAATACGAGGGTAACTTCTATTCTCATTCACGATCGCGTGGTGGAATATTTACCGCTTAGTGGAGTCGTAAGGAGTGTATTATTATTATAAGATAGATGTATGTCAAGTAATTCCAGTCAGTCTGCATCCCAGCCACCATGAAGGTAATAATCGTTGATATTCAGGGCTTCAATTTGCCAGATTTTTATCCGAAAGAAATAACATTTATGAGTGGACAACAAACAGCTCATTATCTATCGAATCCTCCATTCCCGATTACCACCTTGAATAGTCAAGTGCGAAAACAGATAAAATATTTAGAAAATAATTGTCACGGTCTGAAATATGATGCCGGCTGCCTAGTCTATGATCAATTGGATGATATATTACGTAATCACTTGCTGAATAATAATGCCGACATTGTATATCTCAAGGGACATCAAAAACATGAATTTCTCAAAAATAAACTATTTGAACTGGAGGAACAAATGCCATTATCAACGCCTGATATTATCAACGTGGAAAATATTATTGACGCACCTAATTTCATTAAAGGCGGTTGCTTTGATCATATTAATTACAAATCTATGTGTAGCTTAACAAACTGTAATACACTTTATAATTGGTTATATTTATCTTTACCAAAATAAAAAATTATGTAAAATATAGATTTGTTCTCATTCCATCTCCACCCCCCACTCCCCATATAATATATATAATAGTATGCATTTCATCATAAGCATAGTAATACAGTGAACGGCATGCCATCATAAACTAGAAACATGACTCAAAACTGCTATATAACAATCGAGTTTTATGATGAAAATGGTAAACTTATCAATGAAAAGATTATTAAGATGCATAACCTTGCATGTACTGAAGAAACATTTCATCTAACAGATAAGAATTTTTCATACATTATAGTAGCAGGATGTGATGATGAGTTTTGTGATTGTCCACGAGACCGGTTCTTCCCGTAGTGTTAAACTATGCGTTCCCGATATTATGATGATATTATTAAAAGTGAGGTTAGAAAGACATTGTGAGCAGTTGGATGAGTTAAAAGAACTTATAAAATTATATGATCAAAAACAGTGTATGTTCTCCAGATTCCAAAAATTTAGTGTAGAAAAGGACGATGAACAGCTATGGGATCGAAAAGTATTTATGAATTTGACACGTTTTAATACGTCATCCGAGTTCAAACGTCGTCACATTACCCCAACTCGAGTATAAATATATATAGTTACTTGAAGAATTACTTACTTTATTGGTAATGATGGCGTTGTTAAGTCCTCATTTCATAATTTTGTATGCTGTACTTCAAAATATCATATACATACATCAACCATATGGTTCTAAAGAGGTATTCATATGTTTCGATAAGGATGGACTGAAAAATGATAGTTGGCCTTCAAAATGGACGAGGATGACGCCATTTACATCTAATAACATACCTACTTTTATAGCATCAATGTCCAATGATGTAATACAATACAAGTTGAAAATACGCTTTCAGGATAGTACTATGGGAGATGAAGCTCGGAAAATGTTAAATAATTGTTCATATGACTCTACTACTATCCCCACTTACACACCACCACCATCAACAGCATCGTCTCAATTTAAAGCAAGCATTGTCTCAAAAGAATTTGAATAAATGTTAGGTTTGCTGTACTACATTACAGTTTGTTCCACGATCGTAATACTAAAGTGTATCATTATATTTATACAGAAAAAATATAAAAGTTGATAAAAATGTGGATGTTTTACAGTGAACAGAAATGGAGTAAAGCTGAGGATTTACAAAGTGCTATTGAACGCTTACGTGATGAAATTTCAGCGCTAATATTTAGCGAACAACATAATAATATATACTGTTGTGACTCCATCCAAGATGATATTGACCGCAATGAAGCATGTGAAAAACAAGTACAGATGTATAGGAAAGCTTTGGATTTGTGTGACAAGTTACTCGATGGAAACCTAAGTATTCAGAAATTTTGTCGAGAAATGATTGCGATCGATATGAAGCAATTTCTAATTAATATTAAAATGTATATACCACAAAAATACATTATTCAATTTAATATATATGACGATGAATAAAATAATGTACTTATTTTGTTGTTTTATTAGCTGTTCTCCACCTATGTGCTTGTATTAATTAACCATATTCCCCTCTTACTCGACGTTTATGATAAAAAATTCATTTACATAATTTTTAACACAGCGAATGTTACACGATTTGTGGCATTATCATTTCCGTTAATCGCATTATCGCTTCAAGGTGAATGCTTGATATTTCTTTATTGAATTTAGGCACCGTTTAAAAACATTCCCAAGTTATATGGCGTATAACGTCACACGAAAAAATTTATTGAAATGAAGGGCCTTAG
This sequence comes from Rhagium mordax, assembly GCA_963680705.1. Lineage (NCBI taxonomy): Eukaryota > Metazoa > Arthropoda > Insecta > Coleoptera > Cerambycidae > Rhagium > Rhagium mordax. The sequence continues at coordinate 53,629,887 of OY796661.1, forward strand.
TTACCCATAAGGAACCCATCAAAACAGTTTTCAAACTTTAATTATCTCTTACCGCTCTCGAGTTATTAGCAAAAAACATGCAGGACCCCCCCCCCCCCCCCACCATGCATGCTTTTTTGCGCATGTTTTTTCTTTTCAGTGAACACCACATGACCAAGGCAGCCATGTTTTTTTCCCATCGCGCAAGACCGCCATGTTTTTTTCCCCATCGCGCATCGTCGCCATGTTTTTCTCTCATACCTACAACACCGCCCTGCCCTGTTTTTTTCTCATACCTGCCACGCCGCCATGTTTCTTTCTCATACCTATCGCGCATGATCACGGCCTTTTTTCTACACCCTTCAGCAGCCTCTGGACGTTGACCATTACTTCTTGCAGCGAGCCACCAAGACAGACCCCTCTTTGAGACTTCTTTGTACATCCCCCAGACATTGACGATCACTTCTTGTATTTCTTATACCCCTGGATGGACACTCTCGATGGCATATGCTATCCAGCTCACTTCCTGGCGCAGAACTCTCTTAGCTTACCTACTTATGTGATTTGCAACAAATATGTGATACAAATTAGGAGTTGACTTGATCTACGCTAATACAATAGGGGAATCAGTCCAAAAGTATATATTATTAAATTTAATATTCAATATATATTCGCCATTTGAAAGAAACGCGATAGAACGAGTGTACTGCACAATTCTAATCTAGGAATGCTTAATGTCTTAATAGGGGCAACTCTGGACTTAGCGCAGAGTAATCTAACTTATACGCAACCATTAGCATCTATGCAATGCAAATATTATGAACCACCATGGGCATTACTAGATGAATCTGAAAAGCCATGGCAATCAATAACAACACAATTTTTACAAAGAATGTGTCTTGGGACTTGTAATGAGTTAAAGAAAGAAGTTTTGATCTGAATGTTTTCCATTCTGTGTATAACTCGCCACTAATAGATTCATCCCAAGATAACTTCAACATCCATAGTTTTTGCAGAATAATTTTTGCAATGATAGTGCAAGGACTGAGTAATCCCAAAGGATCAAAAACCTGGGAAATCTCAGATAAAATATTTCTCTTAGTAACTGATTTTAAATTTTGTCCAGGATTAATTTAATATGTCAAAATATCTTCCTTACACAACCAAAATAAGCCAAGAGTTTTCGTATTTTCATTTTCACCAAATTGAACTATGTCACTCGACCGTACCGATTTATGAATGCCATCTAAAATTAAGGAGTTATTAGAGCACCATTTCCTGAGCTCAAAACCACCTGACTGTAAAACATCAGAAACTTGTTTACAGATCTCTATTGTCCTTTCAACCGTATTTTCATCCGTAAGTAAATCATCCACGTAAAAATCCTGAGAAATAATGCGAGATGCAATAGGAAATTTTCCCTCGCATTCAATGGCTAATTGCTTTAAACAACGAATCGCTAGAAATGCAGCCTATGATGTTCCGTACGTAACAGTATTTAGACGATAGGTGGAATGGCCTTCAAAGAATGCACTGAAGATTAGTAAATTGAGAATATACCTTTACCTGACGGTACATTTTTGCAATGGCCGCACGAACGACAAATAAATGCTTTCTGTATCTCAAAAGGATATCAAGTAAATTGTCCTAAATTTTAGAACCAACCATTAACAAGTTATTTAATGAATACCCTGAATCTGAATACGCAGATGCATCAAAGACAACGCGGAGCTTGGTTTCAAACTATCTACTTTTAAAATGTCATGGTGCGGTAAATAGAAACAATTATTTAAATCCCCATTAACAGGAGTCATATGCCCAGGCTCTTCGTACTCTTTTTAAAAAACGACATACATGTCCTTAAACGTGCTATTTGAACGAAACTTACGCTCCAAACTATAAAAACGTTTTAATACAAGTTGTTTGGAATCAAGTTTTTCCACATGCTCTTTTCACGGCAAGGACACAATAAACCTACCATCCGAACTGCTCTTCGATTGAACGGTTCTTGCTTAAACTACAAAAAGTATTTATCCAGATAACACTGCCTCGTTTAATAAATAAAATAAAAAATAAATATATAGTATATTTGGTATATTTTTCGTTTTAGTTTATATTGTCACCAATAATATATGTGTATATTTAAACCTTTATTAGCCTACCTGCAAATTAATCGTTTAATTGTCTATATATTGTTAGACGCATGTATTTTTTAGGCATTTTAGATCTATTCCTTAAATTTAAATATTTAGACTTGTAGTTAAACATTATTAAACTGTACGTTCTTATATAAGTGATAGAAGTTAATTAAACATATACCAATTATATACGTTTTTTTTACATGTGGAATGACCGTAAATGTGAAGTATATAATATACGTATATGTGAAGTATATAATATACGTATATGTTTGGTAACAAAGAGTAACTTAATAAACGCATATTTATCTTGATATGTTTTCAGTTTCAATTATTTCAATATATTTTGTTTTCTAAATATTCAAATATCTCGTTATATTTTTTTTACTTGATTTTAAACAACTTATTGTACTACATTCATAATTTAGGCCCCTAGCAGCTAATCTAGTTTTCATTCATGATATAATTCAATGCTCTACCACTAGAGGCAGTAGCAACATGCGCGAACTGCGCACGAATTCCCATCAGGGTGTTGGGTGTTGTTTGTGTTCTAGAAGCATCATGCGTGGCGTGCTCCAAAATATTTCCAGTGTTTTCTTTCAAAAGGTAGGTAAAATTATTTATTTTTCAATTTAATAATAATTGAAAACGCTACTACACTTGTAATTCCTGTATCACATCTAGCTTTTACCGTTTTCTTTTTGCAAACTAACGTGCAAACAAGCAATAAGTGCGTATTGATTCAGTCATTTTGATCTTGGACCTCAACTGTAAGATTCCGTGTAAAGTAATATGAATGTTCAGTGAGTGAATTATGGTTAGACATGATGACATTATTTGTTGACAATGAATTTATGTTTTTAAATGTATTAATTAAAAATTACAGCTGACAAGTAAATTATTTATCTTATTTATTAGGCACTCAAATCTCTAAATTAATTTTTAATTAAGTTGACCTAATTTGTGTAAAAATTACTGATGCCTCTCAGAGGTCGCTGTTTATAATAGTTTCCCCAAACACGACACTAGATGAATATAATCAATTTTTTGTAAGTATCGAAAACGGTGTTGATCCAAACAATTTCTTAATATTAAGAGACTTCAATATTACTGAATATAGTAACAAGAATCAAAATACTAATCTCTCAATGAGGCTCGACAGTTTTTTAAATTATAGTGGTCTTACTCAAATAAACAATATAGTGAATATGAATAACAGATTGCTTGATTTAGTAAAGTGTTCCAATTATATCAAAGGAGAAGTGTATAGTGATGATTTTCCGTTAGTGCCCATAGATCCTCATCACTCTGTGCTACTGATTAATATTTCAATAAAATTTGCCGACAAGTGTAATTTTGTATCAGAAGAACTCCGCTTTGATTTTCGAAAAGCTAACTTTGTTAAAATGTATACAATGCTGAGTGAAGTAGACTGGTTTCAACTTACTTTAATTGATGATGTTTATCTGGTATGTGAATCTTTTAATAATATTTTACAAGATGTTCTAATTGAATATGTCCCTCAAAGATCATGTAGATCTTATAAGTATCCGGTCTGGTACAACAAAAACATAATTCATAAAATTAAGGTAAAAAATCATAATTTAAAAATGTATAAGCGGCATAAATTAAACTTTTATCTCCAACGGGCAAACAATTTAAGACGGGAAATAAAATCTACAATTAATACTGCATATAAAGACTATATTAGGCAATCGGAATCTGAGTTGCAAGAAAAGCCAAAAAAATTTTGGTCCTTCATTAATGCAAAAAAGAACAAGTCGCGCATTCCAGGAATAATGTGTTATAATGTCGAAACACTCGATGCACCAATTCAAATTGTCAGCGCTTTTGCTGATCATTTTAAAAGCGTATATATACCTCAAAATGCAGCATCACTAAATAATTTAAATGTAAACCCAAGCAGCTTTTTAAACATTCACCATATTTCTAATGAACAAATACTATATGCTAGTAAAAAATTAAAAAATAAATTGTCTACCGGACCAGATAATCATTAAGAACTGTATTCAATGCTTTTTGATTCCACTAAATTATATATTTAACCTTATTCTAAAGACGGGCAAATTTCCCGATATTTGGAAGATTTCACGAGTCTGTCCGATTTTCAAATCGAGTTTAGCTTCTGATGTTACGAATTATAGACCGATAGTGCTAATATCAGCTTTTTCTAAGTTATTAGAAATTATAATATATGATGAAGTTTATACACATGTTCAATCTAGTATTTCCGATTTTCAACATGGGTTTGTTAAAAAACGTAGTACGGAGACGAACCTTTGTATTTTTACCCAATATACGTCAAAATCATTAGATGAAAAATACCAAGTAGATGACGTCTATACGGATTTTGCAAAGGCGTTAGATCGTGTTGATCACCAAATATTATTGGAAAAATTGACCGCCTTTGGAATATCAAGCCATACCGTTATGCTACTGGTATATTACCTCACTCAAAGAAAGATGTACGTAGAATTTGAGGGGGTAAAGTCCGATATATTTTTTGCCAGTTCTGGTGTGCCACAAGGCTCAAATCTTGGGCCACTGTTGTTTCTTATCTTTATATCGGACATATGTAATGATATATCCTCACAAAAGTTGCTCTTTGCAGATGACATGAAAATTTATAGAAAAATAAAAAATATATCGGGTTGTCAACTTTTACAAGATGATTTAAATGTGTTACATAATTGGTGTGAAGTAAACAAGCTGGATTTAGACATTAACAAATGCAAAATAATGACGTACCATAGAAAAACTAATTTTATCACATACAATTACACAATTAGTAATAAAACTTTGAATCGTGTAACAGATCACAAAGATCTAGGTGTCACTTTTGATCAAAAGTTATTGTTTACTCATTTTGAAAATATTAAACAACAAGCTATAAAAATGTTAGGTTTCCTCATACGAAATACTAAAGACTTTCACTTAATAAGCTCAATTTAGAAACTTTACTGTGCATTGGTTAGAAGTAAGCTGGAATACTGTTGCACGGTGTGGAATCCATACAATGCAAAATATATTAATATGATTGAATATGTGCAAAGGAAGTTTTTGAAGTACCTATATTTTAAAAGGCACAACATCTATCCGGACAGAAGTTACGATCATCAACTTTTACTCAATGAATTTAACTTTTACTCTCTTCACAAACGTCGTGAGGTAGCTGGACTTCAATTCCTATATAAAATTGTGCGCAATTTAATTGATTCCCCAACTCTTGTAGAACAAATTTATTTTAACATACCTAGAATGTCAACCAGAAATCAACAAATATTTTATTTCAATGTACCTAATTCTCAACACCATTTTCACAGTTCAATTAACAACATTTGTAGAAGTTATGATAACATTGATAATATTTCCTCTGTAGACATATTCAATTCAAGTAAAAACATTTTTAGAAAACAAGTACCTATCAGCATTACTTTCTAATTAATTTGTTATACAACACACTATATAACCCCTAAATTTAGATTTTAGTCTGTTATTTTTTTTTCTCTTAATTGTTACTTTCCACATTAGTTGTACACATATATTGTTAAATACGCCTGTAAATGGGCTTACGCCTGATGGATCTATAAAATAAATAAATAAATAAAAAATAAATAAATTAAATACATCAAGGCGGTTGTCTTGACTTGTAGTTCATTTTTAATATCTTCAGTATCATTAAAACTAATAAAAGGGTCCTTCATAATATAGTACACTAAAATGTTAGATGAGGTAATAAGGGCCAATATACATAAATAATAATACGTAAAATATTAAAAGTATATAAGAGATTTGGGAAATAACCTAACCATTTTCTATTATTTATGTTTTATTTACTAATAAAGCTTTCTGTTTTTAGAAAAATCGTTTAGCTGCTGTTGGTGGTAATGATGGTCCTCATGTAAGGCAGGCGATAATGAACAATATAAAATTTTTACTTTCAAATACTTTGTAATTTATTCTGTTTATGTATTTATGTTCTTAAAATAAATTGTATACTTGAATAAATGCGTTTAAATGTACACACTTACAAATAAACGTTTATAATAATTTAATATTATACGTTTCTGTAAACACCTGGAGGTGATGTCAACATGGTTGGCGAAACACGCGACGAGTACAGTGTACAGTGTTTTGGTGTTATGGAAAGTACGTCCGTGTTTACGGAATCATATAATATTAAATTATTATAAACATTTATTTTTAAGTAAAATAAAATATATAAATAATAATAATAAATAACACCACAGAAAATACGACCCCCTTTATCCCAGAAGACTCTGAAAGTCTTGTGCGGGAGGGGGCTACACATTTAGAGACAAGGGACACACACCCAATATCCGAGTATACTAGGATTAATTTCTTTTGTCCGAAAAAATCCCAGCGCCACGGCCGGGAATCGAACCCGGGACTCCTGGCTGAGAGTCTAGTATCCTAGCCTCTCAACCAACCAGCCATATATAAACGAGTACCCGAAACTATAAATAAACGTATAATATTAAATTATTATAAACGTTTATTTGTAATAATTAAATAAAATATATATAATATATGAAAGTAATTCTGAGAGAATAGACGTGTCTTAAAAGAGCTCTGTAAATTGTGGGAATAATAGTACATTAAGTGCAAGTTTGAGGTTATTAATTGGCATATATCTAGTACAGGTTATTATGATGCCGTAATAAATTGGTGAGTGACATCAACTCTGTATAAACAAATTTAATAACATTCAATACAAAATTAGTGTATATAATTTGACAGCGGTAAGCCGGTAACAAAAACATTCACAAAAAGATTAGGTGATAGGAGTATTTGAATTGATTTACACAGGGAACCAGAAAATGGATAATGAGGAGTTTTTAAATAAATTAATTAAGTCGATGGAAGACAGTAATAAAAAAACTATTGAAGAAGCCAATACAAAACAGACAGAAACCATCAAAGAACATATTAGGCATGAAATTTGTGAAATAAAAGAGAAATTTGAAGAAGAACTTAACAAAAAATGCACCGAATTTGAAACCAAATATACTGAATTGAAGTCCAGATATGAAAAATTAGAAAGAGAATCGAGAAAAAATAACATTATAATTTTTGGTTTAGAAACTCCGACAGAGAACTTGGCACAATTTATTGTAAATGTACTCAATCAACATTTAGAAATAAATCTTACAATTAATGATATCAACAATGTTTACACCATAGGTAAACATAAGAGTAAACTGCCTGTTATTGTGAAGTTGGTATCTTACCTAAAGAAGCAGGAAATTTTCGTAAATAGCAAAAAATTTAAAGGAACTAACATTGTTGTTGCTGAAGAGTTAAACCTGGAGGAAAGGAATGAAAATAAAATTTTAAGACAACATTTAAATAAAGCACGTTCACAGAAATTAAACGCATTTATTAAAAATAAAAAACTTATCGTTAACGGACAAGCATATACCGCGCAACAGTTAGCTGCAGAAAAAGAGGATCCAGATAAGAAAGAAGATACAGATCTTGAATTAGCAAATAAAAACGCAGGTAAGGAAGGGAAAGACGAAATACGAAGTAACAGCGCTCCGCAAACACCAACATCAAATCGTAGAGAAGTTAATTTAGTAGAGGAAATAAATGAAGAAGTATTTGAGACTGACGAAGAAGTAAAAGACTCTAAAAAAAGAAAATTAGGGAATGTGAATAAATTATCAAATAAAGTGGTAGTACGGTCTACTCGAATAAACAGTGCGAGGGATAAGAAGGACATCAATAAATCTGCAATTTGATATATTTTATTTATCTAATTTATAGCATTTTACTATTGTAAATAATTATGTTGTAATTCTAGTTTGTTTATTAATACACTGTGTATGTTGAGTTTTATATTTTGCCTTCATTAGTCCTTATCTATATGTTTTGCTTCTTTTTTAGATTGTTTTTGTCTTTCACTTTACACATATTTACTTACTGTTTGTTTTCCTATCATATTAAAAAAAATAAATTGTTTCTTATATTGAATTAATTTAAATAACATGACAAATTCATTTAAACTATGTCATATTAATGCTAGATCATTATCTACTCATTTTCAGGAATTTAAAAAAGTTGTACATAACAAGTTCGATATAATCACAATTTCTGAAACTTGGCTTACTGCCAACATATTGACCGAAACGGTGACCCTTCCTGGGTATAAACTCTTTAGACATGATCGAATAGGAAGGCGTGGAGGTGGAATTGCTGTGTACGTTAAGGTATGTTTTAAAGCAAGTGTTATTTCAAACTTAGATGAAGGTACCAGTGAACATTTATGGCTCTCGTTTGTCTTTAAAAATAAAAAATATGCGCTAGGTACTCTCTATAATCCTTCTGTTCATCTTTCCGAAATATTTTTAAATGATTTCGAAAATTCATTGTCCTTATTAGCACCAAAATTTGACTTCATTTTATGTGCTGGTGATTTCAATATAGATGTGCTTGCACCCCTTAATAATGAATGTATAATGTTAAATAATATTTTAGAATCCTTCGCTCTCAATCAGTTAGTTGATCAGCCTACTCGATATGCTAAGATGAAGGCAATCGATTTAATTATATGCTCTGATAATCTAGTAATTAATGATGTCTCCGTTCTGGACTGTTCTACATTTTCTGATCATTGCTTGGTGTCTTGTCGAGTCGGAACAGCTAAAACTAAATTTGAACCAATATTTTACACGTACAGGGACTTTAGCCATTTTAACAAACATTACTTTGATGCTGACCTTATGACAGCAGATTTTGAACAAATTTACTATTTGGAGAATGTTGACTCAAAAGTTGAAACACTTAACACAATTTTATTAGATATTTTTAATGTGCATGCTCCAATAAAAACAGTCCGAATTAGTAAAAGACGTGCTCCATGGCTTACTGATAATCTGAAATTTATGATGTCACTTCGTGACAAGGCTCTCGCTAAATACAAAAAAACTAAGGAGTTACGTCATTGGAATTACTATAAAAATCTCCGTAATTTAACAAATACTACCATCAAACTGGAAAAAAAGGCATATTTACAATTCAGACTAAATGGGAATTATAAAAATGTTTGGAAAGACCTAAAAGACTTGGATATATATAATAAACAAACTAATGTCAACATTCCTGATCATCTCAATCAAGTTTGTGAGATTAATGATTATTTTATTAGTACTGCCCAGGGCAATATTGATGCCAATGATGCTACCATAAATTATTACGCCCATAATATTAGGGAGGGTATACAAAATTTCAATTTTTACACGGTAAATGAAACTGAAGTGTATGATGCCATCTTATCAATTAAATCCAATGCCACTGGGGCTGATAAAATTGGCATAAATATGTGGTTGTATAGTTGTCCGCATGTACTACCCTATGTCACACATATTTTTAATTTTTGCATAGAAAATAATGTATATCCTTCTATATGGAAACGCGCGCTTATCATTCCTTTACCTAAAATTAGCACACCTGAAGATCACAAAGACCTAAGACCCATAAGTATTTTATGCTGCATTTCTAAAGCTTTTGAAAAAATCATTAACAAACAAATTCGAACGTATACTGATAATTTTAATATCTTGCCTGAACAGCAATCAGGATTTCGCAGTGCGCACAGTTGCTCAACCGCTCTTCTAAAAGTCACAGATGACATTCATGAATCTATTGATAATAATAAACTATGTATACTTATCCTTCTTGACTACAGCAAAGCGTTTGATAAAATTAATCATAAACTGCTTCTTGAACTTTTGCATTACTTGGGTTTCTCAAATAACGCAGTAAATTTAATGAGATCTTATTTAAATAATCGTTTTCAATCTGTAGTTGTCAAGCATAATGTATCCGACTTCATCCATGTTAAAAGTGGGGTACCTCAGGGTTCTATCCTGGGACCTCTTCTGTTTTTGTTATATACTTGCGAATTCCATAAGTGCTTAAGATATTGCAGTTCTCATTACTACGCGGATGATACCCAGCTCTATTATACTTTCGAAGAAAATTATATCGACCAAGCTTGCGAAAATATTAATGAAGACCTGAAATCGCTTGTAGATTTGTCAAATAAATTCTGTCTGTCCATCAATGCGTCGAAATCTAATGTTATTCTCTTTGGTAGAACTCTTGCTCGTAACCGTTGTAAAGAACGAGTTCAAATTTTGGTTAATGATGAATTAGTGACTGTAAAAGACAACTCTAAGAATCTAGGTGTTTTTCTAGATAACTCTCTGAAATTTTCCTCACATGTAACTTTTGTTATTAGAAGAGCATTTTGTAATTTAAAGTTAATATACGCTAATCGCAATTTGCTTGATAGAAAATGTAAAATTTTACTCTGCGATAGTTTAGTTTTATCGCATTTAAATTATGCTGATGTTGTATACGGCCCTAACTTGTTGAAAAAGGACTGTGTAAGACTCCAACGTATTCAAAATTCTTGTGTCCGACTAATTTGCGGGCTTAGGAGGCGTGATCATATCAGCGAAAAATTAAAGAGCATTGGATGGCTAAATATGAACGAGAGACGTATAGTTCATGCTTGTGTTTTATTTCATAAAATTATAACTACTCATAAACCCACCTATCTATACAATAAAATTCGATTTCGCACGGATGTGCATAATATCAACATTCGCTTTAAATCCCAATTAACGGCTCCTCAACATAAAACCTCCCTCTACAAGGGCTGCTTTTCTTATTACATTACTTGGCTATACAATCGGTTACCTGAGTCTTTTAAAAAACTATCAGTAACTTCCTTTAAAACTAGATTAAAGAAAGATTTATTGCTGGGCACCGTTTCGTTTAATACTTGAATGATTTTAATATTGTAGATTTTATTATATTGTTTATGTTTATTATGAAAGCACCTATGCATCTGTGTGGTTAATTGTGGTCAGTTATGTGTGTAAATGTGCGGGGGCATGTAAAATAGGTATATATAGTTCTTTCATCGCCGACTTAATATGTTCATATGCCCTTGCACTGTGTGCACATACCGCTAAATTTCCAAATATGTTTTACTATGTCGTAATGCATAGTGTGCTTTCTATTGTTTTTTTTTCTTTTTATTTTATTTAATTGTGTGTGGCATGTAGTAATTATTGCATTAATATTATTGTTATTTTAATTTTTCGGTATGGCTATATTTATCTGTAAATTTATGGTTGAGTGGAAGAGCAAAACTCTGACTTTAGTCAGATATTTTGAACTCTGCCATTTGACAAACGTCTCTACAGTGTACTTATTTATTATTATTACTTTTAGTGTGCTTCTATTTATGAAGTTTTTACGCTGTATAGTGTTTGTTCAATAAAAACATTTATTATTATTATTATTATTATTATTATTATAAACGAGTATCCGCCAAATGTGTCGTCCGGCCGCGACATCGCGGCCGGACGACACATTTGGCCGATTCCGTTGTCCCCTTCGACAGCGTGTTGTAAAGAATGGAAGGTGGGAGGTAGGGGATACCGCGTTGTCTGTTTAACTTGTAAATGCTTTAAGTTATCTCCGTCTGATGCATTTATATCGGCCTCCCAGATTCATCCTTACCAATAGTGTATAGCTCTAAATGAATATAAATACAATATTGTTATCTAAAATTCGTATCAGTGGTTTTCTAGTATTTTACACTAGAAAATATAACAAAATGTATATTATATAATATATAGATATATATATATTTATATGATATGTAAAAAACAATTATAAAACAATAACTTATCTTAACAGAACGTTTCGAACCAAAGTCTAGGTTCTTTTTCAACTGTGATTACAAATTCTTTGTTCAAAAAAAGATCACTTTGACACTTGACACTGATTAGTTCGAAACGTTCTGTTAAGATAAGTTATTGTTTTATAATTGTTTTTTACATATCATATAAATATATATATATCTATATATTATATAATATACATTTTGTTATATTTTCTAGTGTAAAATACTAGAAAACCACTGATACGAATTTTAGATAACAATATTGTATTTATATTCATTTAGAGCTATATACAGTGGTTTTCTGGGGCAAACTGTTGAGGTTTGCCTTTGATCCTACACTTTTATCTTGACATATTTTGGACATTTTCTTATTTCTATTTATTTTTTAGAATTGGCGTGATTCCCAGAAACAAGTTCAATGAATATTAATTATCCGCCACAAATAAGCTACAAACAATATATATACGTATCATTTAGACGGTTAATATCCGACTTTTATACGTTTCAGTGTTACATGGGAACTTGTTGGAGCTATCAAACCTGATATCACTCATCCCAGTTTAGTATTTTGTGCAATCAAATTATTATTCAATATCACTTGTCCAATGCAAATTAGCGACCAAAAAATACCCGCATAGAGTAATACATCAATGTCTCCTGGCTTACTAAAGTCTGGGTCAGCCAATCTCAAGTGAGCTGGAATAATCAATGAAGATTGATCAACGATTAAACTTGGCAATCAATCTGTAATTTTGGGAATGACCAAACAACGAACGTTGGTATTAAACGAATATTGTAAGGAATTAATATTGAGCTCACATGACGACTTAACGCTTGATTCAACATTACCAATGCCAACAATAGAAAGATTTGTGTGAGACTTATTTACTCCTAGCCTTTGACAGAATTCCTCGGTAATAAAGTTGGACTGAGATCCAGAGTCCAATAATGCTCTACCATTAAGAAAGTTTCCGGAAGAATCTCTAACCTGAATGTACGCAGTAGAAAGTAATGAATTGAAGCTACAAGTAGTAACAGGATTATTCAACTCATTATTATTATCGTTATTATTTTGACTGATATTTCCTGAAGCAATAGTTTGAGTAACATTGTTTTGAGGAAAATGCAACAAACTATTTTGTCCATTACCGCAATGTCTACAAGAACTTAAACGACAGTCCTCACTAACATGCCCCTTTTTAAAGCAATTCGTGCACAATTTTAAAGAACGTATTTTTTCCAAACGCGCATTAACTGTATCTATCTGTAGAAAATCACTACAATTAAATATAGTATGAGCTTCCTTACAAAGAATGCAGCACGGTTCTGCTGCTATAAAGGATTTCTGTTTATTAGAATAATACCTTGATTTAGCCTGATGCATTTCTAAGCTTTCTAAAAGTTCAGCTCTATTTTTTAAGAATGTTTTAAAGTCTTCTAATGTGGGAAGTTCATCACCAACCTTAATTATCTCCCACTCCCTAACAGTAGTAGGATCAAGTTTTTCCACAATAATGTATGTGATCAGAACATCCCAATGCTTTGTGTTTAATCCCACAGCATTTAGTGCACGCAAATTTTTAGATATACAATTCAGAAGTGTTCTTAAACCTGAGGCAGATTCATTATTAATTTTGGACACTGAATATTTACTTAATATGGTTATGCACGAGTAACTTCTTATTGTCATATCTGCTAAGTAAAATATCTCAAGCAATGGAGTAATTCTGTTCTAAGAAAGCTAAAGAATGTGTAATGCGTTGCCTTCAAGCGATGCCCTTAAATAATGAAATTTCTGAATTTCACTAACTCTATTATTATTATGAATTAAAGATACATAAGTGTCGCGAAACTCAAGCCATACATTATAGTCACTATTAAATTTGGGTAATTTTATAATAGGAAGCTTAAGGCTGTCCTATAGGAAGCCTTTTTTCAGAGCGCCCTTGCCCGAACTGTGGTTTGCGGGCAATGAAATTTGAATTTGAAAGATATTGAAGAATAAAATAATCCCTCAAACTTCACGCGTTCATCCTTCGAGCATATAAGGGAAAATAGAGGGGGCCAAAGCCCCGTTTGTTTGTCTGACCAACAACTGTAAATATTTACTAAATATTAGTAAACAAACAAACTGCAAATCCCCTAATTTTTTTTATTTTTTTTTTATTTTTATTTTTAATCGTCTTATTTATATTAACGTCCTGGCGAAGTTTAGCTTAGAGCTATTCTGACACTTAACCAGGACACACCACATACACCCATTCCCTCCGACATTGCCATCTGCCGGAGCTGGGACTCGAACCCAGGAGAGATAGGCAGTAACTAGTCGCCTTGTGCCACTCAAGGGCGATCTAGCCCGCTGCACTATCCTCGGTAATGTAATGAGATACGGTCACCCATCCATTCCCCGGCTCCGACCACCGCTGCTTTGCTCCGAAGATCGAAGACCGGCAATTGTACACATGACCCCATCTCACTACATCTTATTGGTTGGCGAAAATAATGTCATGCTCCGAACGTTCATTGTATATGACGGTTACTGTCATTTTTAGTTTATTTGCTGATTTTCGTTAATTTGTTGTGTTTTTGAGTGTTTGGATACTCTATTAATAAAAGACAGTGAACAAAAGGTGCGTAAGTGTCATATAGTACAGGATAAAAGCGTAAATCGGACATTTCACTGGTAAGAGTCAAATTCCATAGGCGTAACGCGTAACGTTATTTTTAGGTAGTTATATACTTTCTTCTTCTTCCAAGATTTTCAGAAGATATAGAACAGCAAACATGGAGAATGTCTTTGGCCATTTCAAAAGAGCTGCTAAAGTATGCATATATTTGCTCAGATCACTTTGCACAAAATGATTTCACTGAAGAACCGCAGGTTGGAATGAAATATTTAAAGAAAGTTGTTGTTCCATTAAGACTGTGTGAATCTCCATCCCTGCTAAGGGCTAGGTATGTAACTGTAATAAGTTAATAATAAAATATATTTAATTTTGACTGACGTCGTTAATATAAGAAACCAGAAAAGAAGTATTTGACTCGTTTGTACAATCATAATGTATTCGATCGTTCATCACTATTGTTACTGAAATGGCTATAAGAACACACGTCATCTACAATCTACGAATGAACTTGCGTAGCACATCCTGTGCATTGGACCAGATAATAAACAACTTTCGGTGTCATACGTTGATGACGTCAGTCCAAAAAACCATTGAGTCAACTGTAATTATATGCCCGTACGATTAGTATATTTAATAAATAATATACACTTGTTTTATATTTTTTCTATTTTGTCTCTAATAAGTAATCTATGGCAGATTATATATCTAAAATTAAATGTGTACAGGATATTCTCGGCCATGCAAACATTCAAGTTGAACATTAACTGCCAGTCCACCCAGAAGTAATGTCGGAAATGTTGTTGAAATATCACCTGGACATACTGCCAGTTCTTCCGGAAGTAATGTTGATATTGTTGTGGGCATATCACCTGAACGCACGTTATCTGCCAGTTCGCCTTCTAGTAGTTTTGCCGTTCTACCACCAAGAAAAATGTAAGCAATATGTGAATATGACAAAAATAAAATAAATTAATATAAATATTAGGTACTATATTTTAAAGGAACACTGTAAAATCCAAGACACATCGTAGTCTGCGAAAGTGACATGAATGACAGTAGATTAGTTAGTGGACTGTTTTCTGATTTTTATTTTATTAGCATTAAAAATGTTAATCTTATTTGTTATTTCTGTAAAAGTTTTCCTCAAATTTTAGAATAAGTTGAAGAATTGTATAGAATTATCTTAATTTTGTATTTGTGTTAAGTTTTATTCCATTTCTTTCTACTCACATTTACCATGCATAAATTCCCATTCTCATATGTATATAAAGTAATGTTAACAAAGTTATATTCAACATGTTCGTATAATTTGGATGAAAAGCAGCCAGTTGCTTATTTATTATTTCAACAAATTATTTGTTACCCGTTATGAAACATTATGAAGGTCTAAGAATGTTAAAAAATATTGTTTTGATGTTTTGTAACATCGTACAGGTGCATCGGATATACACAATAAAATATATCTGATTTGTGTTTATTTTTATAAGTTCTACATTGTTGTTTCTTAAAGTAAATATATATAAAGAATTTTGTGTTCTTCCATTTCTTCAAACCACAAAAACTTTATACCTACCATGTTTATTATACTTAAAATTTTCCTCCTCCATGAACATATAAGTTAATATCATATCGAATATATATAATTATTATTAATGTTATAAGAGATATTATTGAAGTTAATAAATAAATAAATGAAAATAATAATTGTAAAAAATAAAATAAAAATAAATGCTACGCCACTGTTGAAAGGATGAGATGTAAACAAATGCTCCCCCCTCGCGCGTCCCTCACCTACAGTCGCTCGCCAGTTCCGCAGACAGACAATCCCATTGTTATGAGATGTCACGCCACCTCTATTTTCCCTTATATGCTCGAAGCGTTCATCTAATGCTAATTCATTTTCATCTAGTGTCTCAATTTCAAATTGTAAAGTGTCAAACTGACTGAACGATTGCAAATTTGTTATGCGCAACTCTAACTCAAGTATCTGAGCTGCATCTACCGTTTTTAATGCCCCTACCTGGTCTAAATGAGTAACAAAACGTGTCAAAGAACCCTTAAAAAGACCTCGTCTTCTATGTATTCTTTTAAATGCTCCTCCTTTGACATAATTAAAGTTATATCAAGAATTGAATTATTCTTACTCAAATGAATACATAAACTGTCAAAAAGATAAAGACAACGCCAAACCTGACTTCTAAACTCGTCCAAACTGCCGTAATGATGTTGGCCCAAATGCAATGCTTCACTTCAAAGTTAATGCTACTTCTGCCCTAGTAGAAATTTCTTCAGAACTCGCTACTTTTCATAATCCTGAACTCGAAGGACCATACTCATGTATCGTAATTGACCTTTATCGAGTAAATAGATTATTGTCCTATTTGTACGATACGATCACTTGTTTGTTGAAAGAAAAAGATATTTTTTGGAAAAATATATATTGACATTGACAACGTTTTACATCAATCAATTAATTTTTTTTGCCTCCTACAATATTGTAGACACATATAAAAGCCTAAACAACAGACATTGAAAGCGAGCAACATACATTTCTATTCCTTACAGTCTGTACGGTCGATCGTCTGGATAGTTTAAAAAAAACCTTTTTAAGTAGGTAATAGGCCAGTCGCATCAAAATTGCCCTTTATCATTCACTCCTCCTGAGCCGAAAACCGGAGCAGGATCGTGCAATTCACGATGTAATTCCAAGTCCCTCTACCTTGAATTTATTTCTAGAACGGCCCCCTGGTGGCGTTCTTTTCTTTGGAAATAATAAAGTTATCGTTTTTTCAATTTTGTCAATTTCTTGCAATTTGAAAAATCAAGAGTGGCTTTAGGACCTGGGTTTCTCTGCCATGTTGTCAATATCTGGTTGGTACGTATACAAGCTATATTTCCTAAAAAACGCCGCAAGCCATTATTCCGTTATTTATAATCTGATTTTAAAAAACAAAAAATTAAATAAAATAGCTCTAAATACACCATAGAGCCTACCTCAATACTCTCAAACTTTTTTTTTTTTAAAACGATAGTCAACTAACTTTTTTTTTCAAATGAAAATATAGGTTCTTTTTTATTTACTATTGTGCTGATTTCTCTTCTGAATCCAATGATGTATAACAAACTGACTTTTGTGAAACATTTATCACAGAAAAATGTATCTCGATACCGCAATAGCACCCGACCGCTTAATTGATGACTAACGTATTAGTGCATTCTGTGAGTCGGACGAACATACAAATATTTGGGGAGTCAATCAAACTACCGCTCTCCCCCGTTTTCGAGGATGCTGAGAACGATGGTGATGTTTTTTCTGCTCCCTGAGTTGACCCTACCCCCCAAACGGCCAAAAAACCACCCCCAAATGAGGGGAATCGCGTATTCGACGTCTTCCACTGGTAAACTTATGTCACCCCCCCCGTTTTCGAGGATGCTGAACACGATGGTGATGTTGGTTCCGCTCCCTGAGTTGACCCTACCCCCCAAGGGCAAAAAATCACCCCCAAAGAGGGGGAATCGCGTATTCTACGTCTTCCACCGGCAAAACTTATGTCACTCCCCGTTTTTAAGAATGCTGAACATGATGATGATGTTAGTTCTGCTCCCTGAGTTGATCCTACCCCCCAAACGGCCAAAAAAACACCCCCAAAGGGGGAGAATCGCGCATTTGACGTCTTCCAACGGCAAAACTGATGTCACCCCCCCGTTTTCGTGAATTCTGAACACGATGGTGATGTTGGTTCTGCTCCAAGAACCACCCCCAAAAAGGGGGAATCGCGTATTCTACGTCTTCCACCGGCAAAACTTATGTCATCCCCCGTTTTTGAGGATGCTGAACACAATGGTGGTGTTGGATCTGTTCCCCGAGGCGAGTCAACCCCCCGAACGGCCAAAAACCACCCCCAAAGAGAGGAAATCGCGTATTCTACGGCTTCCACCGGCAAAATTTATGTCAGCCCCCGTTTTTGAGAATGCTGAACACGAGTGTGATTCTGGGGGTTAATTCGCCTCATTCGCTTCAGAGAGCAGAACCAACACCACCCTCGTGTTCAGAATCCTCAAAAAACGGGGGGGTGGCATAAGTTTTGCCGGTGGAAGACGTAGATTCCCTCTTTTTGGGGGTGGTTTTTGGCCGTTTGGGGGTAGGATCGGCTCTGTGAGCAGAACCAACATCACCGTCGTGTTCAGCATCCACGAAAACGGGGAGTGGCATAAGTTTTGCAGGTGAAAGACGTAGAATACACGATTCCCCCTCTTTGGGGGTGGTTTTTGGCCGTTTAGGGGGTAGTATCGGGGAGCAGAACTAACATCACCATTGTGTTCAGCATCCTCGAGAACGGGGGATGACATAAGTTTTGCCGGTGGAAGACGTCGAATACGCGATTCTCATCATTTGGGGGTGGTTTTTTGGCCGTTTGGGGGGTAGGGTCAACTCAGGGAGCAGAAAAAACAACACTATCGTGTTCAGCATCCTTGAAAACGGGTGGGGGAAGTAGTTTGGTTAACTCCCCAAATACTTGTATTTTTCAAGGTTTTTTCCGACTCACAGAATGCACTATATTTTCATTAATAATCTATGCTGTGGAAAACAAAAAATAATACAACAAAGCGAATAAATGCCATGTCAGCGTCCGCGTCCCTATTTTTTACGCCCTCTACTCTTTTTGTGTCATTTATAGGAGGTTATTTTTTGTGAAATAAGTTCAACAAACAGTGCAAAATATGGACAATAATCAATTGACGAATATGATGCAGGTATACTTTCAGTGTAATAAAAATCGTGGGGTATCACTGGTAGCAGTCTGTTTTTGCAGAGAGCAGTTTCCTTATAGAAAAGTTTTAGAACCACGTAAATTTAGAAGACTTAAAGAAAATTTAAGGAACTGTGGATCTTTTAAAAAACCCAAATGCGTAGAATAACAATTTAAAGAAAACACCGAGCTTAATGTTCTTCTTAGTGTTGAAGGTACCCAAAAACTTTCATTTTGGAAATTTCAAATATTCTTTCAAACAAAACGAGGACAACGACAATTTAATGAAAACACCAAGCTCAATGCTTTTCTCAACGTTGAAGGTAACCCAAAAAAAATACCTTGTCTGAACAAATCATTTTAGTGTGGAAAACTGGGTTTCGTCGCGCGTACTGAATTTAAGTAAAAATGGCAACATTGTCGTCTTTGTTCTCTATCATTTTCTTCTAATGCATTTCGGAGATACAGACCAAACTTACTTGATCTGCTTGCTATTATTTATAATAAAATACAATCGATTTGCAAAATATAAATTTATTATTAACAAAAAAATTTTAAAGGAGGTGTTCTATGTATATTCTCCACAATATCATTTTTTTCACTAATGGGGCCCGTGTAATAAGGCATTTTGACTTAGGCACAAACAGTAAATACACTATTTAATAAATGTCAATATGTTTCTCCAGAATAACAAAACATTTTCCGTGGCAATACTGATTTTGTGCAAAATTCGAAACATTTAATTGAATTAAGTATATTGCGCAAACGGCTGGAGCAAATATATAACATATATATATATATATATATATATATATATATATATATATATATATATATATATATATATATATATATATATATATATATATATATATATATATATATATATATATATATATATATTTGTAATCAGGACGAAATGTTGATTTCAAAAATCTAAAAATATACAAGGTGTTCCATTAAAAAATCATAAGTTTGGTCAGTATCTCCGAAACACGATTTTCATTTGTTTCTGCGATAGTTGCATTGAGATAATAATAATAATAATGTTTATTTATTTGATAGATAATACACATAAATATTTTAACAAAAATTTTGCCACTTAAGTTAATGAACAAAAACTTGTCTTTGGCAAAATACTATAAATTTTTTATAATTGTTTATCGATCAACATAGTACAGCTAATAAATTGAAATTTTTATACCTAGTACTAAAAATAAAAAAAATATATAAAATAGAAAAAAACAACAGAAAGGTAATATTGATATTTAAAGAAATAAATACGAAGGGTAGTTATATTTGTTCAAATAATTGTCTGATAAAAACTTGATTTTCTACAATCCACTTTTTGGACAATTTCATAAATAATCGATATGACTTTTAATAAGTATCTGAGGGCACTGCATTATATATTTTTGTCGAAAAGTAAATAAAATTTCTCAGAACTAGTCTTTTCTTCATAAAAGGTGGAATGCAACTGGCATTAGAGACAAACCTTGTGACATGACTATGAGTTGGTAACATTACAGGTCTACTTTTATATAAATATTTAAATATTTCGAGCGTGTATAACTGCTGAAAATTACAGACTTCAAAATCAGAAAATAACTGTGATGTAGGGTATCGCATTGGTTTAGATAATATTATTTATAGCAGAAGGTTTTGCGTTGTATATACATTTTTTAAAACATTGTTATAGGGCATGCCCCAAACTAGTAGACCATAGGTCATTATTGATTGCGCTAGAGCATAGTATGCCGTCCGTAGTAGGTTCAGGGATAAAACGTGTTTTAATTGTTTAAAGATATATATGAGTTTCCTTAGTTTACTACAAACGGCATATATCTGCTCATCCCATTTTAAATGACAATCAACAATTATCCCCAAATATTTGACAGATGTTTTCCTTTCAATACTAATCTCACAGTTACAGTCTTCCGAAAGATTACACGAAAATTCATGTATTTTTATTTCATTGAAATTTCCTTGCCCACCTGCATTAGAAGAAAAAGTTAAAAATTTAGTTTTTCCATAGTTTAGGATAAGTAAATTTTCATCCAGCCACGCTTTAATATTTTGCAGGAGTTTTTCAGTTTTTCTTTGTACCTCTGGCCAACAATTTCCCTCGACATACAAGGCAGTATCGTCAGCATATGATACAATATAACATTCATCTTCTAACTAATAAGAATAATAGAATAATAGATAATAAGAAAATTTCCTGAAACTTTTGTCCTAACCATTTTTTACTAGGATAAAGATTAAGAAAGTTAAGGGGGGCAAAATATCTCGTGAATACCCCTTACAGTTAGTTCGTGTTGACGCTCCAATATTATTCGAACTTTCCCAAATGAAAGTTCTTGGGTAGAGTACTGTTATTATGAGAAGATGCCAGGCAATTAAAACGCGCAGAAATGAGTTTAAGCATGCCCTTCATTTTAAGCCAATGAGAGCGACTTGCGTCATATTCAACGGTTGTACACAGTGACAGCGTCAGTGTACAGAGAGTTTTGTTCGCAGGCAATTATTCAGGCACGTTACTTCCGCCCCGGGCAACTTCTCATAATTACTCTACCTTCAACGTTAAGAAGAACATTGAGTTTGGTGTTTTCATTAAATTGTCGTTCTGCTCGTTTGGGTTTCTTAAAAGCTCTATAGTTCCTTAAATTTTCTTTAAGTCTTCTAAATTTACGTGGTTCTGGAACTTATCTGTAAGGAAACTGTTCTCTGCAAAGACGGACTGCTACCCCACGATTTTTATTACACTGGAAGTATACCTGAATGATGTCGGTCAATTGATTATGGTCCATATTTTGCAGTTTGTTGAGCTTATTTCACAAAAATTAACCTACTATAAATGACACAAAGCGTAAAAAATCTGGGACTCGGGCGCTGACATGACATTTATTCGCTTTGTTGTATTATTTTTTGTTCTCCACGGTACATCTGATTAGTGAAAATACGTTTGTCTTCAATTAAGCGGCCGGGTGCCTATTGCGTGCCTATTGCTGTATCGACAAACATTTGGACTCTTTCTGTGATAAATGTTTCATAAAAGTCAATTTCATCGTTGATTGGATTTAGAAAAGAAATCTGCACAATAGTAAATAAATAAAGAACCTATATTGCCATTTGAAAAAAAAAAGTTAGTTGAATCTCATTTTTTCAAAAAAAAAGTTTTAGAATACTGCGGTAGGGTCCCTCTATACCTAGTGTATTTAAAGTCATTTTGTCATTTTATTTAATTTCTTGTTTTTTTAAATCAAATTATAAATAACGGAGTTATGGCTTGCGGCGTTTTTTAGGAGACAGCATTATAATGTTTTTACACAACATTTCAACAGGTATAAAATACTTTGAACAAATCATTCAGCAGCTCTTAAGACTATAATGGCGTGACGTTGGTAATGAATTTCATTATATAACTCAGTGATGTAATGAGTTTTTATCTCTGAATATTTAACCTATCATTTAACAGATTGACAACTAAAGTTTGTTTATAAATACAATTGTCAATCCATGTTTGGGAATTGGTGGAGTCAATAGAGATTTTCACTTCGGAAAGATTCCGGGAAGCGGTAACTTTTGAGAATACGTCTCTGAACATGTCAGGAACAATATACCAAAAGTTACCAACAATAGTCCTTAAGCGTCATTTGTTATTAAACAAATTAGTTGCAAAATACCAGTTTTTGTCAAACATCTCTTAAAATATTTTTTTCTTAAAAAAACTAATTGCGCCATTCGAAAATACGGGAAATTTCATATAAAAAAATGTATATGAAGTTTTCTTGTACGATCAAAAATATATAGGTACTCCAGATTGTCTTGTTTAACAGACGAAAATGGAACGTGGCGGCACGCAAGTACGCAGCGTAAATCGCGCGTGGTCTTGGCCGCGCTACACTAAACTTGTTGTAACTCTTGAACTAATTAATGAAATTGAGCTTAACAAAGCTTAAATGAAAGAAGAAACATGTGGATATTGGATTATTATATTTTCAAATATAAAAATGAATATATGCAGGAATAATACATATAATATGAAGTCGGAACATAAAGAGATTTCCGATGAAGTCGGTAAAAGCTCTATCATTTGTACAATTTTTAAGATAAAAACCTGAAACTTTCAATCATCCAAGAAAACAAACAAAAGCATTTAAATTATTTTTTATTTATTTCAAAAACTAAAGAATATAAGTTATTATGCTATATCTTCTTTTGTTTTTGAAATAAATAAATAATTTATATGCTTTTGTTTGTTTTCATGGATGACTTAATTTCATAACATATATTTGTGTTATTTTAAATTAAAACCCCAATATCTTATTAAATATGAAAGACAATGATGATATATTATATATTGCTGAATTCAGAAAGAAAAGTTCTTTAAACTTAAAATAAAAAAATTAAAGCAATTTCCGGTCAAACCGGAAGTGAAAAATATGTATCTGATACACATTTATAATCAGTGAAATGTCACATATCCATTTCCGCATTAACATACAGGGTGTATATTTTTTTCTTTTTCAGTTTTTCATTTTTCGTCCATAACTTTTTCTTTGACATTCAATTGTTTTTATCTTTTCGGAATCGGATTCCTCGGAAAAAAGTACACAAGTATGGTTTTTGAATTTTTTTCCTAGGTGAAGAATACAGCAGGAAAATCGAGTGAGGCACTTAAAATGATCACCCTGTACACTTCTAAAATTTCAAAATTTTGAGAAAGTGATAAAATTTGATATGTATAACTAACTTTAACCACCTATTACTGTGGTTTAAATCGCGTTATTAGATTTCTGTAGGTGCGACTTTTAAAGATTGAAATGTGTACTTTAAGATGTTTCAAGTGGATTTACCTTAAAAATTAAATTAACCCTCTTTATTTTACGAAAATAAAAAAAGAATAATTTTTGCTATAAAATTTGTGAAATTAGGGGTAAAATAAACGTTAATAACTATTATAAAGAATTTATTTAGGATACCTAACCAGCATATATTTATAGTAGGACCTCAAAATAAGTAAACTCGATGTAAAAAAAATTTGAAATACTATACAGCGTATCCCACTTTTAATGGCCCCCCCTTTACAACTCAGTTATTAGTTATCCGATTTCAACCAAATTTGGGTTACTATTAACGGCATTTGGTGTGATCTTTTTGAATTAAACAAAACTTATTTATGTCAGTGGCGTGCATTTTTATTAAGAAAAAGAGGGTCACTTTTTCGAGAAGTCATATTAGGCATTTTTTACAGAAAAACTAATGCAATATTATTAATCAGCATGCTTTGGAACCCCCATGCTCAAAATTTTACTACATTTTCTTTAAGGGTTTCCGAATAGCGGGCCCACTGAAAATACATTTTTTCAGTCGTAAATAACTGATAACTTGAAAATGGTTTGTGTTTCGAAAAAAAGTCATTCGTAATTTTCAATTTAAGCTGATTTACTCTATCACATCATGTGCTCAAAAGTTTGAAATGCCGCTGTCGTAAATAATTAACTTAACAACGGTTTATTTTCCGAAAAATAGTTTAATTTAATATCAGAGCAATCTTTGTTCTTTTGGTATAAAATTGATTTATTATCACATAAGATCATTTTTTATCACTTAATGCCCAAATAATACAGAACCGGTTAAAATATTTTTTTATCGTCCAATGAAAAATTTTTGCTTGCAGCATTTGAAAGTTTTCAAGGCATGGGGAGATAGAGTAAATCAATTTAAATTGAAAATGAAGAATGACTTTTTTTCAAAACGCAAACCGTTTTCAAGCTGTCAATTATTTACGACTGAAAAAATGTATTTTTACTAGGCCCACTGCCACGCCACTGACAAAAATAAATTTTGTTTAATTCAAAATGATCACACCAAAGGTCGTTGACACCGATCCAAATTTGGTTGAAATTAGATAACTAATAACTGAGTTGCGAACGGGGGGCCATTAAAAGTGGGACACGCTGTATATACACTAGGTGGGGCATTTAAGTTGACAATTGCGAATAACTTGAAAATAAAGTACCTATTTTAGAGAAAAATGTTTCAGACAGAAGTTTCATCATTTCAAAAGCGAGATTTAATGGCTTTTATTTGGTGAAGTACTTCAAGACCATTTTAAGGTCAACTTTGTTTTTTTTTAGTGTAAATCCCCATTTTTTACAGGTTTATATTTTGCGCTTAGAAATAAACGACTTTTGTTTTTACCATTTTTCTAGTTGAATTCATTGTTTGTGAGTAATTAAGCAATTAAAAATAGAGGTTTATATTAAAAAGTTGACTATCAAATGACCATATTTAAAAAAATTATAGCCAAAGATCCAGCTTTTGAAATGTTGAAACTTCTGCCTCAACTTAAATGCCCCACCCAGTACAACCTACACTTGTCACTTCACGAAACATTGGAAATATCAAGTTTTTTCGGTAAAACGACTCGATATAGATGTTTCTAAAATTTTTATCCTGTTTAAAATATCGAAAACATATTCAAGATATTCACGCGGTACATGGCCATGAATCAAATTATGCCCGAATAACAGAAAGAGATAGAAAGCAAAGGAGCACCTGCGCGGCAAGTAGTACGCATCACCTGCCCCGCACGCTCTGGGTCTGGGTCTGACTTAAAAATGAATTTATATCGTACAATATAATTTGAATATGTATTTTGTTTAATAAAAATCTTTTATTTTGCGTAAACCATTTTTGCTTTTTATATCGAGATATAGTATATCTTATTTTATTTTATTTTGTTTCCCCTGGCTAGATTTCTGTAATTGTACATTTGTACTTTTTATGAAAAATAAAGATTATTATTATTATATAATTTTTTTGAGACTTCACCAATACCATATTGAATATGTTGATCCGAGCGCAATTTGTTTAAAACTTATCGAGTTACGTCATTTTTAATGAAATTTTTATCGGAAAGTCGGCCATATTGAATCAGCCATTTTGAATACCCTTTTTCTGACATCATAATCTGTTTCAGCGACCTCGAAAACCTTTAATATATTATCAATTTGAATTAAATTGCCTTAAAATTTCTCAACTTACAATCATTTTGTTTCGTCGGTATGGATCAGAACTATCTATTTTTTCCATTTTGGAGATGAGATAGTCCTGACGTTCTTTCTCATAGACTTTATATGTGTGCAAAATTATAGGCTTATACTACTGAATTTAAATAAAATATAATCTATGGTCGAAAGTATCTTATGTCCCTAACTTTTTTTAATTTTAGAACAGAACTATCCATATACTCTTAAGATAAAATTAATTTTAAAACTCCCGTTTTATTTGGGACAGAACTATCGTATGTTGATATACAATATAATTCTGCACTGCTTTTGAATAAAGTTTGCTCTGGAAAATTACATCAGTAGTATATTATGTCGATGCGTTTGACCAATTACTGTAAATATTTTCCACACGTGAGAATTTAGGGGAACTGTGATTGGATACAACAGTTCTGACATGTTTAAAACCAAGTAGTAACGACATGCGTTTACTTTAGTAGGTGGTTGGCGGCCACCGTTTTAGTTAGGTGTTGGTTTGCTTTTGAGTTTTTGTGTTAAAAAACAGTATGAATCGAGGTAAAAAACTAGTCCTATTAGCTATGAAACCACCACAAGATGCTGCAGGTAAGTAACTTTTTAAATATAATTTTTGCATAATTTCCGCTTAGCTATTTATTTAAAAATAAAATATCGACTTTTGGCGAAAAGTAGCAATGAGGATAAACAAATTAAGATTTTAGTGAAGGATGATTTTTGGGGTATAGGATAGATGTTTTTAAAGGTTTAACGTAGAAAAATGTTTTCAAAAAATATTTCTATGTATATTTCACGTCTCACGATAACTTTCGAGTTCAAGCCTCGACCAGGTGAAAAAAAAATTAATTTTGGAAATGAAGTAACTTTGGGTGAAGTTTATAATTTGAAATTAACGACAGACGGAGATATTCTGCCTGAAATATTTCAGGAAGACAAAAATAATTCTATCGCTGAAATAATTAACGAATCAGTAATGATGGATGGTGAAAATATAAGTAGTAATCAATCAAAATCTCCTGAACAAGGCGACCTTCAATATGGCTTTTATGAAGACAGTGATGATTCTGTTCGAGATCCAGACTACAATTTTGAAGAGGGTGTAGATTTTGATATTCTACCGCTAGCAGATTATAAAAAACTGTATGACGATGAAGTCTTAGAATCTACAGAAAATTTGGAAGTGGAAAACAAGAAGAATGTTTACAGAGGCGACAGGGGTAAGTTGAAGATTTTAAAAAGCGAATAGTTACATAAAAGTTACACATTGGATATAAAAAATTATAACTCTTTTACCACTTTTTTAGAGACTGCAGTTGTAGAGACGGTATCAGATTACGCAGGTAGACAGCAGCAGGACAATGATGTAGAAACTATTATAGTTTCTCAGGTGGAGAATAGCAACAAAGAGAATACTGGTACGTTAAAAAACTTACTTAAAGCTTATTTATTTAACGAAATAAAAAGGTTATAACTATTTGGCTATACTCTGGTTTTTATTTTCAGAAACAGCAGTAGAAGATAGAACAAAAAAGCGAAAAAAGAACACAAAGAATTGGAAGCGAAACATCATTAAAACAAGAAGAAATCACGGTCAAGGATATGTTAGCTGGAAAGAAAAAGAAGTTCCAGAGAGGAAGTTGAAAAATGGTTGCCAAAACTGTGCAAAGAAATGTCATGAAAAAATTGGTCCCGATCAAAGAAATACCATTTTTAAAGCTTACTGGGATCTGGGAGACATTAATAGGCAAAGGAATTTTGTAATAAGATGCGTAAAAAGAAGAAACAAAAAAAAGGGAAAGATTAAGACCAAACTGGAACGCAACCCATCGCGTTCTGGATGAAATTATTGACCAGTCAGATTTAACAGAAGTTGAGTCTAACTCTAAACGAAAATATACATTGTCATATTCTTTAATTGATGAACAAAATACAAATGTAGGTGTTTGTAAAAAATTTTTTTTAGATACATTAGGGGTATCGGAGCAAACGGTTAAAACTGCGTTTCAGAAATACCAAACAGGATGTGTCCAAAAAGATTTACGTGGATCGAAAACTACTTCTCGTCTGCGAAATATTACCATTCAAAGTGTAGTAGACCATATCAATAAATTTGATACGGTCGAAAGTCATTATTGCAGAAAAGAATCTAAACGTCAGTGCTTACCCTCAAATTTAAATTTAGCTAAAATGTACTCACTGTACAAAGAATATTGCGTTCAGCGTAATATTGAAGCGATTGCTAAAGAATCCATGTATAGATACATATTCAATACGAAATTCAATCTACACTTTTTTTTTAAATAAAGAACTAAGTAGAAGCAAGAAAGAAATTGACAAGAAGCGAGCAAAAGAAGAGGACAAATTTTGCGCGGTGGTTTTTGATTTAGAACAGGTTTTACAGACACCAAAATGTAAAGTTTCCGAATAGTGTAATACTGGGTGTAGCCAAACAGGGAAAGCTTATTTTGGAAAATTTTATATGAAGTACCCACCTTAATTTTCGACGAGGAATCTCCAGTTAAATTTTTTGCACTTTATTACGGGACACCCTGTAGAAGTAAATTGTCTACTTATAATTCAACATTTTACAGTTTGGGGGAGAATCAAGGATTTTGTTACATATAGTATGAATCTCTAGGTGGAAGAGGATCAACAGAAATTGCCACATGTGTATTACGTTTTATCGTAATAGAAATATTTTTTCCATGTATTTATATTGTGCCATACGCTTCTCAGTAAAAATTATTCACAATTTTTTGGAAAAAGGCCATACACAGAGTGAGGGGGATTTCATCTACAGCTGCGTAGAAAAAGCTTCTCGAAATATTGATGTTTTTATTCCAGCACAGTGGTATACAATAGCAAGATCTCCTTGTAAAAGGAAGCCATACATTGTCAAGGAAGTTGACAAGTTTTTAAATATAAAAAAATGTAGGGAAAGTTGTTTTAATACGATGCTATATACCACAACAAAACAAAAAGTCAACTTTAACAATGTTAAAATTGTCATGGTAGATCCAGAAAAACCAGACAAGTACAATCATTGGGAAAATGAGTATCAAGAAATACAGATATCTTCCCATACAAGAAAAAAATTATGCCCCATAATTTCTTATGAAATGCAGCCAGCCTACACAGATACAATAGCAATAAATACGAAAAAATTTAAGCATCTTGAAATTAGCTGCAGAGCTAGCAATTCCATCGCAGTATCATAATTTTTTCCTCTCATTAACACGTTCACTGCGTTACCAGTCATATGTATCTGGTAAATAGCTTTTCGTTGTAGCGGTATAAAAATCTTAAATTCTCGTCCATCTAGCGGGGACAACAAAACATTAATTACTAGAGACAGAGCGATGTTACAGGTACCTGCATGATTGTCGCGATCTGTACTATCCATTTCTGCAATCTATTACTACCAGACATCAGTGTTCGGTAACGCACTGGCGCAGATAATTTTATTATCCCGTTATTAAACTACCAGACATGCGTATCTAGTACGAACGAGTACGTGAATTTGTTTACTGTTTCAAAATTTATGTGTGAGATAGTGGGAGAACTTTATATGCTGACAATTTTTATTCTGGGATTCCTCTTGTAAAGGAGTTATTAGATCGGCAAACTTTGTATTGTGGTACACTCAGAAATAATAGGAGGGGTCTACCAATAGAAATCATTGCCAAGAAACTGAAGAGAAATGAGATATGTGGATAGAGAATCAGCACGGTATAAAAATAATACAATGGCAAGACAAAAGATCTGTTCTAATGTTATCAAGCAAACCTGAGCATTCGGTTACTTTATTTAAAACTGAAAAAAAAGCTAGGCCTAATAAGAATGGCGAACCCGACAAAGATATTTTGAAACCGAAAGTTGTATGTATGTATGCTAAAAAAGGCGTTGACTATAGCGATCAAATGTCCACATATTATAGTTCTTTGAGGAAGGGGCTTAAAGGGTACCGCAAGGTAGCATTTGAGTTGATATTTGGTGCTGCTATAGTCAAAGCCTGGATTGTCTATAACGAAATAAACCAAGACAATAAACTTGCACTACTGTCATTTCGCGAAAAGCTGGCTTTCCTATTATCACATCGGCAAGATTTCCTACCATCTAAACTTGCTATCAATCTAAAACGGCCACATTCGCTGAAAAGAGAGGAAGGTCCGGGAAGAAAACACCGTAGAAACTGTGCGGACTGCTATAAATCACTAAGGCAAACAATGAAAAGTAAGGAAGCTGACAATAAAGTTACCAATGTAAATACATACTGTGATGACTGCGAAAATAAGCCAGCTTTATGCCTAAAGTGTTTTAATTTGAGACCACCATTTTTAATTCCCAGAAATGTTATTTTTCATTCAAATAATTCAACTTCTTTCATTCAACACTATCTGTTTCTGCCTTCATTCAATATACCCATCTGTTTCTTTAATTGCCAATAAATACTTTACCGGAACTCGAAATCTGGTGCGATGGCTGCTATATATGAAGTGAGATGTATGCTACCAGATACCGCCATTGGATTTAAGTTTGTTTATAACCGTGGAATTTTAAATTGTAATTTTATTCATAGTACTCTACCAGGCTAATATGTCCGGTACCGCTTGAATTGAAGCCGGTCGGTCGCACCCAAGAATGATATACTAAGAAGGATGGTTTATTCCCATAAGACCCTATGTTGGCTCTACGACCGTCACGAGCGGTGTGCATGTGACGTCACCTCCTGACCTAAACTTTTAGTTTTCGCTTGCTTTTACGTTTGTTCTGCTGTGTTTAGACTGTTTTAAACTGTTTCTTTGTTGAATATAGACTTAAAAAGTGGTTGTTGTGATTATTGTGTTTAGTGTTGTTTATTGTAAGTTTTTTCTTTGCTTAAACTTGATGGATAACTGGTAAAAACTTAATTAAATAATTTCAGATTGTAGTTATACAGGGTGAATCTTAGAGTGGCGGCCATATTTGTGGGGTTAATAGTACTAGTCGTCATGAACATGAATCCGATTTTTTTTTTTTGTAAGTTGTAAAATGGCCGAGTTATGAATTTTTTTAAAAAATTCGCGATTCATGTATAATTCTTGTAATTCTGGCGCCGCTGGGCAAGCACTTGCTACATTACGTGTGGCTTGTCGACAGTGTTGCCAAGTGTAGATGATATAAAACCAATCGATTACATTTTCACTTTTCATTAATAATCCAGAAATACCCAATCACGAGAGAGAGATAAGGGTACCTAGTGAAAATGAAAAATTAATTAATTCAATTGGATAAACAGGTTTATTGAAATACGCAGTTTTAACTTCCATAATAAAAATTGTAATACAAAACAAAATGAAAAAGCCGGAAGCATAGGAATTTTACCACCCATCAGCTGTTAGAGTCGCTGAACTCTTTACAAACTATGACACTGACCTAGTTACAAGCAGGTGCATTAACAAAAAATAGCGGTAAAAAAAAGGTTCTCCTGAAATGCAAAAGCCGCGGACGGCGAGGCGTGCCAGTTGTTTTTCTATGTTTTAATTTTAGTGTTAGTGACCAGTCAGACAGCAGCTAGGTGGTTTATTGTGATCATAAAATTAAATAATTTAAGTTTTTAGTGAAATTTATAAAAGTTTTGTGTTTGTGTTTAATAATTGAGTGAGGTGTACCTTCTACGTGTGTGTAGTTTTATTTTAGTGGTATTTTAGAGGCGACTTTTATCTGTGGGGGCACATGAAAAGTTTGGTGTACACGACTCCTGTCAACACGTTGAAGAATTACGGGAAATAGTAGAAAATGCTGCGAATCACATAAGGCAGAATACGGACTTCAATAAAGTTAGAGATTCTATGATGCGGCGAGCTACAGCGTGTTTGGAAAATAACGGAGGACAGTTTCAACACCTGCTATGAGAAATGCCGATCCAAGATAAGTAAAGATTTATTGTTATTAGAAAAAATAATTTTCCGTTCATTATTTGTTACTAAGTATTAAGTTTTTTAGTTATTACTTTTTTTATTGTTACACTCACGGAGAATAGTTTTTACTTTGTTATTGTTTAGATAGTTCATTTTATTTAGTTTCTAGTTTGCTTTACTATTAAATTCCCCGTATTTTATTTCAATCATGAAGTTTGGCAACAACGCACTGTTCAAGACAGGCGTGTGCGTCTCAGTTATTAGACGTTACTCTCGCTAGCGCATTCCACTGGCGGGGTACCAAAATTCAAATAAAAAGGGTTTAAACAATATTCATTTTTCATAGCGCGTTAAAAAAAAAAAATTGTGGTTTTGTGTTCCCATAGATGAACGGAGTCGCCTCCTGTAAATATGGCCGCCACTCTAAGATTCACCCTGTATAGAAATATGCCTGGTAGGTGTGCTATTTATGGCTGCAATAATAGCAGGATGATTATGGAAATCAGCATGCAAGCATTGTATATCACTGTTTTCCTAAAGGAAAATATTTTGTTTCCAAAACTATTCTGAAAGAATGGATTAATTGCTGTAAACGTGCCGATAAATTTAATCCTGATACAAGTGCGATATGTGTTCAATGTAATTATTTTGTTCAATAAAAATTAAAAAAAAATCTATTTAATTCGACCGTATAAAAAATGTGGTGTATCTGTTGATTGATGATGAAATTTCATGCCTCATGCAACAAATATACACGCTTTTTACACTAGTTACACAAAACTATTTTTTAACCCTTAATTAATAAATATTCATAAAAAAAAATATATTTGTTTTTATTATAGTTTATAGTTTTTTCATAATATGTATATATAATAATAATAATATAATTATACAAATACATATTTTAACTACCTACTTAATAGAGGTAAGTAGGTATAACTATTTATGTCTCAAGGACGCAAAATTATTTTATATTACCAAATTTTTACAATCCCATGTTGCTAAAAAATGTCATTGATCAAAACACTTTAAACACTGTACAATTAATCTTGTAAATAGGCATTGAAAATAACAATTTCTTTTAAATTAACAAAAAATTTCGTTACCTGTCATATTTATGTGCTCGCGCTCTTTCGGTGGCCTCTCGCGCCTACACCATTCAAGTTAGATATATGCCATTACTGGCTTTTTTGTAGGAAATTTTGTGCTTTACAAATTTGTATAAGTGAAATTTTATCGTATCTCGCACCGTTTTTGCAGCGCTCGCGATGATAGGTCGCAAAACGCGAATCTCGTGGGTAAAATATATATTTTTTTTTTTTGTAAGAACGAGTTACACTTGAGGTTTCATATTTCCACAACATTTAGTATTTGCCACTTGCTTTCGATTTTCAATATGTTAGTACTCTCCCCCAGCAGTAGTTTAAATTAATATCACAAGTTCTTAGCATATACGGTCCCTTACAATAATGATTTCTAAATTCTGGTCAGGAGTCTACGTCATCGTAGCCACGCCCACCGCCGACAAATTAGCGTATTTGAACTATCCTTCTAGTATACTATTCTTGGGTCGCACCAGACCTGAAGGTGTGGTATAGTACCAAAAATTGCCGCCGCAGTGAACGTGAACGAAGACTAAAGGGAAGAATATTAACATTTTATTTGGTAAATTTCATATTTTTCGGGACATAAGTTACAATTGTTTATTAGAATGTCATATTTTATTTTTGATGTTATAGGAATGATGTCACTTTCTAAATTAGTGTAGAGTGTAGATATTATTTTCTTATTGTATTATTAGTGGTCATTTCCTCAATAAATCTTTTT
The DNA here is from genome assembly GCA_963680705.1 of Rhagium mordax. Classification (NCBI taxonomy): domain Eukaryota; kingdom Metazoa; phylum Arthropoda; class Insecta; order Coleoptera; family Cerambycidae; genus Rhagium; species Rhagium mordax. The sequence goes on from OY796661.1 coordinate 53,663,909, forward strand.
TTTTTTTTAGATATAGGTGTGTTTTTGGTTTTGGTGAAAGTTATAACATTTCAGAACCTAAAAAATTAAACCCTAGACTAATTATCCAGAGTGTAAGTAATAATGCTGTTGAGGATCCTAACTTCGTTGAATATATAATCGAAGATAATCATCTAGAAGCTGCAGATAGTGATATTAAAATCATTACAAAACTTAAATATAAAAATGAATACAATGTAGTACTTGAAGTTAAGCCTAGTGTTTTTAAAACTATCATTGAGCAGGGTTTTCTTTATGTGTCTTGGAAAAATGCTATGTAAAAGAGTATTTTAATCTTCCAAAATGTTTAGTGTTGTAGAATAGGTCATTATAAAAAAGATTGTAAAAATCTTTCTGTTGTGTGCCCGTCTTGTTCAGAAAATCATGAAAAACGTGATTGTAAATCGCAAATACAATGTTGTAATAATTGTAAGGAGATGAATGTCAAATTAAGAAACAAAGTTTCCACAGATCATACTGTAAATAGCTCCCAGTGTAGCTATTATATAAACAAATTAGATTTACTAAAGCATAGAATTCAGTATGTTTAACAAAGAAAAGAATATAAAAATAGGTCATGTAAATGCTTGTTCACTCTTTGCTAACTTTCAAAACTTTTCCACTCTCGTATTAGAACAAAATTTCGATATAATGGGGGTATCTGAAACGTGGTTAAATAATTACATATCAAACGAAGTTGTGCATATACCTTCTTACAATTTTTTTAGGTATGATAGGGGTAGTAGAGGAGGAGGAGTTGCGATATATGTAAAAAATACTTTCAATTGTACTCAAATTCTTAAAGACTTTAGTCCCATAGAAAAATTGGAACATATCTGGATAAATTTGGATTTGGGTAAAAATAGTTGTGTTGTAGGTATTATGTTTCGAGCTCCTTATGGTGTTCATCAACAGTTTATTCAGTATCTTGACTCGTTAATATCTTTTATTATTCCACAATATGACAATATTGTTATATTAGGTGATATAAATGTAGATCAATCATATGAGAATATAGTAAATCACTGCATGATGTCAGTTGATTGTAGAACCTACCCATATAACAAGTCATTCACAAACTATTATTGATGTTATTTTCATAAATAATCAAAGTATTGTATCCTCTTCTGGAGTTATACCCAGTTATAATGTATCAAAACATAATGCAGTATATTGTGAATTAACATTTACTAAAAATGAGTCTAAACCGATATATGTTAAATACAGAGATTTTAGCAAATTTTCCTTAGCTGACTTTCAAAGGGATTTATACGGAATTCCGTGGCACGAAGTACTCTATGTTAACGATATAGATAAAAAGATTGAACTGTTAAATTCTTTTATATTGAGTATTTTTGAAATTCACGCTCCTCATCGCGATTCACGTATCACAAAACCTCGTGCTCCATGGTTAACAAATAATATTAAAGACATGATGAAAATACGAGACACTATCTAGATATAAAAAAACTAAAAGTGTAGTTGATTACCGGCAATATCAACAAATTCGAAATGTCGTGTGTGGAGCTGTTAGAAGTGAAAAATCTGCCTATTTGTCAACTCAGTTGGATAACTCAAATCAAAGTACGTTTTGGAAAGAAATAAAACTAATGAATATTAAAACTAAGACAACTGTGGAAATTCCTCTAGAGTTGAGAAATGTAAATGACATAAATAACTATTTCCTTTCTATATTTAATCCTCCTAATGCGTGTATAGAGTCCGCAGATTTTTATGGTTCAAATAGTTTTAATTATTTGATTTCTTTTTCTATACGCCTTGCTACCGTAGATGATGTCAAAAATATTATATGGGGTTTGAAGTCAAATGCGGAAGGATGTGATAGTATCAGTGCTAAAATGTTAAAATATTGTTCTCCGGTTATTTGTCCTTATATTGTACATATTATAAATTGTTGTCTAGAGGTAAGCTACTTTCCTACTTTATGGAAGCATTCATTGATTAGTCCAATACCTAAAATTAATCACCCTGAATCCCTTAGTGACTTGAGGCCAATCAGCATACTTCCATCACTTTCTAAGGTCCTTGAAAAGTTTGTGTATTGTCAACTATATGACTATGTAATATCAAATAAAATTATATCTGATAAACAGTCGGGTTTCAGAAAGGGATTTAACACCACAACTACATTAGCTGATGTTACTGATGAGATAGTAAGATCTTTAGATTCCGGTTTAGCTACTGCTTTCATCTTATTAGATTGCTCTAAAGCATTTGATACTATAGATCATTCACTTTTATGTTCTAAACTATCATACCATGGATGTGATGGTCCATGTGTGCAGTTTTTTAAATCATATCTCGATAGCAGATACCAAAAAGTGTCAATAAACAGTGATTGTTCGGAATATGGTTTAATTACCTCGGGCGTTCCACAGGGATTCATCTTGGGTCCCTTACTATTCATAATTTATGTCTCTGATATTTTTTCAATTACGAGTTGCATGCAAATAACAGGTTTTGCAGATGATACGCAAATGTACATATCGTTTAAACCAGAATTAGCTGAAGCTACATCAGTATTCATAAACCAGGATCTAGAAGCCGTAGTTGAGTATTTCCAAAATCATAATTTAAAACTTAATGCTACAAAATCTAAACTTATGAATTTTACACCATTTCAGAAAGAGCAAATTGTAAATAATAATTTAAACGTTAAATTAGAAAATGTCAAACTGCAAATCGTAAGAAGTGCAAAAAATCTTGGAATAATATTTGATTGTAAATTACGCTTCGAAGAATATATTTCGCTTATTGTACAAAAATCTTATCCTGTACTTAGAGTCTTATATCGGATTAAAAATATTTTAAACTTTGGCCTACGTAAAAAATTAGTTGAGACATACGTTTTACCGATTCTTAATTATGGATTAATAATATATTACCCTTGTTTAGATGCTATCACAAAATATAGACTTCAAAAAATTCAAAATTGCTGTTGTCGATTTGTCTATCGTTTAAGAAAATATGACAGAGGATCTCAGATAATATTCGACAACTTCATTGGTTAAATGTGGAAAATTTGTTCAGATATCACCTAGCTATTTTTGTGCATCGTATCATTCTCACCTCTGTCCTTCTTATTTGCGGAAAAAATTAGTATGTCGAAGGGATTTGCACAATATAAATGTCAGATTTCCAGACAAATTAAGTCTGCCCAGTTTTCGTTTAGCCATTTTCACGCGTTCTTTTACGTACAATGCAGTCACACTATATAATGGAATAGATATGGCAACTAAAAATAAATCTTTAAACGGTTTTCGCAAGGATGTCAAAGTTTACTTTTTTGATTTACAATGAAGACTATGCTTGTATACGTTACATACTAATTAAAAATTCGTTTTTATAGGCAAATTGTTTGTTTTTCTAAAAAATGTGTATTTTCATAAAAAATGGTATTATTCTTTGTTTTTATACATAATTTTTTACTTTTGTATACCTTTATATGAAATCTTTTTTCTTTTTTTTGTATTCATTTTATACTATATTTCTTCTTATTCTTTAGGGTTAAGTGAAGTAGCCTAGGCTAGACTTCGCCCTTAGTTTGTTAAAGGGCATTGTAATATTACAGTACCTAAATAAAGACAGTTTATTATTATTATTATTTTTGTTTTAAAAATACATAATCTCAAAATAATAATTTGAGTGCAAACAATCTTAAATCCTCTTGAAAAAGTTTGTAAAGCAACTTTTACTTCATTTTAAGAGCAGAACTATCTTATGTCCGTTTTAAGATAACTAATTTTTTTGTGCAAAAATATCTTATGTCCAATATTTTTGAAAAAAACATATTTTTCAAAATATTTTACCCTCCGCCATTTATTATGTAATAATATCAATGACAAATGTAAACTATAAAGACATGGAATGACATTGTTGTAATTGAAGCAAGAAAATGTATAAAATGCGGTTGGACACTGCCAGAGTGCGACATTAAATTTTTCTTCTTACTCTGGTAATAGTATCCTTAAAACATATATTACAATATTGCTTTAAAGTTATTCTAAAAAACGTATTAAATATTTAAAACCAGTAGTATCAGTAAAGAAACAGAGAAAGAACAGTATCGCCCTCTGGCAGTGTCCAACCGCATTTTATACATTTTCTTGCTTCAATTATAACAATGTCGTTCCATGTCTTTTATAGTTTACATTTGTCATTGATAATATACACTTAATAAAAGCATCCAACAATAGAAAGATTAATCCGATTCTTGAAATATACACAAATAAAGACTTTATTGGCTTATTTCTCAAAACATCAATTTTGAACTTAAGATAATTTTGTTCCATACCGACGGTTTAAAAAAAAAATTTTTTTGTTTAAGCAATTAATAATCAATTTCCTCAGAATTATATGTTTATAACTTTTTATTTTAAGCTATGTAAAAGTTATATCAAAAGGTTTTAGGAAAATCGAAGCTTCCCGTAATTATTCCGAAATAATGCATATTTTCAGCCTCTATTATTGACTCCACTAACTGCAAAATAATAATCAAAATAAATTGCCATTTCTTTTCTGTTTTAAAACGGTGTCAAATTAAATTTTTTAGGTAACACGTTATGAAAAAGCAAATATTACTTGACTCATGTAATTTGCAAAATTTGTTCGCTTCATTCATTTGTTCTCAGTTCTGGCAAATATTACATAGATTCGTCAAATAAAATTAGGTTTTTCATGCGGTTACGTAAATAAATATTACGTAAGTGTGTAAGTACAGTACGATTCACATTTACGTATTTCATTTGTTTACAAATTCATAAGAAATCGAACACACGTTGGTAGTTGGCCTCTTTTTAAACCACCCAAATTGAGAAAAAGGAAAAAATTTGAAGTTACATATATTTTTCGGCCATATTTTAACGGAACAAAATGAAGTAAATTGTTCGACTTGCCTCTCGATGTTCAATTTTGTTGGGGGTAATCCAGATCCAGGGTAACTTTTTTAACGTCACGACAGACTACCCGCATGACATATCGTTGGATTGGGCTAAGAGAGGAATCCAGCACACATATTTTTCCTCATTTTATATCATCCATGTTCTTGTAAATTGCGAGAAACTACAAAATTTGTCGTTACATATCGTTTTCGGCTATACATGTTTTGACGGGACAATATGAAATAAGCTGTTCGATTTGTCTCTCGAAGTTGTGTTTGGGGGTTGTTGGTGACTTTTTAACGCTGCGACAGACTCACCTGTGATATATCGTTGGATCGGGAATCGAGAGAAGAATCGCACACAAATATTTTAACTCGTTTTAAACCATCCCTATTTTTGTAAACTGTGAAAAACGAAAAAGTTACCCAATTTTTCTACCATAGTTTGACGGAACAAAATGAAATAATATGTTTGACTTGTCTTTCAATGTGCAATTGTGTGACTTCTTTAACGTCGCGACAGACTAACCGTTGTTGAATCAGGCATTGAGAGAGGAGTCGGTCATACATATTTTACTTCATTTCAAAGCACCTCTGTCTTTACAAATTCCGAAGAACGACAAAATTTGATGTTATATATGGTTTTCGGCTATATTTTGATGAGACAAAATGAAATAAGCTGTTCGTCGTGCTTTTCAATATTAAGTTGTGTTGGGAGTGACTCTTTTAATGCCGCGGCAAATTCACCATATGACATATCATTGGATCGAGAGAGAAATCGTACACATATAACAGACTCCCGTATGACGTATCGTTGGATTGGACATCAAGAAAAAAAGTGAATGTACATATGTAAGTTTTTTTAAGAAACTGCGTTTAATTGTTTGCGATTATTCGACATCGGTATTTGTAATTAATTGTTAGGAATCATTTTTCATCCTCACGAAACGATTGTTTCTTTTGCAAATGTATGTGATGTTTGTTTCAGAATTGTTCATTAGAAAATAAAAAAGATTTTATTTGTTTGAAAAGTGCGATGAATGAATCAAATGAACCTACTAATATGGAGGGTATTCAGAAACGAATCATACAAAAAAGATAATACTCATAAAATCCCCATGCCGTTCGGTCGAGACATTATCGAACCGAGAAAAAGTTAAAAATAGAACAGCGACTCTGCGAACAAGAAATCATCGAAGAAAATGATATGAAAAAATACTCTTCACATCGCGTCGCAGTTCGAACGAGACTTTACCGTGCTCGAAAAAAGAGGACGATTGAACAAGAGGTACATTGCGTGCCGCGAATCGTACGAGACAACGATGAAACAAGCCAGAAAAATTTGGACTGTTTATGTTCCACTGCAAATGTTGTTCGTAAAATGCGACGTACGACAAAAGTTGAATCTGATGGACAGCTGCACGAAAGAGAGGTCCATGGTACCTTCTTGAAGTACATGGACATTCAATTTTTTAAAGACACCCTTGATGAATATTGCCGCATTTGCGACAGAATTTGGTGGTTGTCACGACTAAAAGTTATAGGGTGTGATCGAACACGTGTACAACGTCGGACAAGAAACAAAATTTTACGTATTTTCGAACTGCTGGATATTTCTACGATCATGCAAGATGCCAACTATGGCCACTATCCACGGTTTTGTTTATCCTGAAATACCAGAAGACTTGCCACTGCTGTATACCATTAGTGAGGGGCTTATTTGTCCCCGATTGCCTTTCATGCAAGTTCGTAAGTTGCATTATTTTGCCGGTTCTAAATGATTGCTGGGACAAGTGGGAAACGTTCCAGTCGACATTGATACCATGGATTGCAGCTTGCCACGTTGTCTTGATGATGATCTCGTATTTAAGTGAATATTAAACGTAATCTCTTGCACAAGAGTAGCTACATGTCAGGCTGCATTTCGAAATTTGCAATTAAGAAATGGCTTGCCTACCTGATAGAAACGTCGCTTTATCGGGCTTACAGAATTAAAATCAATCCAAACTTCATTATAAATAGATTGGACGAAGTCCTTTCCGATACAGACAACGAGGAAATTCTGCAAAAGGATGAGAGAAGTGGCGATCAAAATCTCTACGGCGATTACACTTTTCCTTTGTCACGGCCAATTTACACAGACAATAGTAGACAGGACATTGAAGACTCGCACTATAAAGATCACTACGATCTTTCAGATACGGACAACGATGACATCCTGCAAATGGATGGCAAAAGTGGCGACCAAAATCTCTACGATGATTACAATTTTCCTCCATCGCCACCAATTTACACAGACAATAGTAGAGAGGACAGTGAAGACTCGCACTCGAAAGATCTCTATGGCCTTCAGATACGGACAACGTGACATCCTGCAAATGGAGGAGAGGAGAAGAAGATCTTTACAATTTTCCTCCAACATCGCTAATTTACACAGACAACAGTAGAGAGGACAGTGAAAACTCGCACTCTCCAGACCTCTACGGCGATTCCGATTTTCCTTCGTCGATACCAGTTTACATAGACAACAGTACAGAGGACAGTGAAGACCCGTACCATTCAGGGTTCAGTGGCTTTCACCAAAACTGCCATCAGTCCCAAGAACATAACGAACTAGATTGTCCCGTGTTCATTAAGTAACGTTTAGAGAGTTACAAACGGATGCAAGCCACAATAGGAGAAAAATGCTCTATGATTTCTAACATTCAAGAGACAATAGCCACGCCGGAACAAATGCTGAATGTAATACAACAGACCATGTTTTGGAGCGAAGAAGCAATTTTAAATTTAGCATCCGGTCAGAATTTTCGAAGAATTGTCTTTTCCGAGGATATACTTTGGGCACTGGCGTATATTCACCGTCAAAGTATCTCCCTATACTATGGCGACAAGTGAAATTAGGTGCCGTCGTGGTGTTCGCTCCGATCATCTCTTGTACATGGATGCAAAAATTTTGCGATTAAGAGTGCTGCAAAGTTTTCAAATCATGTTTCATTCCAAAGCCAATACATCGATATTTAATTTCAGCATCGCGGTAGTGCGCACTGTCACGCTTTATTGTAGCTCAATAACGCTCCCGATGAGCCAATATCAGAGGATATGCCGCAAACTGTGCAAGTAATAGACGACTTGTGTTCCGTGAACAAAGACGCAATAGACAGTCCGAGAATAATAAAGACTCACAATCACACGCATACTTGCTTACAAGCGGATGAAAATGTGTCGTTTTGGCACTCCGTTCTGGACGATGGAGAAAACCAGAATTTTATTGCCTGTATCAGCCAATCAAGTTCAAGATACATTCAACTTTTTAAGTCTCTACATCAGGAGTTGGAGCATTCCGAGTATGCCAACTTTAAAGATTTTCTGGATGTGAATTTGGTTTCAGATATTGAAGATTATCTCCTAATTCCTCGACATGGCATTCATCGGCCGACCGTGTTCATGAAAAGAGAATTAAAATACATTTGGACGAGCCCCTTCAGTCCCGTCATTTCGTCTGTCCTACAATCCAATATGGATATTTAGTTTATATTAGATGAATATTCCTGCGAGTATTACGTGACCGAATATGTAAATAAAAGCGCGAGGGGATGCAGCAGTTTACATCGAGAACTGATTAAATTAAGAGACGAGTTTCCCGACATGGACTACGAGGTTTGCCTAAAAGAATTGGGACGTCGTACGCTGAACAATATCGAAATGTGTGCTCAGGTGGTTTTTGTTACGTTTGCCCATGTCCGAGTCGTCCAGACAGGTGACGTACATTCCTACTTAGCATCCAACCGAATGCTTTTTGTCTCGCAAAAGCCATAAGCAAATAGAGCAAGACGATTTGGCTAAAGACTCTACCGACGTTTGGTAACAGAACATAATTTACGAACAGCGACCACATGATTAAAAAACTCTGTCTCGCTGACTTTGTTGCTAATTACGATCGAATAAAATGTAAAACGACCGGTATAAACTTAGACAAAAGTCATCGTGATTCTAATTGTCTTCGGTAATCCGCAGATATTTCGAATCACGATGACTTACTTTTCAAAGGATGGAACGCTACATGCCGCAAAAGGTTCAAACCAAAGGTTTTACGTTGGAGATCGTACAAAGCATCCGATGATATTCTGAATTACAAACGTGAAATGGTTACCCTCTTTTGGTCATTAGTGACGAATTAGATATACTGAATAACGACGCGTATGTGAGTCTTTTCGACGATAACAGAGATTTAATTCTTCGGTATTGGAAACAATATGACTGCGGTTTACAGTTGGAATCGATTGAACAGCTAGTTCTTTCAAAATTTGACTTGGTCGAAGAGGACGACGACGCTAATGTAGATCATCTCGTCGTGCCCATTGTCAAAGACGTACCCACGGATTACATTAATGCAGCGAGTAACGATGCATTTCGACCGAACGACGAAGATATTACGACATGTCAAAGAACTTCGTCCGTTAGAAGAATACATAATAGACTGTCTCATGAGCAGTATTGTAAGCTTCTTCGTACATTAAACGTTGGCCAGAAGACTTTCATTTTAGAATTCATTCGAAGACTACTGAACACCAAAAACGACAAGTTTTTGCAAGTATTTCTCACAGGTCCGGCGGGCTCGGGTAAAAGTTGCGTTTTGCGCTGCCTCATGGAAACGGCAAACCGTTTCACGAAGAGGCAGAATATGAATAAATGCGCATATGTAGCTTGCGCCACTACCGGCAAGGCTGCCGTGAATATTGAAAGCACCACGATTCATACGGCTTTTAACATCGGTATCAATTCCACGCGACGGTTACCTCTGCAGGATTCCCGTCTTCAAAGCATGCGGTGCGACTTTGCAGAGGTAGCCACTGTTATCCTGGACGAAGTCAGTATGATAAGCGCAGAAATGTTAAATATAGTAGCCAAACGGTTACGCAGCATCGGTTCCAAGCCTTACAATGCGTTGGGAGGCTTCCACACAATCTTTACTGGTGATCTTCGTCAGTTACTGCCGGTAAACGCTAGGGCTGTCTACACTCGACCGCTCAACATGCTACAAGATGCCATGGTTTGGCATAATCTGGACTATTACGAATTGACGGAGGTGGTGCGACAGTCGGACAAGACCTTTTCCGACATCTTAACGAAAATTGGTAACGGAGACCATTAATCGAATCTCGATTCATTGATGCCGAATATCTCGACTCTCGACCAGAATTGGAGAATGCTGTTAGACTGTTCCATCGTAATAACGATGTCGACAACTACAATTATCGTGTTCTGCTGAAATATTCATCGCACTTCGTCGTAGCTACCGACACAATTCGAGGATATAACACGAAAGCACAGTTGCATTCTGCCGTACAGAAACTTGCTCGGTTGGACGTTACCTCCACGGGTAACATGCCTGCCAAGTTACATCTCGTCCTAGGCAAGCCTTATATCGTGACACAGGATATAGACAAAATAGATGCGTTTCATAGAAATAGCCGTAGATACTGGAGTATCGACATCATCCACAAATCAATATGTCCATCGGCGAATGGTTTCAGATACTGAAGATGAAGAATTTGATAAAGAGGATGGTGCAATATTTTCCACTCAAATACCCTCGCAGTTTAACGGCGAGATTGTTCGATTGTGGTTGAAATTTAGTGATAAATCTACGGGACAATTACTAAGAGCCAAATATCGGCAACACGCCATCACTTTGGGTATTTCCACCAATTTCACGCCAATCGGACAACGAGAGGAGAATTTTAATGTGGGAACTTCTAAACTCATAAAGGCAAAATGAAAACAATTTCCACTGGTACCAGCCAATTCTATGACTATTCACAAATCTCAAGGTGCTACTTACGATGCCGTAGTATATGAGTACGACAGGTCACACGAATTATCGCTCGTATATGTCGCCATGTCCAGAGCTAAAAGTTTGGAAGGCCTGTACTTGACGAACCACAAAAGTGACTTTCGTTTTCACCATTGCAAGAAAACCAGTAATGATCGAATTGCGTCACGTACTGAATTTGAACGTTTACGTACCGCAGCTTTAAAAACAGTCACTGGCATCCATTCTTCTTACGAAAATATTTATTCCCGCACCCAAACTAACGCCTTGCCGCACTTTGTGTCTACCTCGGATTTCACGCTTCTGTATTTAAATTGTCAGTCTGAGAGCACATCACGAAGATTTAAATACGGATCCAGTCATACTATACAGGGTGATTCGCGAGCAATAAGCCATAGCCTAATGGCAAATAGATCACTTCAAGGCAAGTATAGATTAATAAGGAAAACATTTTTTGATCACTCGTTAAGAAGATACAGGGTGTTTTATGCATTTGGTCTGAGAATTCAAATAGCTATTCTTCTGCAATAGTTAGAGGTAATCGAATGAAATTTGCCAGTAACATTCCTCACCCGGGACTTGTCAGAATGGCTAATTTGGTTTGGAAATCCAGGCCCGGACTCGGTAAAAATTAGCTATTCTCGTTTTTGACAGAAAAGTACATTTTTCTATCGCATTTCTGGAAAACTATTAGCGGATCGGAAAGTTTAGTAAAAATGCTATCAGAATGACTGATCAATTTTGACGGCACACCTAAACTGTTTCGGCAAAAAAATCGCAAATCAATTTAGTGCATCACGACTAACACTTTGACCGGGCATTATTTATGAAACAGTTTGATAGAGTCTATTCAAATGCTTCAGATCTCTTCTGAGGCATATCAAAAACCTTCCTATTTAGTCTATAGGAAGAATCAAAAACAATATTATAAAAAAGATACATACACAGTTTTATTTTGAAATTGAAAGAATAATAACCTATGATATTTGACAATACCTTGACATTACTATTTTGTCTATTTGGTTTTCTAATTGTTCCACGATTTCTTCGCGTTTCAAAGTTGCCTAATCGGTTTAATAATGCTGATATCATGTATGTGTATGGGTTTTGCAATGGCAATGCAAGGGCTGCCGTTAGGGAATATGAGCGAATATTTCCTGGTCGACAAGTACCGTCGCGCTACACTCTCACCAGGTTTTTCCAGTTCTCTCGGCAACATGGAAGATTTCCTGGACCTCATGAAAATGTAGAACGACTAGTTGGACCGGCCGAAGAAAGCATTGTGGAGATTGCAGAGTAAAATCCTTCTACAAGCACTAGAATAATGATAGCACACGCGCTAGGTGTTCCTCAAACCCATGTATGAAGGGCGTTAAAAGTGGAACGGTTGTATCCTTACTACATCCAAAAGCTTCAACGTCTCCAACCAGGTAATGAAGTTGCACGTCTTATGTTCTGCTATTATGTTAGCTATTATCATTTTATATACATTTGAAATTTCACAAGTAGGACCCCGACTTTTTCTTGTTAAGTATGCTTTTTGCTATCGTTTTTGCTATATCTCAGAAGGGATGTAGATCTGAAGCATTTGAATAGACTCTATCAAACTATTCCATAAATAATGCCAGGTCAAGGCGTTCGTCGTGATGCACTAAATTGTTTTGCGATTTCTTTGCCGACAACAGTTTAGGTGTGCCGTCAAAATTGATCAGTCATTCTGATAGCATTTTTTCTGAACTTTCCGAATCCGCTAATAGTTTTCCAGAAATGCGAAATGAAATGTACTTTTCTGTCAAAAACGAGAAGGGCAAATTTTTACCGAGTCCGGACTTGGATTTCCAAAACCAAATAGGCCATTCTGACAAGCCCCGTGTGAGGAATGTTACTGGCAAATTTCATTCGATTACCCCTAAGCATTGCAGAAGACTATTCAAATAGCTATCTATTTGAATTCTCAATTCTTCTTAACGAGTGATCAAAAAATGTTTTCCTTATTGATCTATACTTGCCCTGATGTGATCTATCTGCCATTAGGCTATGGCTCATTGCTCGCGAATCACCCTGTATATCAATCGTTAAAATCTTCACGTTTCTTTTCGTCGTGTGAAGAAATTGCCGTCGATACCATTTTTGCTTCACACGGGGACATTTGTTGCGTTCGGCTGGAATACAATGACAGATACAGCAATAGAAAAGAAATTTACGTCGTTGCGATGTATGTTAGACCAAACATCTCCAACGGTGATTTACTTCCCTTACTGGATACGGCTCTTGTGTAAATTTAACAGAATGTCAACTTCGACATAAATCAATGACACAAATGATCTCACTTTCAAACCTGTCTTACTTTGTGGCGATTTTAGTTGCAATTTCGCAAAGTCGCCGCAAGTTCCACAATACCTACCAGACACGTACGAATTTCAGTGGGCCACCAAGAATATCGTTACCACTCGTCATAGTACCAACATCGATGCAATATTTTATAAAAGATGATGATACTCCAAACGTTTTAATGTCTGAGAGTGCTTACGACATCAAACCGCCGGGCTCATCTTTTTTTTTAAACTCCGCTCACGTTGATGAAATATATGCATCTTTCAAAAATTACGACTTTACCGAAAAACATGTAATCCAATATCCTGCCGAATTAACTGCGGCTAAGTTAAAGTTCCAGAAGTACTATGCATCGGCAAAAAAATCCACGTTTTCTCAGTTTAAATACAAAAAACCGCCGACGTTATTTCTTTTAACAAATCTTTTTGGTCTAAGTGTTAACACTACGGAAGATCACATGACCAACCTCACCATTGATGACCACGAAGCATTATTGCCTAAACGTTTCAGTTTTACTACCTACCACTTCTCATTGGTGGCACATCGAAAGCAAAACGCTTTTCGAGATAGCCATAAATCGATTAATTAACGATATGACCACATTAGCCCACGTTAAGGATTTCGAAGATGCCGTGCATAGTTTTAATCTGAATCAACGCATGAAAGATACGATACGCTTTTAAGTCAAAGTTCTTGACAGTCTCTAAGACGATACAAGGCAAGACTAAGCCTTCAGTCCTTGGAGTGCGTGTTTACAGTACGCCAACTATCCCCTGTACGATCACCGTACATTAGCAAAGATCAAAGAAGATCAATCGGGTGTGAGGCAATGTAAATGGAAAGAATTATTGGCAATGCCCCAACATGTTCACGGGATGATACTTTTAACCATTCATGGTTTCAAAATTACAAAAAGCGGAATCAGTGCCGATCTTAGTTTGGAGGCTTTGGTCTACGATATAATTACCATTGGAATGAGTGAACAAAAGCAGAAAAATATAAAAAAATTTAGAAAGAACAATGTGACGTAGATTCCTCAGACGAAGATTCTTCGTTGTTTCAGTCATACAATTCTACTTCATCGGTGACGTCAGCACCTGGTTTTAATAGGCACAAATAAAATTTTATTATTACATAAACTGGTAATACTGTTCATGTTGAAATAATAATACTGTTATAGTTTTAACATTAAAAATGTTATTTTGTTAAAACAAAAATTTAAAAATTTAATTTTAATTTAAAATAAAACAATACTGCTACTATCGATTATATTATTTTAGTTTTTTTAACATTAAAAATCTTTAATTGAAATAACAGTTATTTATGTACCAAGAGTCGTAAGTGGATTTCTTTGGTCGAGAACACAGTTTTCAATCCGAAACCCGTAGGACCGAAGTTTGCAAGTATTTGAGACAAAAATCTGCCCTGTACGACTCGCGGTGCATATTAGGTATATTTTTCATCATACCCATGCATCATTAAACTAGAAAAAAACTTGAGATATACTAGTGGAAAACTATAAATGTTGAGTAAGATTATATTTGCTTAGAAAAGGTAGCGTTGGAATATCCATGGCAACAGTCAATAAAATAAATTTAGGCCGCGGTTTCTATTCAAATGACAACTACTGTCAAGATAAATTAAATCATATTATAATAGTTCTAAACATTCTTGAAAATAATGTCGGATATAGAAGTTAAGAATTGTCTGGTTTTACTTCCAAAAAAGTCCCAAAAGAACATATTACATTATCCCAAATTAAATTCTCCCAAATTTACTTTATTTCACTAGGTACGTTGTAAAAATTAACGACTCATTGAAAATGGCGACACGTATTTGGTATATAAAGTGTCACGATCAACAAAACAATGGAATTAGAATATACTTGCGGGGGAGCTGGGAGGTATGACGAAAATTTGTATAATACTATTTTAGTTTTAACAGTGAAAATGTTTTGTGTTAATAAATTAACTATTTAATACTTTGCAACAAATTTTCATTTTTATCAATCCAAATTTCACAAAGATTGCGTTCTACGTCATTTCCAATGTCTCCTCCGGTTGCATCTTTGCGAAGGACTGTGAATTTTTTCTCTACGAACGTACAAATATTAAAAAAAGTTATTGAAAAATATTATATATCATGACGTTTCTTTGAATAATCAATTATATCATATATCACAGTAAGATATTTTGTTGTTGTTAATGGTAATAAATAAGAAACTAAATCGTGCCATATACCCCAAAAGATGAAACTAGTGCAGCTACGGACACGTGTTTCGGAGTTATTGCTCCTCGTCAGCGTAGCGTAGCTAAATAAAGAATCTAAGATCTGAAGCAATAACTAATAAAGGTTAGTCGAGCTTTCGTGTATCATGGACCAAATTTGTGGCCTCAGACAGCAGTCAGCACATAGAGCCCTATGCGTACTGCTCTATTTCAACCTCGGCAAAAGTGAATATAAGATAGATAGGATTCGTGGGGTCAAATATAAATAAATAAGAAACTAAATCATGCCATATACCCCAAAAGATGAAACTAGTGCAGCTACGGACACGCGTTTCGGAGTTATTGCTCCTCGTCAGCGTAGCGGGTATATGGCACGATTTAGTTTCTTATTTATTTATATTTGACTCCACGAATCCTATCTATGTTAATGATAATGTTCTTAATGTTAAATTCCAATAAATTTTACAAAATTATAATAAATTATGATTTGATTGTTCGTTATTAATTTTTCTTTATATCAGTGCGAAAAGTGATAGTTCTTTTCGCACTTAGTGTGAAAAATGTCAGTTGTATAAAAGTGACAGTTCTTTTCGCAATGAGTGTGAAAAGTGACAGTTGTTTTCGCACTGGTCCACTGGTGCGTTAAAGTGACGTTTTCCACACTAAAATGGCAGTTGAAAAGTACTACATTTCGATTGTGAGTTGGAAAAAATAAGCAAGAATATTGCGAAGTCTTTGTAACGCTATACTTATTATTTTTGTAATTTGAAGGTGAACTTTTATTGCATCCAGTATAAGGCAGACAAATAAAACTTTTGTGCGACGTATGTTAACCACGTGAGAACCAAATTTAGGCAAAAATCAGTAATCGTAGCCCTCCCTCAAGAAAAGTTTTTGTCAAATGATTTAACGCAATTCGAATAATTTCAATGTTGACAAAAATTCTTTAAAATAAAGGATTCTTTGTGTAGATGATGAGGATTCACCTATTGTTAAAATAGCAATTGAAATATTAAATAATAGACGAATATTTGTACCTAGTCGGTGAGGACGTTGATCTCCTTCTCTTAATCGCTTTGACTCCAGAACATAAAGATATATTTTTCATAAGGCCAGGAACAGGAAAAATTAAATAGGTAGAAAATTCTTTCTTCGTCAGAAATCTAGAAATCACATTAACGAATAAAAAATACAATTTTACTGGCTCATGCCTTCAGTGGTTGTGATACCACGTCTACAATATTTCAGAAAGAAAAATTAAAAGTTTTCAAACTTCTTCAAAAATAAATGCAGTTGGTTAATATAGTAAGAACTTTCAATGGCAAGAATTCAACCCCCTCATAAGTAAAACAGGTTGGTGAAACTCTTTTCCTACTTGTATATGGTGTAAGGAAAATCACAAACCTCTCACTTAACCCACACAGATTTAATCAATTAAAAAATTCACAGTCCTTCGAAAAGATGCAACCGGAGGAGAGATTGGAAATGGCGAAGTAGAACGCAAATCTTGTGAAATTTCGGATGTGATAAAAATGACAATTTGTTGCAAAGTAGTAAATAGTTATTGCATTAACACAAGACATTTTTAGAAAGTAAAATCGTATTATTAATATTTTTATTTGGAAATTAAAATAAAAAGTTATTTTATTAACAAATACATTTTCACAATTAAAACTAAAATGGTATTACACAAACTATTTTCACAACAAAAATTTTTAATGTTAAAACTAAAATAATTTAAAATAATTTCGTGAGAGTTTAACGTCACCAAATTTTTTTCCAGAAATTTTCTTCATTGCCATGCAACCGATATTGTAGGCATCATGGCAATTGATTTTGTCATCTCCCACAATTCCACTTGAAATCGACATACATTTTCCAAGGACAGAAAAAGGCGAATTTGTTTCAAACCACGTGTCTAATTTCTTACAATCTGCTGTATCTCTTTTTGAACGAGAATCTCGAGAATCCTTACGCTGCTCAGAACTTTCAGAGTATTCACCACACAAGTGTTCTAGAGGGTCAAGTATGTTCAAAAGAAAGGGTGCTCCAATAATCCATTTTGCTAAGACACTGTCAGTTATTCCCCTTCCATGAGTTAAACCGCCTGCAGTTTTCATGGATCTCATCAGCGTCTGCTCGATGGTCATATCGGTCCATATTCCTGACCAGAATTTGTCACTTCGTCGCACAGTGAAATATCCCTCAGTCATAAAACGGTTACGTTCTTCTTCGGTCAATTTCATTTCCATCTCTGCCATGTCTTGTAAATATATTTGGCAGAATTTAGCGTATGGAAAATAACCGCTTGCGTGAAAGAAAGGTAGCATAGTGCTTAAGTGCAATTTCCAATTTCCACTCCGTTCGGCTTGTATAAATTGTTGTACTAATGTGACCATCCGAAAATACTGACACCAAAGTCGTGCTGTAGGACCATTCATTTCCAGCGCTATTAGTTCATATTTGATCTTTTCAGTTATAGATGCCGTTGAATCATTCGTCACAGTTGATATTGTAGGTGGCGTTTCCACAAAGTTACTGAATATCTGTGAAAGTTGTTCATTTTCTTCCTCTGTGAATGTAACATTGTTCATGATAATTTTTCTCAAAGCCAATCTAATTAAACTGTGTCCACGAACAGCTCGTGAGAAGTTGTGCCCTGTTAACATCTTTTCAACGGAGGTTGGTGCATACATCTCATTTAAAACTTCTTTTAGACCACTTCCAGCCATAATATATCCTATGCACCCAAGAAAAGACATTAATAAGTGAAATCCTCCTAGCCTAATGTAAACGTTTTGAAAGTGTGGATCATCACTCATCGCTGCAGATATATCTCTTGACTTGATGTAAAGCGGTTGATCAAAAGTAACAAAAACGGGCTTTTGATTGATTTCTTTACATTTATGTATAGCCGTGCATAAACTCGAATAAATAGTGTCATCATTACCTGGAGGAAGATTGAGAAAAGGTAGGTACTGAATTGTTAACTTTTCAAAACTTAGGTCTTTCGTCAACGTTTCCATAAAGCCATTCCATCCTCGTATATTAGCAATATTTTTGGTTTTCGCATATATCCATAGATTATCATGAGTAAGAGGTACAATTGATTATAATTCTTTAGGTTTAATCTCCTTCAGTTTCAGATGTTGCAGTCCACTGTTTGCCGATCTGTTCCTTTCAAAAACTTGTACTCTACCCACCGTAGTTTTGCTAATATCCCTTCCGTTGGTAATCTATGTAATCGATTAACACTTTCTGGAAGAATCAAACTTGATGATGGAGTCACGCAAACTATACCTCCCATACTATGAAAAGTGTTGAGGCCATCTATTGTGTTCACATTGAAATCAGCATTATCGAATACTAATTGAATGAACGAATCAGGCGATATTATGGGACTCTCCTGAACAACAATGCTAGCTTCAAACCGTTGAATCTCATGGTACGGTGCGGAAAATCCTAACTTGTGCAGCAAATTTTGTAAAATTTTGGACCCAAATTTTCTACTCCTATTTGAAGTGGCGAAAGGAAAGAGCGAGGTCTAGTAGCTGCCATAATTGCATGATATATTGATGTGCATTTCAGTTGGTAACTATTCAAGTATCCCTTTTTATTATGCATAACAATTTCGTGTAACAAAGTCATGAGGGTAGGGGGAACAACACTTTCAATTTCACAAAAGAAGTTTCCGATGTGATCGTATGTTGAAAGATTGAATTTCAGCGAGCAAATATCTTCGCGTATTATCTGGGCAGCTTTTTGAACAATTCTTGTTCGTTCATCTTGTTCATTCTTCTCCCGGTTCTCATACCATGCAGAGATTAGGATTTTACTACCTGTACCTAAGAAACATACTACTGTCTTTTTCTTCTTTGTACGTGCAATAATTATATTGTCTTGGTAGCGTTCTTTCAATTTTTTCACTATCGTTGGAACACTTGGCAAATAACCCCGCACTTGTTCCATAATTTCTTCCACGGAAAATTGGCACTCCTCACTATTTTCCAAAAATGCATAAATTTCGATCTCATGTATCTTTTCATCTTGAGGCCTACCCTTCTCCTTCTTCTTTTTCTTTCTGAACGAAAAAAAATTTACGAAACATGAGTGGTGATATCTTTCATCTTCTGCTACTAGATCAATGACATTAGCTAAACGTGCATGAATCGCTTTACCCCACTTATCATCTCGCTGGTTTGCGGCTTTAACAATACTATCTTTAACCTGTAAGGTTGCAACAATCACAACTTTCTCACGATGTTGAACACTTTTCTTCTTCTCCTTCTGTATAAACTCATCGTCCACGACTTGACTGCAAAAAAAACATTTCTTTTTGAAATCAAACTTTGTTTCTGTTCTCAATTTTTCCTTCACTGGAGGTACTTCAGACGACGCAGATCCACCTGCCTTGATAGACTTTTGATAGGTTTTAATAGTTTCCTTTCTCGTGTAATTTTTTCTACAAGCTGGCTGCACTGTAACTACCGTATTGTTGGTCGAACATTCCTCGAGCCTCTCCCACTTCATATCACCCCTTTCCTTGCTTGCACTTATGAGTGTATTTAATCCCTTTTCCCGCACTGACACAAAATCATTTAAAATGCAAGGTTCACCACACAACAAGCAGTATTTGTTCGCAGCCTCCATCTTAACTTTTATGCACAAGTAATCACGTTAAACGTTATTGTCGAACGCCCGCACAGAATGGTAGCGCGGTGCGCGGTCATGCTTAATGTAGCACAGTAGCCGAAGCTCACGTGGAATCGTTGAGGACTTTTAGTATGTTAAACTACACGCTCTAATAAGCATTTGTACCAAAATCCAGCTTTGTATCATTTTTTTTTTCTATTTCCGTAAATAGAGACTAAAATGACTGTACTATAAATTGAAAATGCACGTCCTTGAACAAATTGAGGTATAAATGCTACCTTATATCTGCATACAAAACAACCGCCCATTTGGCGTCCCTACCTCCTACCGAGGCTGCAGCACAGCAACATTCGTTGAGAGTATACTTTCAAGTACAACAATGGCTTGGAAATGAAAAAGATCCTGTGCAATGGGGTTAGAAGAAAACCAAAGGTGGTGTGCTGCCAGTACCAACGCTGCAGCCACCAGCACCAGAAGCAGTTTTAAAAATAATTTCTTGCAAATGCATGAAGACCTGTCAGACCAATTGTGGATATAAAAAAGGCCTCAACTGTTCCAATATGTACCTGAACTGCGACAACATCTGCAATAACATGCCCGTTGAAGAAAATGCAAAAGAAGCAGAGGATGACCCGACGTTCCCTGAATTACCTGAAGGTAACTATGCATGGATAATTCTATTTCATCTTTATTTCTTTTCTTCACTCATATCTATTCAATAAGTTGTCAAGTATTTGGAATTAAGTCGCGTATTTGTTTCAGGCGTAGAAGAACTGGAAGGCTGCCCTGAAGAAACTATGGAACCCGTGTCTAAGAGGGTTCGTATTTATACCTAAATACATATAAATTGTACAAAAATTCGTCTCTTTTATTACTATATAAAATAATGTTTAACTACATGAAATAAATTAATAATATAAGTTAATGGTGTTTTTTGCTATTTTCCAAAAATTACTTATTTCCCCGATATTTCAACACTCTTTTTCGTGGAAACCATACGACGCACAAAAAAATGTTACAGATATAAATTATAGGTACTTTTCTCCTCTTTATTTTACTACAGGACCACTTTTTGCGTAAGTAGCTTGGTTTGCAATTTATAAGCTAAGATCCACTAAAATACATATTTTTCTGTGGTTTTTTTCATGATTTCTCATATTTACGGGGAAAATTTTTGTTGGACAACTTCAGATTCGTGTTCAGCATACCAAAAAACATAAAATAAATCAATAAAAATAATTACACCAGAACTTTCCACTTCAAACTGCTATTTGACTGAACTAATGATTTGTTTGGACGTGACGTCACTACGATAAGCACTTTCGGTTTGGTTTGGGTCATACGACCAAAGCGCGAAAATGTATGTTTTGTGATTTTCGGTCTTCCCTAACCTCACATTTTCTGTACGAAAATTAACCTGGGGTGAATTTTTGACCATTCGTTTTTTAAAAACACTTCGTGAATGAGCGAAATATCCTAAAATGCACGCATACAGATACGCTTTATATGGTATTATAATTAGTTTTCTGTTTTAATTGTCTAATAATGAGTTATAATCTCTATCATTGGTGTGTACTGTGTGTAGTGCTGAATTGCAAAAGTACAAGTATAAAAACATTAGAAAAGTTGTTTATTTTAATTTAATTTAGTATAGTGCCGAATGATATTACAATGAGAAACAATAATTTGGTTTAAACTTGTAAGAAGAAAACCAAAATTATTATCGAAAAGAAGTGTAGGAAGTACTGTATTTTTGTAAAGATCATTTCGATATAAGTACAGTGCACTTATATCTTGTATCTTGTATCAATTAATAGAAATAAAAAAACGAAAAGTAATTATTGTTATAAAATGCCAGTGTTAGTAAATTAGAGGTATACATCAGTTTGTAAATAATGTTCCAAAAAAGCTATAAATCAATGAAAAAGAAGTAAATTTTTTGTATGTTAAATTTGAAAAACAATATGGAGGATTATACTGAACATAAAATAGTAGGTTCGGTTAAAAGAATCCGAATAAAACCAAATTGCAAACCATCCAAATTCAATTGATTGTCAAACTGATATTCAGGTGTATTCTGTAAATTTTCCTTTAAAAATAACCTGCCTGTTAAAATATTAATTTTAACAGTCCGCTATATGTTTATTATATATATTTATACATTTGCTCTAATCGTTCTGCCTCTTCAATTAAAATATTGATTTGTAACGCCATTTTTATTAATTCTTAACATTACTGTTAATTTTTAGCGGCTAGTCCGAAGGCGCCGCTAATTTTAACAGATTTTGGTTAAATTTAACAATCAAGAAAGTATAGAGAATACATCTTTGGTTAACTTTGGCCTGTTAAAATAGTTCAGCGGTGACCTTGCAGTTAAAAGTTAACAGAGTTACAGAATACACCTGATTAAACGTTTAAGTTAACCTCTTATACTAGTCGTTTTTTGGCGTTGACCAGGTCAAGAGATTTCAGTCATTATTGGTCAATGTCTGGTCAACTACACTTTCGGTTTGGTTTGGGTCATACGACCAAAGCGCGAAAATGTATGTTTTGTGATTTTCGGTCTTCCCTAACCTCACATTTTCTGTACGAAAATTAACCTTACTGGGGTGAATTTTTGACCATTCGTTTTTTAAAAACACTTCGTGAATTAGCGAAATATCCTAAAATGCAATTTTTACTCTTCGCGTTTAAACGAATACGAGTATTGTCACTCGTTTTATCTCATGCGGTCGTTTAGTGATGATTGTGTTGTAACAGCTTGTCCCCCTCAATGATAAATATTGCTATTGATCATAGCGGGCGGCAAGCTATCACTGCGTACGACTAGCTGATCTGTTGCGGTTGGCTGGGTCGTGGGTAAGTCTAACCTGAGAATAGCACACCCCTCGGTGTTGCAAGCCATACCAACTTGTCTTGGGTGTAAAAGGGTGTCGATTGCTAAGAGATATTTAATTAGGGCGACATCCACAGACGTATTGACAAAATTACTACCCTCTGGAAGAACCTGAAGGGCAACCAGGAAAAAGAGGCAGATTAAAAACAAATAATATTTATTAGACCTTAATTAAAATATATGACATATGAGATTATTGGTTAAGTTAAATTTTTGATAGATAGATAGAATTAGATTGATTGAGTACAAATATAAGTTATAAAATATTATGCTAAGATAATGTAATTTACTTCAACTTAATGTTTATTATAAAATTATTATTACCACCAGATCGATTTGGTTACACAATAATCACAAAAAAATTAAATATGTATAAAAAAATATAATAAGGTATGCGCATGATTTTTGAATTAAATGTAATTTTGTAAATTAACTTACTAAATGGCTATCGCAATAATAAAAACGGCCAAAATGTAACCCATTATCTAAAAAAAATTAACAAAAATTGGTTATTCCAAAAATGACTGTGACGTCATGCAAATGGCTGCTGTGGTGTTGTGACGTCAGAAACTCGCATTTCCATTTAATGTTTGTTAAAATAGCGTTTAGTGCAGCATTTTACAATCGAAAACAAGGATATTATTGATATTAAGCATCCAAGGTACTGTTAAATACCGCAGTGCCAGTCGTAAATAAAAAAACACCAGAAAAAAGATTTATCTCATTACCAATATACGATCAAGCGCTAAATTAAAGAAAAAACAAAAATTATGGTTACGTACCATGAGAAGGAGTGAATCTGATATATCAGAAAACACTAAAGAATGTGAGGATCATTTCAACGTAAGTGCGATTTTGTACCTTTTTAAAATCATACAATTTTAGGTTATGTATTTTACTTTTTTTTTCAATTAGAGGAAGATTTAGAAAACTATATGATGTTTAAATTAATGGGTAGTTACATACACTTAAAAGATCATGTATTTTGATTGTCAAACTGGTAGAAAAAGGCGCCTTCCACTTAAAAGTAGTACAGCAACAAAGAGAGCACCATTGGCCAAATTATCTCTCTGGGCTTTTACAAAATCTGTTCCACTCACTTTTCCGTGAAAAATGTTAATATTTAACACTGAAATCGCACATTGAATCTACACGTAAACAGTATGACATATTGCACAACGGCGAACATAAACGATTCTCTAAAGTACTGTCAAAAAAACGAGTTATTGACGACACGGTGAGATTTGAATTCCATCGTTTGTTCTCGGCCAGTGGTCGTAAACTTAAAAATAATATGAATTTTAATTAACAAATACATAAATATAGGGTACATTGTTGATAAAATTTTATTGTTATTAATTTTTTTATAGCATTAACTATCTTTTATAACCAATTTTGCTTAAGAATCTCGCATATGCGCATACCCTATTATGAATTATTTTGATTATTTAAAATTAGATTAGATATTCGTAATTTGAATGCACAGTCAAAATCTTTTATATTGTGGAAAAAATAGAATACTACTCATAAAATTCCTTTATTGGACGTTACCGGTTTCGTGAACAATATTCTTTGCTTCACATCCTCAGACGTAACGTAAAATCTTTTATATTGTGGAAAAAATAGAATACTACTCATAAAATTCCTTTATTGGACGTTACCGGTTTCGTGAACAATATTCTTTGCTTCACATCCTCAGACGTAACAGGAAGCAAAGAATATTGTTCACGAAACCGGTAACGTCCAATAAAGGAATTTGAACAATTACTCATATACTCCTAACTTACAAAAACCTTTTAACTTAAATAAACTTATATAACCCTTGCAGACGCAGAAATCAGAACATGTGATTTATTCAGTTTAGCCCCCAGTGTTCTTTTGCCTAAATACGTTATAGTTCCTCTGCTTCACGATATTACTATACAAGATATATTTTCTCCAAGATGTACCATAGATTCGTCCGATACTCGATTGGGATTCAATCCAGCTGATATCGGATTACGGCATCAAAGATAATTTTGATTCATCAAAAATTCGGAAGTAAAAAGATAAATGTATACTTTGTATACGAAAGACTATTCAACTTAGTCCTGAGTGCCAAATGCACAATACGTTAAATGTTTTTATTTTAAAGCGAAACAATGTTTCGAATATTAAAACGTTTAGGATGACTAAAGCATTAAAATGATTAAATCTTTATATAAATATATATTCATTGAACTTAATTCTGGGAATCACGCCAAATTCTAAAAAATAAATAGAAACAAGAAAATTGCCAAAATATGTCAAGATAAAAGTGTAGTATCAAAGGCAAACCTCAACAGTTTGCCCCAGAAAACCACTGTATATAGTTCTAAATGAATATAAATACAATATTGTTATCTAAAATTCGTATCAGTGGTTTTCTAGTATTTTACACTAGAAAATATAATAACAAAATGTATATTATATAATATATAGATATATATATTTATGCGATTCGTAAAAAACAATTATCAAACAATAACTTATCTTAACAGAACGTTTCGAACCAAAGTCTAGACACATTGTAATAAACGAAAACTTACAGAGAGGACCTGTATTCAACTAAACAGTACCGACTGCGTCTCTACTAGTTCAGTGTTACTAGACGAAGTCTGGCTACCGATTCTCCAAAAAGAAGTACGTGACGGAAATATCAAAATAAATTAGAATTCTTTATCTAGTGATCTATGCATTAATTACTAATCAGTGTCAAGTGTCAAAGTGATCTTTTTTGACAAATCATTTTTTGTCACAGTTGAAAAAGGACCTAGACTTTGGTTCGAAACGTTCTGTTAAGATAAGTTATTCTTTTATAATTGTTTTTACATATCATATAAATATATATATATATATATAGATATGTATATTTTAAACGAAACGCCACTGGTAAAAAAAATAAATAAAAAAATAAATAAATCTAAAAAATTAAATAAAAATAAAAAAATAAAAAATAATAAAGAAAAAAATTAGGGATATGAAATGAATTGAATTCCACTGGTAAAAAAAAATTAGAAAATTAAAATAATAATAAAAACAAAAATTTGAACTATGAAGCGAAATGAAACTCCAATTAATCACTGGGGCGCAGTGACGTGTGACCAATTATTATAAAATAATAATAATAAAAGAAAAAAATTTTACTTATGTGGAACTGACTTAAATTCTGTAAGAAAAAGGAAAACCATTGAAGGTGACTTTTTGCCGGGCGTGGGATAAGGTTCGCGGCTAAAACCACCTGAGTAAGTTCGCGTAGGGTGCGATCCCTTCTTGTATTGCACACGGGTGTTTACACCGCGGTGCCTATCTAATTTAGGTACCTCTATGGGTTATGCACATAAAATTATAATAAGAAAAAAAATGTATGCAGAGAACAATACACGAAATAAAAGCTGATTCAATTATAGAGGAACAGCCCGCACATCTAATATTTCGTGGAACGCGTATGACGATGGACGCCTGCTATAAAAAACTGAATTTTAAATGCAAGTACATCCGTACATAAAATAAACGAACCTTTAGGTACGCCTCTGATGCAGACCTGAGGTGCTAAGCTTAATTCGGTCACCCAGGTAGCTGCCTACTGCGAATTTAATGAGCTAGAGTTAACCCTAATCTGTCAAAATCTCCGCCCAGTGGAGAATCACAGTTCAACCGGTGTCCCCTGTAGTGGTTGAAACGGCACAATAGAACAATGGCACGTTCCAATCCAAGGGCCTTTGCCCACAATAAACGGGTGGCACTCGAAGCAGGTAGCCGTTGGCGGACGTCTGATGCCGGACCCGTTTGAAGTACAATAAAATAAGATAAAATAATGATTTGTCTTACTCAAAATTCTGGAATTGTTTAATCCTTTTAAGGTACTCACACCTGGGTCTCACACACTTTGATTGATAAAGAAAAATATAGCGGATTATTTTAGCACACTCCGTATTACCCACTTTAGTATCCGCGTACGAATAATATTAATAGCTGATTAACATATAGCAAAGGCTAAATACTGAATAATTAAAACCCGTTGTCGAAGCGACGCCGACGCTGAAAGAGGCTGCTCCACTCAAGTGTTGGTTTTGTCGACAGTAATTCCGGAGATTCAAAAACGGCAGAAAAAATATATCTCTCTTCTAATTAGCAAAAAAATAGCTCTACAGCTATAATAATTGACGGCACACACTACCGATTATAAAATAAACTTTTATAATGAACTTGAAGTAAAAAATTTATAATGAAAAATCACGACGGGGTCCGTGTCGGTCTAAGGAAACCGAAACAACGAGACTTCCTTGTTTTTTGCCAACTACCTATACTTATACCTTCGGGTGCGACCCCAAGCCAAGCTCCCAAAGTGCCTCACAAATGTCTGTCATCATTTACGGCTTCGGTAAAATTTTCCACTGCATTGCGCGTCGCTTGACTTACTTGCAGTTAGACTCCCGTGTTTTTATGACACGCGAATCTTCAAGACAATATAAAAAATACTTCCCATGCAGGGATTTTTATGAAATTAGTCTCGTTCTGACCAGCAGATCCGAGGTTATATTTTTTTCCAACCTTGGCTGCTTCACTATGGAAGGCTTGGCCGTAATTTGCATATAAATGGTCTCCTTAATTAGTGACGTCCCGTATAGTAACGGCAGCGTCTCGTCCAACCCGTAAATCGCAGGTGTGCGCAGGGAAAATTTACCTGTTGCCTGATGACGGCAAACTACTTTATTCGCTGTGTTTTGGCATGAAGGCGTTGATACAGGTAGTCAGTGATATGCTGAGACCACTTTATATTTTCATCGGTATCCCGCAATAGGTTCCGTATTGCTGTGGGAATTCTTATATTAACAATAAACAAAGGTGGTTAATCTTTGTATTTTATTTTAATACCGCTACTACCATCTACGTGTAGGCGGTCAAAAGTGGGCTTACCCGGGCCCTAGCCAGGTAGAACTTGGCTTCCCTTGAAAGAGGCTCTATGAGAGGGCGGTGTGAGTACTGTTCCTACAATTACTTAACTTTTCCTTCAATTTAATTTAGGTGACTTTGACGCACGTTTTGTGACGTCCGTCAACACCCCCCTTCTTTCGAAGAAAACGGTTCCGACTAATGGCGTCGGCTTTTGAACTCTTAATCTAACTAATACTAACTATATTGGTGCGACAATACGCTAGGGTACGTGACCGAGGTGGTACACGTCCTCACAATCTCCCGGATTAGTGTCTGCTTGGTGGCTCGATGCACTGGTGCACTCTACTCCGGGTCCGACGTTCACTGAACCCAGGGAGCGGTTATATTGCTTTTTGTGCGCGCACTCTACATCCCTCATCGCGTGGACACCAAGGGGTAGGGCTAAATTGCCCGTTCGCGCACTTTCCGGTGATCGTCACTTAGTTATTATATCTCGGCCGCGCGAGTGTTTTCATGAACCGTGATGTTCGCTCACTCGTGGTAATGGACTGTAGTAGCGGTCTACTGTTTTTATTTTCGCTCGGAATGGACTTGCTGAGCACTGCTGCGCGAGTGTTCTCAGAATCCGGTAAAGTCACTCACTCGCGGCACTTGGATGTCCGTGGTGGTGGTTCACTGTTTTTGGTTTTGGCTCTGTGCGAGACTCGCTCGACGCGTCGGGTGTTACGTCCCGAACACAGAGTCTTTCCGGGCGCGATGTCGGCACTTTCACAAGCACATCTTGTTCGTGGTGCTGGGCGACGTCGGGAACGTCGTTGTTGGCTGCGTCCAGGGAATCGATGTTGCGTAGCATTTGGCGACTCGTAGCTCGTCCCTGGCGACGGCGAATAGCCTTCGGCTGCGTCATACGCCTCGGCTGGAGACTGACGCGTGGTGGACCTTCTTGGATTTGACGTCGGTGAGATTACATCACGTGGCAGTGGACATTTGGTATTTTGGCTATGTGTTATCGAGCTTAGGTCGACGGTTATCGGTGGGTTGTCGAGTGTGGAGTCAGCTCCCTGCTGACTCGGACCGGGGTCTCCATTTTCGGATGATTCCGGTGTGGGATCGTGTGTTCGTTCGTCCTCGAACGAACCCTCGGACTCTGGCCATTGGTCGGAATCTGTTCCTGCTCTCTCGAGCGTGGGAGGTACGGGCCGTAGGTCATCGACGAGGACGTCGATCCTACCGTTATCCCTTTTTATTACGTAAACCTCTTCTGATAGCTTGCCGAGTACAAGATGTGGTCCTGTCCACGGAGGTGCGAAAGCGCCTTTATGGGGGCGTAGCACCCTCACAAACACCTGGTCACCGATCTGGAATGCGATCGGCGGCCTCGCTTCGTCTGGCGCGTACCGGCCTTGGTACGCCCGTTGTTGCCGTCTGGCCTCTTGGACGCGTCTCTCCCTTGAGACGCGTGATTGCATCTGGCGTTCCTCTCGGTAGGCTCGGAGAGCCCATTCTCCGGCTTTTGGTGGCTCGAAGCCCAGCAAGGTATAGGCCGGGGTCTGTTTGGTGGCGGCACTCTGCCTTGTTCTCAATACGCGCAGAGCGCTGTTAAGGTGTCTGTCCCACTCAGATTTTGACTATCTGTAGGTAATTGTCCTTATGGTCTTGTTCAGCTCTTGGACTCGTTTTTCCACGGGATTGGCCCTCTGATGGTAGGGAGTGGAGTATCGGGTCTCGATATGATTTCGCGCACACCACGTGGTGTATTCCCCCCCTCGGAAGTGACTCCCTTGGTCAAAAATTCAACTATACCTTCTCTGTTGCCCTGGGCACTGCTACCGCTTGTACCCACTTGGAGAAGATATCTTCTACGAGGATGATGTATCCTGGTGTTCCTCGCGGCGCGATATGGGCCTAAAATATCCACGCTTATTGCTTCGAAACACGTCGTCGCGGAGTAGGTCCGGAGGGGAGCTTTCTCCTGAATCTGTCGTTTCTTTACGGTGCGACTGACCAGACAATGCTTAACATATTTGTCCCACGCGACGACTTAAATTTAGATAATAGTAAGCTCGGCCATCATGGCACGAAGTGTTTCGTCCCGACCAGGATGTGCCGCATCCGGTGCGTCATGGTGAGTTTCGATCATCGTATCGACGTGTGAGCTGGGTACGTATAGTTTGTGCTGATCATCCTGGTACCACCAGAATAACCCATCGCGAACCCGGTGATTGCGGTAAAATTTCGACTCCCTTTCCAAAGTCGCGCCTTCCCGATTGATCTGTTCCCAACGCTCGATCTTAGAAACGATATGGCGGGACCGGCGTTGCGCCGGAGAAATTTCCTTGAACAATTCGTTTGTGGTCAAGGTTTGGATGGCCTCCGCTCCGGATTTTGTTCAGGCATAAGCATCCTTCCCTCGTCCAAAACAGGTCTGATGGACCCCTTGTCTGGATGTTGGCTTAGGAAGTCTGCTAGGAGATTTTCCTTGCCTGGACAATGCTCTATGGTAAAGGAGTACTCCTGGAGGAGGAGTGGCCACCTCATGAATTTAGTTTTCTGATCCCTATATTTATTGAGCCATAGTAACGACGGGTTGTCTGTCCGTATCGTGAAGGGTTTGTCCTGTACGTAGATCGCGTACTTGGCCACGTATGTCACTAGGCTAAGGCATTCCAGTTCATTTATATGATACCGGTGCTCAGCCTTACTGAGTGTGGAGCTGGCGTACGAAACTATTCGTCGCTCTCCCTTGTCACCCAGTTGGTATAGTACTGCGGCCAATCCGACAAGAGACGCGTCCGTCTGAAACACGAATGGTCGGTTGAAATCTGGCCGGTGTAACTGAAGGGGCTGTGAAGCGGCCTGCTTCAGTTTGTCGAATGCCTTCTGGCATTCAGCGGACCAACTGAACTTAGTGTCCTTTGCCAGAAGTTTGGTCAATGGTTGTGTCAGTAATGACACGTTGGGCACGTATTCGCGGATCCAGTTAAAAAGACCGAGAAAGCTCTGCAGCTGTCTCTTAGTCGTGGGAGGTTGAAACTCTTGAATGGCTATAATGGCTTGTCTTGTGGCGTAGTTGTGCGTCCGCGGATTCGGTGTCCTAGATAGTCCAGCTCTTGCGCCGCGATAGTGCACTTACTCGGTGACACCGTGAGGTTGTGAGTCCTCAGCCGTTCTAACACGAGTCGTAAATGTCGGGCATGTTCAGTTAAGTCTGTACTGAAGATAATGATATCACCTGCACGAATTTGTGAAGGTAACCCGTCAGTACGTCCCTCGTCATTAACTTTTGGAAAGTAGCTGGAGCGGACTTAAGTCCAAAAAAAATTAAGGGTCATGCCCCTTAATTGGTAGGCTGCACCATCGGGCGTAGAGAAAGTAGTATAAGGTTTACTGTCCGGGTGCACCGGCACCTGCCAATATCCACTTTTCAAATCGAGCAAGGTAAAGTACTTGGCATCACCAAAGTCCTTTATCGTGTCGTAGATTTTTGGCAGACCCGAGGCTTCGTCCAGTGTGACTGCGTTTAGCTTACGGTAGTCCACACAAAACCTCGGTTTCTTCCCAGGTCTCTCTATGATGACCGGGGGAAAGCTGTATGGCGAAGTGCTGCGCTCAATCACGCCTGCCTCCAGTATCTCCTCAACCTGCTCGTTGAGAATCGCTTTTTCCCCGAGGAAAGGGGTAGGGCCTGACGTGGATCGGCGTGTCGTTATTCAAGGTAATCCGATGATAAGTCGTAATAGTGGTCGCCTGGATAGCGTCTGAGAAGATGTCCGCGTACTCCTCGAAGAGAGGCGTTAGAGTAGTGTGCCCCTCTGGAGGGATAAAGACCTGTTCGGGCAAGCCTATGATCGTCCGCGGAGCTACGTCCCTGTCTATGGGGTTCCAGAATACTGTCTGTCTGTCTGCGTTACCTATGTATGCGCATTTACGCTGATAATCGAGGACGGCGCGCTCCTTGAAGAGGAACGGCGACCCCAGATAATTTCTTCGTTCAATTCGGAATGAGGTTAAAGGGTGCCGTGTATGCCCGTTTGTCGATACAGAAGTCGATGAGCGCCTCTCCTAGAGAAGGTATGGTATCCGCGCCGCAGGACCATCCAAATTGTCTATCAATTCTATTCAATTTCGGGCAGTCGGATGATATCTTAAAACTAATTGGAAATTCCTCGGATGAGGGAGAACATGTCGCCGTCAGCGATAATCGCTGGGGGCTCGGAGATTGCATGGGTGAAGCTGCGGACGAATGTCGGTCCGACTTGAGCATTCGGGCCATCCCTGTGCCCTGTTTATTACCTCTTCGGCGGCGGATGGACTAGAGTCAGCCTGAGGACAATTTACATAATGTCACGTCGGCCTGTGCTGGCGTGGACTGGTCAACGGGTCTAATCTCGGACGGATTAAAGTCCAACCAAAAGGGGTTAGAAGGTAGGAGGGGCGTCGTGCCGGCTTCTCCTTGGGATATGTAAAGTAAAGTAAAGTAAAGTAAAGTAAAGTAAAGTAAAGTAAATTTTATTTATGTTAATATTGTAAAAATGTACACAAGTCAAAAAAGGTTTTTTACATAAATTCAGTATAAAGACGAATAACATAAATTTAAAAGAAAAGAAAAGTTGTGAAAGACTTAAATTAGTAATAAAATTTAGACAAAGTTACAGCTTATTAATATATCACATTTTCACATGTACAATTTCTTTTTCAATTTCTTCTAATGTGAAAAATGCATTTTTTAGAAAATAGTCTTTCATTGTGGACCTGAATTTTGTTGGAGGTTGAGTTTTCAAACTGTTAGGTATTAGGTTATAGAGTTTAATACCATAGTATTTAATACCAGTTTGTCCCCGGGTAAGTCTAGTAATTCAGGACATATACTGTCTCTATATCTGGTCTCGTACTGATGCAAATCAGCATGGGTATTAAAGTTATCTAAGTTATTATATATGTATAAAATACATTGTAATGCGTATATACAAGGTAAGGTAGGTATTTTAAGCGTTATAAAAAGATGTTTAGTGTCATCCCGATACCCTACACAATTCACAATTCTGACGGCCTTCCTTTGAAGACCAAAGAGTCTGTGTTTACCAGCAGAGTGCCCCCAGGCCAGAATAGCATAAGATAATGGAGAATGGCATAATGCAAAGTAGGCTGTTTTGAGCACATTTAAAGATACTAATCCAGACAATTGTCTTAGACAGTAAATATTTTTTGATAGTTGTTCCGCAACATAATCAATATGAGCATCCCAATGTAGAGATTGGTCAATGTATACTCCTAGAAATTTAGTGCTGGTGGGGTTATTGGGTAACTTTCTCAGATCACGTGTACTCAAGACCATTTTTATTGTTTTTGTTTCATTGAGTGCTAGAGAGTTAGCTGTAAACCAGTTTTTTGCATTAGAGAAGTGTTGAGTCATCAGCATAAAATATGCATGTGAAGTTTTCAAGTGCATTTGGCAAATCATTGATATAAATTAGGAATAGAACGGGGCCCAGAATAGAGCCCTGTGGTACTCCAGATTTAATATATAATAATAATAATAATAATAAATTATTTATTTTGTCAATTAAAAAGTACACAAACGAATACAATAATTGAGAAAACGTCAATAAATACAATATACAGTCACATAAAAAAAAAGTAGAAACAGTTATAATATGAGCATAATTCCTCAGATATTATTCCGTTTAACCTGACCATTTGTTTCCTGTTCTCTAAGTAGGATTTGATAAGGGAAATACTTGTTTTACTAAAATTATATTTAGACAACTTTTGAACCAGTAAAGTATGTGATATGCAGTCAAACGCTTTGCTGAGGTCACAGAATAAAGAAGCAGAGTAGAGTCCTTTTTCAAAACATTGTAATGTGTATTCTGTGAATTTTAAGATAGCATCTGTTGTTGACAGATTTTCACGAAATCCAAATTGATGTTTAAATAATATTTTATTTCTCTCTAAATATTCAGTTATTTGATTTTTAATAGCTTTTTTAAAGATTTTTGAGATGATTGGAAGCAAGGAAATTGGCCTATAGTTGCTCATTTTATCTGTATCACCTTTCTTGAAAATTGGAACAACAGATGCTATTTTAAGTGCATCTGGAAATACACCAGTCCTAAAACTTTCATTTATAAGTTTAGTTCAGTATGACTGATGGTCGAGATGGTAGAGCACCTGCCTCTCACCCAAAAGTCCCGGGTTCGAATCCCGGTCGTGGCAATGGAAAAAACTGTGAGAGGGATTTTTCCATTATACACGGATATTGGATGAGTGTCCCTTGTCTTTAAATGTGTAGCCCCCTCCCGCACAAGGCTCCTAGAGCCTTCTGGGATAAAGGGGGTCGTAATTACATGTGGTGTATTTATTTTATTTAGTTAAGGGAATTAAAATGTGATTTTTATATTTTTTATCAAGTCAGTATTTAGGCCATATATGTCTTTACTACTACTGTTTTTTAAGGAATTTAGTATGTCTCTAACTTCGTTGTATGTTACCTCACGGAAGCACAAAGATTCCATGATATTAGCCTGTTTAATATAGTGCAGGGGGTCAGTATCTAATTTAGGGAGCCCATCAATAACATCTCCAGCGGCATTGATAAAGAACTTGTTAAAAGCATTTGGTTCAATGTGTGATTCTACTGTAGAGCTTTTCTTCCTATTTGAATTTATTATTCGCCACATGGATTTTACAGGATTTGTTGATTTTTTTATATTGTTATCATTATCTTAGTTTGTAATCATTTCTAATTTTTTTATTCGCTTCAGTGTTTTGAGCTTTGCAGACTTCATTAAGAAACTGCAAATGATTACGCAGTTGTCTCAGTTCGTCTGTAAACCATACGACTTCAGCAGAATTATTACTTTTAAAACAAACTACGTTTTCTGGGAAAGAGTCATTGTATGCTTGTAAAATTATATTTAAGAACAACTGAAATTTTTCATTCATTTCAAGAGTGTAATTCTCGATAAAGTCCCACTAACACCTAGATATAATTCCATGGAACTTATTCTTCCCGATAACTGTGATAGGTCTAATTAGTTTTTGATGCTTTTTGTATTTTATAGAAAATATTGGTACCTCAATGACTTGACACAAATGATCTGACAAAAGTGGTTCAGCATTATAGGAATTGTAGTCATCTATAGAAAAATTTATAAAAATATTATCAATGCAATTTGTCAATCTAGTATCTTCAAATATAGTTTGCTCAAATCCAAATGTTTTGAATAGATCAATTAATGTGATGTTGGTGCGATCAGATGTATTAAACCTGATGTTAAAATCACCGCTAATTATTACCTTATTGTGTGTACCTATTTTGTTTAATAATTTTTCCAGTATTTCGATAAAAATATTAAATTCTCCATCTGGGGAACGATAGATGTTTATAACAACAATATAATAATAATAATAATAATACATTTATTCACTCCAATTTTAAAACAAATTAAACAAAAAGAAAAATAATGATATATCAATACATGGAATGAAAAGGAATGCATTCAATGTACTGCTAAAAGCTTAGCCAATACCAGCCAAAGATCTTCCATACATCCTTCAATTAGGGCATTTCAGACTGAAATGTTACACTTGACAAACACAAAGAAAGTAAAAATATATTTTCTGTTACGCCCTATTTAGTTAAATACCACATCATACATATAGTAATAATTTAAAGAACAACATGCTGAGGAAAGAAAAATCTTTTAAAATAGTTGCTTAACTTTTTTTTTTAAACTTGACATTGGCATAAGTTTCATATTGTTATCGATCTGATTATATAACTTTACTATATTATAGGAAAAGGACCGTTGATATAAGACTGATTTGTGACGGGGCATAGAAAGCATATCTTTTTTTCTAATGTTGATATTATGTATGTCAGTGCGAAATCTGATCTTGTTGTATAAATATTGTGGTGATTTCAACAATATCAGCCTATGAAAAAAACACAAAGAATGATACTTTCTTTTATCCAACATATTAAGCCAGTTTAATTCTTTAAGTTTGTAGCTAACATGATCCCGTTTTTTTATACCGTATATAAATCTAACGCAAGAATTTTGAACTTTTTGTATTCTGCAGCAATCTTGTTTGTCAATGCAAAAACCATACAGTACGTCACAATAGTTAAATTGTGACAAAACTAGCGATTCACATAAAGATGCCCTTAATTTCCCGGTAAGCATATCCTTGCTGATATATAGTATTTTTAAATTATAATATGCCTTTCGGATCATTTCGCTTATTTGTTTTTTAAATTTTATATCCGAATCCATAATTACTCCCAGATTTTTTACTTCGTTTACTGCTGTCAATAAATTGCCCCCTACCCTTATATTAATACTATTTCTTACCTCTCCTAAAACAGTTTCTTTACTAAATACAGTTAATGCTGATTTAGTTGAATTTATTGTTAAAGAATGTTCAGCAGCAGCTTGAGTTATGCTCAACAGATCTAAATTTATATTATCACTAGCTTGCTGAACATCACTGGCGTCAAAAGAATAATATAGCTGAGTATCATCTGCGTAGAAGTGGTATCCACAATAAGTAATATAAGAAAAAAAGTTGCAAGTATATACAGTATACAACAGAGGCCCAAGTATTGAGCCTTGGGGTACACCAGACGATACTTCAAGTATATTAGACGACTCGTTATTTATTACAACCCTTTGTCTTCTCCCTGTTAAGTAACTACTTAATAAGCTGATTGCTTTTTCAGTAAGGCCTATAAAATGTAATACTGCAATTATGATATCGTGGTCTAAAGTGTCGAATGCCTTACTGAAATCAAGAAGAATAAGGGCTGTAATCTGGCCATTATCAGTAGATGTTATAATGTCATCACTAATATTCAGCAAAGCAGTGAGGCAGCTATGGTGTGGCCTAAAACCTGACTGGTATAATGGAATTATTTGTTTATCGTTTATATGTTCTCTAAGCTGACTTTCTATGATTTATTAAAGTATTTTTGAGAGTACCGGCAAATTGCAAACTGGCCTTAGATCTTTATACTCAGTTACTATATTACATTTAGGAATTGGTTTTACTATACCTATTTTCCATTGATTTGGAAAAACACTGTTTTCCAGACAATAATTAACAATATGCGTGATAATAGGGACAATATAAGGACAACATAATAATATGAATGTAATATTAAAACCATCATCACCTGCCGCTTTAGTAGAAATATTTGATAATATTTTAGTCACACAACTGTCATCGACTGGTGAGAAACAAAAGTCACTGTTAATGTTATCTTTGGTGTTACTATTATAAAAATCAATAACATCGAACTTCTTATTGTTTTTCAACTTAGGTACTGAATTAATAAAAAAATTATTTATGTCGTCTGGGTTTTGCAGAGATTCTGGAATATTAACCTTTTTTTATGAATTACATTAATTTTTTTTAGTTCTGCCCATGTCTGCGATATGTCACCGTTTTGTATTTTATAATTTAAATAAGCCTTTTTTTCTCTCTATCAAAATTTTCTATTTTCACGGCTGCTATTTCACAGTGTTTTTCGGCAGAGATATTATTTAAATGAGATAAAGGTTTATGATTTAAAGTTTTTTTAACTGCAATTAAGGTACCTCCATGACAAAATTCAGTTCTACAAAATATACTACCTAAACAGTAATTTTTCATTTCGAAGGAATCAGACTCATTGCTATTTAACCAATGTTCACTGATACATATAAAGTCTAATGGTAAACTTACGTTAATAATAAATTCATTAATTTTATTTCTAACACTCCTGATGTTGATATGCATTAATCTTATCATAACTTTTTTTGCTTGATTTCTCTGATGAAACTGTATGTTGGTTGTGTCTGTGTTTATTCTTGATTTAGATTTGATAAAAAAGGCGGTGGCTGTTTAGAGTCGCGCTGGTTATTTGTGTCAGGTTTTATATTGGTATCCAAGAAACGGCTACCTCGTTTGAAGTTGAAACGATCAAACATTATTTTTCTTGGCCAGAAATTTGAACTGTAGATGATTGTCTGCAGATGAGGTTGAACACCTATCATGAAGGACTGGTTATCAGGATTTGAGTTATATGTTGATAATTTCTTAACTTGAACATCATTTGTATCTGCCCGTATTTCTATATAGTGTTTAATATTGTCATCATTTACATCATCAGGAACTCTGGTTATAAACAGCCAGATCTTCTTGTCCTTTTCATTTTTACCATGAAAAGCACCATCGCCTCCATTTCCAATATTAGGTCGTCTTCTGTTATATCGTACCACTTGAAAGTCTTGCTTATCTTCATTTGTTCTTTTAGGGATTTGGTCCTTTTCTAAATTTATTAGTTCTCCATGATGTTCATTTGCTTCTCTTCTAATTTTTTCATATTATCACTTTCTGGACCTGATTGTCGGTCGTGTCGACCGCGTGTGAATTTGCGGACAATTCAAGGTCCGACTTAAAGGGATTAGTCGACAAATGAGACCTATCGACGGGATCGCGGCGAGCTACACGGGCTTCGCCGACTGTGCTTGCTAGCTGGGGGACGATTGGGTGAACGAGGGGTGGCTTGGAGCTTAGCCCGTTCCTCGCGATCTCGTGATTGCCAAATTGGTGGAGCTGTTCTGGGGGGTCGACCTACTCCATGGCATCCTGGAATTTGGGTACCTGGTAGGGGTTGAGAGGGTGCCTTCCGGCCGAGTCGGGCCGGAGGATGAAAGAGAGTTGCCTGACGGATTTAGGCTTGGTGGGGATAGTGCCCGGACTGGTGGTCATGTGACGGTCTCCTTCGCATGGAATTGGCGGAGTTGGACTCCATAGTGGGGTCCTCGCCTTATGGCGATTCCCTTCCTTGCCATCTGACGAGGAGGCGGGATGCTTTTCTGAGTTTAACGCCCTCCGGCGAGTGGGGTACGAATTTAATGGTTCTGGGCCGGGGCTGCGACGTGGTTCGCCCCCGCGGCCCCCTCGCAGTTTTCCGCCTGATGGGCGGTTCGTAGATTACACTCCGGGCGTCCGGGTCGTAACATCGCAGGACCATGACGGGCAATGCCGCCCTCCTGTCGGGTCCGACCGGGCTCGCGCGGAGGGATGTCGCGCTGGCTCCACTGTCCTCTGTTATTATTAGTACTCGGAGGAGGGTCGGCCGTCTCGTCTGGTTCCTTGTTGATTTTGTCTCCTTGGGCTATTTGGGCAGTCCCTGAGGTAGTGCCACCGTTGCGCGGGGTAGTAGAGTCAGTTCACCCCCGGCGGTAGAGGTGGCCGGACGCGGAGATTGGGCGTTCGCTTGGCGTCGCTCGACTGCGACGCTTTCAGCTGCTATTTGATCGGGCTGGGTGCGAGCTCTCCTTGAGGGAGCTATGTCCCCGAGGTCAGCCTCGACCTCTGAGGAGGCGGAAACCAACTCCTCAAGGGAGAAGAACCTGGCTCCTCTCAGCCTGGATTGCACTTCTGGGCGTAGCTGAACCAAAACAATGGAAGTGCATAATTCTTCCGTTTTGTCTAGGTCAACCCGGTTAAACAAACACATCTTCCTCTTTATGAAGACCGCGGCGTTCTCGCCGGTCTTCTGCTTCTCGCCATATAGGCATGTGGTGGCTTGAGAAATACTCTCGGCCGATTCGTATCTCTCCATCAATCTCTCGACAAAAGCGTCATAATTACTAATGAGGTACTTATAGGGCTTGTACCACTCTCTTAGCTGCCCCTGAATCAGAGCAAGCTGGGACGCGCTGTCGGTAACTCGTAGCCTGCGGAAATGATCCTATTCTCCCGATGAACCCTCGGGCACTTTCGTGTCCGTGTCCTCGGAACTCAGGCAGAGGCAACTTGTGTTGCGTTTCCGCAGCTGGCGTCACTCGGTTTAACGCCGATACGAAGGCTTTTGTCATGGACGAAAACATTCCGTCCATGCGCGCCTCCCAATTAGAGGGCGGCTGCGCACCTCTATCTCGTACAGCGGACGTACTATGTGGCATCGACGTGTCTACGTCGATGGCAACATAGTGTTGTCCCTGTCGCTGGATGGGCGTCGAGGTCACGCGCGAACATGAAAGTTCCGCGAGCCTCTGACCCTTTGCCCCTACTCTGTACTCGTCCGACCCTTCGGACGCTTCACTGAAAAGTCGGTTGTACCTGTCCATGTCAGTCGATTCGACTTAGCTTAAAATAATTATTAAAAAAAATTACAAAGAGAAAAAAAACGAGAAAAAAAAAAAAATTTAAAAAATAAATTAGAGAAGTTAAAAAAAATAAAAAACAAATCACGTGAACTCAACGAGTCTTCAGTGTGGCCCCACGTTGGGCGCCATGTCGACGGGCGCTCCCGGAATATATTTTAATCCGGGATCGGAAGGCCGCCTATGGTTGGAGGGGGACAGAGGTTAACTCCGACACAAATTTATACAAGAATGGCTGCTCTGAATTATATTTATTTTATAATAGAATTAAAATATGAGAATAGTAAATAAATAATAGAATTCAATTGAATGTTTTTTGACAGTTAATAAAAATTTATAGTATTATAGTATTAAAGTTAAATATATACAAGAGGTTTTGTATGATGTTCAATGAAGAGAACATGAAGTTTATGTAGAATATAGTTTTGTTGAAAATAAGCGTTTAATATAAAAGATACAGAACAATTTTTGAAGTTTTACACATGATGTGAAAGATATGTTAAAAGAATATAGTAAAAAGGTAAAAAGTAAATATAATATATCAAAAATTGTTTAGTGGTGATTAAGGAAACGATATAGAGTTAATTAATTGTAATATAAACAATGTTAAAAATGTTATATATAAAAATTTTGAATATGGAATGTAAGCAGATAAAAGGCATATCAAAAGGAAGCTTAGGAAACAAGGATTTAGAAAATAATATTAGAAAGGAGGTTTAACTTACTTACCAGAAAGTAAAAATTTGAAAAACGAAAATATTTGTCAAACAAAATTTATCAAAATCAAAAAAGATTCTAATATAAATTTTATAGAAATTTGAAATCGATTGAATTTTATTATTTAATGATAAAGTTTTGAAATTATAATTTTAAATTGCTATAATTGAACCTGCTCCTGAGAGAGAGAGATTTGTAAGGTAAATATAATAAAATATAAATTTTATATTATAAATATAATATCTGGCGCCCAAAATAAAATAAAAGATTAATAAAATTTGATATCATAACATTATTTCAAAGATATACCAAAATCATAACAATACATATATCTATTATATTTCATTTATAGATATTGTTTTTCCAATATTGTAAATATAATATTTATTTGTATGGATATATATTGGTTGAGCAATATCGCCTACAAAAAACATTACTAATGTAAGTTAATATTGATTTTCCAATATTATAAAACCAATATTTATTTCTATGAATATATATTGGTTAAGCAATATAGCTTCCAAGGAACATTACCAATGTAGGTTAAATATGGTTTTTTCAATATAGTAAATCTAATATTTATTTAAATAATAAATAAATAAATACACCATATGTAATTACGACCCCCTTTATCCCAGAAGGCTCTAGAAGAGCCTTGCGCGGGAGGGGGCTACATACAGTGTGTCCACAGATGGACGCATGAATAGTTGACAAAAATTTTTCGAATTGGACATTACTCTTCTGGATTTAGTCTCTGCTTCGTCTAAAACTAAGAAGTGCCAAATATGAGTGAAATCGCTAGTATACAGGGTGTTCTAGCGACATACTTTTAAAAATGCACTCGAATAAACTACCTTTACTTTTGAAGATACAACAAAATTGTATTAAGAAAAGTTGTTCAAAATAAAAAGATATGCCTAAATACAAATTTTCAAAAAAATTTGCCTGTTTTGATGAATTCGTCATTTTTTCTCAATTTTGTTAATTTTATTTGAACAAATAAATAAAAATCAAGTATGTAGTTAACCATAATGGAACAAAAATCCGATACATTGTTAATAAAGTAAGGAAAAAAATAATGCATAATAAAGGTAGTTTAATGAACTTTATAAAAAAAAATGTTTTTCCTTAAATTTTGCAACCCACCATAAATTTTTATTCTGAACAACTTTTCTTAATAAAATTTTGTTGTATCTTCAAAACTAAAGGTAGTTTATTCTAGTGCTTTTTTAAAATATGTCGCTAGAACACCCCGTATACGAGCGATTTCACTCATATTTGGTACTTCTTAGTTTTAGACGAAGCAGGGGCTAAATCCAGAAGAGTAATGTCCAATTCGAAAAATTTTTGTCATTTACACCTATTCATGCGTCCATCCATGGACAGTACTGTACATGTATATTAGTTGAGCAATTTTGCCTACAAAAAACATTACTAATGTAAGTTAATATTGATTTTCCAATATTATAAAACCATTATTAATTTTTATGGATATACACTATTGGTAACGTTTAATCTTGGTAGCCGATATAAATGCATCAGACGGAGATAACTTAAAGCATTTACAAGTTAAACAGACGCGCTATCCCCTAACTCCCACCTTCCATTCTTTACAACACGCGGTCGAAGGGGACGACGGAATCGGGCGAATGTGTCGAACGGCCGCGGTGTCGCGGCACAGGTCACCTGTGGCACGGCTAGGTCGGCTGAATCGCTGTCGTCGAGCGCGCTACACGCACATCCCCTCTTTAGTAGGAGTGTAGGAATGGTTAGGCATCTCTTGTTAACTGAAGGCTTTGCCTCTATGTACCTTCTCTCTTAGTTGCATTACAGATTTCGCACTCCAAAGTCGAAGCTTGCCAACAGTGTATATTGGTTAAGCAATATATCTTCTAAGGAACATTACAAATGTAGGTTAAATATGGTTTTTTAAATATAGTACATCTAATATTATTTATTTTTATGCATATATATTGACTAGGTAATATAGCTTCAAAGGAACATTACCAATGTAGGTTAAATATGGTTTTTCCAATATTGTAAATCTAATATTTATTTGTACGGATTTACATTGGTTGAGCAATATAGCCTACAAAGAACATTACCAATGTAGATTAAATATTGTTTTTGCAATATTGTAAACCTAATATTTATCGACGTTTACCAATATCATTTTAATAAAAAATGGTTGAAAATGGCTAAAATAATATTGTACCAATATTGAATTACTAATATTTTAAAATCGATATATGTTAATATCGATACAATATATTTTTTTCGATTTCAATGTATCTATATTGACCCAATATAAATCCGTGGTTCAGCCAATATTATGTTCAATCTGGGAAACGTCAAGTGCATTGTCAAAATGAACGAACATGAATTAACTGTTTGAAGTTCGCTACAAACTTCCTAATTTGAATTTTGCATTCTTGATTCCTATTGGAGGAAGCTTCCGCCGTTTTACATATTAATTTATAAAACTAAAATAAAGTTTTTAGAAATCATACATGGATACATTTATTTTAACATATTTTTTAAATGTGAAACAGGTATTGGGAGTCCTTAAATAGTTTTTCAACATACAGAAATACAATGAAATTCCCGATAATTTTAGTACTATATAGTCCTTATGGACAATGCAATACGGGCCAGATTCCAGCATTACAGTTTCGGCCGTAAACTTGTATGCCAGTAGAAGTCGGGGTCGTGACGTCACAACTAATGGAGTCACAAATTTTACTAAACTCTTCGACAAGAGGTATTGAAATAATAACTTTTTAAATCCTCAAAGGATCTCTACGAAATATAGTCGTTGGGATTTTCCCGACACGAAGACGCCAATAAAAAAATAATAACATGACTGCCGGTACCACGTGATTTAGAGAACCAATCAAAAATTGGTTGCTCTGTTGTCTGTTTCTATAAGTCATGCTTCATAATATGCAACATGAAACTGATTTTCGACCCCATACTAGGAAACCAAAAACATTTCCAATGTTAAAAGATTATTTTACTTAATAAAATACTTTTAAACATATTACCTTAATCGTTCTATAAAACATTTAAAAATGCATACAACTAATTTTAACGACTCCTTTAATTTTAATTGACCCCTGTTTTGTTTTAGATTTGGTGCTGGATTTTGCTTCACAGTAGTGTATGCTGCATTACTAACCAAGACTAACCGCATATCCCGCATATTTAATGCTGGAAAACACTCGGCCAAAAGGCCAAATTTTATATCACCTCGATCTCAACTTGTTATATGCATTGGACTTGTAGGTGTTCAGGTAAATATTTGACATTCTACTTGTATAATAATTGTTTATGTTCCCATCACATTTGAAAACGAATGTTTATTAAACAAACAAAATAATGGGCAATGAATATAATTAATAATTGATTTTACCCAAAATAATATTACCAAAAAAACGCCAGGGCTAATTATTTTACTGACAGTATTCCTGTTAACATATAATTTACTATAATTTTTTTTTATTATTATTTTTAATTTTATGGTCTTATTTATATTAACGTCCTGGCGAAGTTTATTTTAGAGCTATTCTAACACTTAACCAGGACACACCATATACACCCATTCCCTCCGA
The DNA here is from genome assembly GCA_963680705.1 of Rhagium mordax. Lineage (NCBI taxonomy): Eukaryota > Metazoa > Arthropoda > Insecta > Coleoptera > Cerambycidae > Rhagium > Rhagium mordax. Next base: position 53,708,177 of record OY796661.1, read on the forward strand.
CATTGCCATCTGCTGAAGCTGGGACTCGAACCCAGGAGAGATAGGTAGTAGCTAGTCGCCTTGTACCACTCAAGGGAAATCTAGCCCGTTGCACTATCCTCGGTAATGTAATGAGATACGATCAACCATCCAAATACCGGCTTCGACAAACGCTGCTTTGCTTCGTTGATCGAAGACCGGCAATTGTACGCATGACCCCATCTCACTACAATAATATAAGAATATAATATAAGAATATACAGGGTGAATTTGAAATACACTGAATAATTTTAATCCGTTAAGCTCTATGGTCCGTGAAAAGTCTTAAAAATTGTCATTTGTAAAATAAATGAAATACAGTTAAGAAACCAATTTCTGAATATTTATTAAATATTCACGACGCTCCTGAGCAGAACAGCTGATGTGTGTAGCGACATAAATGCCTATACCCCCACTCTTCTTAGCTATCGTGTTGTTGTGTTGGCGTAGTTCAACCTGTGCATCCATGATGTCGAGTGTGAAATTTTTCTAGTGTTTTAGACTTCAGTTTTGGTTTTACTTGGTAAACACTGCGAGTACCGCGTAGAGGTATTTGTTCGTAACCAAGTCAATGTAAAGTTCACCGGCCAGTGTATCCCAGTGGGACGAGTTTAGGGCTTTTTTGTTGAAACATTAACTATGAAATTTTGAAATTAAAACACTACGAATTCATTAATTATGCTATAAGAAATTACAGATTAAAAATATTCAGTGTATTTTAAATTCACCATGTATGTATATGTTACAATTAGTTCTAATGTTTTAACATTCTTCTACCTACAATATAACAAGATATCTCATATATTGTTATCATTACTACCTTTTCTTAACCCTTAATGTATTATTGCATAGCAAAATTATTTTCTATTACAATAAAACTTAATTATCTAGCATATTTTTATTATTATTTGCACCCAATTTACAGAAGTCTGTAGTACGCCCTCCCGTAGCAGGTTCCTAAGTGTGGCGGTTCAGCAGTCGTTGGCACGGAAACGAATTAGGAAACTATAAAATTGTAGAATAATCTAGAACAATATCTAGATTATGCTAGAAGGTATCTCTGTAGTATATAAACGCCAATATGGTCCACTGCAGGCAGTAGAATATTGGAAAGCGAACTGAACACAACAGAAAAGTAACAGTGACTAGTAGTGAATAATGGTGGTTAAAACTAGTAATTAGTGTTACAGTTTAAGTGACTAATAAAGTAATTAGTGAGTTAATAAATCACTGATTTAGTGTTAGTCTTGTTGCAATTACTGTATACACGCTTGGTAGGCCAGTGCAATTAGTGATGTGTGATCGTAATTATTCTGGTAGTTTCAATATTTTAATGTTTTATAAACTAGTCTTCTAATGTTAAAAATAAGTTTTCGACCTTGGCGCTTCTGTGTGCGTGCCGCCATCTTGAAAAAACCAGCCGAAATCACGACAAAGTCTAGTTTTCCCCCATATCTCCTTTTCAATGCAGGTATATAAAGGTCAAGATGGTCCACTGTAGGCAGTAGAATATTGGAAAGTGAACTGAACACAACAGAAAAAGAAATGAGAAATTGTAAATAATAGTGTTGTAGTTTAAGTGGCTAAGTGTTAAGTTATTAATATGTTAATCAGTGGTTTAGTTTAAGTTTTGTTGCAATTATTGAATCCACGCTTGGGGTGTTTACTAAGGGGTATAAACACATAACAATTGGTATTTCAAACAAATAAAACATGCTTTTTCGTACGATCGAGGTTCTTTGTTTATTTACAATATCTGTTGCCAAGGTTTTGGTTACTGACTGCTAGGACGTCGGGGTGATTTACTTACCGACGCCAAGCTAACGGCAAAAAATCACTATGTTTGTTTGTTTGTAAATGATAAATAAATCTCTTGAAGACATATAGCAGGGCAGCGAGCGGAGGACTGACTTCAGCTATCGCGTTCAGTACTTGGATGGGTGACTATCCACGGAAAGACGCGGTCTCGCTTCCCCACTTCTAGCGGCTTGTATATCAGCTATATCGCAGAAGCAATACAACTGTAGGCGAGAGGTGTATTGAGGATATACCATCTTTCGGAGAGGATGTAAAGCAGTTGGTCCCTTGTCTATTAAATGTTAGGCAAGTAAAAAATCCCTACTCTTAGTAAGATAAGAGGTTCGGCAAAATTTTCAGGTTGGGGGTAGCTCGTCTCCTGGCGTCGGTGGTAGGCCCTGGTAGCGGAAATAGGCCGACGTTAAATAAGTGTTTAAACAAAAGAAAAAAAAAAAGACAGCACAACCGTCTAATTTTATAACAAAATACAAATATCGTATTTGACAAATTGGACTTGCCGTAAATTATATCCTGCACTTTTAATTGAAGTCATTGAATAAAGAAATACTATAAAGATGCGCAACCTATCTGGGAAAACGCGAATACCTGTTATTATCTTTATCTATTATCTGATTTCTCTGTCTAATCGATTTCCGTGCACCCTGATCGCGCCGCAGTGATCATAATACTCTGCTGCTGTATTGAGACGCCACCAGCGGTGTTTCTGAGAAGTTATGCTCAATTTACAAGTTACAGCGATTGCCACTTGCCAGCCGACTCCAGACAACGTGATGAATCATTTCGCTTCAAATATACCCACATAAATGCTCGTTTGTCGTCTCTCGTTGATCTTTTATATAATATATTGCAATAAATAAAATAATAATATTGAAGAAGAAAAACAACAAAGGTCTTGTTCCCACAAAATTCTTTTTTATTGCAACCGGTTTCGTGATCAATACATTACATCACATCATCAGGCTACAAGACTACAAATAGGAAAACATTTTTTATGTAAAAAACTATAACAATCCAAATATTACATTAATATAATAAGTTAAGAATTCCATCAAATGTAGATAGTTAAATTTAATTAAAACAAGTAAAACTATTACGATATCAAATATTGTTTTATATATAAAAAATGTGTGTTTGTAAATAAGATAAAAAATTATTAACAAAAGATACTAAAGAGATTAAAAAACTAATGAAATTGTGAATATAAAATAAGTTAAAATAGAAAAATATACTTCCATTTCTATAAATACCAAAGGTTTGTCAGTATAAGCATTAATGAAAAATTTGTCCAATTATTTAGAAAACTAATAAATATTATGTAAAAATACACGTACTTGAATTTATTTAATGTCATTAATTAATTTTAAATTAATCAAAATTAAAAACACAAAAGACAATGTACGTGGACAAACAGATTAAAATTTAAAATAAAATAATGTACTTAACACCGTACAAAAAGGAACTAAATGAGACAAGTTCTAGAATATCGAAATTTAATAAAAAACCCTTGTAACGACCTCTATAGGTACATATAGGAACGTAAGCATATATGGCAGATTAATAAAAAGAAAACAACGTACAATCTTAATCGAAGTAAGGATACTTATCAATAGATGGCGCAAGCTATGCAACAACAGGAAACTGCAAAATATCGAATAAATAATTGACATCATATGATACCTATATTAGACAAAAAACGGATAAAATATTTAAAATGGAAGACAAGCACATCGGAATCCAAAACGCTAATACAAATCCTAGAACAAAACTGAAAAGGTGAGTGAAGATTGAAAATTTAACTGTGAATTAAGTGAGACAGAATTAAGGTTTTTTATTTCTCTTAAAATTTCCAAACTTTCTAAATTGTTAAGCAAACTACCTCTTCCTGCTAAGTGTAAAATTTTAATATCGTTATTATAATTATGATTATTATCTTTAAGGTGTTTAGCAAAATGGGAAAAACCAGAGGATGAATCTGTACAACGTAAGTGTTCTTTAAGTCTCATCTTAAAACACCTAAACGTACAGCCTACGTACGTAGCGTTGCAAGAATCACAAGACAACTTGTATACTCCACATCTATCCAATGGATCTACTTTGTCTTTGTTATTTGAAAGAAGTCTTTCTATAGAATTTGTTGATTTGAACGAAATATGAAATTTATATTTGAAGCAAAATATCCCCACATACCTCTATAATGAATGTTTACCTCCGCTCCAGCTTCTTTCACTAAGAATTTGGCTTCTATGTATTAGTTACGAATTGTAATACTAAAGTGCATCATTATATTTATGCAGAAAAAATATAAAAGTTTTTAATTTGGCTAATTTCAGAAAATGGTTCCAGTATAGATTCAAAATCATAGTATGAACAGGGCTTTTTTCCTTTGTTCTTAAAGTTTTAAACTGCACCCTTCATCATCCGTAGCTGAATTTATTCTCGCACCTATTTTCCTCCTACTCTTTAAATAAATTTTACTATTTACGTCAAATGCGCATCTATCACAACGTCTTTATTTTCAAATTCTTATTTTGTTTTAGGCAATAACAGCAAGTATTATGTCTTTATTTTCGGATTCTTATTCTGTTCTGACTTATAAAGCAAATGATTTGGCGGAAGAATCTCGAGTTTTTGGTATTTTTTTTATGTATACAGTGTGTAGTGTACAATTCTGCGGACCGGGGGTTTGTTGTCGAGTAATTGCAATATTACATATACAGTGTGTTTTAAACACACATATAAAATACATATATATAAAATTTCAAAAAATCGATATTTCAGCCGGTTCATAAATTCTGTTTCGAGACTGCCGATGTACCTCAGCGAGAAAACTAGACCGCCGCCATACCGCTACGAGGACAATATGGTTCCGAGATTTTGACGCCTCGAAATCTGACTCCTCACCCCACCGCGACAACCGACCGCACGTATTAGTACATATCCGTAACCAGACTTTTTCTGCCCTTGTCGACACCGAAGTCGTCCGTTCCCATATCGGCAATAAAGTAAAGAATTTATGTACTACATGGGGTATTCCGTACCAGACCGTTACCGCACCGTCCGCTCAATTAGATAATGGTAACCTGGCTACCATCACCAGAGCTGATCAGCTGAAATTTTCCATCGGCAAAACCCGATTCTCAGAATATCTCCTGTATTTTGAGAATCTTTCGTCCGACATAATCCTGGGGATGGACGTATTGAGTACGCATAACTTTCTCATCACCCCAGGCACCGCTACCGTCTCGTTGAATGGCCAAGTTGTGTCGCAGGCAATAACCGTCAACGAACGCCCGCTACCAGATGCCCTAACCAGACAACTGCTACCAGATGCCGTATTCCGACAACCGCTACCAGGACCGTCGTCCGCTCTAGATTCTGAGGGTTTAGGCACCCTGACCAAAATACCTGACCGCACTTGGTATACTCTTAGCAGATGCATGTTGAGAAAAATCCCGACGCCGCTCCAGAGGATGTATCCGAGGTGACCACCGGTTGCCCAACCACCTTCGCCCCAAACCGTCTGAACCTGATCTCTCCGATCCATGGAAGCTACGAGTACCAACCGCACTTCGCCATACCGTCTTGGCAGAAAACCACGAAGCTCCGTCCGCTGGACACATGGGAGTCGCCAAGACCATAGCTCGAATGGCACCCCGTTATTACTGGCCTGGCATGTTCCGAGACATCGCCAAGTATGTAAGAAACTGCCCAAAGTGTCAGCAGTGCAAGCTGTCCCCCTACCAGGGATATGCCGCCAAAATACCGACATATTTCCGGACCGTCACCGTTACCGGAAAATAGCTGCGAAATATCCACAGGAAGCACCTCAAACCATTGATAAATAGCTCTACGTTTGTGGCAGTAGTTCGCCGTATTATAAAACATTCTGTATAGACTGGAATATCTATAGCTAACCGACTGCCCGCCGTTCATATTATATCCTGTTGGAAATTTCGTTTGCTTGCCGCTCGAAATAATTTCAAACCACGAAAACAGACACCGGTTATCCAAACTCCCCGTCTTCCGGAATAAAATCGTATTCACGCGTAAAGACTCTCCATTGCCAGCGCGCCTGTTTATTATCGACTGTCAAGTCGCTGCAATATCCTAATTATTGATTTGTTCATTAATGTTTTAATAAATAAATACGTTGGTCTATCTTTTCCAGACTCTAACTCAAGTAAAAATAAAATCAGTTAGTAATTTAAAATATCTAGGGATATACTTAGACAATCACCTCCGATGGGATGTACAGATAAAAAATATGCACAAAAAAATAAGAGGCCTGTTACACAAATTTAAACTACTCCGGGATAATAGGCTAGGGAGGAGCAAGGCTGGTAGACTCTAAAGGTTACCCAATCTGAACCTGACCTATCTCAATATATCATACGTCACTAGGCGACCGTCGGTATATCCATCTCTGTTCTACAACAGCAGAGCAGTGTTTAGTGTCTCTTTTTAGTATGTAAAATAAATGACTGACCGCGGTCGCCAGCCCTGCCGCAACCCGCATTTTCCTCGCCCTAATGCTGCTCATTGATGTAACCTGTACGTCTACAAGCCTTGAGGGAGTAGTGCCAAAAAGGTATTCTAGCACCATTATAGAGAATACAAAATCAAATAATAAAAATAATTTATAGTAAAAACATTAGATATTCTACGGACACATTGCACAATGAATGCAAATTATTTGACATTTGACAATTATATTCCAGTGTGATATTGCTAAATCAATTTAAAAATAAGAACCAAATAATGTATATATGTCATGATTATCACACAGAAGTAATAAACGGAAATATCAAGTTATATTGAAAGCAAGGAAAACTCTAGGACAAAGATACTTTAAATATTTCTGTCCTAAAATGTATAACATACTACCAACCGCGTTACGAAATCTAAATTCATATTTAATTTTCAAAAAATCTGTTAATTTGTGGATATTAGAAAACAGAAAAACTCTAATTATAGACAATTACAGGGTGTCTTCTAAAAAACGCCGCAAGCCATAACTCCGTTATTTATAATCTGATTTTAGAAAACAAAGCATTAAACTTTTTTTTTCAAATTGCAAATTTTTTATATTTTTTTTATTTACTACTGTGTAAATTTCTTTTCTGAATCCAACCATGTATAACAAATTGACATATGAAAAATTTATCACAGAAAAAGAGCGCAATACCTTATTGCGCAATCGATAAACATTCTTTTTCTGTGAAAAATATTTCACAAAAGTCAATTTGTTATACATCGTTGGATTCAGAAAAGAAATCTGCACAATAGTAAATGAAAAAAAAATTTCTATTTGAAAGAAATAATTTGGTGATACTTTGGCCTAAAAGGAACAAAAAAGTCTTATACCAGTGTCGAAAATTGAACGGTTTTCCCAAAAAAACAAAATGTAACTTTGATTTTTGGAACTTGTATACGTTAGTATATCATAAAATTTGTATGGTATAAGATTAATAATAATAAACTTCCCTTTGAACATTAAAAATTATTATTATTACTATTATTATGTAGTGAACTACGTAAATCATAACTGCAATACAAACATCTCACAACTTTCACATGGGGTTTTTTATGAATAAATAATGGCAACGTCGCAAAGGATGCCACCTTGGCAGAAGAAAGGATATACGGAGGTCAATTTGTTTTAAAAAGGGAAAAGAATTATTTACGGATGCCCAATTGAACGTCTGGTGGGTGGATGCCGCTTTCATGCAAAACATATGTCTTATATACGCGCAGTATATCCATGTATATTGGTCGGATGCCATTTAACAACATTTTTGGGCGGATGCCATTTTGTACATTTATATTTAGAAGTAGAGATTTGAATTTCGGTACAGAAGTAGAACTTCAGGAGCTGCATTTCTTACATTACTCAACTCAAATGTTAGGTGTAACTCCAGCCTACTGCGACCTCGTGAATAGGACACATTCTCAATATTTTGCGTCGCGTTGGAGATATCGAAAAAAGTTACTAAAAAAAGTTGTTCAGAATCTTATTTTAACCGTAGCTACCGAGTTTCGAGACAGAATTCGAATGTTGAAATTTTTTATTATGTATTTCCATTTTTTCTCTTAAATCATCATGTACAATTGGCATTTTGTTCGTATAATAACGCAGTTAACTTCAAACTGAAATTAGGAAATTGCTCATTTGCTTCCATGTCTTGCTAGTGAAAACTGATTAAAATTTCGAACTTCCAAGTGGAAATAATAAAAAAATTCCAAAATTCGAATTGATGGACTATCTATCAATTTCTTTGAAACGTGTAGACATCACCTGAAGATGGAAAATGAGATTTTGCCGAAACGTCGCCAAAACGGTCCTTATCAGGACCACAACGCAACGCGGATCAACACCCGCCCACGCTGCGTCGTGCGCAATTTTTCCATTCGTGCGTAATTTGCTATTTACAACTCTCATTACGTAATATACTATATTTTATTTATAATGGTCCACTTTCTTCGTAAAGTAATGGTCATTCCAAGTACTCGCTAGTTTTGTGGGGTTGACAACCACTGTATAACTAAAATAAAGTATAACGGTATAGATTAATACATAGTCTGAAGTATTGTTATTATAATACCAGAAATAATCTGAGTGTGCTCGTAATAGCTTAGGAAACAACTTTTGTTAGCACTATTGATTATATTGACCATTGGCTTTCCATTCGACACAAGGCATTCTCCATTTCAGTATTATAATAGTTAATAAATCCTAGGCACATTTTTATGGTTACTACTAAGGTATTGTGCATGAAACAGCTGGCTTGTAAACAAAGCTGAAACAAAAAGACATGACATTCAGACGATACATAACGAAATTAAATCGGTAATTTCCCAAGTAACTCGCATAATATTGTTTTACTACTTACCTAGTCATAAAGACAGAAGTTATGAGAATCAGTTGACTATTTGGAACATTCCTTTGTTATATTTATGCTGCAATTGTGGGTGCGCAACAAAGTGCACGGAGGGTTTTTTTTTATAGGGCGCCACGGGTTTCCCTAGCCGCTCTAAACCAGAAGATCGCCTTGGTACTAAAGGTACTCACCAACAATAACTATCATTCATAAAAAAAATTAAGCAAAACAAATTTATCGTCCACACGTTTTAATCATATAGTTCACGGAACCAAGATAATAAATTATATATTTTAACTAAATATGTAAATATAAATCTTTGTTTAACCCAAACGTGACGTCAAGTTTGTTCACATTCACAGATTATCTATGTCGTCTAATAATTAATTTCAAATTTAAAGTAAAATGTAATTTTTGTTTTTAAATGATTATCAAATTTTTATCCAAAAGATACGGAGCACTTATCTGTTCTTTGGACTATGGAGTTAAGAATCTAACCCTTCGATTTGGCGGAAAGCAAAATTATACGAACCAACCTCTACGTCCAAACTACTGAGGTACGGGAGCACCCTCTTCCTTTGTGAGGGCTCTCTTAGGTAAATTACAAAATCCAAATATTTATCTAAAATGGCTTTCAAGTAGATTTGGCATTGAAGAATCCTAAATCCCTATTAAATAGGTAACAGTCCAAAGATAACAATTAATCAACAAATGGACCATATATCAAATTGTGAGCAAATACAATATAAATTGAAGGCAAATTTCCAACAGCTCATCAGTATTTGACGTTTTCTTCAAAACCTTTTTGTAATAACCAACTCTCCCTGGTTACAAATTTTTTACACTACACGATAATCTCATATAACGCAAATGTGTAGAATTGAATACAATTATCTCATAATATTTTGAAAGTTAGAAAATGAAAATAATTTATTTAATAAAATGTTTCAATTAATTTCGTTTCTTAAAATGTAATCTTTCGTTAATTATGCTCAAACTTTTATAAAAAAGAGTCAAAATCACAAAACGGTCAAAATCTCTTCATTCAAAGCGCAAACTTAAATGCTGACAAGAACAATACATATAGTGAAGTGAAGTTGTAGCTTTTGTACCAACTTAAAATTGCCTAATTAAAAATGTGGTTTCTTTAACGGGGACGTCCTAATAATTTATAAAACGCATCACTTTTACTCTTAAGTTTAAACTTCATATCGTAGATTAATTTAACTATTCTGTTAAACAGGCTTTATACCCATCTTTACCTGTTCCTTTGACGTAAAGTCACAGGCGTTGTTCTACTCTTGATAGCTACTAGAGCACAGTTACCTTTTTAGGTTGAATGAAGAATTTTGTTTTTCTGGCTAAATGATATACGTCCTATTCGCTTTACGACACATACGATACTGATGATATTTGAGTTCGCGCCACTCGTTGTGCACTCTCTCGGTCACTTTATACACTAAAATGTCAGATACGGACTGGCCTCGTAATTGATTTGAATATATACAGGGGAGGACTGTCCATACCGCCCGCCTTGAAAGAATAAACTTTCAACTTGAAACATTTAGTTATTGTCTGAAATTGGTAAAATACTCAGCTTCGAGAAAGCTCGTTTTGTGACAACACTGGAAGTTTTGATACTAGCCACACGAGCAATACCGTCCTTGCCACTGTGAACATCTAGAATGCGACCTAGCTTCCAATTAAGTGGAGTCACATTGTCCTCCTTGATTATGACCATGGTTTAAGGATTTGCGAATCGTTGAACATCCATTTAAGGCTGATTTTCACATATAGTACCGTGCACTGGCTGCGCACCGACTGTGCTCTTATGCGGTTACGACCGTCGTGGGTCGAGTGCATTTTCACATATGGGACTGGGCTGCGATCATTCTGGTTTCTGACCGTGTCACTGCATTCAACATGTACAGAAATAAAATTGGTAGTTACGAATTGACAACAAACCTGTGAACAATATGGATTCCTCCGATGAGGACTTAATAATAATAGCAGCATGTGCACAAGTTTAAAAAAAAGGAAAAAAGTGAGGAAGCGTCCTAAAAGATACTGGATCACGAACTGTATTTAACAAGAGGGGAAGAGGGGAAGTTTCATACAATTTTCTGTCGATTAAAAAATGATCACATAAAATTTTTTAAATATTTTAGAATGCCGTTACACAAAATTTGCAGCGACGGACTGCAGCGACAGACGACACAACCCATGGACGCATGGTCCTACACATAATTTTCACATGGGAGCCGTGCTGTGTTGCGATCGTCGAAAATCGGTTTCGAAGCGACTGCAGCTCTCAGTGGCACGACATGACCGTAGCTCGGTCGTAACACAGTCCCATATGTGTAAATCAAAAACAGCTCTTCACTATATTTCTTATGGAAAGTACAGTATTTCAACTGACAGCAACTCGACACGGTAGGTGCATAGTCGGTGCATGGTCCTACATATGAAAATCAGCCTTTATTATTCCTCTGTTGGAGGTTGTGCAGGTACTCCTGTGACCAACGGCGCCAGAAATGTTGCGTGATCTGCTGAATTTGTTTGTACCTCGTAAGTCGATTGCTTGGGATTGTTTCTATGTTTTCTTCTGGTAAAGAATTTAATTTAGAGCCGATCAAGAAATGTCCTGGGGTGAGGGGCTCAAAATCATTGGGATCACTCGACAAGGGGCATAAAGGTCGAGAGTTCAGTATGGACTCTACTTGCGTTAAAACAGTGTAGAAGTTTTCATGGGTCAAATGTACGTTACCTACCACTCTTGTCAAATGTTGCTTTGTTGATGTGATTGCGGATTCCCACAAACCACCCATGTGTGGGGCCCTCGGGGGAATAAAGTGCCAAGTCACCCTATTTTCCAACAAGTAATCCTTGACAGTTGCGTCTTCTTTAAGTTTCGTTAATTTATTATACAGATTATCAATATGATTGCTCGCTCCAACAAAGTTTAAACCATTGTCCATATCCTTACAGATACGGCGACGAGCTACGAATCTCTTTAAGGCGTTTAAAAATGAATGCGTTGACAAGTCTCCTGCCAGCTCCAAATGTATGGCCTTGGTAGAAAAACAAATGAAAAGACATATATACGTTTTAACCAATTTTCTACTTCTTAATGTACCATCTTTTACTAGCACTGGACCAGCGAAATCAATTCCGCACGTTAAAAATGGACGCGTGATTTTAGTTCTTGAAGATGGTAAGTGACCCATGATTGGGTTCAAACTTGTCGGTTTTGCCCTAAAGCAAATAATACATTTTCGTATAACCTTTCTGACAGCATTCTTGCCATTTAATGGCCAATAGTTTGATCTGAAAGACGACAAAACAGTTTAAATGCCCCCGTGCATCGTACGCTCATGTTCATTTAAAATAATCAGGTTTGTAAACGCATGCTTACTTGGCAGTACTATTGGAAATTTATGATTGAATTCCAAGTTTGAATTTCGTAACCTACCCCCAACTCTTATAATACCGCCAGAGTCTAAAAATGGATTTAAACAGATTAATTTACTATTTTTTGATACACCTCCTGATCGTTGGAGGTCGAGTAAATCTTGAGAGAATTCGAGTCCTTGAGTCAATTTGATTAAAGTATTGGTAGCTTCTGCTATCTCCGAAATTTTTAAATGTCCTGAATATCTTTCAGATTTCGATAATCTGGTATTTTTTTACAAAACGCAAACAGTAAGCTGTGACGTTCCGTAGGCGCTTTAATGATGAAAACTTATCGAAAATGACAAAATCGTTTCTGCACATATTCGAAAGATTTGCTTAATTGTGTTGTTCCGGAATTTCTGATATGATTGATTTTTCATTGGGCGGCCAGTGTTCCATGTCAGATCTCAGCCAATCCGGACCTGACCACCACAATGTTGATTGTAACAATTGATTCGCACATGTCTCCAACACCCAGTAGGCGTAAGACCTTGAATCTCCGAAACCCGATTCGAGACAAATGTTTTCCATGTTGCGGGTTCCCTTGATAACCACGATAAAACAATTTTTGAATCCGACCACAAAAATATGTCATTAATATTGATTTTTATGACTTGTACTACTTTGTGAACTAGCCGCGATAAAAGCAATGCTCCGCATAATTCCAACCTAGGCAACGATAAAACCTTTAGCGGTGTTACACGTGATTTGGCGCATAGAAGTTGTGTGTGATGTTTACCGCTTGAATTGGTAGTTCTTAAATAAATACAACAACCATAACTTACTTGAGAAGAATCAGAAAATTCGTGCAGTTGTATATAATTATTGTGGTCTGATAACAAAACGTTCCTGGGTACCGAAATTTTGTTTAAATTTTCGAGATCGTTAAAAAAATTTTAGAAAGTTCGATTGATACTCCTTTGGCAACGATTCATCCCACTCCAACTGCAATTTCCATAATTCTTGTAATATTATTTTTTCCTTTATAACCACAGGGCCTACCAAACCCAACGGGTCAAAAATCTGAGATATTATTGACAATATTACTAGTTTAGTTAAATTTGGATAGGATAATTTCGTTTGTACCGTGTACTCGAATGTGTCCGAATTTGGATTCCATAACACCCCGAGTGTCTTGACAGTCTTGTCGTTTGAGATATGAAAGCTACTATTCAAATCTTGTTTATCCCGATTTAAAACGTCAGCTATATTCGACATCCATTGAGTAAGGTTAAATCCTGCTGAATTTAAAATGTTACTTATTTCTGATTTTAATTCTTGCAAATTTTCAACCGAATTGTCGCCCGTAATAAGATCAGCGACGTAGAAATCCGATAATATAGTACGACTTGCCTTTGGGAACGTGTTTATACACTATTATACAGGGTGCTTCACGCTGAGTGGCCTATTAGACGTTTCTGGAAAACCACAAATAATTTGGAACTGAAAATTTATACATAGGGGTTTTCAGAGGTGCTCTGTCTAGTTTTAAATCTATTATTGTTCACAAATCAAGTTATGTAAAAATGACATTATTAATAATTAATATGTAACAAAAAAAAGTTGTTGATTGACGACGAGAAATAATAAAAAATGTCAATGTATCATTCTTTGATAAAATAAAGTAAGTTTTCACAATAAAGCTAATTTATATTGAAAGAGGAAACAACCCGAGCAAAATAAACATTGGTCCTTCGAGCCGGATTGCAGCGGCAATATACCTCAACATTATTAAAAGCCGACACTCAAAAGTATCCAAGTTCCCAAAGAAGTTCCTAAAGTTAATAGGACTAAAGATTGAAATTCAAAGGATAAGAAATACAAAGGTCTGTCTTTTCCATTTGGGTATTTTTATAATTTATCAAATCTCGTTTCAATAATAGATCACGTACATAATTTACGTTGATCATAATTCACGTATTGCTCATTTTAATCTCAATTTTAAATACACCAAAATTCTACAGAATTGTTTCAAGTGTTGTAATTAATCATTTTAATAATAATAAATAATAATAATTATAATCATAATCGTAATTCACGAAACACAAAAGCTTAACAATTAAAATAGTCACTTTGACATATTTAAAAGTAAATATTTAATTGACAAATTAAAATATGTCAGAAACTGAATTAAAAAAGTTAATAGTTCAACGTGGTACCTATAAAACTAAGTTAACCCGTAACCCGGTTTAACAATTTTCTAGACAATTATGTCGAGAGTCTCAATTCGAGAGCACAATTACAATGCGTGTTGATGCAATCGCAAATATTTTGGAACAATTTGATAACATTCAAATACAAATAGATTGCATTGTTGACCAAGCAGATGAACAAAATAAAGAACGCGAAGATTTTGAAAATAAATATTTCGAATTAATAGCACGTGCGAAAGGATTTTTAACACAGGGGCGTTCTCCGTCACTCATATCAAACGATATAGCTGATACTCAGTCTCCACAGACAGAAACTAATCGTCAGTCTACACCGACAGGTGATAATAATAGTGAAATTATACCGAACAATAATTCTCAATTTAACATAAAACTTCCTCAAATAAATTTGCCCGAGTATAGTGGTTCTTATGATAAATGGGTGCAATTTCATGATACATTTGATGGCCTTATAAATAAAAATCCCTTATTGACAAATATACAGAAATTCTACTATTTGCAGGCAGCATTAAAAGGCGAAGCTGCGCAAGTAAAGCTCAATTTATAAAATTATCCGCTGCCGCTGCCGCCGAAGTTGACGTTGGCAGTTCGCAGTTTAGAATTTGGTGCAATTTATAAACATTGCTGTCGCCTGCGGCGGAATGGTTGGCACATGCACCCTTAAATTATTTCAACTGATATTTGACATTTCCATTGTTATTGTTTGTATTGTTTTGTGTATTTTCTAAATAAAAAATGGATAGACAAATTACTTTTGAGTGCATTTGGGGTTATATTAATGTAAGCCACGCCACGACACTGGACACGTGTACTAAATTCTAGAATCTCATTGGCTATCCGCTATCAAAATAGTATCCCAATCGTTGCCCAAGTTCGATTGATACTCCTTTGGCAACGATTCATCCCACTCCAACTGCAATTTCCATAATTCTTGTAATATTATTTTTTCCTTTATAACCACAGGGCCTACCAAACCCAACGGGTCAAAAATCTGAGATATTATTGACAATATTACTAGTTTAGTTAAATTTGGATAGGATAATTTCGTTTGTACCGTGTACTCGAATGTGTCCGAATTTGGATTCCATAACACCCCGAGTGTCTTGACAGTCTTGTCGTTTGAGATATGAAAGCTACTATTCAAATCTTGTTTATCCCGATTTAAAACGTCAGCTATATTCGACATCCATTGAGTAAGGTTAAATCCTGCTGAATTTAAAATGTTACTTATTTCTGATTTTAATTCTTGCAAATTTTCAACCGAATTGTCGCCCGTAATAAGATCAGCGACGTAGAAATCCGATAATATAGTACGACTTGCCTTTGGGAACGTGTTTATACACTATTATACAGGGTGCTTCACGCTGAGTGGCCTATTAGACGTTTCTGGAAAACCACAAATAATTTGGAACTGAAAATTTATACATAGGGGTTTTCAGAGGTGCTCTGTCTAGTTTTAAATCTATTATTGTTCACAAATCAAGTTATGTAAAAATGACATTATTAATAATTAATATGTAACAAAAAAAAAGTTGTTGATTGACGACGAGAAATAATAAAAAATGTCAATGTATCATTCTTTGATAAAATAAAGTAAGTTTTCACAATAAAGCTAATTTATATTGAAAGAGGAAACAACCCGAGCAAAATAAACATTGGTCCTTCGAGCCGGATTGCAGCAGCAATATACCTCAAAATTATTAAAAGCCGACACTCAAAAGTATCCAAGTTCCCAAAGAAGTTCCTAAAGTTAATAGGACTAAAGATTGAAATTCAAAGGATAAGAAATACAAAGGTCTGTCTTTTCCATTTGGGTATTTTTATAATTTATCAAATCTCGTTTCAATAATAGATCACGTACATAATTTACGTTGATCATAATTCACGTATTGCTCATTTTAATCTCAATTTTAAATACACCAAAATTCTACAGAATTGTTTCAAGTGTTGTAATTAATCATTTTAATAATAATAAATAATAATAATTATAATCATAATCGTAATTCACGAAACACAAAAGCTTAACAATTAAAATAGTCACTTTGACATATTTAAAAGTAAATATTTAATTGACAAATTAAAATATGTCAGAAACTGAATTAAAAAAGTTAATAGTTCAACGTGGTACCTATAAAACTAAGTTAACCCGTAACCCGGTTTAACAATTTTCTAGACAATTATGTCGAGAGTCTCAATTCGAGAGCACAATTACAATGCGTGTTGATGCAATCGCAAATATTTTGGAACAATTTGATAACATTCAAATACAAATAGATTGCATTGTTGACCAAGCAGATGAACAAAATAAAGAACGCGAAGATTTTGAAAATAAATATTTCGAATTAATAGCACGTGCGAAAGGATTTTTAACACAGGGGCGTTCTCCGTCACTCATATCAAACGATATAGCTGATACTCAGTCTCCACAGACAGAAACTAATCGTCAGTCTACACCGACAGGTGATAATAATAGTGAAATTATACCGAACAATAATTCTCAATTTAACATAAAACTTCCTCAAATAAATTTGCCCGAGTATAGTGGTTCTTATGATAAATGGGTGCAATTTCATGATACATTTGATGGCCTTATAAATAAAAATCCCTTATTGACAAATATACAGAAATTCTACTATTTGCAGGCAGCATTAAAAGGCGAAGCTGCGCAAGTAAAGCTCAATTTATAAAATTATCCGCTGCCGCTGCCGCCGAAGTTGACGTTGGCAGTTCGCAGTTTAGAATTTGGTGCAATTTATAAACATTGCTGTCGCCTGCGGCGGAATGGTTGGCACATGCACCCTTAAATTATTTCAACTGATATTTGACATTTCCATTGTTATTGTTTGTATTTGTGTATTTTCTAAATAAAAAATGGATAGACAAATTACTTTTGGGTGCATTTGGGGTTATATTAATGTAAGCCACGCCACGACACTGGACACGTGTACTAAATTCTAGAATCTCATTGGCTATCCGCTGGGAAATCCGCTGCCGTTGCCGTTCGAGATAAAAGATGGTTATCTACCGAACTGCGGCGGCAGCGGCAGCGGTATATAAATGAATACATTGATTTCCTATTCTTTATTAATCCAACGGCAACGTCAACTTCGGCGGCAGCGGCAGCGGATAAGTTTATAAATTGAGCTTAATAGAATCCCTGTCAGTGTCAGATGCAAATTATGACATTGCATGGAAGTTATTGATAGAAAGATTTCAAAATAAAAAAGCCATTATCAGTGCTCATATCAAAGCTATTTTTGAACTGTCAAGTATAGTGAAGGAATCTCACGCGTCATTGAGAACATTTTTAGACACATTTTTAAAACATTATCGATCATTAAGTAGTTTGGGCGAAAATGTTGAAAATTGGGATACTATTTTGATATACACTTCGCACATAAATTATGGAATAGGTAAAAAAATGAGTCAAGTTTATACATTCATATTTTTGTTAATATTGAAGCAATCTTAATAATTTTTTTATTGCGGATAGGTCATTTCTTCTGCAGTTTAATACCGTATGTTCGATTTAACTCCGAGTTTTGTTATACAGGGAAACGCGAAAAGTATGAGGGCATGTAAATTCCCTAAAATTTCAATTTGATCTGTGGCAATTAGGAGCCTATGAAAATTTATTTTTATAAGTGTTTCAGTTACGGCCTATCCTATTGTACTCACTGCGCCAAGCAATTTGCCATACGGTTCTTGGTAAATAAATAATTGGCAATTCTTTGAAAATTGTTCTGTTGCCAATAACTGTTAAAAAACAATAATTTTAGTGGATTTTCTTCCATTTTCCTCTCACTAAAGAGTTATGAAACCAATATCGAGGTTAATAATACAAGTTGGAATAAAAATAACTTAATAAATTTGTTTAACAGGAAAAAGAACGATAACAATAACAAAAAACTAAGCAATAATGCAAACTAATAACGGGTATTACCTTCCCTGGCATTTACTACAGTTTGGCATCGATTGAACATACTTAAAATTAAATCTCGAATGAACATTTGATCCACATTTTGTCAGGCTTCCAACAAAATAGTCTTAACAGGCAACAGAAAAATTTTCAAAGAATTGCCAATTTTTTATTTACCAAGAACCGTGGGGCAAATTGCTTGGTGCAGTGAGTACAATAGGAGAGGCCGTAACCGAAACACTTATAAAAATAAATTTTCATAGGCTCCTAATTGCCACAGATCAAATTGAAATTTTATGGAATTTACATGCCCTCATACTTTTCGCGTTTTCCTGTATAACAAAACTCGTAGTTAAATCGAACATACGGTATTAAACTGCAGAAGAAATGACCTATCCGCAATAAAAAAATTATTGAAATTGCTTCAATATTAACAAAAATATGAATGTATAAACTTGACTCATTTTTTTACCTATTCCATAATTTATGTGCGAAGTATATTTTTTAAATACGAAATTGGATCTTTTGTCTAAAAGAGAATGGGAAACTTCTATCAAAGATACAGTTTCAGTAACAGTAAATGATTTTATTCAATTTCTTTCACAGCGTTGCCGAATATTAGAATCTTTAAATCCCAACCCGCATATAAGCGATACATTTATTAAAAGACGACCCGAAAATAAATACTCTCACGTCTCTTCAAATAAAATCACATGCCCATTTTGTCAAGGACAACACATCATTTATAATTGTAAAAAATTCGTCGACTTACCTGTTTCACAGCGATACACCGAGATAAAAAGAATGAGACTTTGTACTAATTGTTTTCGTTCTGGTCACACAAATTCAGAATGTAAATCCAGCCTATCCAGTCTGATCCTCACGATACAAGTTTGAAATCAATCGCTAATAATCATAATATTGAAAACCTAAATACTACTGTTCAATCTCCTGCAGTACCATCAACATCAACGCATAATTCTCAAGAAAATAAATATAGCATAACGTCACATTGTACACATGCAGATTCTTTTGTCTTGTTATCAACTGCTCTTGTATATGTATATGATATTCATAATAAGCCTATACAATGTCGTGCATTACTCGATAGCGGATCACAATCAAATTTTGCAACCAAAGAATTAATGGATAAGTTAGGTTTACATTTTTCAAAAATAGATCAACCGATATCAGGTATAAACAAATCTGTCACAAACATAACAGAACAAACAAAAATTAAGTTGAAATCATTGTACAATGAATATAAAGCGAATTTAACATTTTTAATCGATAAAATAACGGATATTACACCTCAAAGATCATTAAATAGATCAGAGTTAAATATTCCAAATTCAATTACTCTTGCAGACCCTAACTTTAATCAATCATCGAGCATAGATATTTTATTAGGCGCCAGTATATTTTTCGAGTTACTCTGTGTTGGGCAAATAAGATTAGGTCACGGGCAACCCATATTACATAAAACAAAACTGGGATGGATTGTGTCTGGCGAGATATATACTTCAAAAAATATTTTTTCTCAGTCGTGCTTTCTTAATGTAGATTTACAAGGGCAACTTGAACGTTTTTGGCGGCTCGAGGAAATTGATAGTAAACCAAAACATTCCAAGGAAGAAGATGATTGCGAGACCCATTTTATTGAAAATACTACTCGCGATAATACTGGCAGATTTGTTGTTAAACTACCATTGCGGAATAATTACTCGTTACTAGGAGACTGAAAGGAAATCGCGATTCAAAGATTTTATTCAATCGAAAAAAAATTAATTAATAAACCCCAGTTAAAGGCCGACTATGTTAAGTTTATAAATGAATATCAATCACTGGGACATATGACTCAAATAGATCCTGATCAAAATTCGCAAAATATCATGTGTTATTTACCACATCACAGTATAGAAAAACAGGATAGCTTAACCACAAAACTACGAATAGTTTTCGATGCATCAGCAAAAACATCTTCGGGGATTTCTCTTAATGACGTATTAAAGGTAGGACCCTCGATACAAGATGATTTATTTTCAATAATTGTACGTTTTCGTAAGCATAATATTGTAATGACAGGTGACATTGCGAAGATGTATCGTCAGATACAAATAGAGCCATCTCAACGAGCACTACAGCAAATAGTATGGCGCAAATCACCGGAAACTAACTTAAAACATTTTCAATTAAATACGGTCACATATGGTACATCATCGGCATCTTTTCTCGCGACACGTTGTTTGAAGCAGGTGGCCATAGACAACATGCTTAAGTTTCCTCAAGAATCTAATATAATAATGACAGACTTTTACATGGACGATTTGTTAACCGGGTCGCATGATCACGAGAGCCTAATACGAATACGTCAAAATATTACAAATATATTACATAATGCAGGTTTCATTCTAAGGCAATTTACATCAAATGATCCGCGAGTATTAAGTGAATTTTTCGAACATGAAAATGAAAACATATCTCAGTACTTTATAACGGATAGTAAAGATACGAAAAC
Organism: Rhagium mordax; assembly: GCA_963680705.1. Classification (NCBI taxonomy): domain Eukaryota; kingdom Metazoa; phylum Arthropoda; class Insecta; order Coleoptera; family Cerambycidae; genus Rhagium; species Rhagium mordax. The sequence goes on from OY796661.1 coordinate 53,728,952, forward strand.
ATTAGGCATTGTTTGGAATCATTCAGCTGATAAATTCGAATATAACTCACAAGTATTTTCACATTCACCACCACATAATGTTACAAAGAGAACAATTCTTTCATATATCTCGAAAATATTTGACCCATTAGGTCTTTTAGGCCCGATCGTAATAATAGCTAAAATAATCATTCAAAAGTTGTGGCAACTTCATATAACATGGGATGAATCTATTCCCACTGACTTATATACTCTGTGGTTCCGTTTTTGCTCACAGTTACACGAAATCAAGTTGATACACATACCTCGCCATATTATTCTTAATAAGTCAACCAATATACAAATGCACGGATTTTGTGATTCATCTTTGCAAGCGTATGGCTGTTGCGTATACATGCGTAGCGAAAATCAAAATGGTGAGGTTCAAGTTAGATTACTATGCGCCAAATCACGAGTGGCACCACTAAAAGTAGTCTCCTTGCCCCGACTTGAATTATGCGGAGCATTATTATTAGCACAGTTAGTAAAAAAGGCTACAGTAGCGCTTAATTTACATATAGACGATACTTTCTATTGGACAGACTCGACAATAGTACTTTCATGGCTGGGAGCGGAGCCTAATACTTGGCAAACTAAATGCAATAGAGTTTCCGAAATCCAACAATTGTCTCAAATAATAAAATGGCAGCATGTCAATTCTGCTAATAATCCAGCAGATATCATATCACGTGGTATAAATCCTAAAGGAATTCTAAATTCAAAGTTGTGGTGGAATGGACCTTCATATCTCTTCCTCAAATCCGAACATTGGCCAGACCAATCACATCTTTCTCATTATACTCGTTCTCACTCGGACATACCAGAATATAAACGAATTTTTAATTCTTTTCTGTGTAAAAGTGAAACAGACATTTTTGAACGGTTTTCTAATTTTTCCACATCACAGCGAGTGGTAGCTTATTGCTTACGGTTTGCTAAAAACCTAAGTTCACCCCGAGAAACTCGGATGGTTGGCAATTTAACTGTAGAAGAACTTACAACTAGTACACGTACTCTCGTTAAAATAGCACAAGGTCAATGTTTTTTTGACGACATAAAAATTCTCATGACAAATAATAAGATAAAATCAGGCAAACTCAGCTCTCTAAACCCTTTTCTCGATGAACACGGTGTCATTCGCGTAAGCGGCCGATTAAAATACTCATCATTATCTTTTAATCATAAACACCCAATGTTATTACCGAGTAAGCATCCTCTCACGATGCTGATTATTCGATACGAGCATGCACGTAATTTTCATTCAGGTATACAAGTCACATTATCAATCGTTAGACAACAGTTTTGGCCAATAGATGGAAAACAGACAATAAGATCCGTACTAAGAAATTGTATACCATGCTTTAAGGCAAATCCTCCAAATGTTTACAATCAAATGGGCGAATTGCCCAGTCGACGCGTTACACCTTCACGAATATTTTCCTCTTGCGGCGTTGATTACGCCGGGCCGTTTCAAATTAAAGATGGAAAAACACGTAACCGAAAAATAATCAAGGGTTATGTATGCATTTTCATCTGTTTGGCTAGCAAAGCGATTCATTTAGAACTTGCGACTGAACTCACTACCGAGTGTTTTTTGTGCTCTCTAAAACGCTTTGTTTCAAGACGCGGGTTGTGCAGACATGTCTACTCAGATAATGCAACTAATTTTATAGGCGTCAACAATGAACTGATAAAATTAAATAAATTACTCCAACATGATAATTTTAAGCAATATTTAAATCAACATAATATCGAGTGGCATTTCATACCTGCCCGATCACCTCACTTCGGTGGATTGTGGGAGGCAGGGGTGAAATCAATAAAACAACATTTGAAACATATTTTAAATAAAGTTCATTTAATATATGAGCAATTTTATACTTTCCTTACCCAAGTGGAAGCTGTTTTAAACTCACGACCTATTATTCCAAATGATCCTAATGACCTCGAAGCTATCACTCATGGGCATTTTATAATTGGCGAAGCTATGAATGCAATTCCTCAAGTTGATGTCCAATATGAAGCGATAAATTATAATTCCTATTATAAACATATACAACATATGTCTCAACATTTTTGGTCCCGATGGACAAGGGATTACCTACATAATTTGCAGCAACGATCTAAATGGAGATTCCAGAAGGATGTTCCAGCCTTAGTTGGAGCCCTGGTGCTACTGAAAGAGGACAACACCCCACCACTTTGTTGACCTTTAGGACGCATTACAGAAGTGCATCCTGGTGCTGATGGCATTGTACGTGTGGTTACGGTTCAATCTAGACATGGAAATGTGAAGCGAGCAACAGTGCGAGTGTGTGTTCTACCAAATACCTAATGCATTCATTTTATACTGTTATATATAGTTTCTTCTCTTTTTGAAGGAGGACCCTTCAAGGAGGGCGGAATGTCTAGTTTTAAATCTATTATTGTTCACAAATCAAGTTATGTAAAAATGACATTATTAATAATTAATATGTAACAAAAAAAAAGTTGTTGATTGACGACGAGAAATAATAAAAAATGTCAATGTATCATTCTTTGATAAAATAAAGTAAGTTTTCACAATAAAGCTAATTTATATTGAAAGAGAAAACAACCCGAGCAAAATAAACATTGTCTATTCAATGAAAATAATGGCACGTATGTAGCACTTCCGCTTATACCGGAAGTCGACGTCAACTTCCTTATTTTAAATGGAATGCTATATTTTTTATGCCAAATTCGAAATCTGCTCATTATTTAAAGATAATTCCCTAGCATTCCCTATCTCTAAAATTAATGGTTTTAGAGATATTTCGATTTTATTGAAATCATCTACAAAGACGAAGCCATATTTGAAAATTAATAACTTCCGCTATGGTAAATTTTAGTAGCCGAAATTTTTACCATATCTTTTAAAATGTTTGAGCTTATTTATAAGTAACCTACAAATATGGTAAGATGTACAGGGTGCTCAGAAATGGAAGTCGAACTTCGGCAACTTCAACCTCTATTATGTCGCTTTTTTCAAATGGAACATACCATTTTTTATAATGCCACTCGATGCACTGTTTTATTACCTTCCTACCAATATTAACATTCCCTATACCTAAAATGTACGGTTTTAAAGTTATCTTAGATTTCTTATAAAAATGCGTAAATTGATGTCACTATCGGGTATAGCATGCTATGGAAAACAAATGTTAGTCCTCAGTTATAGCAAAAGTATGAGATTGGGCTTATTAAAAGTATTATAGCCAATGTATGGTGTGCTATGGAAAACAAAATCAAATGTAGTCCTGTCATTTGTTACTTATTATTCAAAAACTTTTGAAAATACAAACTACTACTACAAAATTGAGATTAGTTTGTATTTTCAAAAGTTTTTGAATAAGTAACAAATGACAGGACTACATTTGATCTTGTTTTCCATAGCACACCATACATTGGCTATAATACTTTTAATAAGCCCAATCTCTCATACTTTTGCTATAACTGAGAGGACTAACATTTGTTTTCCATAGCACGCTATACCCGATAATGACATCAATTTACGCATTTTTATAAGAAATCTAAGATAACTTTAAAACCGTACATTTTAGGTATAGGGAATGTTAATATTGGTAGGAAGGTAATAAAACAGTGCATCGAGTGGAATTATAAAAAATGGTATGTTCCATTTGAAAAAAGCGACATAATAGAGGTTGAAGTTGCCGAAGTTCGACTTCCATTTCTGAGCACTCTGTACATCTTACCATATTTGTAGGTTACTTATAAATAAAGGGCGGAATATATGCATTTAAATTCAATCAAAATATGCGCATATATATGCATCACTTTTATTTTAAATATGCAATAATATGCGTTTGTTTGGTCAAATATGCAATAATATGCATTTATTTAACATGTAAAAATACTTAAAAAAAACACATAAAAACTGATTTTATAGAAAATATTTATTTAAATAAAAATGAAAGGGAAACAAAGATATAATATACGTTAAAACAGAATTATAGTAGGCATTTATAATTAAATACTTCTCAAAATTTTCCAATAAAAATTATTGCCTTCTGTCAGTAAAAATATGTTTATAGATAGAAAAGCTTCTTTCAACATCTACCGATGTAATAGGGCAATATTTTAATTTGGGTAGTAAGGTATAAGGCCAAGGTGCAACTTCGTTGGATGATTTACCATCAAAAATACTCTTTACTGCCATTAAATATTTGAACCCTTCGTTCTTTCCTACAGTAGCATCTAATTATTTTCTAACTTTAATACCTACATCACCGGGAACCTTCTTGCATTTAGCGGAAAAAGTTTTAACAAAATTAATCGACTCGCTTAAACCTAAATTTCTACTTTCTAATGAAACTATTATATCTGATGAAACTAAAATTAACTTTAATAAAAACACGTTGCTTAGCTACATCTGCATTTTTCAGCATTTCTTGACTTTGGACTACACACTGCGAGTTGTCTTCTATATCTAAGATTAGTTCCTTAATAGCTTCAAAATGTTCTGCGTAGAATATTGCGGCTTTAATCCAAGTTCCCCACCGGGTAATTACAGGTTCCGGAGGTAAACTAACTCCTGGAAATCTCTACTTATACATCTGAACTCTTAGAGGTGCTTTTAAAAACTCTTTTTTTACGTTTGAAATTAATTTGTTTACCAAGGGATATTCAGTTCTGATGGTTTCTGCAACTCTGTTTATCCCGTGTAGAAGACAAGTGACATGCACCATATGGAATATTTTTAAGTTTTGGCCCACTTTTACCATATACGGTGCTGCATCAGACAAAAACACCAAGAACTTTTCTACTGGGACTGGGTTTGGTAAAAAGAATTCCGATAAGGACTGTTGAATAAAACGGGATACGGTCACATTGTTAGTTTTGTCTAACTGTTTTGAAGCTATTAAATATGGTTTCCTTGGCTCATCTTCTTGTAGGGCTCCAACCATAAGATGTGCAATATATCGACCACAAGTATCTGTACTTTCATCAACAATAATATAAAAATTGTCATCGTCCAGTGAAACTTTAATTTCTTCTATTACGGTTTCGTATACTGCATGCACATTTTTCTTTCTTAAAGTAGATTCGTCGGGGATGTTTTGGTTACAATGTTTTTGTAAAAATTCTCTGAATTGGGTATTTGGAAGTTTTTTTAAAGGAATGTTCGCTGCGACTAAAGCTTTGCATAAGTCTTGATGAAACACCTTTTTTGTCTCCAACATTTTGAAATGCGGTTTTCACAGACTGCTGGACAGGCCCAGATTTTATTTTTTGCAACTTGACTTTATGCATAGATGTTTTCAAGTGCTGATCCACTTGGAACTTCTTTTCACAGACAATCTGAACCAAAAAATCATTTAAGTATGCATGAAGAAACATGTAATACAAAAAGTGAAAAATGACAGGTACTTACGATTTTTGCACAAGCTTTGCAAGAGACTTTATATCCGCTAAGCTCCAACTCAGAAACATTTTTAATCCATGAAACAATTTTTGGCATTTTGGACATTTTATAATCAAATATTCACAAAACACTATTTTTCACACTGAACTCTATCGACAAACTGAACTGGGAGTATAACGATCCGACATAAGTACAGAATATTTTCTTATTATTAGGCAGGTAAATTAGAATTAGTGACCCAATGAATGAGATATTGCAGGTATCTAGTGCTTTATTGGCACAGATGCCTGGAAATCCCTGAAACCCCAATGAGCGCCATTTAACAAAAAGGCACTAACCTACCTGCATTGTTAAATCTGTAGCTAATTTACTCCGGCCGACTGGGAAATATGCACAAAAATCTAGTTTTTTCAAAAACATGCAATGTTTCATGAAATTGACTAAAATATGCAAAAAATGCATATATATGCATATACAGGATTCCCCATATTAAACTACCCATTTTATTATTCGAATAAAATCCTTTTAAGTCGAGTAAAAAAATCTTTTATTACACTAATGTACAGATAATTGTATGGGATTTATTATACGTACTCAAGATTTGTTCAACTTTTAAAAATCATGTCATTTAAATGCCCTCCATCAACTTGAACTTTCAATTCTGAATGCAAAATTGTTCATCACCCGGCGAAAAAAATCTCCAACTATCCCTGTAATTTCTTCTCGATGCGGTCTTTCAAGTCCTCAATTGTTGCAGGGCGACTTGCAAAGACCTCTCCCTTCAAATACCCCCACAGAAAAAAATCGGGTGCCGTTATGTCGGGAGACCTAGGGGGAGGCAGGGCAAATTTTCAAATCGAGAAATTATACGGTCGTTAAAAAATTCTCGCAGAATCCTCAAGGAGTTTCTGGCTGTGTGAAGCTCATACGGGAGAGGTCTTTGCAAGTCGCCCTGCAACAATTGAGGACTTGAAAGACCGCATTTGAGAAGAAATTACAGGGATAGTTGGAGATTTTCTTCACCGGGTGATGAACAATTTTGCATTCAGAATTAAAAGTTCAAGTTGATGGAGGGCATTTAGAAGACATGATTTTTAAAAGTTGAACAAATCTTGAGTACGTAATAAATCCCATACAATTAACTGTACATTAGTGTAATAAAAGATTTTTTTACTCGACTTAAAAGGATTTTATTCGAATAATAAAATGGGTAGTTTAATATAGGGAACCCTGTATATGCACTTTGCATATATTCCGCCCTTTACTTATAAATAAGCTCAAACATTTGAAAAGATATGGTAAAAATTTCGGCTACTAAAATTTGCCATAGCGGAAGTTATTAATTTTCAAATATGGCTTCGTCTTTGTAGATGATTTCAATAAAATCGAAAAATCTCTAAAACCATTAATTTTAGAGGTAGAGAATGCTAATGAGAATTATCTCTAAATAATGAGCAGATTTCGAATTTGGCATAAAAAATATAGCATTCCATTTAATATAAGGAAGTTGACGTCGACTTCCGGTATAAGCGGAAGTGCTACATACGTGCCATTATTTTCATTGAATAGAGCACCTCTGAAAACCCCTATGCTTAAATTTTCAGGTCCAAATTATTTGCGGTTTTCCAGAAACGTCTAATAGGTCACTCAGCGTGAAGCACCCCGTATTGTCATTTGCTGCTTGTTGCAATGACCTTATCGCTAAAAATGACGCAGGGCTCGTACCGTACGTTACTGTATTTAGAACATAATGAGATAACTCGTCGTCGGGATGTTCTCGCCATAAAATCCGTTGAAGATTGCGTTGTTCAGGTTGTACCCGTACCTGTCGGTACATTTTCGTGATGTCTGCCTTTATTACGTATTTATGTTTCCTAAATCTAATTAAAATGGAAAACAGGTCATCTTGAATTGTAGGACCCACATAAGATACGTCGTTTAATGATAGACCTGACGAACTTTTGGCCGACGCATCGAAAACGACTCTAAGTTTTGTTGTGATGCTAGAATCTTTTAAGACGCCATGATGCGGCAAATAGTACATAGTGCTGTTCGTTTGAACGTGCCAGAATGATCTAATTTTGTCATTTGTTCCAACGATTCATACTCGCGCATGAAATTCGAACACAATTCTAATAAATTTGAGTCCTTGTGCAATTTACGTTCAAGGTTAAGGAAACGCCCTTTAGCGCCCTCAAACGTGTCGCCGATTTGGACGTAATTTTCTCTTAATGGTAATGCAACTGTAAATCTTCCCGTATCGTCGCGTGAATAATTTTTTAAGTGTTCTTCACAATATTGCTCGTCTTTTGTTCGTTTTGTTGTTTGAGGCGTATCCTCAATGATCCAGAATTGTTCGAGTTGTTTGTGCAGATTGAAATTGTCGTTGATCGATAATAAACATGTTTGCTTATTTTTATGCTCAAAATGTAAAGGACCTGATATAAATACCAACCAAGTTTTGAATTTTGTAGTATTGGTTTATTGCTTCCCAGCTTGATCTGACCTATACTTAAAAGTTCGTAAAATACTGATGCACCTAAAAGCATGTTTATGCTACGCGCCTCATTAAACGCTGGATCGGCTAATGTGATGTCACCAGGCAAGTTTAATTCGGATATAGAAAAGGACTGAATAGGAATTTGCCCCGTTATGTTTTCTAAAACTAGGAATGTTAACTGTTTGGAATAATCGTTGTGCATCGATTTTATTTTTGCTTTTACATTGTGTCTAATATTTGTTGAGCTTTGATTTATACCCATAACCGGTAAGTTTATACTGATAAGTCTTAGTTTTAATTTGTTAGTTAAATCTTTAGTCAAAAAATCACTTTGCGAGTCAGAGTCTAAAAGACATCTGCACTTGATTAGTTGATTATTTGTATCATAGATATATATAATCGCCGTCGATAAAAGTATGATCGATTCATCTAGTTGATTACAATGAGTGTTAATAACGGGTTTGTTGCTGTTGATACATTCCGTACTTGACGTTTCTTCGTTATTTGCTTTGTTCGATGTTACGTTTTCTATGTGGAGCTGCGTATTATGTATTAAAGCATAAATTAAGTTTTTTAATATCTGCTAGCCGGTCTTGACTTGATAAATTCAAAAACTTTTTGCAATAATACAAAAAATGTGACTCTTTACAATAAAAACATTTGAGTTTGTTTGTTGATACGTGATTGAGTATTGTCTAAAAGTTATTTGTGTCATATTTCTGTATTTTCTTTCTGTTCTTATTTGGGATTTACGGCCACACTTCTGAACATTAATCTGATAATCTGAAAAATATCTGGATTATTTAAAAAAATAACCTTTACGCCTGTGACTTTACGCCAAAGGAACAGTTAAAGGTTGGTTTTTTGACATAAAATATAGGTAATTAAAATAAAAAATAAAAACAATTATGTTTTGCAGACGTTTCGGAAACCTAGTCTGTTTCCTTTCTCAATGCTAAATAGTCTTTCTCTTGTGTAATTCGTGAAATTACACAATTTTAATGTTTATATTATAACCATAGATACTTACTACGCTCACAGAAAAGTTGATTAGATTAGATATTCAAGTTGCTAAGTTCTTCTTTTAGCATCGGTAACCATATTGTACAACAATCTACAGAATAATTTGATACGCATTTGTCTTCATTTAGTAAAATTATTGCAGATTCTTTAATTTTTCTCTTTTTACTGCCCGGTTCTTTTGTTAAAATTTTTGCTCCATTCCAATTTATTACACAAAATTAAATAGAGATCCAACAAAATCAATAGAAAGCAAAATTTATAGAACTCTTTTTAAATATAAGAATGACTTTAATGACTTTGAACGCAAAAAACTTACTCCACATTATAGTAAACCTCCTCATTTTTATGGCTTACCAAAAATACATAAACCAAACATGCCTTTAAGACCAATTGTTAGTTCTGTCAATTCACCATGTCACAATTTGGCAAAATTCTTACTCAAAATTATTAATCCGTTATCTGGAAATACTGATTCATATATTAAGAACAGTAAACATTTTTTAGAAAAACTTCACGAAAATGATATTAATAATACACATTTGATGGTCAGTTTTGATGTAGTTAGGCTCTTTACTAACGTTCCGGTTGACAAAACATTGTTAATAATACGATAATACTTTGGCAGATAGAACTAAACTTAGTGTAAACAGTATTATGGAATTATTGACAATTTGTATCAAAACAACATATTTTCAATTAAAAAATGACTTTTATCAGCAGGATTTCGGTATGGCAATGGGGTCTCCATTATCTCCAATATTAAGTAATATATTTATGGAAGATTTTGAAAGTAAATATGTTCAAAATTATATATATAAACCGGTCATTTGGTGGAGATATGTTGATGATATTTTTGCAATTTGGCCCCACGGAATCGATTTATTAAACAGCTTTTTGGAAAATATTAACGATAAAGAACCATCTATTAAATTCACATTGGAAATAGAAAATACTAATAAATTGCCATTTTTAGATATTTTAATTAAAAAAGTTAACAATAGATTTGAAACTAGCGTGTACAGAAAAATAACCCATACAAATAGATATCTAAATTATAACTCAAATCAATCAAAAAGTGTTAAAAGAGGTGTTACAAAATGTTTATATGATAGGGCAAAAACAATTTCTTCTACTGAAGAAATATTAAATACAGAAAAAATATTTATTAAAAATGTACTAATTAACAATCAGTACCCAGAAGTCTTTGTTGATAGAACATTGACAAATATTGAAAATTGAATTAATAATCAGCGCCAACAAGTACCCGAACGGCAATACACAACATTAACAATGATTCCTTATGTACAGGGATTATCTGAACAGCTACGCACTATCGGTGATAAATTTAATGTTAGAACGGTATTTCAAACTACTAACACTTTAAGATCTATACTTACAAAAACAAAACCGGTTAATAGTGATCAAAATTCAAAAAACTGTATTTACAGTATTCCTTGTTGTGACTGTGACAAATATTATGTTGGTGAGTCATCCAGACCCTTTAGGGCCGGTTTATTCACATTCAGACAATCTTGCTGGTAACTATCTATCAGATAAATTTATCGGGTAGAAGATAATCATTTGGGTTTATTCACGTTTATTTATCTCACTGATACGTATCTGGCTGAAAACGACGTTTTTGCGAGAGTAGTATACTCGTGGATAAATGTAAAGGATACACTTATATAAATACTAATGAGTAAAAGAAAGATAGTAACATACTTGAAGAGCGCGATTCAGCTTGTCGAATTTTAAACTGTAATAGGTATTGTGAATAACGTTCTGCATTATATTAAAACAATGACTGCAAATTGCTCTCGTTACCTTTTAATTATTTTGCAGCAAGTTGACTTGTGCATTTTGCCAAAGTCTCCAATAACAATATAAAATGAACATGTGGCCTAAAATCGTAGTGCAACTAATAATTGTTCGTGTGGTGTAAATGGATTATTCCTAAGAAATAAAAATGGTTTCAATTAATAAAACTTATAAGTATGTAAATAATATTTTACCATTGAATCAATGATTTTACCCAGTAGTCGGAGCTTTAATATGATCTGCAATAGAATTACAAAATTCGAGCACACTTTCTTTACTTAAACGAAATCTTTTTTTAAAATCACGATCATCTAATTCGTTAAAATAATCCACATGTTGTATGCGTTCACCGAATTATAGGATTTTCGATTGTTTAAAATGTTCAAACATTTCAACTTCTTCTGTGGTAAAAATATCCTCAAAATTTTCGATAAATTCCATTTCTAAAATAAGCGATTTGTTGACAACTTGAAATAAAAGAGGTTATATATCGACTGGTAACTCGGAATCTGGCCGATGTACCAGCATATAAATTAATCTGCCTGATAGGTCATTTATCCGTACTATTTTATCTATCAGAGAGTGAATAAACACTTTTTATGCTTATCTTTTAGATATTTGCTATCCGTAACTTTATCAGAAGATGAATAAACCGGCCCTTAATGTAAGATTGGGCGAACACAAAAGTTATATTAGAAAAAATGAAATTGAAAAATCAAAAATTTGTGAACACGCTTTCGAAAACGGACATCCAATAAATTGGAATGGAGCAAAAATTTTAACAAAAGAACCGGACAGTAAAATGAGAAAAATTAAAGAATCTGCAATAATTTTACTAAATGAAGACAAATGCGTATCAAATTATTCTGTAGATTGTTGTACAATATGGTTACCGATGCTAAAAGAAGAACTTAGCAACTTGAATATCTAATCTAATCAACTTTTCTGTGAGCGTAGTAAGTATCTATGGTTATAATATAAACATTAAAATTGTGTAATTTCACGAATTACACAAGAGAAAGACTATTGAGAAAAGAAACAGACTAAGTTTCCGAAACGTCTGCAAAACATAATTGTTTTTATTTTATTTTAATTATATTTTATGTCAAAAAAACTGTTCCTTTGACGTAAAGTCACAGACGTAAAAGTTATTTTTTTAAATAATCCAGATATTTTTCAGATTATCAGATTAATGTTCAGAAGTGTGGCCGTAAATCCCAAATAAGAACAGAAAGAAAATACGTGATTGAGTGTTTTTGACTCGGATCTTTTGTTACCCGAAAATGATTGATTTTGTCTTGAAATGTTCGCGTTCGTCGCAAGTGATTCTAATAGTCGACAACGTGTGCTCAAAAATGCTAAGAAATCATCGATACTGGGCAGAACATCTTGTTTTATAGACGACTCCCATTCGCGCTTGCTTGTGTGATCTAATTTTGATAAAAGTAAATAAATTAATAATGCGCCCCAACTTTCAGTTGGCTGATCTAATTTTTTTTGGCATCTGATATCCTTTGATATACTGTCCGAAAATTGTCGTAAATCAACTGACGACTCCGAGGACGACTCCTTTGTTATCGTCGGTAACTCGACTAATGACTGAATATGAGAGTTATCGATTACTCTCTTGTTCTCAAATCTTTCTTTTAACAACTGCCAAGCTATGGTATAATTATCATCGCTAACTTCCAGCGCATGAATTATTTTTAGTGCTTCACCCTGTAAACACGAATTTTGGTAATGAAACTTTTGCGTATTTGTTAATAATATGTTTTCGTGAATAAGACTTTTAAAGGTGTCGTGAAACTGCATGTAATCATTGTAAGCTCCTGTAAATTGTGGTAATTGTAAAACCGGTAATTTTATATTTTCTAACGGATTGTGATTCCGACGGATATTGGATAAATTTTATAGACCAGTTTGTGAGCTGTCAGGAGAAACGCCCGCAGTTTTCGCTTTGTTTAAAATTTGTTCAGCTTTGGCAACTGCATCAAAATAAACTTTTTCAAAACTATCCCATTCTTTTGCTTGGGCTTCAACATTACCTAATAAGTCAATTTCTGATTGACATTCCTGAAAATTGTTCCAAGTTAACTCCATTATTTTTATTCTCTTTGTTAATTCGAGAATATTTTTTGAAGCATTGGGATTGTCTATAATGTTTTAAAACGGGTAAGTTGGCCCTTTATTGACCCTCGTTTGCTGAAAAATATTCTTAATTGTTCTTCCGACATTGTTTACTAAATGAATTGAACTCGGAATTGAATTTAAACGACAAATAACAAATAAGTAAATGCTGAAACGCAAATGAACGAGAAAAAAGTGTTGTTTACTTCTAAAATGTCTTAAGCAGGCAGATAGACAAGGATAAGAATAAAAAGGAACGGACTCACGTGTGATCGCCCGACTAAACCAGTTTGATCCTGTTACTAGCGGTATTTGCTAGGTTGGAAAGTGGAAAGACGGCCTTGATGTGTTCGCTGCGTTGTTTTCTCGCACGTTTGATTTGAATGTTTTCACAATACTCGTTTTGATTTCTTACTTTTAAATAGTTTGTTCGGTTTGCTCTTGCTCATATAAATAACAATGCACTATGATGTTTAATGTTACTTGTAATCACGGATTGCCTCTGATGGCCACTAATGTTTGATCGCACTTTTGTTAATGTTTGTTTAATCACTGCTTAATGGACACAATATCCATCCCATGCGGCTGAAGGACCATTTAATGTTCTACTCTTGATAGCTACTAGAGCACAGTTACCTTTTTAGGTTGAAAGAAGAATTTTGTTTTTCTGGCTAAATGATATATGTCCCATTCGCTTTACGACACATACGATACTGATGATATTTGAGTTCGCGCCACTCGTTGTGCACTCTCTCGGTCACTTTATACACTAAAATGTCAGATACGGACTGGCCTCGTAATTGATTTGAATATATGTCCAGGTTATTTTTTAAAAATCTAGATATTTTTTAGATTGTCTGGGTAATGTTCAGAAGCCCGCATTAGCCTCGTTCCAAAACGTTCGGTTGTGCTTCTTTATAATATTCCTTTATTCAATGTTGAAGTGTAATTTAATAGGATCGTGAAAAACAATACATGCCTCGCGAACGTTAAGGATTGTACCGGTCTCCGCCAAACATTACTGTCGACCCATAAACGTCCCTTACCGTTCTTGATACTTAATATACTAGGTGTTTTCTTTTGCACGAAGTGATTGAATCAAAACAAGTATTTTAAAACACGATTTAAAAAATGTCATTCTTTCGACTGGCGATTCATCCCCACTCCTCCGTATTAACACTATCATGATCCGGTTTTCAAATCAGCAAATTTCTATGATTATGTGGATTCGAGCAAAAGATCATAATAACCTATATAACCTTAAAAATTGAGGCAGTTACGAAATAAAAATATATGCGTTTTGGTTACGACTGTTTATTGAAGTTCTACCTAAGACTGGACACAGTCTACATCAGTCAAGGAATTTGACACATATAAAACTCGTCCCGTTTCATTTCTTGGACAAGAAAATAATGTAGCCATTAAAGTATTGGTAACAGAATTACAGAAAGAACGAGCCTGACAGAGGTAAAGTAGGATATCTTGTGCTATTAATTCCTGAATTAACTGGTTACTATGACTCACCTACAAAAAGGAGAAAATAATAGCATTTTCTTCAGTGTGTACGCTAAGACAGTTATAGATATAATTATCGGCAGCTTAACTGTGAACCTTCAAATATTGAGAACATGTTCTCATACCGTTCATTTGACTTGTTAATTTGATTGAATCCATCCAATCGTGATTATAGAATCATGATTGTAAAATTGTGCAAAAGAAAACACCTACCATTTGAATGATGGAGGTTTTTTGATTAGTTATAATATCTGGTGCCAAGACGGTAGGTTATGTTTATTGGTTGCTATCCTAACACTCGTGATTTACTTATCGTTCAGACGTCGCGCTGGTCGGTAAGTAAATCACAAAACCGACGCATGACGTCTGAAGAAAATTCTGATATCCAGCAGAAACAAAATTACAATATTCATCATGTTTTATGATTGATCACTTTTGTATTTCAGGTTCTTATAAATGGTGTTTGGATGATTATTTCACCTCCAAAGGCTATATATTACTATCCTACGAGAGAAGATAATTTGCTTGTTTGTTCTTCATATATTGACGCTTCCTACATGATAGCTTTTACTTATCCTATATTCCTCATCATTGTTTGTACGGTATATGCTGTATTGACTCGAAAAATACCAGAAGCTTTTAACGAATCAAAACATATTGGTAAGTCATGCTAAAATTATTTATACATCCGTAGGGTTAGTGACTGTAGATAACAGAATCGTGTATCTTAAGCAAACGGAGGGCTCTCAGGACGACTACCTTCTGCATGTGGCCTGCCACCTCTAATTTGACAAATCTTCAATACGGAGTGCAGCGTACACCAAATATTAGGACGACTTTGACGGAGTAACATAGGTATAGCACTTGGAGCTCGTACGGGAGATTTCTGTATTTAATCCGTTTCTTCTCCCTCTTCAAGGTGATGTTTGTCTCAGCAGGCGCTGAGAACTCGATGTCATACTATACGATGTCATACACCACCTTGATCTGGGAGGACTGTCAGGCTCTTTGGAAAGCTAGTTTTTGGTATTACCTTGATATTGTGGTTCTAAACAAAATGTCAAAAATCCCCATTGATCCAAGTGCCGCGGGGTCAAGGGTCATGCTGATGAGGACTAATAAGCCAGAAACCGGTCCATGGGATGATGACGTGCTTTGCCTATAACAGATGAGGAGCCCTTTCAGATTAATCCATCTGGTGGCGCTAATTTCAATTTTAAATTATTTTCTACATTCATAGTACTGGATGTATCAGTTAAATGTAGAAATAGATACGTAATGAGAAGCACGAGGGAGCAGAGCAGTGATCAATGATCAAGGTCAAGGTCAATAACATGTGCGAGAGCAGAATTCACACTATGAAAAATATGATATTTAGGGGACTCTGTATAATAAATAATAATAATAATAATAGACTAAGACGCCAAGCCAACTCCACACTAAATCGGACAGTGCTGCAAACAATCAAGCAGCATTGTCTAGATAGGATTCGAGCACTTATGGCAATTAAGAAGACCTTTGTCAGACGAATGCGGAGTTTGGAACAAAACAAATTGTTTCAAACAAACCCGTCTCGCCTGTTCCAGGAGCCACAGCGTGTTGTCAAAAATCCGCCGACTGTTGATAATGTCGAAGCCTTCTGGAAAGGAATCTAAGAAATCACTAGTCCATTCGATAATGACACTCCAACTATAGCACACTTTGAGGCTCTCTGTCGTAGAGTCTTAGAAAAGCCAGACGAAGTGTGCTCGGCAATCAGTACGGAACAGATTCAACAAGCACTTGTTGGAAAGAAGTTTCCTTCCACCCACCACCATCTGGCCCGAGTTTTCAACTCATGGTTGAACGAGGGGCAGCAAATTCCGGACTGGTTTGTCGAGGGGTGAACTGTCCTAATCCCCAAAAAGAGGGATCTGTCTGTCCCAAAAAATTATAGACCGATTATCTGCCTCAACTCCTGCTACAAGTTATTTACTCGTATCTTGCATACCAGGATGTTAAGGTCTGTTGATCCGGTCTACCAACAGATAAACGAACAGCGTGGTGCCAAGAAGGGCCTGGCAGGTTGCAAGGAAAACCTGCTGATTACAACGGATTTTGTACAATAGAAGCGGAATCTATCAATGGTCTGGATTGATTATCCCAAGGCATTTGATACATGATACAACATGATGTTGTCAACATCCCATGAGCTATTGTTACACTTGCTCGGATGTCTTGCGGTACCGGCACCACTATTGAGATGCATTGAACAACTGTTGCCGCTTTGGAGAACTCGCTTCACCATAACATCCGGTGTCTCTTTTTGGGGATTAGCACAGTTCACCCCTCGACAAACCAGTCCGGAATTTGCTGCCCCTCGTTCAACCATGAGTTGAAAACTCGGGCCAGATGGCGGTGGGTGGAAGGAAACTTCTTTCCAACAAGTGCTTGTTGAATCTGTTCCGTACTGATTGCCGGGCACACTTCGTCTGGCTCTTCTAAGACTCTACGACAGAGAGCCTCAAAGTGTGCTATAGTTGGAGTGTCATTATCGAATGGACTAGTGATTTCTTGGATTCCTTTCCAGAAGGCTTCGACATTATCAACAGTCGACGGATTTTCGACAAAACGCTGTGGCTCCTGGAAAAGGCGAGACGGGTTTGTTTGAAACAATTTGTTTTGTTCCAAACTCCGCATTCGTCTGACAAAGGTCTTCTTAATTGCCATAAGTGCTCGAATCCTATCTAGACAATGCTGCTTTATTGTGTGCAGCACTGTCCGATTTAGTGTGGACTTGGCTTGGCGTCTTAGTCTATTATTATTATTATTATTTATTATACAGAGTCCCCTAAATATCATATTTTTATAGTGTGAATTCTGCTGTCGCACATGTCATTGACCTTGACCTTGATCATTGATCACTGCTCTGCTCCCTCGTGCTTCTCATTACGTATCTATTTCTACATTTAACTGATAAATCCAGTACTATGAATGTAGAAAGCAAATAATTTAAAATTGAAATTAGCGCCACCAGATGGATTAATCCGAAAGGGCTCCTCATCTGTTATAGGCAAATCACGTCATCATCCCATGGACCGGTTTCTGTTCGAGCTTTCGAGGCTTTATTGTCTCTTCATCAGGAACGCTACAATGATTTTTACATCCATTAGTGATGTTAAAAATTATACAAAGTGTTTAGTACTTACGATAAAATGAGATTAAATAAAAGTTGCACATGTGTGGAACAGGTTATAAAAGTTATAAAAGAAATAATGACACCACAATCACTGGACTATAAGTTAAAAACATTCTGCTTTAAAAACACTTAATATTGTTACTAGGATTATAAGAGAAAATTGAATTTAAGTTAAAATAATAACGAAAGAATTTAAGACATTTTGTTAAGAGTTACTTAAAAAATTAAATACAAAAAATGTGACACTACACATGGTTACCAAAATAAAATCACCAGGATTAACAAACTCTACAGGGCAAAAGTAACTAACTTCGACCAGTAACTGAACCGATTAAATGTGTGTTCTTTTGAATAGCTCTGATGCCCGACTAGTATAGGTCAGATTAGAGTGAACAGGGGTATCTAACTACGTTTGTAGTAAGAACCTCCGTTCACCCCCAATCCGCTATGTCAGGACATCAGAGCCATCCAACAGCTCACGTTCAATATTATTATTTTGAAATTGACTATTTTTTTCTAAATGCAAAAGGTAAGTATATATAATGCTGAGACCATCAATGTCGGTCCTAGAATTTAAAGTATTAGGAGTTTTGAAAATGTTAGTCATTTCCAGAAACGTCATTTTTTGAGTTATTTTCACGGTCTAATATACTGACCCTATCATATGATATGTCATGATTGCAATCAACAGCATGTCTGCTTGTTTGACCTATGTATTGTTGGTTGCAGACATTACAAGGAATACTGTAAACAACATTAGATAAATTCAGTAAATCATCGTTGTCTTTTAATTTTGAAAAAAGATTAGAAACTGTTACTTTATTTTTGAAAGCTAATTTAAAATTATCGTAATTCATAAAAATTCTTTTAAATTGATTTTTTAAATTGCCAAAATGGGGTAAAGAGTAATATTTAATTAAACTGTTATTAGGTGGGGGATTATTTGGATTGATAGTAACATCGTTAATGGATGATCTGCCAAACAACTATTTGTGAATTAAATTTGAGGGATATCCACAATATTTAAACAGTACAGCAAGTTTTTTTTAATTTGTTGTTCGCAGGGAAGCGTGACTAGTTTTAATGATTCTATTTTTCATGCCAAGTACCAGGTTAATATTCTGTCGTTTTTGGTGGTAAGATTCATAATGTAGCAATCTTCCAGAGGAATCTGGTTTGATGTACCAAGTGGTAATAATAGTATTATCTGCCCTTCTAATGAGTTTGGTATCAAGAAAGGACACATTAGTATCTTCTTGTTCTATTGTAAACTGCATGCATGATAGGATCATAACTATTGAAGACTTGCAATAGTTCTTCTGTGCCTCCCTGCGGAATACTTAGAATTAAGTCATTAACATATTTTTTGAAGAACGGAGTTTGAAATGTGAGTCTGTTTATACAACAGTTGTCAAGCAGATCATCCATAACGTATTGTTATGGATGATCTAGTAGATAGTCCCAATCTACTCCAATAGGGGAATAGCGCAATTAGTCACAGATATATTGACGATATCATATGATAGAGATAATGATTATTTTGTCCAAGACTCTTTTCAATTCAGTGAATTCATTAATGAATTCCAACTTCCAGATAACTATGTAATTATTAGCCTGGATGTCAAAGCAATGTTCAACAATATTTCATTAGAATTAGCAAAAAAAAAGTATTGATAGACACTGGGAAAACATCACACAACATAGTAAAGTCAGTAATCCATGGTTCTTAAAACTAATTAATTTTCTTTTTGATACAACTGTTTTCACTTTTTCTCAAATTTATTATAAACAAACTACAGGTATGCCAATGGGCAGCCCTGTCTCACCGATCCTAGCACAATACGTTATGGATGATCTGCTTGACAACTGTATAAACAGACTCACATTTCAAATTCCGTTCATCAAAAAATATGTTGATGACTTAATTCTAAGTATTCCGCAGGGAGGCACAGAAGAACTATTGCAAGTCTTCAATAGTTATGATCCTATCATTACAATAGAACAAGAAGATACAAATCACAGTGTACCCTTTCTTGATACCAAACTCATTAGAAAGGCAGATAATACTATTGTTACCACTTGGTACACCAAACCAGGTTCCTCTGGAAGATTTCTACATTATGAATCTTACCACCAAGAACGACAAAAAATTAACCTGGTACTTGGCATGAAAAATAGAATCATTAAAACTAGTCACGCTTCCCTGCGAACAACAAATTTAAAAAAACTTGCTGTACTGTTTAAAAATTGTGGATATCCCTCAAATTTAATTCTCAAATTGTTGTTTGGCAGATCATCCATTAACGATGTTACGATCAATCCAAATAATCCCCCACCTAATAACAATTTAATTAAATATTACTCTTTACCCCATTTTGGCAATTTACAAATTCAATTTAAAAGAATTTTTATGAATTACGATAATTTTAAATTAGCTTTCAAAAATAAAGTAACACTTTCTAATCTTTTTTCAAAATTAATAGACAAAGATGATTTACTGAATTTATCTAATGTTGTTTACAGTATTACTTGTAATGTCTTCAACCAACAATACATAGGTCAAACAAGCAGACGTCTCAAAGACCATATTACATCTCACAAAAGTGACATAAGAAACAATAAAAGAACATGTACTTTGGCCAGACATGCTGTTGATTGCAATCATGACATATCGGGCATTTACGATAATTGGAGCGGGTAATGTATCCTGGTACATTGCGGTAGTCAGCTGTTTTATGTCAATACATCTACCGAGCTAAGAATTACCGAACGCAAAATTTCAAATGTAACCTAAAGCATCACTTGACTGATTAATAAATAATTGAAAATTGAATTACTTTTTTATTTTATGCTTATTCATAAGTCCATACTGCTCGCCATGTCAAAATGGAAAGTAAAAAAACATTTATATGTATTGCATATACCTACTTACTTATACTTAATTCATTATATATATACATAAATGTTTCCGTCCTCATCTAAAATTACTTCATTATTTTCGTCAGTGATGGGTTTCATTTTTCTCAAATACTCTCAAAATGTCAAAAATTAAGTTTTTTTAATCATATTTTAAGGTTGTACCGCATTTACCAACCGATGTAGTCGATCCATAAATTTTGGATCGGATAGATGTAGCGAATACATTCGATACATTTACCGAACGCGGTTCGGTAGATATGTTCTTATTATCGAACGCTCTGATACATTGCGGTATGTAGCGCTCCAATTAACGTAAATGCCCATCATATGATAGGGTCAGTATATTAGACCGTGAAAATTGTTTGAGGGTTTATATTTATATATCATAACCATTTATACTTGAATATATTTATTATTATAATAATAATAATAATAATAATAATCAATTTATTTGCCCAACAGGTTACACCCAATTATAGGACAACAATTACACAAAAACTAAAAACACTGTATATATGTACGCAAGTACACACCTATACATACAAATTATATTTAAAGAAAATAGATTGTAAGAATAACATTTTGAATAATTGATGAATTAATGATAATAACAAAAAACAAAAAATTAATTGTGTTTATAATACAATAAAATACTACAAAGTAAAAAAAAATTATTAATTTAAGTTACTACTAGCTACTCTTAGTATATTTCTGTACGAATCACAATTTATATCGCATATGTGGGATATCTTATTATAATTGTCACACATTACATGTATTGGACTATTGATTAATACATTAGTTCTAGAATAGGAACAGTAAAATGTGAAATTGTGTCTTGAATTTGGCCTTGGTATCAGAAAGTACAATTGAGATAATAAACTTGGACAATCTATTGCGTTGTGCATTAACTTATATAAAAATGAAATTGAACTGCATTTCCTTCTTGTTTCAAGGCTTTTGATATCATATCTGGTAAGAAGTAATATATGATCATATCCTCTTTCAGGATATAAACCGTCCTCTCTAAACATCAACAATTTTAAAAATTTTCTTTGTATATTTTCTAAAGCAGATATATGACATAAGTAAAATGGGTACCACACCAAAGATCCGTATTCAAGTTTTGAACGTACATATGAATAATATAAGACTTTTAAAGCATGAATATTGGTAAAATTTCTGCAGTTTCTGACAATAAAACCTAGCATTCTAATTGCTTTGACTGAGATATCATTAATATGTTCAGAAAAGTTCAACTTCGAGTTAAACTGAATGCCAAGATCCTTAACTGAATCAGAACGCGCTAACATATCTCCATCAATATTGTATAAGAACTGTATACTAGATTGCCTTCTTGTAAACGTTACCACTTTGCATTTAGAAATATTAAGGCTAAGTTTATTAGAACTACACCAGTTTTGAATTTGATTTAAATTGTTTTGCAGTTGCGCACAATCCTCCAAATTGTTAATATTCATAAATATCTTTAAATCATCAGCAAAAAGTAAATTTTCTGAACTTATAATGTAACTAAGATCATTAATAAATAGCAAGAACAAAAGTGGCCCAAGATTGGAACCTTGGGGCACACCTGAAGTTACATTAATAACTCTGGAATCATGTCCATTGTAAGACACAAACTGCTTTCTGTTGGAAATGTAAGATTGAAAAAGTATAATTAAGGGAGTGGAAAATCCAAAGTATTTTAATTTATTTATAAGTATTCTATGGTCAATCCGATCAAAAGCTTTTGAAAAATCTGTGTATATCACATCCACCTGGCCCAGTTTATCAATAGCGTTGGATATAAACTGTGTAAAAATAGCTAAATTTGTAATAGTAGATCGATTGTTTACAAAACCGTGTTGTGATGCAGAAATTTGAACATTAACTGACAAGTGGATATGATTATACAAGACTATCTCAAAAACCTTAGCAAAATTACAAAGGAGGGAAATTGCACGATAATTTGTTACATCTGAGACATCACCATTTTTGAAAATAGGGCAAATTCGTGCTAATTTCCAAGCATTTGGGAATACTGATGTTTTTAAACTGAGATTAAAAATAATGCACAAAGGTATAGCTAGAACGTTACAACAGTCTTTAACTAAAAATGATGGCAATAAATCAGGACCAGATGTCATTTTGTTCTTTAATTTTTTAATGGCTGTATGAATTTCAGGAATGGTGATGTTATAAATGTTCACAGAATGGTTGTTAAATATCTCACTAGCACTGATCTCTTGAATATCTTCAGCATTAGAACATGGCAAATATATACTCTGAAAAAATGTTGCAAATACGTCTACGATAGATTGAGGTGTGTCATATTCAACATTATCATACGTCATATTTCCCGGTATTCTAGATGTATTTTTTTTTGATTGAATAAATGCCCAAAAATTTTTGGAATCTGTTGTAATAGATGCCTGAATATTTAATAAATAAATTTCATAAGCATTTTCAATTTGGCTTTTAATCAATAGTCTTAACCGTTTATATTCCTGAAGATGTTGTGTGGATTTATATTTTTTATATTTCTCAAAATGTTTGGATTTTTGCCGAATATTATTAATTATATCAGACGTATACCATTTAGGATATTTTCTTTTGTAATTTTTGTAAAGAGGCACATGAATATCTAAAATGGAGTATATTTTACTATAGAAATATTCTACTGCTTCATTTACATCATGAAATGTCTCCAAATCAGACCAATCAACATCTAATAACGCATTATACAATTCAGGATAGTTGGCTTTTTTGAAATTGTATGCTTTCTGGGATATGCTTGGGGGAAGATTAGTATAATTCAAAGATGAAGAGAACGTAAAATACATTAATAATGCTGGATGATAAGCATCTTCAATTACCATTGGTGCCTGATCACGAACAATATCACATTTTATGTTGGAAAAAACTAAGTCTAATAAACGACCTGAAGAGTTCATTATATTGTTGTATTGATTTAAATTATAAAATGTCATAAAATTCATTAGAGATTTGGTTTTGCCGTCAGTGTTATTAGAATTCACAAATAAAGGAGCATTAAAGTCACCTAACAGAATTAAATTTGTTCCATATATATAATCTAACAATTCAAAAGCCTCAATAAACAAATCAAAAGTATGTTGATTTATATCTGGTGGTATATACACAATAAACATATAAACTACATAAACATACAAACAATACATATTAAACTACATAAACATACAAACAATATAAATAAATAATAAATAATAAATAATAAATACACCACATGTAATTACGACCCCCTTTATCCCAGAAGGCTGAGCCTTGTGCGGGAGGGGGCTACACATTTAAAGACAAGGGACACACATCCAATATCCGTGTATAATGGAAAAATCCCTCTCACAGTATTTTCCATTGCCACGACCGGGATTCGAACCCGGGACTTTTGGGTGAGAGGCAGGTACTCTACCATCTCGACCATCAGTCATTAATATGTAAAACAGTTAGTTGTTTTTAGCTTGCTTTTTAATAAAAACTACTGCGCACACTTCGTCTTCTTCTCAGTCTCCCTATATGTGGTCTTACACATTGTGACCAACCATTGTGGGCTCACATTACTAATATCTAAACACCTTCCCCTCAAAGATCAAGTCGGTGGGGAGGTCTCACAATACGGCCTGAACGAGAGTGCATGTACTAGTGGGATTCCGGAGAGACGATACGATACTGTGACGATACAAACCGTCCATATTTGTGATTCCGGTCTTAAAACGACTGTCGTCGAATCGTGAGAAATCAAATGTTTTAGACGATACCTATTATTTAGATGTCGTGAAACGTAAACGATATGTGTATCTTGCTTCAATCCCTAGTGTTGTACCCTTCTAGTTGACGGTTGCACCTCCCACTCTCAAGGGAATTCTAACCTAAAAATACATTTTAAAATAAAGACAAAACAATCAAGTTCTGTGGCAATATGACGTTTAAGGTGACAGATAGTCGCAGATTTTGCGACTTTATGAAACTACATGGTGATTTATAAGGGGAAGATTAAATGTGCCCTTAAGTAGAGAAGAAATTATGGGCACAACTTGCTTTCAGTTAAATGCTCAGGGCTCGGGAGACGACAGTGGAAAAATGGCAGAAGGTTTGTATCCATTTAACTGTAGTTGTACAATTTATATTTTTGTTTTTTAGATATGGAAATACTCATTAAAGAGGAAAGCAAGTGGCAGGGGGACCTAAAGATGTCGTATTAACAGATATACTCGTAGAGGAGATATAATTCTTAATTTATTAGAGAATATTAGGGAATGTTGAGATATAAAAAAATAAAGAAACAGTATACACTACTCCGAACTTTTATTTTTTTCAATCATTTATTTTCACATAACGTGAAATATTTATCAGAAATTTTTACCATAAGGTCCCATCTTATACGTATCTCACTAATATATTAAATATATCTGCACCAGAAATCACAGAAGTAAACTATTTTTAAAAAACCACTCACTTTCCATTGTAAACTATTTGTTCACGGTTTCGTCATATTTTGACATTAGTCACAGCACAGCGCCATCTAGCGAGGCGTGATTAAGAACAATTCTCATATGATTTTTCCCATTTGTTCAAAATACCGACGATACCACTCCGGAATCGTTACCATTGTCAATTTGTATACGATATCGAGTTTGATGTCGTATCGTCGAGCTGTATCGTATCGTCAAACCAGAATCCCACTGCGTTCATTTTTATTTTCACTTAAGCCGTCATCCTGTGATACACTGGCTTTGGGTATATTCTGATTTACAATGTTTGTTGAATTATTAGGATTACTTAACATAATATCAGGCGGATTATTCCTATCCAATACATTTTTGTTTATGCTACTATCGGGATACAACTCAGGTTCACTTAGAAATTTATGGTCTGGTTTAGTATGTGATGATTTGATTTGACTAGTGTTACGTCTAACAATTCTATTATTACTATCTTTCCTCACCCAGTACGACCTAGGCTCTTTAGCTTTTTCAATAATGATAGCCTTATGCCAAATCTTTTCTTTACTACTTTTAATTACCACTGTCTCACCTTTTTTATATTCTAATGGGTTTCTACGAGCTAACTTGTCGTATTGTATTTTGATTTTATCTTTTTGTTCACATAAATGTTTATAAATATGTACTTGGATTTTCGGTTCTAAGTTTATATTTGCGACTGGTAGCTGTGTTTTAAGATTTCTACTCTGGAGTATTTGAGCAGGAGACGCATTTAAGTTAATAATAGGCGAATTATTATACTCCAATAGAAGTCCTAAAATCGCTGTTTTCATTTACACTTTTCCTTAAAATTTGTTTTCCTATATTAACGGCTTTCTCAGCCAGCCCGTTACTTTGATGATAATGAGGTGAGCATGTTTTTACAGTGATATCTTTCCTTTTATAATATTTTTTACAGGTACTTGATACAAACGGCAGATTGTCCGCAATTATGTATTCAGGGTAACCAAATCTCGTAAATATGTCTTGGAAGGCATTAATGACTGATTCAGATGTTTTATTTTTCATAAGTATTATTTCAATCCAATGAGAAAAATGGTCAACAACAACTAGATATGATTTGTCACCAAATTCTAAGATATCTGCTCCAATTTTGTTAAATCTTAACTTTGGAACCGCATGTGGTAACAAAGGTTCTTTAAAGTTTGTTGGCATGTGTTTCCCACAAATTCGGCACTGTTTTATGAATGAAGTTATGTCATTGGGTAAATTGGGCCAATAAATAAACTACGAGCCTTATTTATAGTCTTACTTATGCCAATGTGCCCTTTGTGTAATAATTTAATAATAACTAACCTAAGATTTTCTGGGACTATAATTTTATTATCTACAAAAACAATACCTGCTTCAATATAAATGGAATCTTTTAAAGGATAGTATGGTTTACATTCTTTATAAATATGATTTACTTTTGGCCATCCGTTGTAATAATAATCCTGAATTTCCATTAAAATATTATCGTTATTAGTCTTACTCATAGGTAAGTGTTTGGTAACAGAATGTACCGTATCAAACATATCTGGATCGATTCTATCTGTTGACTGTAAACTTGACCTAGAGAGCATATCTGCAAAGTGAATATTCTTACCGGGAACATAGTAAACGTTAAGTGAGTATTTCAAAAGCTTCAATCTAAGACGTTGTAACCTAACTGAACCGATCTTGTGAATAGGTTTTTTCATTATAGATATAATTGGTTTATGATCCGATTGTACATCTACGTTTAACCCGTAAATAAAATGATGGAATTTTTGTGTGCTAAAATATATCGCCAAAAATTCTTTCTCTGTTTGACTGTAATTTATTTCATGACAGTTCATGGTGCGTGATGCGCAAGCTACTAATTTAAGAATATTATTCTCATACTCTTGGAACATACAACAGCCTATTCCGTTTTTTGAAGCATCACATTGCAAGATTATTTTTTTACTAGAATCAAACGGAACAAGACCTGGAGATTCGCTTATAATTTTCTTTAATTTTTTAAATATTTCTTCATATCGGGGTAGCCACTGCCATTCAACATTAGTTTTCAACAACTCACATAAAGGATGCATATATTCTGCCATATTTTTTATATACCGCCTCACATAATTGAAAGAACGAATTATTCTTATTCTCA
Organism: Rhagium mordax; assembly: GCA_963680705.1. Lineage (NCBI taxonomy): Eukaryota > Metazoa > Arthropoda > Insecta > Coleoptera > Cerambycidae > Rhagium > Rhagium mordax. The sequence goes on from OY796661.1 coordinate 53,756,117, forward strand.
ACCTTATTTTTTGGACATTCTAATTTGCATAATGATTCGATCCTATCTGGGTCAATTTGCATTCCTAATTCCGAAAACATTTGTCCCATAAATTTAACCTTAGTTTGGTAATACTGAAACTTATCTCTATGAAACTTAGCTCCTACCTGCCTAGCACGTTTTACTATTTCATTTACTGCTTTATCATGCTCATCTTTTGACGCGCCGGACACTATCATATCATCATGGCAAATTTGAATGTTTTTTTATGTTAGCAAAATTTTTTTCTACCTCATCTTGAAACAAGTCTTGAGAATTTGACAAACCGTATGGTAATACATTAAACCTATAAATTCCGAATGGTGTACCAAAACAACATTTCCATGAGGACTCCTCGTTTAGCTCTAAATGGTGATAGCCTTCGGCCATATGAAAAACTGTAAAAAAATTTTACCTATTAAATTTGAACAAATTTCTTCGATATTAGGCACTAGCTTAGGTTTCCGAACTATCTGCTTATTTAAATCTGAAGGGTCTAAACAAAGCCTTAATCTGCCATTAGTTTTTTCTACTATTACTATTCTATTAATACTTGCACGGGAATCTATTTCGTCTACTTTTATAATGGCGTTTCGATCAACTAACCTATCGAGTTCCTTTTTTAATGACTCACGTATAGTGTTGACGGACGTCACAAAACGTGCGTCAAACTCACCTAAAATAAATTGTAAGAACGGTACTCACACCGCCCTCTCGTAGAGCTTCCTTCCAGGGAAGCCAATTTCTACCTGGCTCGGGTCCGGGTAAGCCCACGTTTAACCGCTCACACGTAGGTGGCGGTATCGGTATTAAATTAAGATATTAGGATTAACAAACTTAGTTTATTGTTAATATAAGGATTCCCACAATGATACGGAACCTATTGCGGGATACCGATGAAAATATAAAGCGGTCCCAGCATATCACTAACTACCTGTATCAACGCCTTCATGCCAAAAACACAGCGAATAAAGCAGTCTGCCGTCATCGGGCAACAAGTAAATTTTCCCGGCGCAAACCTGCGAATTACGGGTTGGACGCGACGTCGCCGTACTATACGGAACGTCCCCAATTCCCCAAACTAGTCTCAGGCGACGTAGCTCCAGAAAAAAACACTGGAGAGCGTCGCCAATTAAGGAGACCAATTGAAACGCAAATCACGGCCAAGCCTTCCATAGTGAAGCAGCCAAAAGTTGCAGAAATATAACCTCGGATATGCTGGTCAGAACGAGACTAATTTCATAAAAATCCCTGCATGGGAAGTAATTTTTTTATTGCCTTGAAGATTCGCGTGTCATAAAAAAACACGCAAGCCGAACGGCCAGCAAGACAAGCGACGCGCAATGCAGTGGAAAATTTTCTCGGCGTCCAAAGGGATGACAGACACTTGCCAGAATTTCTAGCGCTTGGCTTGGGGGCGGTACCCGAAGGTATAAGTACAGGTAGTTGGCAAAAAACGAGGAAGTCTCGTAGTTTCGGTTCTCCTAGACCGACACGGACCCCGTCGTGATTTTTTATTACAAATTTTTGCTGCAAATTCCTTATAACAGTTATTTTATAATCGGTAGTGTGTGCCGTCAATTATTACAGCTGTAGAGCTAAATTTTTTCGCTAATTAGAAAAGAACTAGATTTTTTCTGTCGTTTTTGAATCTCCGGAATTACCGTTGACAAAACTAACAACACTTGAGTGGAGCAGCCATCTTTTAGCGTCGGCGTCGCTTCAACCCCGGGTTCTAATTATTCCGCTTTTAGCCTTTGCTATACGTTAATCAGTTGTTAATATTATTCGTAGGCGGATACTAAAGTGATTAATCTTCGGAGTGTGCTAAAATAATCCGCTATATTTTTTTTATCCTCCACGAGTGTAAGCAAAAGTGTGAGACCCAGGTGTGAGTACCTGAAAAGGATTACGTCCATTACAGATTTGTGAGTAAGGTATAAATCATTATTTTATTGTATTTTATTGTATTTCAAACGGCTCCGGCGTCAGACGTCGGCCAACGGCTACCTGCTTCGAGCACGTGCCCTATTGTTAGTATTGTTCTATTGTGCCGTTTCAACCACTACAGAGACATCGTGGAACTATGGTTCTCCACTGGGCGGGGATTTTGACAGATTAGGGTTAACACTATAGTTCATTTCATTCGCATCAGGCAGCTACCTGGATAACCGAATTCAGCTTAATTAGCACCTCAGGTCCGCATCAGAGGCGTACCTAAAGGTTCGTTTATTTTATGTACGAATGTACTGGCATTTAAAATTCGGGTTTTTATAGCAGGCGTCCATCGTCATACGCGTTCCCCGAAATATTAGATGTACGGGCTGTTCCTCTATAATTGAAGCAGCTTTTATTTCGTGTATTGTTCTTTGCATACAATTTTTTTTTTTAATTTTTTATTATAATTTTATGTGCATGACCCATAGAGATATCTAAAATTGATAGGCACCGCGGTGTAAACACCCGTGTGCAATAAAGTAAGGGCTCGCACCCTACACGAACTTACCCAGGTAGTTTTAGCCACGAACCTTACCCCACGCCCGGCAAAAAAGCCACCTTCCATGGTTGTCTAACTTTTCGTACAGAATTTAAGTTAGTGCCACATGAGCAAAATTGTTCTTTTTGACTGTTAACGTTTTATAATTGGTCACGCGCCATTGCGCCACAGTGTTTAATTTTATTTCACCATTTTAAATATAAATAAATGTATTAACCAATCATTGGAGTTTCATTTCGCTTCATAATTCAAATATCTATATATATTTTTTTATAATTTTTTTATTTTTTTATTTTTATTAATAAATTTTTTTTTTTTGCTTTTTATTTCAATTCTCCAATCTTTTTTTACCAGTGGAATTTAATTCATTTCAGATCCTTAATTGGTCTTATTATTATTTTTATTCAATTTTCTTTTTATTTTTGGTTTTTAAATTTATTCATTTTTTTTTTTAGTTTTTAATTTTTTGTTTACCAGTGGCGTTCCGTTTAAAATAAATATATACTTCTATTTTTTTACTGTCGATGCGGATGATATTGTTATTAGCCATCACATCGACAGCTTGTCTGGGACATTAGGGTCAGCAACTCTAAACTCCCACTTGCTGCGGGTATCCTCACGAGCCCAGCTCTGTACTCCAAGACGAACCACCCTGAGAGTCGACAATCGAAGGCGTAATTGACTTCGTTTAGCTCCGGCACTGGCGCCCATTCTTGTACAAATTTGTGTCGGAGTTAACCTCTGCCCCCCTCCAACCATAGGCGGGGGCCTTCCGATCCCGGATTAAAATATATTCTGGGAGCGCCCGTCGACAATAGCCATTGGGACTTTAGTAGGTGGGTGACTGACAGCCTCAAAATTTTCTGTAGTAGTAATATTATACTTGCCTGGAAATCTTCCATACCCAGTAAAAATGTCTGAGTTTAAATTTATAAAGTTTTCCTTCTCAGAGGTAATTTTCTTAGCATTGACATTTATGCTATTTACTCTTTTTAACAAATTTAAATTTATACAAGCTTGACCACCTAAGAGAACCTGACTTACACCTTCAACTATCACAAAATCCTCATATATTTCCCTAGATTTATGTTTACAATACAAATTGACTACACCTATAGGTTTTGCTTGTGTACCTTCAAATAATTTTAACACATATTCAGCAGGTCTAACTTTAAATTGTTTGTTTACAGATTTAAAAATTTTATACGGCATTACACTTCTGCACCAGTGTCTAACCTAACTCTAACCTTTCTATTTTCTACTGTAACATTTTCTTCCCATACATTTTGTGAGGGTTCAATATTTACATTAGATTTACATTTAGTATTTACAGCGCCTACAAATATTTCATCTTCGCTGTTACTGTCACTATTATTGTCCTGTCCTACATTTCTTATATTTTTTACTCTACACGCTATAGCATAATGATTTAATAAACCACATTTATTGCATTTTTTCCCATACGCTGGACATTCACGAGGGCCATGCACTATTCTGCAACGTCTACATTTAAATTTCTCTTCATTTTTATTTGATTGTCTATCCTTCTCATACTTCTTTTTATTACTCTGCTGAGAAAACTTATCACTATCACTTACCGATGGCTTCTTTCTATGCTTTTTAACAAAACTTATCTCACAATTGTCATCTTCTTGAAATTTTAAACTTTGATTCTTACTTTGTTCACTTGTTCTACATAACTGTATTGCTTTTTCAAGAGTGAGTTGGTCTATCCGTAAAAGTGCCTCTCGAGTCACTGGATCTTTGATACCCATAACAATTTTGTCTCTTCGACTCATTAGGGTCAATAACATTATAATTACAACTTCTGACCAAATGTCGACATTCTGTTAAGAAGTGTTCAAAGGACTCACCTTCTTTCTGTATCCTTTTCACGAAGTTATATCTCTCAAAACATTCATTAATTCGAGGATTTACGTACATTTCGATTAATTGCAGCGTAAACTTATACTTCGTTTCCTCCTCCGGTATATTAAACGTGGACATGATTCTCACCGATTCTGTTCCAATGATGTTTCTCAGGACGGATATTTTTATATTATCTCCAGCTTCATGCTGCCCTGTAGCAATTAAATAATCCTCAAACGCCGTTCGCCAAAATTTCCATTCCGTTGCTGCGTTTTGCCCTTGCAAATCGAAATCGGGCGGCAGTTTCACTGGACCCACGCCAAAACTTGTCATCTTATCTAGGTTATTCTCATTCACTATTCACTGCTAAATTTCAGTTGGAATTAAATACTTAACACTTCCCTCGGATTTATTCCGACTGCGACATGTTTGAGGGTTTATATTTATATATTATAACCATTTATACTTGAATATATTTATCATTAAACTACATAAACATACAACAATATGTAAAACAGTTAGTTGTTTTTAGCTTGCTTTTTAATAAAAACTACTGCGCACACTTCGTCTTCTTCTCAGTCTCCCTATATGTGGTCTTACACATTGTGACCAACTAAAGGTGGGCTCACATTACTAATATCTAAACAAAAATAACTCAAAAAACGACGTTTCTGGAAATGACTAACATTTTCAAAACTCCTAATACTTTAAATTCTAGGACCGACATTGATGGTTTCAGCATTATATATACTTACCTTTTGCATTTAGATAAAAATAGTCAATTTCAAAATAATAATATTGAACGTGAGCTGTTGGATGGCTCTGATGTCCTGACATAGCGGATTGGGGGTGAACGGAGGTTCTTACCCCTGTTCACTCTAATCTGACCTGTTCTAGTCGGGCATCAGAGCTATCCAAAAGAACACACATTTAATCGGTTCAATTACTGGTGGAAGTTAGTTACTTTTGTCCTGTAGGGTTTGTTAATCCTGGTGATTTTATTTTGGTAACCATGTGTAGTGTCACATTTTTTGTATTTAATTTTTTAAGTAACTCTTTAACAAAATGTCTTAAATTCTTTCGTTAATATTTTAACTTAAATTCAAATTTATCTTATAATCCTAGTAACAATATTAAGTGTTTTAAAAGCAGAAAGTAGATAGGTAATAGCGGACCCGGGTATCCCCCCACCACTTTTGCTCCCCCCACCACTTTTTCTGGGGTGGGGGGCAAATAGGATAATTATAGTGGAGGGAGGTAAATTGTAATTGCAATAAATGTAATTAGAATAATTAGATTGGGAGGTAATTTGTAATTGCGTAATTAGTAATTTGTAATTGCGTAATTAGTAATTTGTAATTGTGTAATTGGATTATTTCGCTGTAATTAGACTAGTATAATTGCAATATATCTAATAAATGTAATTAGTCTGGAGGGGGGGGGGGGGGATAATTAAAACCCAATTGTCGCGAGAAATGAAAGTAATTGGATTATTGCGCTGAGAAATGAAAGTAATTGAATAATTGCGCTGTAATGTAATTGCGTAATTAGTAATTTGTAAATGTGTAATTAGACTATTTGCGCGTTAATTACACTATTTTATATAGTCTGGAGGGGGTTAATTAAAAAACCCAATTGTTGCGAGAAATGAAAGTAATTGGATTATTGCAATTAAACTAGTATAATTGCAATATATCTAATTGAACTGGTACAATTGTATATTAATTAGTACATCAATTGGAGAAATGAAAGTTTATTGCGCTGTAATTAGACTAGTATAATTGCAATATATCTAATTGAATTGGTACAATTGTATATTAATTAGTGCATCAATTGCTAAATTATGCGCTCTTAATTGTCAAAAATATATGTCATTCAATATCGCTAACAAGGGATCTGGTATATTAGCATTACGTCTCGGTATAGTAATTAGTGTAGGTATAGTGTAATTGTATATTAATTAGTGTCGCATGCAATACGCAAATAAAGTAATTAGTCTGATGTAATTGCATCAAGTTAGTGTCACACAACAGTTTGAGTACCTACAAATTCATTGTTAGAATTCTATAAAGTAGGTGTCGAAATATTGCAATAAATTTGACATCGAAATGCATTTATTTTCTAGGGATAAAAGAACAAGCGACATCGCATTTATTTTCTAATGATCAAAGATTAAATCAGCTTTTAGTTTTTACTGTCGCATATCTCGAAACAAAATAGTTGGTTAAATTTATAGCTCCCATTTGTTCGACAGACAATAGGTTTGAATAAAGGACACAGGTACGTAGGCCGGGTGGCTCACGCGAACGGTACCTACCTGAAATCGAGGGTATGCCATTAGGGCGGTCGACTTAAAACCGTCAATAATACAATTTGGTATTTAATTTCTAGTCGAAATGCATTCATTTTCTAAGGACAAATATATTGCACAAAAGATTAGCCATCTCTTATCTAAACAAAAGATATGTCGATTTTTACAAAACAAAGCCACACAATTACCTGAAATTTTAAACTTAAAAATAACAGGTGAGAGTGTGATTCGAATAGGACAGAAGGTTTAGAACTGCCTACTATAAAGAAGTCATTCAATGCCGTTAACAAGGGTGGCAATATATTAGCTTATCAAAGATAGATATTGTCATAGTTTTAAAACATTTTCTATACGAGATAGCGGAGTACCTAACTAAGAATATTATTGAAAAATATCAACCAATCTGACAAAGAAGCTAATGTAGATACATAAATAATGTTCTTTTATTTTTATTGCCATATTTATTACATCAAATATTGTATGTATTATGTAGTTATGATGGTATATTTTATATTATATTATAAGGTTAAATAAATGAAATACACATTAAAAGATTACATTAATTTTATTCCCTATTTTTATTACACAACTAAAAAACACCATAGTATAATTAAAACAGTTTTATGTTAAATACACAATTACATTTTGGGAAAATAAACATTTGCAAGTGCATCGTGATTATTGTTGATAAAATATTTTTACTAGACATCAAGAAAGCCATTCTGAACCGAGCCATCTAATGCATTATAACTTAAATATGTATCATGAAGTATAAGTGCACACACTCGAGTTTGTTCGGGAAATTTCGTTTTTCGTGTTTCAAATTCTATTTTTATGTCGACTGTAGATGATTTCACTGCAACAGGTTGGTGTGAACAATCAATGACAAACAAAGGATTCTTCCTGAATTCCCCAAGATCCATCATGGGTTCGCTCATATCTTTATCATAGTAACTACGTTGGAAGTTCTCATAAGCATAATATGCTGCAGAATCGAGCTTCTTATCGAAATCTAAATTCCAACGTTCGTATGGATATACTTCAGAGTTTAGAAATAGTCGAATATTATTTATGTCTGCGTGTTTGAACTGTGTAACATCCTTTGTTCTATCATTGGCCTGATCAGTGTCTTGAAAACCAAGAAGGATGAAAAGTGGACTTTCAAGACGGGTGGAGAGTTTAAGAGCCCATATGTCATAGGCAGTATCACGTAGACAGGGAAGCTCATAAAAATCCCATGCACGGTAGACCATATTAACCTTGGCATTATTACCACTTTTATTAATTCGATTCAATAATTTTAACTTTTGTCGATCTTCAGGTACAATATGTCTTATTTTCCACTCAATTTTGCTTATTTCCAGCTCCGCATCAACTTCACCGATATAGGAGTCTTTAAATGAGCGTGCAATTATCATAATTAATTCTTGCTTCACATTCAGAATGCCTTTGGTATAATCTTCTGCAAAACCCATAAGGAACTTAAGGGGTAGTTTGCCACTGAGCACGTGACTGGTGGTATCTAAAATATCTTGTCTATTTTGACTGAGACCCCAACCTGTTGTTATTAATGAGCGTGCATGCGTTTGCCCATACGACACCATAGTTTTCATTGTTGTAGTAATACCAGGTCTTCTAACTACTGCTACTTGTTCACCACCCATTTCCAGACGTATCTCTTCAAAGAGAAATGCTAGTGCATTATTGGATAAATAGCAACGCTTTGTGGCATCACTAGGGGTAAATTTTCCTTCTATGTATATATAACTTTCTGAAATGTCGAGTATAACATCTTGAAAATTGATGGGAATACGTATTTCATCAGAGTTTCTGTAATATGGGGAACCATATGGTTTATATGTATGCTCATGTAGGCTAACTAGGGAATGATCCAACACAGGTTCATCAAACACCTCAAGTTTTTCACTAGTTGCAGCCGCCACTATTATTATGGCAAATATTTTCGCAGTTTTAATCCAATATGTTTTAAAAAGGCTTGATCCTCAGCTGACAATCTATGTCCTAACTGTTTAAGGTATAGACTTTGAATGAATTGCTTTCCACATCTCCCTTTCTTTTTATCCACACTATTGTTCGCTACAGTATCATATTGATGGTGATGTACTTGCTGTCGCTGTTTATATCGAAAGCCCATTTGGTTGGTGATATCAAACTTTCTTCAATTCTAGCCTTACAATAATTTTCTCACCTCGAAAATTGATCAAATCACCGTTGTCGTCCAGTACACGTAGCGTGATGTTATCTATTAACTGACACCATTTAGGTCTAACAGGTAAATATATGATATTTGTAGGTTCTCTAGTAAGTTTGTAGCCAGGCTCAACATCTATATCAAATTCAAAGAGAGTGTGTGACTCTTCCGCATTCAGATAAGCTCCAGAAATAATATTGCAATCTACACGTATCATCCTTTTCCTTCCTTTTCATAATATCAACAGGCTGTGTTGATTCATAATTTTTATTTGGTTGTAAATATATTGGTCCAAATCCCAACAGACTTCCTATGGAATTTGGTTGTCTAAAATCTATTTCATACTTTGACAAAATCTCGCACTTTAGGGTGTTGTTGTTTGCTCGTAAAGTGAATATTTGCGTGTAATCCTTTCCATCAATATTCATAGCTTTCAACATTGCTGCATAGATTTCATCAATTTCATAAGCCCCCAGAGGTATGTGAACAGTAGTGAATGTATCTTTAGCACTAACCTTATATTGGAAGATGTTATTTGTTTCATCCACATTGAATATGGAGTTGTAAGAGTAGAATCCAATTAAGCCTAACCCATGACGACTGCTCCTATCCAGTTCAATGGGTGGATTAAAGTTGACACTTAGCACACTTAAGCGGCTCGTTAGTGTGAACGTGTACGACATGACTGATGACAGCAATAATGGTATAATTTCCTCTTCTTTGAACTTGATGGTAATATATTTACATTGTTATTGGATGCCACATTTACATCGTTTACCTTACAATAGCAGCAAAACATTTTTCGAGGTATTGGACCGTCATTAGCATCAAAACTGCCTTCATGATCGTTAAGGTAATGTTCTGTACAGTATTGATATTTTATTATATCGACATCGTTCTGAAGATGTGTAGGTAGCTTATCCCATACTAATGCAATTTCATGTGAAGCCAACCCAATCATCACTTTTTTGGGCATATCTGCAAGTTGTTGTTTGCTCATTTTCAATAGACTACACAAACGGGAGAATGCAATTAGTGAGTGGCCCATTCGCTTGATACCTTCTCGATCCATTGCTGGGGTTATAGTTTTCAGCTCCAGGGCGTTTTATATTTCTTTCGTAGAGAGAAACTTTAAACACAAATGTCCACATCACACTGTGTTAAAATTCTGTACACGATTGTAGTTATAGAATATTTGGTTGCCCCTCCTTGAATCGTTATTGAAATATGTAACTAATTCTATAGGTGGGGGTAAATCACCAAAACTATCAAAGTAATTTACTAAACTACCTGGTTTTTTGTATGCCACCCAATGTGTCCCAGGACCATATATACTATTCAAATTGATTATTGCAGATTCATTGTAATGTGGGCCACGTCTTGGTAATGAGTCGCGCATAAATACACCCCGAAAGTATGCTACCTTCATTTTCTTAGCATAATATTTAAGATCAATGTCGGTAAGAGGTCTCCGAGGTAGGGAGTCTATTAGTTTTTTGAATTCTGTTTTAGATAAAGGCCCATTCCCTTTCGATATGGCTTCATATACATCCCCTTACCACTTTTCATAGCTATTGCTTCTATACTTCTGTTGTGTCGATTTGCTTCAGCTAATTCTTCTCTACCCTTTTTTACGTCATTTACAGCTTTAGCAATACCAGCAGCCGTACCCACCAAACTACCCAATGCAGATAATCCAGCAAAAATGGGTATTAGAGGTAAAATACCGCCAACTTTTGGTATTGGTATAACTCGAGGTGTTCGAATATTGCGTTTCCCACTGGCCTGTTTTATATATCGACGTGCAGCTTTTAGAGCAATTTCAGTCGCCTTCGTTTGGTCTTTTACTCTTTTGCCTCCAGCACTTCGCAGTGTGTCACGCAGTTGTGCCAACAGCAGAATCAATATTGCAGCTTATCTCCTGCAACCGCAACAGAAAGCGTTATCACAGGTTGTAAGGAGCCGCAATATCATAGTGATTATCTCTGGTAAGTTTAAAACCCACGCCAGGTAATCCACGATGGGCTATTAACTTACTTGCACTAATTCTTTTGCTGCGTCCAAATTTGTCAATTGTGTTGTTTACAGTAGACATTTCTGACTGCGTCTGATCCATTTTATATATTTCAGGCTATATAATACTTATTGAGTATGATGATACTAGGTATTATATCTTTAATACACTATTTTTTCCTCCCTAAGTTCTGATATTATTTCTATTATTTCATTGTCGTGGTTGTTATTTCCAGCCATTTTCGAACCCCATAGGAGGCGTAAACGAGCCACAAGTTCACTAGGTTTATTCCAGTAGATATATTCTTTATCTTTATTTCTGTACAATTTGTGGGTAGGTACACGTTTTAATCCATAACCACTTGTTGACGATCGTGTCGCAATTGTAGAAGATGTTAATGGTTTGATAATTTTGTGAAATTTTTCACGTTTAGTGGTGTTATAGCCACTCGCTACATTGAATTTTTTATACGGCGCTTTTGTTTTCCTTAGTATTTCTTCATATATCTTACTCCATTCATCATCGATAACACTCTCTGTATTATCATCTAGAATTGGCGGACGTTTTAGAAATATTAGATCGTACAATTTCGGATTACCTAGATGCACGCCAAGTTTCTTATTGCCATACCACAGTGTAATTTTTCCATGGGAAAAACGTATTTCAGCATTGCCCATCAGCAGTTTGCCTGTCTTGGGATCTACACGCACTCCATATAAACTATCATACTTGGAATTACCCGATTTTACATTCTGTATATGTCTTTTTACAACCTCACGTCCTTTTTCTAGTTTTCTAGCTAGAGAAGTTTCAGATACGGGGGTTGTTCTTATAGACGATGGTGGTGTTTCCATAATGGGGATATAAGGTGGAACATCATCACCGCCTACATACTTATCAGATCCTTCTTCAGAAGCACTTTCCCATGGCACTGCCCTCTGAGTAGACACCCTTGATGATGATGGTGGTTGTTGGGCATGTGGTTTGTTCTCTGCTGCTGAAGATATAGCATTTAAAGGTTCAGTTATTGGTTGATAGATCTTTTCAAGTGTTACATGCATCTCAATATCTTTGTTCTTAATAGAGTTAAACTTCTTACGTACCGCATCTGTCGCCTCAATCAACTGTCGCTTGAGGGCTATTTCACTATTGGGATGCACAAGATTGTTATATTTTTTATTATCTTTGGTAACCTTCATCTTAGCGCATACGTAAACGAAGTAACCATACGAAGTCTGTGGCTCAAGTGAAGTTTTTATTAAAATTCATTATGGATATATGAAGCTATCAAACCCTTTTCTATATCGCCCACCATGTACTTCTCTATCCTTATCAATCACTAGAAACCCATATTTGTCATTCCAGCACTCTGCACACATATTTTGAAATACTGTAAACATTACATCAGGTGACACATGATCGGAAAATATGTGGTGAAGGTTCATGTCGTCCTGTTTAAAGACAATAATTAAATTACTATTGTCTCTTATTAGCTGCTTCGGTATTCGAGAATATGTTTGACCAAGATAAAAACAATCCACATTTCTATGGCGGCCCATACTAAAATATGCTCTTATAACATCTTGCTTCTCACATATCACATCGTCAAATATAAATAAAGACTCCGGTTTTGCCTCGGATGGTTCCACTATTTGCGCTCCATTACTAAATGTATAAAATCCTAACCCCTCAATCGGCGCTAGCACCTTACGCAGATACTCATACTTGGGTTGATTTATAGACTTTGAGTATAGGTAAATGTTTAAAAAGCGTAAACCTAAGCGATGGGTGATCAAAGATATTAAGACATTTGTTTTCCCACAATTCGAGGGTCCTATTATGAGGGCACGTACAGTTGAAGGTAGTAGTGGTCCATGACGATTATGAGCGCTTAACCCACGCCCAACTTTTTCATCCAAATTATCTATGGAAAGCATTTGTTTCTGTTTCACAATGTGCATTGTATCGCAGCTAATTGGTATATAAATAAACATGTGACTTGCAACTCTTATTTAAATGGTTTCCACCATACGATACACACGTGAAAAACGTATGAAGCGCGGTAGAGGATTAATTAATTCCCTGATTAATAAGCTTCCCGTCGAGTTGCATTTGCCAGGTTATCAATTTTGTGGTCCAGGCACAGATTTAAATAAACGGCTGACACGGGGTGATCCTGGCATAAATCAGCTCGATAAAGCGTGCAAGGAACACGATATTGCATACGACAAAAATAGCAGTAATCTAGCAGCCCGCCATAAAGCAGACTATCAGCTTGAACAGGCTGCGTGGAAACGAGTGAAATCCAAAGACGCAGGACGTGGAGAAAAGGCCGCTGCTTGGTTAGTTACAACTATAATGAAAGGAAAACAACGTCTTGGTATGGGATGTAATTCAACAATATCTCGTAATCCAATAAGGAAACGAATCATCAAGAAAACAAAGAAGGGTAAGAAGAATGTTAAAATCACAGCATTTGGATCTGGGATAGTACGAAAAGTGCGTGACACACTGCGAAGTGCTGGAGGCAAAAGAGTAAAAGACCAAACGAAGGCGACTGAAATTGCTCTAAAAGCTGCACGTCGATATATAAAACAGGCCGGTGGGAAACGCAATATTCGAACACCTCGAGTTATACCAATACCAAAAGTTGGCGGTATTTTACCTCTAATACCCATTTTTGCTGGATTATCTGCATTGGGTAGTTTGGTGGGTACGGCTGCTGGTATTGCTAAAGCTGTAAATGACGTAAAAAAGGGTAGAGAAGAATTAGCTGAAGCAAATCGACACAACAGAAGTATGGAAGCAATAGCTATGAAAAGTGGTAAGGGGATGTATATGAAGCCATATCGAAAGGGAATGGGCCTTTATCTAAAACAGAATTCAAAAAACTAATAGACTCCCTACCTCGGAGACCTCTTACCGACATTGATCTTAAATATTATGCTAAGAAAATGAAGGTAGCATACTTTCGGGGTGTATTTATGCGCGACTCACTACCAAGACGTGGCCCACATTACAATGAATCTGCAATAATCAATTTGGATAGTATATATGGTCCTGGGACACATTGGGTGGCATATAAAAAACGAGGTAGTTTAGTAAATTACTTTGATAGTTTTGGTGATTTACCCCCACCTATAGAATTAGTTACATATTTCAATAACGATTCAAGGAGGGGCAACCAAATATTCTATAACTACAATCGTGTACAGAATTTTAACACAGTGTGATGTGGACATTTGTGTTTAAAGTTTCTCTCTACGAAAGAAATATAAAACGCCCTGGAGCTGAAAACTATAACCCCAGCAATGGATCGAGAAGGTATCAAGCGAATGGGCCACTCACTAATTGCATTCTCCCGTTTGTGTAGTCTATTGAAAATGAGCAAACAACAACTTGCAGATATGCCCAAAAAAGTGATAATTGGGTTGGCTTCACATGAAATTGCATTAGTATGGGATAAGCTACCTACACATCTTCAGAACGATGTCGATATAATAAAATATCAATACTGTACAGAACATTACCTTAACGATCATGAAGGCAGTTTTGATGCTAATGACGGTCCAATACCTCGAAAAATGTTTTGCTGCTATTGTAAGGTAAACGATGTAAATGTGGCATCCAATAACAATGTAAATATATTACCATCAAGTTCAAAGAAGAGGAAATTATACCATTATTGCTGTAATCCACAATAAATTGGGTAACGCAATTTAATTACATCAGTCATGTCGTACACGTTCACACTAACGAGCCGCTTAAGTGTGCTAAGTGTCAACTTTAATCCACCCATTGAACTGGATAGGAGCAGTCGTCATGGGTTAGGCTTAATTGGATTCTACTCTTACAACTCCATATTCAATGTGGATGAAACAAATAACATCTTCCAATATAAGGTTAGTGCTAAAGATACATTCACTACTGTTCACATACCTCTGGGGGCTTATGAAATTGATGAAATCTATGCAGCAATGTTGAAAGCTATGAATATTGATGGAAAGGATTACACGCAAATATTCACTTTACGAGCAAACAACAACACCCTAAAGTGCGAGATTTTGTCAAAGTATGAAATAGATTTTAAACAACCAAATTCCATAGGAAGTCTGTTGGGATTTGGACCAATATATTTACAACCAAATAAAAATTATGAATCAACACAGCCTGTTGATATTATGAAAGTAAGGATGATACGTGTAGATTGCAATATTATTTCTGGAGCTTATCTGAATGCGGAAGAGTCACACACTCTCTTTGAATTTGATATAGATGTTGAGCCTGGCTACAAACTTACTAGAAAACCTACAAATATGATATATTTACCTGTTAGACCTAAATGGTGTCAGTTAATAGATAACATCACGCTACGTGTACTGGACGACAACGGTGATTTGATCAATTTTCGAGGTGAGAAAATTATTGTAAGGCTAGAATTGAAGAAAGTTTGATATCACCAACCAAATGGGCTTTCGATATAAACAGCGACAGCAAGTACATCACCATCAATATGATACTGTAGCGAACAATAGTGTGGATAAAAAGAAAGGGAGATGTGGAAAGCAATTCATTCAAAGTCTATACCTTAAACAGTTAGGACATAGATTGTCAGCTGAGGATCAAGCCTTTTTAAAACATATTGGATTAAAACTGCGAAAATATTTGCCATAATAATGGTGGCGGCTGCAACTAGTGAAAAACTTGAGGTGTTTGATGAACCTGTGTTGGATCATTCCCTAGTTAGCCTACATGAGCATACATATAAACCATATGGTTCCCCATATTACAGAAACTCTGATGAAATACGTATTCCCATCAATTTTCAAGATGTTATACTCGACATTTCAGAAAGTTATATATACATAGAAGGAAAATTTACCCCTAGTGATGCCACAAAGCGTTGCTATTTATCCAATAATGCACTAGCATTTCTCTTTGAAGAGATACGTCTGGAAATGGGTGGTGAACAAGTAGCAGTAGTTAGAAGACCTGGTATTACTACAACAATGAAAACTATGGTGTCGTGTGGGCAAACGCATGCACGCTCATTAATAACAACAGGTTGGGGTCTCAGTCAAAATAGACAAGATATTTTAGATACCACCAGTCACGTGCTCAGTGGCAAACTACCCCTTAAGTTCCTTATGGGTTTTGCAGAAGATTATACCAAAGGCATTCTGAATGTGAAGCAAGAATTAATTATGATAATTGCACGCTCATTTAAAGACTCCTATATCGGTGAAGTTGATGCGGAGCTGGAAATAAGCAAAATTGAGTGGAAAATAAGACATATTGTACCTGAAGATCGACAAAAGTTAAAATTATTGAATCGAATTAATAAAAGTGGTAATAATGCCAAGGTTAATATGGTCTACCGTGCATGGGATTTTTATGAGCTTCCCTGTCTACGTGATACTGCCTATGACATATGGGCTCTTAAACTCTCCACCCGTCTTGAAAGTCCACTTTTCATTCTTCTTGGTTTTCAAGACACTGATCAGGCCAATGATAGAACAAATGATGTTACACAGTTCAAACACGCAGACATAAATAATATTCGACTATTTCTAAACTCTGAAGTATATCCATACGAACGTTGGAATTTAGATTTCGATAAGAAGCTCGATTCTGCAGCATATTATGCTTATGAGAACTTCCAACGTAGTTAGTATGATAAAGATATGAGCGAACCCATGATGGATCTTGGGGAATTCAGGAAGAATCCTTTGTTTGTCATTGATTGTTCACACCAACCTGTTGCAGTGAAATCATCTACAGTCGACATAAAAATAGAATTTGAAACACGAAAAACGAAATTTCCCGAACAAACTCGAGTGTATGCACTTATACTTCATGATACATATTTAAGTTATAATGCATTAGATGGCTCGGTTCAGAATGGCTTTCTTGATGTCTAGTAAAAATATTTTATCAACAATAATCACGATGCACTTGCAAATGTTTATTTTCCCAAAATGTAATTGTGTATTTAACATAAAACTGTTTTAATTATACTATGGTGTTTTTTAGTTGTGTAATAAAAATAGGGAATAAAATTAATGTAATCTTTTAATGTGTATTTCATTTATTTAACCTTATAATATAATATAAAATATACCATCATAACTACATAATACATACAATATTTGATGTAATAAATATGGCAATAAAAATAAAAGAACATTATTTATGTATCTACATTAGCTTCTTTGTCAGATTGGTTGATATTTTTCAATAATATTCTTAGTTAGGTACTCCACTATCTCGTATAGAAAATGTTTTAAAACTATGACAATATCTATCTTTGATAAGCATTTAATATATTGCCACCCTTGTTAACGGCATTGAATGACTTCTTTATAGTAGGCAGTTCTAAACCTTCTGTCCTATTCCATTTACACTCTCACCTGTTATTTTTAAGTTTAAAATTTCAGGTAATTGTGTGGCTTTGTTTTGTAAAAATCGACATATCTTTTGTTTAGATAAGAGATGGCTAATCTTTTGTGCAATATATTTGTCCTTAGAAAATGAATGCATTTCGACTAGAAATTAAATACCAAATTGTATTATTGACGGTTTTAAGTCGACCGCCCTAATGGCATACCCTCGATTTCAGGTAGGTACCGTTCGCGTGAGCCACCCGGCCTACGTACCTGTGTCCTTTATTCAAACCTATTGTCTGTCGAACAAATGGGAGCTATAAATTTAACCAACTATTTTGTTTCGAGATATGCGACAGTAAAAACTAAAAGCTGATTTAATCTTTGATCATTAGAAAATAAATGCGATGTCGCTTGTTCTTTTATCCCTAGAAAATAAATGCATTTCGATGTCAAATTTATTGCAATATTTCGACACCTACTTTATAGAATTCTAACAATGAATTTGTAGGTACTCAAACTGTTGTGTGACACTAACTTGATGCAATTACATCAGACTAATTACTTTATTTGCGTATTGCATGCGACACTAATTAATATACAATTACACTATACCTACACTAATGTGTATACCGAGACGTAATGCTAATATACCAGATCCCTTGTTAGCGATATTGAATGACATATATTTTTGACAATTAAGAGCGCATAATTTAGCAATTGATGCACTAATTAATATACAATTGTACCAATTCAATTAGATATATTGCAATTATACTAGTTTAATTGCAATAATCCAATTACTTTCATTTCTCGCAACAATTGGGTTTTTTAATTAACCCCCTCCAGACTATATAAAATAGTGTAATTAACGCGCAAATAGTCTAATTACACATTTACAAATTACTAATTACGCAATTACATTACAGCGCAATAATTCAATTACTTTCATTTCTCAGCGCAATAATCCAATTACTTTCATTTCTCGCGACAATTGGGTTTTAATTATCCCCCCCCCCTCCAGACTAATTACATTTATTAGATATATTGCAATTATACTAGTCTAATTACAGCGAAATAATCCAATTACACAATTACAAATTACTAATTACGCAATTACAAATTACTAATTACGCAATTACAAATTACCTCCCAATCTAATTATTCTAATTACATTTATTGCAATTACAAATTACCTCCCTCCACTATAATTATCCTATTTGCCCCCCACCCCAGAAAAAGTGGTGGGGGGAGCAAAAGTGGTGGGGGGATACCCGGGTCCGCTATTACCTATCTACTGCAGAATGTCTTTAACTTATAGTCCAGTGATTGTGGTGTCATTATTTCTTTTATAACTTTTATAACCTGTTCCACACATGTGCAACTTTTATTTAATCTCATTTTATCGTAAGTACTAAACACTTTGTATAATTTTTAACATCACTAATGGATGTAAAAATCATTGTAGCGTTCCTGATGAAGAGACAATAAAGCCTCGAAAGCTCGAACAGAAATAAAGAGTATTCTTTAGTTTTTGGCCTAAGACACCCAACTAAACATTTAAGTTTTAATATATATATACAGGGTGTTTCAGTTAAAAGTCCCCGGGCCATTATCTCGAAAAATAATAATGATATTTTATTCTTGTAAATGGAGGATGATAGATACCAAAGGAGGCTTTAAATAACTGTAGTTAAAATTTTTCCTCTACGGTTCACAGAGATGGCGCTGCGATGCAAAATTATTTTTCGATGGCTGGAACCTTGAAACATGATTCATGTGATTAAGGGATAATTTATGAATAATTTTGATGGTATAGAAAATTGCGAAAAAACCAGCCCTTTTGGAGTTATTGAATTTTTTTAGATAAGATAATAAAGGAAATACTAATTTTATGATGAGCTAAATTAAACTTTTGAGATATTAGTTGGCCGTGAAATTAAATTTTAATTTTGACAGTTATTTAACAAAAGCTTGTAGTGCATTTCAATCAAAGTTTTAAGCTGTTTATTTAGAAGTTATACATTACAAATGGTTCGATACACCAATTGTTTATACTTGTTATCAAATTATTAAGTTTAATTTAGTGCATCATAAAATTAGTGAGTATTTCCTTTATTATCTTACCTATTTCAGGTTTTAGGCACATTTTTATTAGAAGAGATAAAAAAAAAACTTTGAAATATGTAATAACATACAGATTATTGTATTTAAAATTTAGCAGGGTCTTATTAGTTCCAGCTTAACCGGAAGTGCTACACACGTTTTTGTATTTTGTATTAGTGCATCAGAGCACTTTCCTTAAGTGAAAAAAGTTTCAAGTAACCGACAGTCTAGAACTGTTAATAAAAAAGTTACAGAAGACATTTACAAATATGGGTAAAAATCTTAAGGTAAATAAAAATTTTAAGTATAATACAACTTCTACGGTGAATTCTTTGGTATTACTACCCACAGATAATTTTGAAATTCAACATATCATAAATGATCTAAAAAATTAAAAATCGCCAGAAGTGGACCAGTTGTTGGCAGAGATGTTAAAACCAATTTCACAATATATTTTAAGTCCGTTAGTATATATTATAAATGAATGTATGAGATTCGGATACTTAAAGATTCGTTAATAATACCAATATTTAAAAAAGGTGATACTAGCATAGCAAGAAATTACAGACCAATCTCACTAATTACAAATTTCAGTAAAATATTCGAAAAAGTAATAAAAACTAGATTAGTATCTTACCTCAACAAGTATCATTTACTTTCGAAAAAACAATATGGATTTAAAGAAAACGTTTCAACCCAGGATGCAATACTAGACTTAACATCGAATATATATTCTTCTCTAGATAAAAGTACACCATGCCTATGTGTATTCATTGACCTTGCGAAAGCATTTGACACCGTCAGCCATTCTCTACTCTTAAAATCACTGGAGAATATTGGGATTAGACAAGAATGTTTAGGTCTGTTCAAAAATTACATATCTAGTAGGAAACAGTGTGTGAGAGTAGGAGATGTTTGCGGTGACAAATTAACCATTGAATACGGCATTCCACAAGGTACGGTTCTGGGACCTGTACTTTTTTCCATATACATTAACGATCTATTTTCTTTAACAAATAGAGGTCATATTGTTGGTTTTGCAGACGATACTGCTATCTTCTATAAAGCCGACACATGAAACGAGCTAAAGAAGTTAGTAGAAAGTGACTTATCGATCATTAAAAATTGGTTTGATTGCAAACTATTAACAGTTAATCTAGAGAAAACTAACTACATACCCTTTAGTTGTAACATATCAAATCGACCACTCTTTGAATCAATTTATATTGAAGTCCAGGGTAACATTCATAACATATTACCTGAAACAAAAGTAAAATACCTCGGGTTGTTTATTGATAGGTATTTAAGATGGGATTTTCACATAAAATACGTCATAAAGAAGCTCCAAACAATCTTGTATCAATTTAGATTCTTATGTAACATTCTTGATTATAACCACCTAAAAACAATATATCATGCTTTAGTCGAGAGCCATTTAAATTATGGTATTCTTGCTTGGGGGTCAGCAGCCAAGATACATATTAAATCACTTGAAATCTTGCAAAAAAGATTTTTCTAACTCATGTTTAAAGGAAAAGTAACTTACCCTACAGAACTTGTCTACACTGACTCAAAAACTTTTGATTTAAGACAATTATATTATTATAATATAAACATTTACTACCATAAAAAAGCCATATCTTCTCCAAAATCATGATTATAATATACGGAATAAGAATCAGTATATAACCCCACATATGACTAAAACCATTGGGCAAAGATCATACCAATTCTTGGCGCCAAGATTATATAACACAGTTCCAAATCTCGAGAAAATTACTAATATTTTTTCATTAAAGAGACATTTGAGAAAATATATTTTATCGATACCTAGAGAGACAATTCATGATCAGATCGAAATGAAAAATACCTAAACAAATGAGATATCTGTCAAAATTGCCAAAAAAAAAAAAATAAAAAAAAAAATAAATAAATAAATAAATGAAAAATCCTGAGGGCAGGTACGCTACCATCTCGACCATCAGTCATATAATATATATTTATGTATTAATAATTTCTTCTTTTAATGCATTCTAGTGGTAATTAAGTAATTGTGGCAGGTACGCTACCATCTCGACCATCAGTCATATAATATATATTTATGTATTAATTATTTCTTCTTTATTGCATTCTAGTGGTAATTAAGTAATTGTGTTGCCCATCTAGTTAACGAGCCCCGCGTTGTGCGACGGTTTGACCATTCGGCTGAGGCCAAAGAAGAGTAAACGAACCCTGTCTGGGCAGGCGTCTGAGGTGAATTGTGTATTGTGCATAGTGTCTTTATAGTGTTGTAACTTTAGTTCAGGAAATTTCGAAACCTGTATACGAGGAAGAATTCATTGTCGACGGCTACCGTTAATCTATCGATAGGGGATATCGATATATTAAAAGCTTGTCCCGACCTGCGTTGAATTCAACGGCCACAAGCTGGTTCAGAGGTTGCGATAGCGGCTGCTTGACTTAATACGAATACGGTCGTTCCCTCCAACTATTCTTGATTCACAAGCGGACGGTTAACTGAATCGTTGGCACAGCCTTAATAATTTAGTTATTAAACGTTGATAGATACACCCTGTAGCCTCTGTTAGTATTTAAGTCCTGTTTTAGTTAAGTTAATATTAAGTTGTAAAAGCTGCTGGTAACCAAGCATGATTCATTTTCGATAATCCCTGGTATAACTAAAAATTCGCGAATTATTTTAAACAATTACCGAGTCGGAAGTAAAAATCA
This sequence comes from Rhagium mordax, assembly GCA_963680705.1. Lineage (NCBI taxonomy): Eukaryota > Metazoa > Arthropoda > Insecta > Coleoptera > Cerambycidae > Rhagium > Rhagium mordax. The sequence goes on from OY796661.1 coordinate 53,778,257, forward strand.
TTATGTACTAAAACTGATTAAAGTATTAATCCGTGTCTGTTTTAATTCGTTTCTTTTTGCAAGACAGTCTAAAAATTGCAAGCAACCCATTTCCGGTTATTCATGCTTCGAGCAACTGTTACCAATTGCATAATACGCTCGAACTTGCTAAGTAACGTCTGTAGTACGACCCATACGTTTCAATTCAATTCACCGCTTTAACGCGCATCCGAGATACGTCATGAAAGCAAGGAATAAAAGTCGCAAGGAGCATCCAAAAACTCTCTCTCTGATCCAGCAGTCAAACTGTCAACCTGTACGCAACCAGCACAGCCGTCTGTAAAATAATCGCCTCTTCGATTATTAATTTCTCTGAAAATTTCGGTAAGAATACATCGTGGTCCGTTACTATCCGTCCGTACCGCCTTCTGTCAAGTATAGATTCGGAATTATATCATTCGTAAGTACCGCAGTAAAATACTACTAAATCAAACCAGAGCTAATTCATTTCGCCGTTTGATTTTGTTCTGTAAAATATTCACCTACTGAGTTGACCTTCCCGTTGGGTAGTTAGCCTAGTACCAGTGAATAAACCGAGAACTTATCATACGCCGGAGGGGTGCATTTCCCGGTTGGGTGGCTCCTTTTTGCCAGTGTATGCTATAAGTTGAGTTTCTTTACATATTCCTTATTAAAATACCTCTACGTTTGTGGCAGTAGTTCTCCGTAATTCTTATTCAGAAAAGCCTACCTATAGGAAGAGAATATCTATAGCTGATTCCAGTGTCCGTCCTTAGGGCAGCCGCTTGCTCGCCGTTGACCGAAAACTAATATCATTCATCAGTTCGATATATTTAACAAATCTTGTAATTATAACATTTATTTTAGTTTCTATCGAAAATCAAATCTTTAATATTATCCGCGCTTATCTTAAGTGCTTACTGTATAATTGTCGAGGAATACACAAATTTGTAAGTTATACGAAAGTTTCCAAGTTATTATTTCTGGTATTTATTTCTAATTAATCCGTATGAGAAATTGTCCAGTCCAATTGACAAGACAATCATCTTTCGACGCTCTGGCCAAAAAACCGTATATTCACTGTCAGGTACCCCGCTAGCGTTCTCAACCCGATGAGCCAGAAAGTGCTGTTCCTTGCACCCCCTTGCGGCAGGTCTAAAAAGATTTTAAGGGTTCTATTGAAAAGGTTATTTTGAGACTACACTCCAAATTTCATTGAAATCGATCAAGTACTTATCGAGATATCTCAAAAAAACTGGTTTCCCAACGTCCCATTTATGGGCCCGTACGGGCCTTAAAAATCGAAATTGACCAAAACGAAAATACACGTGTCTCTTTATTTTAAGACCTCTATCTGTGATTACTTTTTTGCACCATAATTCTAAATCACCCTGTATAGTTTATATATTTTTTGTTCTCTATGTATGTTTGTAAAACTTGTAATTGTTGTATGTTAAATTATTTATACGTAATTGAAAAATGGTTGTTATACATGCAAAGTATTGTAAATTCTCTTTTATTTCTCTTTGACTTGTCTTATCTATGTATATAGTGCGCAAGACCAATAAAGATTATTATTATTATTATTATTAAAATATTGCCACAAGACCAGTCATGATGATGAAACAAACCGTTTGTAAATTCGGCATTTCAACAAAATTCCAGCAGTTATTAAAAATTGCTCAAAATACGTCTGCCTTGACATTTATGATCATGCTTCTGACAGAGAATCGTTTAGCTGAAAGCTTTAGCTGTCGAACGAATCCAAAAAGTTGAAAATCGCTGAAAAAATAAAAAAGTTATAAGGTAAAATGAAAATTCCGGTTTATTTTGAACCACCCGATATACAGGGTGGTTCAGAATTTACCGATTAAACTTCGGCAACTAATAGAGTACGTTAAAATTGTAACACTTTTCTTTGCTATAATTTATAGCTATATATACATATATATATAATTGTTTTTTTTTTTTTTTTTTTTTTAGTAAAACAAACTAATAAATCCTAACATCTTTAATTGAAGAAACAATAAAATGCTGGCTAGCAGCATGGGGAATTTACACTGGTTGAATAACTAACAAATGACTTTATTATATTTTAAACAAAGTTTGATTTGCAATAAGTTTGCACAACATTAACGAAATCTACACTAAAAATATAATTTGATGGGCGCCACCTCTCTTTTCTAAGGAATGAATCAATAACAGTAACTTTGTAAGCAACTCAGAAAAGGGAGGAAAAGTTTTGTTGCAACAAAGAGCTTCAAAATAACTTAAGATTAATAATGTGGTCCATTACAATTTTTATAACAATTATGTAACAAAATAAATGTCGCTTTGCATTAGATTGCAACACTATAACACGAAACACTACTAAATTAAGTAGTCCTGGCGTGATCTTTAGAACTCCAAATTCATAAATATAACAAATCGGCTAAATCATCATAATTCTACAGGAAATAGCATCTCCAACAATACAGCCTTAAAAAGGAATGTTCTTACCCTTATCCTTAACACATTGTTTGTTTGGAATATACATATACATGTAAATATATTAGGGTTCAAATCTTCACTTAAAGGTGATTCTCACAGCAACTTCATAAGATCTTAAGCTTATTACCATTAATTATTCAACAAATTTTGTTACTTCAGTAAAAACTCTCTATCTTTTTCTGACAGCTGTCATCCATCTTTTTTTTTTAAATCCTTGATCTACATGACCAATATTACTAACAAATTATTAATTATTTAAATACCTTCCAAAACTCTATCAAAATCAAACCGTTACACTCCCCCTCTCCTACAATAGAAGGGGTTCCTAACCCGACATAGAAGTTAAACGTATGAAGGTAAGGTAAGCATAGTAGTATGGATAACATAGCGTGGCATGAAGTAAGAACAAGATACGATAGATAGATATGATACTAGCAAAATTAAACACATTAGGCATAAAACTTGAACCCATACAACTGTTTATAGGACGGTACAACTATATACATAATATAACGATAAACTAGAGCTAATCTGTATCATTCTCAAACTCACAAGAATTTTCCTTAAGATCTTTAATGTGCCATCGTCCTAACGCCTGGTCATTCAAATCAGACAATTCGTAAACTAGCGGAGAAATAACTTTGGTCACTTTACACGCAACATATTTTGGAGCTAATTTCTTTGAAAAGAATTTCGAAGCATCCGACTGATAATAAGTTCTCTTCCACACAATGTCGCCAAGAGAAAAATGTAAAGGACGTTTACGCAAGTTATATTGTCGAGCATTCGTTTCGTAAGCTCGATGAAGTCGTTGTTTAACTTCCTCATATAATTCAGGCAAAAGAGATAATTCTTTTGCCCAGAACAGATTACTTTTAACTGAAAAGTTATTCTCATTTAACTCCGTTGAATAAAAATCACCTGATACGGGAACATGTCTCCCAAAGACAAGGTAGGCTGGAGACACTTGAGTGGTATCATGCTTGGCCAGTCTTAAGGCTTGGGCAATTTCTGCAAGATTCTCATCCCAAACCCTATGATTATCCTTGATATAGGATGAAATTGCGGTAACTAAAACACGATTAACTCTCTCAGTTGGGTTGACCTGCGGATGATACCTAGCATTAAACCAAATTTTTGGAATTCTCACTTGTTGCAGATATTTTAGTAGATCATTAGAACGGAATTGAGACCCATTGTCAAAAATGACGATTTCAGGAACACCAAAGATAAGGAATACTTGTTCTTTCAAAAATTTAATGATAGGGGCAGTAATAGCTCGCCGCAATGGTTGAACTAATACAAATTTGGTGAAGTGATCTGTAACTACCAATACATATTGATTTCCCTTTTTACTTTTTGGGAATGGACCTAACAAGTCCATAGAAATGGCTTGAAAGGGAAAACTGACAACTTTTTCTTTCCCCATTAAACCAGGGCGAGCTAAGTTATCAACTTTTTGGGCAGAACAGACTTTACAATTTCTAACATATCGACTGACAGATTGCTTCAATTTTGGCCAATAATAAAAGTCTATAATTCTAGACATTGTTTTAGATACACCTAAATGAGCGGAAGTGGTATCATCGTGCATTTGTTGCAAAATTTGATCTCTATTAGGTGTGGGAACTATCAATTTCCAATCAGGAATATTGGAGGTAGTAGGTAATGGCGAGGGGAGATGCTTATAAAGAAGACTGTTCTCAACCTTAAAGTCAGGATATTGGTCGGGACGTTCCGAGACAGAGCTTACTATGTCAAGATACCACTCATCGGGCTTCCAATCTTGCAGGGAAATAGAGCTAATGCAACGGGAGAGGGCATCTGGAACTACATTTTGGGTACCAGGACGATGCTGTACATCGAAAGAGAACTGAGATAAACGTAGGCACCACCTAGACAAACGTCCAGTGGGCTCTCGCAAACGATGTAACCAGGTAAGGGAAGAGCAATCGGTAATAACAGTGAAATGCGACCCCTCAATATACCCGCGGAACTTCTCGATCCCAAAAATTACTCCAATTAGTTCACGCTCCGTGGATGAATATTTTCGTTCGGCAGCTGTGAGAGTACGACTAGCAAATGCAATCGGATGCTCCTTTCCTTCAAATTTTTGAAAAAGAGTAACTCCAACACCAACATCCGATGCATCCGTCTGAACGAAGAAAGGTTCATTAAAATTAGGAGCGGCAAGAACCGGAGCAGTAGTGATACGTAACTTAATCTTCTGAAAAGCAATATCTGCTTCTGATGTCCATACAATAGGTTGACCTTTCTTTCTACCGTGTAAAAGAGAAGTAATCGGAGCAGCTACCGTAGAGAAATCCTTGATAAAACGTCGATAATAAGAGACGAGGCCAATTAAGCGCTTTATTTCAGTAGTGTTAGTAGGGGTAGGATAGTTTGCAATGGCGGAAACTTTATCAGGATCTGTGCGAAGCCCTTGTTGATCCACAATAAAACCAAGGAAAGATAAGGACGAACGACAAAATTCACATTTACTTAAGTTAATACTGAAGCCGGCGGCAAATAACCTATCACGAATCATATTAAGAGTAGCTATATGATCCTCAAATGTAGGCGAGGCAATTATGACATCATCAAGATAAACAAAGACATCATGATTAAGTAAATCAGGTCCCAAAATACGTTCCATAGTACGCTGCAATATTTGAGGGCTGTTAGATAACCCAAATGGTAGGACGACAAATTCAAACAAACCCATACCCGGTACACAAAAGGCAGTTTTCTCACAGGATGACTTTTCCAGGGGAATTTGCCAAAAAGCCTTACGTAAGTCGATAGAGGTAAGATATTTCGCATCACGGAGGCGGTTTAAAATGGAATCAATATGAGGAAGAGGGTATGAATCTTTAACAGTCACAGCATTCAGCTTTCGACCATCAAAACAGGCACGTAGCTCACCATTCTTTTTAGTCACTAACAAGATTGGAGAAGACCAAGGAGAATGGGAGGGTTGAATGACTCCCAATTGAAGCATGTCATTTACTTCTCGATGAAGGTGTTGCTGCATAGCTGGTGATAGCATATATTGCCGTTGTTTAAAAGGGCGAGTATCTCCCGTGTCAATATAATGTTCAACCAAAGTGGTTCGGCCCAAATTATCTGAAACCAAATCTTTAAAACCGGATATAGTTTCCTCAAGAACTAAGGCCTGAACAGGGGAGAGAGTATGACGAGAGTGGATATAATTCACAGCAGACACCTCATTTGACTCGGCAAAGGACCATGTATTCAACAAAAAATTAAAACAAATATTAAATGTTGCCCCAAAATCAATTCCTAAAATAAAGGACTGGGTTATAGACGGGACAACCAAACATTTCATATATTTGGTTACATCTTGGATCGAAAAAGGTAAGATAATTTCTCCAGAAACAGATTGGGCAACTCCATCTGCAGTTGAAACGTGATAAGCTAATGGCTTGACTTCATATGGAATAGCGTGAGAATCTAAAAAATTTAACCCGGGACCACCTACTATGGTATGAGAGGCTCCGCTATCCAATAGGCACATAGCAGGCACGGAATGAATGAATACCTCAAGGTAAGGCCGAGAATCACCAGGTGCCACACTACAGATCGGGGCTAATACAGGAGTAGTGTAAAATTTCCGAACCTTGCTCAACCATTCCGTCCATTCATGGGTAGTTGGTTCATGAGATTCTGAGCATTTGGAGAGGTCTAAAGAAGACAAACAAATACTAGGTAAATGATAAAATTCAGATACAGTCTTCAACCATGTTTCCCAGTCAGAAGAAAGAGAACTCTTCAGAATGGTACAAGCAATGGGGGTCGAGGTTGGAGACATAATTGGATCAGCCATACAGACTTTAGCCGCAGTGGCCAAAGGGCTACAAAATTCATGAACCTGTCGAAGCCAATAATCCCACTCCACAGCGGTGGGCATAAAGGTACCATTAAGTTTCATAGAGTGAGAAGATATTGAATCAGACAAAATTTCTATACGTGTTTTAGGGAAGCGACAAACCATAATTTCTAATTTTAGATCATTAAAACATTGAAATAACATAGACTTAACTGTCGACCAGTTTAACCCATCCAGGCCACATCCCAAAGTAGGGATGGCTAATTTCTTAACTCCATGTTCAATCACCTGTTTACGTAATTTAAGTAAACAAATCCGCAATGACTCATACGTAGGCTTATCATTAAATTTATTCTTGGTGATAAGATAATAAATATAACGCTGATTATCCTCCAGGACAGCCAGACCACCAACGGAATGGCCTTGTCTCAGAAGGATATCCCGAGAACCGAACCTACGTTTGAACTCAATAGCTATACCTCTGTTCATTTTTATATCAGCGGATATACAATGAGCCAAAGAAAATTCCTTTGGGACCAGAAAGATATCTTGATAAACCTCAGATAATTCGAAGGACACAGAGGATGGAACTATTGTTCGATATCTAAGTTTACTTCCGCAATATTGGGCTTCGTCTCTCGTTGCCGAGGCACGAATGTAGTCTGGCGGGGTTTTGGAACATTTTGAGTGGGTAGCTCCGACGGAACAGACATAAGAGGCTGGGTCACACGCTGGGAAGAGGGCATCGCACGAGTTTGCCGAGACGGAAATTCGATCTGAAATGGGCGAGCGACGCCCGCTGACGAGTTTTTTGAATTACATTTAACACAAGAGGAACTATAAACACCTTTAGAGCCACATCTGTAACAGAAAAGAGATTTTGGGGATGAGCATTCACGATGCGAATGACCAGTAGCATGACAGTTCCAACAACTACGGGGAGTAATAGGGGTCGAAATAACTGCAATATTATCAGAGATCTCTGGTTGTAAGGAAAGGCATGCCAAGTCAGGTTCTAAAAGGTCACCTGTTTTTGATGGTGGAGGATGGTAACACTCATTACGAACTTTTAATTCTTGAACAGCTCTACATTTGTCTTTTAAAATGCTTAAAGACGGGGTTTCGATTAGTACCAGTCTTTCGGCAAAATACGGATTTAAATTTCGGCGAATCCGCTTAATTATTTCATATTCGGATGGAGTAGCTGATAACCGCCGAAATAGAGCCTCCATAGATATAATATAAAACAGAACGCTTTCAGACGGACCCTGTGTTCGTGCACGTATTTCTGCTAAAAGGTCATCCTCATAATCTACAGGCAGAAAATCTCTTTTTAGATTAACTACTAAATCAGACCATGATTTGATATTATGTTTGATATTTCGATACCATAAAAGAGCAGGGCCTGAAAACAAATCTGTAGCCGAGATAAACAGCTCATCTTGATTTACTCGTCGAGCTTCACAAAGCTCTGCAATTTTCTCCAGAAATCCCATGACTCCCTCTTTATCTGAAAGTCCAGAAAACTTAATACCCCATTTACAAACTGGTATAGACTTAGGAACGCTAGGACTGGCGAACGCCTTTAACACGGATGTAGAACTAGAAGTGGATGAGGCCAAACGACGTTTCTCTGAATTACTATCCCCATGTTCGATTAACATTCCCGTTAACAGCAAAATATCTGATTCAATGTCATGCCTCCTTAATTTTTGACCTTCGCCTTCTGGTAGAAGGAGAGTACACCTACGTTCCAAATGACATATTCTAGACTCAATACGCCTAATTTCCAAAGCACTCAACGGTGCTACATCCTTGTACAGTATTTCCTTTAAATCCTTTAAAGTAACATTCATTTCGGCCATCTCTGTGTCAAAAGACTGCGATTCTATATTTGGAAAACTATAACCTTGACGTTCCTTCGCTAGAACGGCTCGAAATTGCGTTCTCCGAAGAGTTTGTGTATCCTGTGGTTTTATGCCTCGAGAACATAACTCGAAACACAGTTCGGGGGATTTTAGATCGTTCGGGTCCATTCTTAATAAAACGTAATCAAAGATTCTTCAAGAAAAAAAACGGTCAAGAAAAAATAGCCTACTTACAAGTAATAATGATCCAAAACAATTATATCAAACATAAACTTCAAGCAATAAATACATTGCAGCAAATTCCAGCATGATATATTCAGATTAACTCTATTTAATAATTAATTAACACCTCAATTAAAACAAACACGTTTTTTATGAAACAAACAATTCGTAGTGGGTTAAGTAGACACACAAGAGTTCATAAAGTATATTATTCCTATCTATCGCACTATAATCTTTTTTATAAAATGAAAAATTTTGATAACGCTTACCTGAATCCTTAATTATTTAAATACAATTAGCCAAATTACCCACGAGCAAATAATACTTACGTTTATTATTCACCTAACACGGTTGAGAGTGACAGAGTTCCAGCAAAGTCAATTCTATAAATGAGAATTTCAAGACACCATGCAAATTACAAATTATTGACCAAAAATAACTTGTCACACATTTACGAACAGATAAATCTAAACAAATATATGATAAAATGAATTAGGTACCTTACTCATGTGAATAATTTCTAAAGCTTTGTTAGTCCTTCAACCAATTTCAATTCTAAATCGGCCCCACGTTGGGCGCCAATTGTAACACTTTTCTTTGCTATAATTTATAGCTATATATACATATATATATAATTGTTTTTTTTTTTTTTTTTTTTTTAGTAAAACAAACTAATAAATCCTAACATCTTTAATTGAAGAAACAATAAAATGCTGGCTAGCAGCATGGGGAATTTACACTGGTTGAATAACTAACAAATGACTTTATTATATTTTAAACAAAGTTTGATTTGCAATAAGTTTGCACAACATTAACGAAATCTACACTAAAAATATAATTTGATGGGCGCCACCTCTCTTTTCTAAGGAATGAATCAATAACAGTAACTTTGTAAGCAACTCAGAAAAGGGAGGAAAAGTTTTGTTGCAACAAAGAGCTTCAAAATAACTTAAGATTAATAATGTGGTCCATTACAATTTTTATAACAATTATGTAACAAAATAAATGTCGCTTTGCATTAGATTGCAACACTATAACACGAAACACTACTAAATTAAGTAGTCCTGGCGTGATCTTTAGAACTCCAAATTCATAAATATAACAAATCGGCTAAATCATCATAATTCTACAGGAAATAGCATCTCCAACAATACAGCCTTAAAAAGGAATGTTCTTACCCTTATCCTTAACACATTGTTTGTTTGGAATATACATATACATGTAAATATATTAGGGTTCAAATCTTCACTTAAAGGTGATTCTCACAGCAACTTCATAAGATCTTAAGCTTATTACCATTAATTATTCAACAAATTTTGTTACTTCAGTAAAAACTCTCTATCTTTTTCTGACAGCTGTCATCCATCTTTTTTTTTAAATCCTTGATCTACATGACCAATATTACTAACAAATTATTAATTATTTAAATACCTTCCAAAACTCTATCAAAATCAAACCGTTACAAAATGGACTTTCTTTAATAAACTTATATCTAAAACCGCATAGTTTTTGAGATACTCCGCCACTGTATAAATTAGCGAGTCGAATTTTTTTCGGAAAACGTTACTTGTTACTGTTAATTTGTCATGCAAGTTTCGCTAAAATACCTCAACTAATTAAGAACATATTTAAAAAAATATTTTTTTTAAATTAAACTTTGACCCCCTGTATCTCAGAAACTATGCAGTTTTAGATATAAGGTTATTAAAGAAAGTCCATTTATTTTAACGTACTCTATTAGTTCCCGAAGTTTAATCGGTAAATTCTGAACCACCCTGTATATATACAGGGTGTCCACTTTTTCAATGGGATTGTATGGGTAACTTCTAAACCGTAAGAGATCGAAGGTCGGTTAAATTAGAGAAAAGGTTTGCATTTTTAAGCTTGTTAAGGTGCCTTTTTCAGATTTGAAAATTGTTCAATAGTTTCATAGATATCCTGAAAATGGTGCAAATCGCCATTTTCAATTATTGCCAATAACACGTAAATGATAAGGCTTAGAAAAAAATTGGGCGTCGCGGCGCTTACAGTTGAGAGGATAAAAATACAAATTTAATAATTTTAAATAGGCAACTGAGCATCATTCAACTTTCGTTTAAATTTGGTTTCTCTAATTTTATCATTTGTGTGTTATTGGCAATAATTAAAAATGACGATTTGCACTATTTTCAGGATATCTCTGAAACTATTGAACATTTTTAAAGTTTGTAAAGGGCACCTTAACAAGCTTTAAAATGTGCAAATTTTCTCTAATTTAACCTACCTTCTATCTCTTATGGTTTAGGAGTTACCCATACAATCCCATTGAAAAAGTGGACACTCTGTATATGTATATATAGGGTGGTCCGAATTTAAATCGGGAAACTTCGCCAGCGGATACTACATACGTCTAAAAATAATAACTTTTTGTCAAACATATATCGAAAAACGCATGGATTTCAAGATACAAGGTGTTGAAGTTGGCGGAAAAAAATTTTTTTTTTTTTAATATCTCAATAACGATTAAAGATTTTTTATTCAAATTTGATATGCAGGTATAATTAAGGCAAACACACCGGCTAAAATAAAGTTTGTCCAAAATACTACACTGGGTGATTATTTTTTCCTGATCGATTGTGTAAACTACAAGAACTTTTTGTTTGTACGCCACTGGTCAAATTTAATAGAAAAATTTTATTCTACGTTCCTTTTAGAGAAAAAAAGTATTTTTGGCTTTTTTCGAAATTCGTATGGTTTTTGATAAAATTGACATTTTCTACAACCCATAAACGAGGGGACGAAGCAATAATTTTTTTCATCTTACAAAAAATGAAGTAAAGTGAAACTCGCGAGTCCGAAAAAAATACTAAAGAAATTCCAAGTCAGTGGCGTCAAAAAAAAGGAGCGCTGCAGAGAAAATGAGGAAAAAATTTGAAAATGTTTTTCACTACTTACCTCCATTTTCCGTCGACATTTACACCGGCCTGACCTCTACACTGAACAAAAGTATCCAAAAATTTTTTTTTTATCTAAACCAAAAAAAAAGTATGGAACAAGGCTAAAGTAAACCTCGCGAGTCCGAAAAAAATACTAAAAAAATTCCAAGTCAGTGGCGTCGAAAAAAAGGGTAGTACCTTTTTCGGACTCGCGAGGTTCACTTTAGTCTTGTTGCATACTTTTTTTTTTGGTTTAGATAAAAAAGAATTTTTTGGATACTTTTGTTCAGTGTAGAGGTCAGGCAGGGCACCCAAAAAATTTTTCGACCCCCTATGTGTAAACGTCGTCGGAAAATGGAGGTAAGTAGTGAAAAACATTTTCAAATTTTTTCCCCGTTTTCTCTGCAGCGCCCCATTTTTTCGACGCCACTGACTTGGAATTTTTTTAGTATTTTTTTCGGACTCGCGAGTTTCACTTATCGGAGTCGCGTGATGGGTGTAGAGGTTACTGATATCAACTGCTGGCCCTGCCGTCAGGCGCAGGAGTCGCTCATGCATTTATTATCTGCATGTCCGATTTTATACGACTTCGGCTTACATCCAGCGACATAACGCGGCTCTACTAGGTACCTTCTACGGCACTCGTATGAGATAGACCAAACACCGGTGCTGTCTTACATTCCCGGAGATATCGAGTCCGTTGTCGAGAACGAGAAATGCCGGATTTACTGGAACTACTCGTTCCCGACCGTCAGGCTAATTCGAGCCAATAAGCCTGACATGTCCTACTCGACCATCAGACCAAGGTGATGTATGTCATCGAGTTCTCAGCGCCTGCTGAGACAAACACCGCCTTGAAGGAGGAGGAGAAACGGACCAAATACAGAGATCTCCGGTACGAGCTCCAAGTGCTATACCCAGGCTACTCTGTCATGATGGTCGTCCTGATAATCGGTGTACTCGGAGATATGAAGCCACGACACGAGTCTGGAATCTACAGTCACTAACCTTGCGGGATGTGGGGAGTGGCTGTAGATTATTCGCTGGCGCTCTCTCTGTGTGGTGTCGGAGAGACTGTCGGGTAACTGAAAAATAAAATAAATAAATAATAATAATAATAATAATAATAACAAAAATAAGGGGTGCAAATTCGGACCAGCAACCTCCTCGCGGTGCACCCCGGACAGGGAGGGGTAACCCTTTCTGGCAAATGTCGGCCGTGGGTCCTCCGGGCTAACCATCCTGGGGACTCATTTTCCTCTGGTTCCCAATCAATACGGAGGACAGGCCCCTCACAATCGACCCCATTCGGATGGGGGTCAAAGACAGATGGGAGGGGCTATACCGGACGGTCTTAACGACGACGACTTGTAAAATGTACATGGACGCTTTAGGTGGACGAAGGGATTAAGTGATGACCTGCTGACCCGCTACGAGAGCACTGGGCATAGGGGATACATGGCGCAATTACACCGGTTGTGGTGCGATATGCACCCGGAGTATCGCGCCTTCTCTCAACAACATCTGAGAGATCAAGTATCCTTCCTGCGCAGAACAGGTTACGTAAGGGCACCTCGTCAGCGTGAGGAAGTGCCTGCCGCACTTCCACCGCGGCAAATACCAGCTGACGAGGAACATCCTCCTGAGTACACCGATATCGCTTTAAGGACGAGGGTTAACCTTAACACCAGGGTTAACCCAAAGCCACAAGACCTGGCACGAATGGATTCGTTGATTAGTGAGGCGCTTCCAGAAGATGCTAACATCTGGCAGATCAACGGTGTACGCTGCCGCCAAGCAACTCGTCCCACAACAGCGCCTGGCAAGCGCAGTTGATAGGGTCGAGAAAGCTAAGCGGCGCGTACAGAAGATCGAAGCTAAAATTCGATCAGCAAGGCAACACGCTTCTCGAATCCAGAGTGTGGTGGATTATATAGTCGCAGGTAGACCATTTACACCGAAGGTCCGGCGAGTGGCAGCCGGACTGAGACGCCAACACCACACTCTAAATCGCACAGTGCTGCAGACCATCAAGCAGCACTGTCTAGATAGGATTCGAGCGCTTATGGCTATTAAGAAAACTTTGGTCAGGCGAATGCGGAGTTTGGAACAAAACAAATTGTTTCAAACAAACCCGTCTCGTCTGTTCCAAGAAAATCCGCCAACTGTTGATAATGTCGAAGCCTTCTGGAAAGGAATCTACGAAGTCGCGAGTCCATTCGATAATGACACTTCAGCTATAGCACACTTCGAGGCTCTCTGTCGTAGAGTCTTAGAAGAGCCAGACGAAGTGTGCCCGGCAATCAGTACGGAAGAGGTTCAACAAGCACTTGTTGGAACCAAGAACTTCGCTGCCCCGGGTCCAGATGGTATAAACAACTGGTGGTGGAAGAATATTCCTTCCACCCACCGCCATCTGGCCCGAGTTTTCAACTCATGGTTGAACGAGGGGCAGCAAATTCCGGACTAGTTTGTCGAGAGGCGAACTGTGCTAATCCCCAAAAAGGGGGATCTGTCTGACCCAAAAAATTATAGGCCGATTACCTGCCTCAACTCCTGCTACAAGTTATTTACTCGTATCTTGTATACCAGGATGTTGAGGTCTGTTGATCCGGTCTACCAACAGATAAACGAACAGCGTGGTGCCAAGAAGGGCCTGGCAGGTTGCAAGGAAAACCTGCTGATAGACCGCTGTATTACACAGGATTCTGTGCAGTACAAGCGGAATCTGTCAATGGCCTGGATTGATTATCGCAAGGCATTTGATACAACATCCCACGAGCTTTTGTAGTACTTGCTCGGATGTCTTGCGGTACCAGCACCACTAGTGAGATACATCGAACAACTGTTGCCGCTTTGGAGAACTCGCTTCACCATAACATCCGGTGCCGAGCGAGTTTCGACAGAGTTGGTGACATTTAAGAGAGGAGTGTTTCAGGGTGACTCTTTGAGTCCGCTCCTCTTCTGCATCTCACTGCTGCCGCTATCTGTTGGACTCCGCCAAACCCGCGGGTATCAGTGTGGGCCACCCAGCATCCGGAGGCATAAGGTCACCCATCTATTTTATATGGATGACCTTAAACTTTATGCTTCCGGAGAGCGAGAATTTCAAAATGCTCTAAGGGTGGTCGAGGAATACACGCGGGCAATTCGAATGGAGTTTGGGTTGGACAAATGCGTAGTCGTCCAAGAGAGGACGATGCTGGGAATTCCAAGAAGATGCGCAGCTTGCAGACGGAAGCATCCTACAACATCTGGATGCCGGAGAGACCTACACATACCTGGGTGTGAAACAACGCCACATCCAGGATGTAAACCAAATAAAGGATTCTCTCCGTGGCAAGTACAGACACCGACTCCGAAAGATTTGGTCTTCTGAACTTTCGGGGAAGAATAAGGTGTCTGCCACTAATATTCTTGCCGTTCCGATTCTGCTCTACTCCTTCGGAGTTGTTAAATGGCGAGTAGATGATCTGCGTCAATTGGACAGGGATACCCGCAAGATGATGAATATTCTTAGGGATACCCGCAAGATGATGAACATTCATCCTAGATCGTCCGTTCCTCGGGTGTACCTCCCACGTTAACGGGGGGACCGAGGACTCTTGAGTCTGTAGTGTATGCATGGCAGAGTAGCACTATATGCAGCATCCTCAGAAGCTCGGATCCACTCCTACGGTTAGTGAGAGATCACGAAACTGTGGGAGTGGGCGTATTATTGTTTAAGGCAGCAGAGAAGGCCGCAGATGAACTCGGTCTCGTGATCGACTACAGGCGAGGAGGCCGGCGAGGTGGTGATGCAGAATCAGCTACTGAGCTTTCGCCGAATCGTCTGACAGCCCGCATTAAAGCTGCCGAACAAAGCAATCTGTTCAGGCAGCACGTCGATAAACCCCTGCACGGTGTTTTCTATAACAACATAGAAGCATTGGGTTTATCGACAAAGCTGACCTTCGCATTTTTAAGGTCAGCAGGGCTGAAGTCGGAGACCGAGGGATTCATTGTGGCCTGTCAAGATGGTGTAATTAACACCTTGGTCTATCGTGATGGGTGTAGAGGTCCCTGATATCAACTGCAGGACCTGCCGTCAGGCGCCGGAGTCGCTCATGCTTTTATTATCTGCATGTCCGATATAAGCGACTTCGGCCTACATCCACCGACATAACGCGGCTTTACGAGTGCTATCCTACCATCTACGGCACTCGTACTAAATAGACCAAACACCAGTGCTGCCTTACATTCCCGGAGATATCGAGTCCGTTGTCGAGAACGAGAAATTCCGGATTTACTGGAACTACTCGTTCCCGACCGTCAGGCTAATTCGAGCCAATAAGCCTGACGTAGTCCACCTCGACCATCAGACCAAGGCAAAGTGATGTATGTCATCGAGTTCTTAGCGCCTGCTGAGACAAACATCGCCTTGATGGAGAATGAGAAACGGACCAAATACAGAGATCTCCGGTGCGAGCTCCAAGTGCTATACCCAGGCCACTCTGTCAAGATGGTCGTCCTGATAATCCGTGTACTCGGAGGTATGAAGCCCCCGCTGCTCTCCGCCTTGAAGACCATGCCTGCCTGTCAAAAATCGGCAGAGTGGTTGGCTGGTCAAATGCAGAAAGCGGTCTTCCTGGGTTCCCTTCGTCTACTTAGGGCACACGAGTCTGGAATCTACAGTCACTATCCCTGCGAGATGTGGGGAGTGGCTGTAGATTATTCGCTGGCGCTCTCTCCGTCTGGTGTCGGAGGCCACGGAGAGACTGTCCAGCATCGGAAAACCGAAAAAAAAAATAATAACAATAATAATAATAAAACCACGGAGAGACTGTCCAGCATAGGATAAACCGAAAAGAAAATAATAATAATAATAAGAAAAATGAATAGTGCCGCAGACCCCTATTCATTTTTCTTATGTTTATTTAACCCTGCTAAACATCACTCTTTTAATAATAATAATCTTTATTAATTTCATAAAAAGTACAAATGTACAATTACAGAAATCTAGCCGAAGGAAACAAAATAAAATAATATTTATATGCATACAGATAAGTCCAGGATGCTTCGAACATGACAGGGATTGGGACGAATATACGAGTGGCCGACAACTCGCCTCAGTTCGAAATTTGTACATTAGGAGAAGGGCGTGGCAGTGCGATGTGGCCAGTGTGGCCACTCACTGCTCATCCTCAGCCTCAGCAGTCAGCACGTCAGCAGACTGTAGTATCTCATTAACCGATGCAGAACTCATGTCTGAAAGAAATTTGATTTACGTATTCTGGACCAAAGTTTCCAAGTTTTTCTAACTTCAATAATTCATGCTAGATAGGATTAATTATTGTAATTTAAAAAAAATCTCAAAACACGTTTAAATATTTCCATATTTTGTTTTTTCGCAACAAAAATGTGATTTTTTACAATTCTCTTTCTTTGCTTGATATGCATTGTTTATAAATGACTTTATTTAGGCTTTATATAAGCATAATAACAAAAAACATATCCAATTCACATTTTTATCATGCATTAATGAAGATCCAATAAACTTAATAATTGTATGTTTAGAGATGAAACATCAATGTGAATAATCAAATGGGATATGTTTATGTTTTTTGTTATTATGCTTGTATAAAGCCTAAATAAAGTCATTTATAAAAAATGTGATTCTACAACATAAAATATATTGATTATTAATAATTGTCGCTGCACCTTGAGTGTTGCTGGAGGTCTAATAAAAATTATTATAAAATAAAAGCATCCAAACAAGGAACAGTAGGCGCGAGAGCCATCGGCTACAGCGCGGAGATCCACGATTCCACACCACTGTGTCCGCTTGCTAATAACTGCCACAAGTAAATCGCGCAAACTAACCACAGATCGGTGGGCGTGTCCTATTTGAAATATCGGCGGGTTTCATGTTTGATAAAATGAAATTGATGGAAATTAGTATTGTTATAGTACTTAATGAATGTATTTATTTTTTCATTTAAAATTTAATGTACCTTCCTAACTATAATTATGGAATTGAAAAGATAAATATATTTTATGTTTAAAATCTAATGTAGATAGGTAATATTTTGCATTTTAGGTAGGTATCTAAAAAAAATACGTAAATATTTGGAAACTTTTTTTTTATGTAGAAATGAAATAAGTTTAATCTAGTTTAATTATTAAGATGTGTATTATACACAGGTATAATAGTTTCATTGTTAGCTTCTGAATAAAATAAGCCACCAACTAATTATATACAAATATCAATAAATTTTATATAGATTCTCATTGTACAATAAAAATTTATATTTTCTATTTTATGGTGATGGAAAGTTATAGGTAGTAATTATCCCAAAAAGACTGAACCTGGGCCCTTCAAGAAAAGCTCGTGATCGAACCTACCTATTCATATTGTGTTTATTTTATTTACCCATTACGGATGCACTAGTTACTTACGAAAAGAGGAAAATATTTGCAGGGCTGTCGAGAGTAGGTGTCAGCTGGCGTAACTATGGACCGGGGTCTATCGGGGGCCCGGACACGGAAAGAAATTATTCATATTATTACATAATATTACAAAAATGCTGCATATCTTGCTCAAATGTCAACTTTGAATATATCTACCTTCGCGGATCGTAAGGCCCGCAAAGTTTTTCTTGATTAGTATAATATATTATTTGTCCTTTATACATATAATTATGGTTATCTTCATATTCAGCTAATGGTCATATTCTTTGGATACATACTGTATAAAAATGTAAATGAACTTGTTACAAACCCAAAAATAACTACCCTGGGGCCCGCTGTGGCTCTCGACGGCCCTGAAGATTTGAGATGAGCATTAAACACAAATAATACAAGGTTTCGTAAATACCCCTACTTTATTTAAAAACAAACACTTAATTGAAAAGTACAATAATTTTTAATGAAATTTGGAGAGTGCCGTACTCAGCCTTGAATACACGAGGGGAAAGAGTACGAGCAGAGAAACCCTCGATCTCAATTCAAACAAATCTAAATATAATTATATGCCTATTTTAATCTGTTTTACTGAATAATAGAGGAATGGTTCTCTTCAAACTGTCTGTAAAACTATTTAATAAAACCTAGTTAAAAATTTAGTTCCATATTTATATAATAATTTTTATTCTACCATCTTATTAACAAGTAAAAAATTAATAATTAAATACATTTTAAGAATCTTAAACTTATAATAATCTTAAATTAGGTACCTATGTCAATGTCCACTATTAGTTTCTTCTTTCTTGTAATCCTAGGGCTAAAATGAAAATTCAGTAGATATGAATGCAAAAGCAAAATACACACATAATAAATTAATTTTACATACAACTTTCGTGGGACGTAGGACAAATAAAAACTACTCCTTCGGTATTTAGATTGACCGGTTTCTGCAGAATAACCTGCCTTCCTCAGAATCAATCTTAAGGAAGGCAGGTTATTCTGCAGAAACCGGTCAATCTAAATACCGAAGGAGTAGTTTTTATTTGTCCTACGTCCCACGAAAGTTGTACCTATGTAAAATAATATAGTACAGGACACAAAACAGTATTATAGATAATAAATTAAGTATTATAGGAGGGATTATAGGAATGAAAAACTTTGTTGGATAATTTATATTTTACTCACTTTTGGGTGTTTGTTGGAAGGAAAATATTCCTGTTTCTCCATTTTTCGTTTCTGTGTAGTTTTATTTGTTTTTTCTTGCAATTTACGCACAGTTCCTTGGATGCCTTTCATAAACTCGGTGAAATTGTCATCATCTAATCCTTCTACGAAGTTTTGCAGGTTTCCCATTGAAGACTTCGTGTGCTTTGTGCCTGGACCTCCATCTGCTTCTTGATTTGCCTCTCCTACCTTCTCTCTGATAAAATCGTTAATTTCTTCTTCGTGCTGTGGTTTGATAACTGAATTTTCTCCCAAACACTTTGCAACTTTATCTAAAACAGTGTTAGTATGCATTCGCTCCTCATACATTCTTACCAAGTGCCACATTATATATGCTCACACAAGGTATTCTTTACGACATATTCAGGACACTCACACTGGTAGCGAGGAATGCAAATTTTGCATACTCTGCAATACAGTGTCCTACATTAATTTTCACATACTTGCTTTAAATTTACGTTATATAATATGTTTGAATCTCTGAATGACGCTACCTTAAATTGTCCGTATACCTAGCTGAGTGTCTTCTTTCACCTCCACTTTGTTCTTGATTTTTGTGAGCTTTCATTATGATTCGGTCCTGATAGTTGTTCGCATTCGGCCGTTCAAATATCCACAATCCTCTTCCACATTTTTATGTCCACTAAGGTCATCGATTGTGTCCATCATAGTAGCTTCTCAATTGTCACGTTTGCATTTCTCTTTAGTTGGTTTGTCTTCAGTAGGTTGTTAAATGATTCTATTGCCATGTTTGTATTGATTCCTGAATTTCTTCTATCTATAACAATGGGCCCACATTTTTATTCTTTCTTCAGCCTGAAAATAATACCTAGAACAAAAAAAATTAAATTGGAACTTTAAAATATTAATTTTCATATTTATTTACCTTATCAGATAGTTGACAAAATCTATTTCTTTTGCCTCTGCCTCTTGTAATTTTAACAGGTAGATATTGCACAAGTTCATAAATCGGTCTGCATTATAGTTTCATTTATTATCCTCTACATTTCATTTTTCACCTGTTTCTTCAAAACTTGATCCTGTATTTTCTTCTTACCTTGAATATTCCAGTTCTTTACAACATGCCATGTACACAAGAGCCTTTTTGGTTTATTATTCATGATCTTCACCCATGCGTTGTAATATTTTGCATCATCGTCACTCACTGACGTGTCAACATCAAAAAATGCGCCAGGCCAGAAACGATTTACATGAAACCCGCCGAAATTTGAAATAGGACACGCCCACCGGTCTGTGGTTGGCCCACCGAAAACGCCGTGTTGTGCTTTTTAGTGTCGTCTCTTGCCGCGCAGGTGCTCCTTTGCTTTCTATCTCTTTCTGTTATTCAGGCATAATTTGACTCATGGCTCTGTACGACGTGAATATTTTGAATATGTTTTCGATATTTTAAATAGGATAAACATTGTTATGCTTGTATAAAGTCTAAACAAAGCCATTTATAAACAATGCATATCAAGCAAAGAACGAGAATTGTAAAGTATGGATAAACATTTTAGAAACATCAATATCGAGTCGATTTAGCGAATAAACTTGATATTTTCAATATTTTGTGAAGTGGAAAGTGTAGGCTAAGAGGTTAACTTAAGGCAGAAGTTTCATCATTTCAAAAGCTGGATCAAATGGCTATAATTTTTTTACATATGGTCATTTGATAGTGTGGTGGATATGTCCACCTTGTCTTGTGTGTCTTTACGTACGTTCCTAAGGAACGAATTTAATGTTGTGGATTTCGGATCTTCGTATCAAGCGACCGTTGGAGACGGCGACCATGGAGATGAAGAATAAATAATAATAATATGTCATTAATTGAATAATTGGAATTTTGTCAACATACGTGGTCTTTGTAATTAATATTTTTAGTAAACGTTTTAATCTTCTTACTATGTTTATAATTATGTCAAAGACTTAATCCCTATACTATTACAGAAACTAACAATAATCAACTTCATTTTTTTAATATAAACCTCTATTTTTCATTGCTTAATTACTCACAAAAAATAATTTCAACTAGAAAAATTGTAAGAACAAAAGTTGTTTATTTTTTTAGCGCAAAATATGAACCTGTAAAAAACTAGGGATTTATACTAAAAAAAACAAAGTTGACCTTAAAATGGCCTAGAAGTACTTCACCAAATGCAAACAAATTATAACCTTTTCCTGCTTTTGAAATGATGTAACTGTTGTCTGAAACATTTTTCTCCAAAATACTTTATTTTCAAGTTATTCGCAATTGTCAACTTAAATGCCCCAAAAGTATTTCAAAATCAGATATACTTATTTTGAGGTCCTACTATAAATATATGCTGGCTAAGTATCCTAAATAATTTTTTTATAAAAGTTACTAATATTTATTTGACTCATAATTTCACGAATTTTATAGCAAAATTTTTTTTTTGTTTTCGTAAAATAAAGAGGGTTAATTTTATTATTAAGATAAATCCCCTTGAAGCATCTTAAAGTACACATTTCAATCTTTAAAAGTCGCACCTACAGAAATCTAATAACGCGATTTAAACCAGAGTAATAGGTGGTTAAAATTAGTTATACATATCACTTTTATTTTATCACTTTCTCAAAATTTTGAAAGTTTGGAAGTGTACATCTTCAATAATAAATTTTTGGGATTTTTTTCACTAATCGCATCTCTTCAAGAGTATATGTGAAAGTTTCAGGTTTTTATCTTAAAAATTGTACAAATGCTTTTACCGACTTCATCGGAAATCTCTTCATGTTCCGACTTCATATATGTACTATTCCTACATATATTCATTTTTATATTTGAAAATATAATAATCCAATAGCCACATGTTTCTTCTTTCATTTAACTTTATTGTGCTCAATTTCATTAATTAGTTCAAAAGTTACAAAAAGTTTAGTGAAACACCATGCGCGCATTGCGCGCCGTACTCAACAAGACAATCTAGAGCATATATTTTTGATCGTACAAAAAAACTTCAAATACATTTTTGATGTGAAATTTCCCGTATTTTCGAATGGCGCAATTATTTTTTTTAAGAAAAAATTATTTTAAGAGATATTTGACAGAAACTGGTATTTTGCAACTAATTTGTTTAATAACAAGTGACGCTCAAGGACTATTGTTGGTAACTTTTGGTATATTGTTCCTGACATGTTCAGATATGTATTCTCAAAAGTTACCGCTTCCCGGAATTTTTCCGAAGTGAAAAATCTCTATTGACTCCTCTATTAGTAAATGCAATAGTTCAATTACGAGTTGTAAATTAAACTAACAGTATAAGTATATTGTTCTGGTATTCAGGTTCAGAAGTAAGCGACAAACGATGTACAGGCACTAAAAAGTTAAGTTTCCAGGTACTGTAAATTTTTAACCACTTCAACTCCATGATTTTTGTACTTGTGATCGAATTTACGCAGGTTAAAAATAAAGCGTCAAGAAGTGTTTTGGACTCCTTGTAACCTATTTTTATTAACAAAATCTAAAGAAGGATAGTATGCACCCAGACAATAATAAAAAAATTGGCAAAACCAGATTTCCACCATCTTGGACTGAGAGCATAATATTTCAATTTTGTACACAATAATGCGTGATTTACACAGTCAAACTCTTTCGAGAAATCTACAAAAATGAGGGTGCTTGCCTTATTTTTATCTAAGCGATTATATATACCACTTTTTCGAGAATTTTACTAAGAACTGGTAATAAGCTGATGGGTCGTAAGTGATTATATTCAGTAGGATTTGTTGTTTTCGGTATTGGAGAACTTACGGCAATTTTCCACCTAGCCGGAAAATAACCTAATTCTAAAATGTAATTTATTATATGGGTAATGTACTCGGTAATGTATATGGACACGCCCGGTAAACAATATAGTTTAAGCATTTTTTAAGGGAAATTCCATCACTACCATAAGAGTTAGATCACCTATAACTTTTAGGACTAAAGCAAGGCCGTCATTAAGAAATTTGAACTTGATATTATCACTAAAAGTTGTGTTTTTATAATAATCGGCAGTATTTTCGTTGACGATGTCGTTGTCAAAAGAAAATCCAGATAAATTATCAGGTAGTTCAACATTTTTTTGGTTTTTATATTTATTTTATCTAAGCTTTCCCAAAAATTACGAGAATGGTATTATATCTATCCATCTGTAACACTGGTTGGTATCGGTGAGATATTTAAGCAACAAATCCCTACATGCAAATTGATCGCAATATGCGATAGTGCGACCCTGTATGGTTTACTACAGATATTTTATATTTAATATTTTTATTAAACAGTTCAAAGTAAATACACAATAACACTTGAGAATATTCCATCTACTAAGGTCTATAATAAATACTTCTACCTTTAATGAATAAGAGATGAAGTATTTTGAAATGTGTTTATTATTTTCGTGAATGCTCTGTACTGTTTAATCAAAATATGAAATATAAAATTAAAATATCAATAACTAGGACATCGATGCCTTTTTAAACTCATTTCTATTTCATTCTACATACATAATAATTTTTATGTCTTGCGCGAATTTAGGGTAGTAAACTTTGGATGTTTTATTACATACGCCGAAGCGTTAAAACTGTTTTTGTCTTTTAGAGGAAAGCGGTGCCTTTTACTCGTCCTATCCTCACAATCAGGAACAGAACACTTTTTAGTTTTATATACGTTTCGTCGTCACAAAACATGTTAAAATCACTGGATTAGTATCACCATTGTTTATAAAGCAATATAGTTATTCAACCTAACTTGTAAGTATGTGCTGCCAACTTGTGAGTAACTTACGTACTAGTCAGTTTCCATGACTTTTGTTTTTATAAATTTAAATATTATAATAATCATTTACCTACGATCGCTAACGTAAATAGCTGAAAACGCACTCTCCGCCACCTATGTAAATTGAACATTACACACCGTAAACAAATCGCACGCTCAGCCGCTGAGGTGCAATGCAATGTGACCACGTGACCAACTTTACACAACACTTGTAGTTCATATTTCTGACACCAGGCTAAAATTATTAAAAATGGCAGGTGCAAAACTTAATTTTCTAACGCTGTCAATACTGACATAAGCAATAAATAATACAAAATTGTGTTTTAATATCAATAAATACGATCGTAGGTAAAGTATAGTACATAATTCGAGTTGTAAAGCAATTACGCACTCATGGAATTGCCACACTAGCCGCTACGCGCGCAATTTTTCCATTCGTGCGTAATATGCTATTTACAACTCTCATTACGTAATATACTATTTCACGATACCACAGATTAACTATACACGATACATTACACATTGCGCAGCCGGATGTGACGTCGAGCTCGAGAAAAATATGCATTGCCCAAATGTGTCGTGCACGCGACATCACAACTAACCTAAAAAATATGCACTTTTTAACATTTTTGTATATTATGTCATTTTTATTAAAATTTCTGCTTGGTTCCTATACTATTAACTAAAATCTTGTTCGGTGCATTAACTAATGAAATTTTAATTTTCCTAATCTAATGAAATACGATATTTTTTGTTGACTGGAAATTCAACCTATAATTAGCGGTCTAATTTAAATAATCTACAATATTGAAACTTTATATATCTACTGTCTGTGAGAGTTTTTAAATTTTATTAAGGATCCAAGCTGAAACTACAAAATTATAATTTTATTAAAGTTGAACATAAATTTACAAAAACTAAAAATTGGAGGTTATGTTGCCTACGATGCACATGGTATATATTTGTGATTTATGACATTTTTAGGTGAACATCCAGATCGCTAAAAACTAGGTTTCAAATACAATATACATAACATGTTCCTCCACTTGCCATTCTTCAAATTTATTTTATCTTTTCTGTAGCCAAGCTGTTTTGCCAAATCTTCGTTCTTCGGAAAACTGAAATATTTTATATCAATATCTTTTTGTACTTTGGTTATAATTTTTTCAAATAGCTCTAGCACAATTCGCCATTATAAATTATAAACAGTCAAATAACAAACATATACAGGGTGATTCGTGAGGAGAGGGTCGTACTTTACCAACAGATAGAGAACATTGAGGTGATCTTAAATATAATAATAATAATAATAATAATAATAATAATAATAATAATAATGTGTCTTTATTGTTATAGAAGGAAAAAAATTTACAAATTATTTAAAAGGAATGGCGACGTTGAACTTCGTTCCTCTTCCACGTAACCACTCCATTTCTCCAAAAAGTTATATGAAATATTTAAAAGTAAAAAGTTTATATGTTCAAAGCAATATGCACCTACATGCAAAAAATTAAAATATGTACAATATTACAGTCTATTATTAAATAACCAGAGTTTGACATGTTTTCTAAAGATGGCCAGAGAGTTGGAAGATTTAATTTCATTTGGAACACTATTATATATCTTAACGGCATTGTATGTGAATGATCTTTCAAATTGGGCAGAACTATGCTTGGGAACCGAATACTGATTACAAGCCCTAGTCATACGATTATGTATGTCAGAACCTTTGACCAGCTTTACAAAGAGATACATAGGCGTTAGCGTCATATTTATTTTAAAAATTAAGGATGCCATGTGGAGAAAGTATCTTTCGTGTAAATATAACCAATTTGTTTCCCTAAATTTATGCGTAATATGGTCATATTTTCTTAAATTGAAACTAAACCGAATACACGAATTTTGTATCTTTTGCAAGCTTTCCTTATCTCTATTTAATAAAGCCGGCCAATATACAGTATCACAGTAAGAGAGGCTAGACAGAATTAAAGAGTCGCACAATTTAAGTTTAATTTCGGTATTTAGAAAATCTTTATGAATATATAGGAGTTTCAACTTACCATAAGATTTTTGTATTAACTGACTAACATGTTTGGAAAATCTTAAATCCACATCCATAATAATTCCAAGATTTTTACAATGATCAGTAGACTGCAATCTCTGATTGTTAAGTACTATTTGAAATATGTCACTGTTGATAATTTCATTTTTATTTCGTCCGAACACCAACATCTCCGTCTTTGACTCATTTAAGACCAAGTTATGAGCTTCTACAACGTCTGCTATCCTTTTTAAATCAGAGTTTATTTTTATTTCCGCATCATTGATTTCAAAAAGAGTAAAAGAAAAATAAATTTGTGTATCATCAGCATACTGATGAACCTTACAAAAATCGAGATAGCTGCCAAAGTCAGCGGTATATATAGAGAATAAAAGCGGACCAAGAATACTACCCTGTGGAACACCCCGATTAATTTCTTGGAAATTAGAATATTGTCCGTTAATGATAACGCGTTGTTGTCTACCTGACAAATAATTATTAAAAAATTGGGTTGTTAGATCACTAAGGCCAAAGTATTTTAATTTCTTGCACAGGGTAGTATAATTTAAAGTGTCAAATGCTTTGCTCAGATCCAAAAGGACTAAACAAGTGTTTTTATTGTTGTCATTAGCTCTATATATATCATCTGTTACTTCCAACAGTGCCGTAGTCGTACTATGATTAGCCCGAAAACCAGACTGGGTAGATGGCAAAATATTTTTTTCCAAGAGATATAAATTCAATTGATCGGCCATAACTCTTTCTAAAATTTTCGAAAAAATGGGAAGGAGGCTTATTGGTCTAAAATGAGAAAGCTCGGAAGGGTTGGGAGTTTTAGGGATTGGAATCACGTTGGAAAGTTTCCAAGCCTTTGGAAAAACACCTGTTGTAAGACATTTGTTGATTGTAAATGTAAGATATTCATTCAAATGAGGTACTATCAACAATAACATTTTCAAAGAGATACCATCAACCCCTTTGGCGTTAGATTTTAATTTTTTAATAATACTTACAATTTTGTCTTCCGAAATCTCTGACAAATTAAATTCTGTGTCCACATTAGGGTGTCTCCCATAATTATATTTTTCAATAATCTCATTATCATCAGTAATTACTGTTGGTTGTGGCACACTATTAATAAAAAAATTATTAAAAGAGATAGGGTCAGAAAAATCTTGAGATGCAGTATTACTATCATTTGAATTAATATTTAAGTATCTAAGAGTTTTCCAATATTCTTTCGGATTTGTTTTAAATTTAAATTCTAAATATGCTTTTTTCTCAGATTTAACTGATTGACTAACAAAATTTCTTAGTTCTTTATAGTGGTTCCAGGCAGCATCTGTTTTATTTCTTTTATATTTAGTTTTCGCTCTGTCACGTAGTTTCATAATAAATTTAAGGTTTTCAGTTAACCACGGTGCAGGCGCTTTTGAAATCCTTACAGTTTTAAAAGGTGCATGTGTATCAAATAAAAGAGTTAAATTATGATTCCAAAATTCTATGATTTCATCTACGTCCACAAGAGTATATATATTTGACCAGTTTATTTTACTTAAGTCACTAAGAAATTTGTCATGATCTAATTCAGAAAAATCCCTGTAGCAGTGAATAATCTGTGGCTGTTTGTTTTTTAATTTTTAAATGGCAGTCAACTAAACAATGGTCTGAGATACCTTCCATGTTAATAACGTTGGTATTATTAAGTAAATCAATATCTGATGTAATAATGAGATCAATTAAGGTACTGGAATTATCTGTGACACGTGTTGGTTCTGAAATTACTTGATGTAATCCATATTTATTTAACATTCTTTGAAAATTATTAGTGTTCATATTGTTTGTATCTAAAAAATCAACGTTGCAGTCACCACCGAACAAAATAATATCAAACTGAGGTAAAAAATGTATTAAATTGTTTTCCAAATCCTCAAGACAATCATTGATATTAGAACTCGGCGGTCGATATACTGTTCCCAAACATAGTTTCTTACCTGCAATTTTGGTTGTTATCCACAGTTGTTCTAGCGGAGAATTGCTATGAGGAGGTTCTAATATTTTAAATTTGATAGATTTATTTACGTAGAAAGCAACACCTCCGCCTCTGGTTTCCCTGTCTCTACGAACTAAATTATAACCGGACAAGCATACACCATAATTCTTAATTGATGGGTCTAACCAGGTTTCAGAAAGCCCTATGATAGAATAATTTTCGTCTGTTACCATATCAGAGAACATATCAAACCCTGTACAAATAGATCGGATATTAAAATGTGAGAAGCTGAACAATTTATTACTAGGCATATTCATAGAGAGAAAGAAACTCCAGCAAAAGTACATAAAAAAGAAATAAAAATAAAAAACAATATTTATATAATCGCCATAATAAAATACAGAAATTAATCGAATATTCAATATCAGAATTTATATTTGTATGTGAAATTATTTACTTATGTTTAAAAAGTAACGAGCAAGAAATTACTAAAATTGTAATAAAAAACAAACAACAATTCTAAACACAATTTTTAGTTATAAATAGTATAAGTAGATATACTAGGTGCGTACGGCGCCACTTTCAAGGCCACGCATTCTCGATGGACATGGGCCATCAGGAGAGCCCTTGGTTCTTGTAGCTACACTCTGGGGGGTCGTGCAGAGGTCATCCTTCGTCTTCAGATGACGTCTGCTGCTGCTGCTTTAGCGGGGGTGCTAGGGGGTGGTGGTGGTGGGGCCCCAGGTCTGATGCATTAGCTGGAGGATGGCGTTTCTTCAGACCTAACGCAAGAGGTGCAATGCACTAACGCATCCTGCATCCTGCACCCTGGTCCCTGGCCCTGGAACCTCTTGCGTTAGGTCTGAAGAACGCCGTCTCCAGAAGCTTTTTTTTAGTTTCTAAGTTGGTACTCCTGAGCAAAGAGTATTGTATACGAAGAGAGCATAGGCGTACCTGCTTTAAAAGGGGATATAATTATATTAATTTTACTAGGGTACGCCTATGGTAGAGAAAAAAATCAATGCTGCTATTTAGGTATCCGACACGTGTCTTTTAAGTAAACAAACCCGACTTCCGAGAATGCTAATATAAACATCACCTTCACTCAGTTTGAATGCATCACTTATTATCGGCTAATATATTTAGGTTAATTAAATTAAAAAAAATAAATGCTCTTTAGTTAGAATTAAAAATTTGAACTTGCAATTACATTTTAGAGTGATAAAATAATGCACACCTAGTATAATACATTATTAAGTTATTATTTAATGAAGTTCGAAATTAACGTTTTAAAAACCAGATGAAATCAAGACATATTTATTACACACACACACACACACAGCACTAGGTCAGTATATTGTCAATGAATCAATTGAAGCTACATGACATTGAATTTTTATCGCTGACTAAAACGATACGTGCTTTTATACCAAATTACGTTATAGAATCCACTTTACACTGTGTACCAAATAAAAATTTTATTTTCTTATTAATTAATAATTTAAGTTACACTCTTTAGCTAATTTTGACTGTGGAAATAAAACAATTGATATAACAATAAGGGGATATATTAATTTAAAAAAACAGAGTTTTTTAAAAATTCTATTTTTTATGCGCCCAACAAATCACTGTCTGCCGGGGTTCTTCTTCTATGAAGTCACCCAGGTTAGCGACATCCTCATCGCAAGCGTCACTGTGAATAATTACAACTGTGGAGGCTTCTTCTTCTTTTTCTAGGGAGGGAACCTGAGGTGGAGGCTCCATGAACAAACTTAGCGGAATCAGCTTCGGAGGTCGTGGTTCGAAATCTCTGCAACAATAAGAAATACATATAAGTATATATTATTACTTAGCGGAGACAAAAAGCAGGAAAAATGAACGCTAAAAAAAAAAAACTTACGTTATTCTTAAAGCAGTATCTTCAGACATGCAGAATAAATCTGGTGACTGGCTGGGGGAGTAGATATTTGTATCGCTGTAACAATAAGAAATAAATATAAGTATATAGTATTACTTAGAGAGAGAAAAAAAGAAGCATAAAAAATTAACGCTATTATTTTAAACTTACGTCATTCTTAAATCTGGTACACTGGTAGACGAGAAATGAGCGTCTTCTGATGTACGAAATAAATTTGGCGACGGAAATCGATGGGGGTAGACATTTGTATCACTGTAACAATAAGAAAAAATATAAGTATATATTATTATTACTTAGAGAAAAAAAGCAGCGGGAAAAATTAACGTTATTATTTTTACTTACGGCATTCTTAAATCTGGCAAGCTAGACCAATCAAGCTCAACTTCTGATGGTGACATGCTGAAGAAATCGGACGTAGACGAAGTCGATGGACTTGGTGGTAAATCGACAACATCATTTAAGCTCAATTCGCTAAACACGGTAAAAAAAATATATTGTAAGTACAGAAATGTAAAAAAGAACAAATATCAACTTACTTTTCAAATAGATATTCCTCCAGGTTCCTAGGTGGAGTATATCTATTAATAAGAGAACTTAGACGATAAAACTCTTCGCTACACATTTTAAACTTAGGTACGTGCGCACATACAGTAACAATGATGAAACAAAACTGAATGAACTACGATTAGAAAACCGGTAAAGAAACGGTGTGTGAGGAGGGGACATTTATGCCGAATAAGCTAAATAAAAAGTTTCTAGAACGAAATCGCAATATCTCAGAGACGCAAAACAAAATACTAAACACGTGGCAAATAAATGATTTAATTCAGGGCCAACCGAACATGAGAAAAAATTTTAAATGCGCATTTAGCAAAAACAGCAGTAGGCGATATTCCGGGAATTTTAGTCCGAGTGTAATTCAAATTTAGGTTAATATAAACAATTTAAGTCATTAATCTTAATGCATGTCAATATTAAACAAATCAGCGCCTTTATGCTTTAAATGCCGACCCATGGGAAATAAGTAATTAGCACGTATTTTTCTTAGAAAAAAGCGTGACGTAAGCCCCGCAGCTGCAATTGTAGAACAAAGCCCCTCGTATGATACGTAATCAAGATGACGTCACAGATAATATAAATAAGCCGAACGTGTCACCGCAAGCCTAATTCGTCATATAACTACGTACCAGTTATCTCATCGCGTGCTTTTGTGTGTTTATTAATATTAACTGACTGAAGTTAATTTTACAGACATTTAAAAAAATACGTTTTTATAAATCTACATTGGTGTGCTTTGCCAATTTTAAATAATATTCAAACGTGCTGTGCTCCAGCAGATAAAATATGTAAGTTATTTTTTTTATTATTTCTTTAAAGTATGACTTAGTAATGTGTGATATTTTTTAGAAAAATGGACTTTGCTCAATTGAATCAAATATCCCTTTTAGAGATCAAAGAATTCGTTAAAATTTACGAATTACCAATTAATGTGGCTCACCCGATATATCGAGCACAAATTATCAAAACCAAATACGGTGATAGTGTATTATTGGAATTACATGATAAAAATTTATTTTTACCCAAACGTATGGTAGCCGTAATGAAAGACAATCTGGAAGAATTTATTGACGGGAAATACAGTCTAATATTCGAAGGCCTAATTGAGGAAGGAAACCCCGCATTAGGATCCAGATTTAGATTCTTAGAATCCGTATAAAATGTAAGTAAAAATCATTTTTTAATTTAATATTTTAAAATTAATAAGTTTTTTATCTTTTTAGTGGTGAAAATTTTTTTATAAAATATAATAGACGGAGCAGCAAATCCTACTTCATTTAACAGACGTCTTTCGTGCAGACAAAACGTAGACCAGCATGGCGATCAACTCAAGTGAAATAGCAGTCCTTAGCACCCAAATTACGTCTAAATTTCAAGAAGTGGAGGCTCTCTTAGAAGAAGGATGCACTCCAACGCAACGTCTCATTTGGGTAAGACAAATAAATTGTCACATTAGACTGTTCAATAAGGCCATTCATGCAGCAGCTTTACCTGTAGGTGTACTGCGAAAATTGCAAACCAATTTGGGTCATTTAAAAAGATTTAAACATATCATTCGAAATTATAGTGTGGGTGCTGGAAATGTCGTGAAAACTCATATACGAGGGAACCGCGTAAAGTGGGAGGATCTAACCACCGCTTTTAAAAGTCGCGTTCGTACCGGGGTTATTATAAATTTAACTCATAAACATATCGAGGAATTTTTTAATGATGCATCACATCTGTTCAGTGCTAGGGTTAAAAATGCTTTAAAGAAATTACCAATGCTGAAAATTAATACTTGTTTTTGTGCTGAATTTATCAGGAAATCAGGGGACATCGAAATAACTGAGAGGAAATATTTTAATACTAAAAACAAACAGGTTGACATTTCAACAAATTTTTCCGAATGGTTTAACACCAACGTAAAAGCTGATATTTCTCACGCTATTTCAGAATTCTCAGAATCAGGATCAGGTTGGGCCCTATCGCGTATATTATGTTTAGAAGTTAATTTAAATAAATATGAGGTGGGGAATGGCGTTTCATCTTACATTCCATTGCCAAAGTCTATAGCCAAAAAGCAGGCATGTATTAATGTAAAAAATTTATATGATGAAGCATGCTTTGCTTGGAGCATTGTTAGCGCTCTATATCCGGTAGAGAGACTAAACCACCCAGATAGAATCACTTCATACCCTCAATACGCCGAAGTGTTAAATTTGAAGGATATTCAGTTTCCTATGACTTTACCTCAAATAGCTAAATTTGAAAAACAAAATAACATTTCGGTTAATGTGTTTGCGCTGGAAATGGATTCTAGATCAAATTTTTCCACTGTTCCCGTTCGTTTAACGAAAAATAAACAAATTCAGCACGCAAATTTGTTAATTGTGCAAGATAAATATTATCCTAAACTAAAAGAATTCGAGACTATTCCAGAAGAAGATGATGAAACTGAGGAAAATATCAAATATCATTATGTTTTAATTAAAGATTTATCTAGACTGTTAAGTGGTCAACTGTCTACAAAACATCAAAAAAAAATTTTCTGCGATAGATGCTTGAATTATTTTAGTTCGGATGATAAATTAAAAGAACATTCCATCATGTGCGAAAAATTTAACGATTGTAAAGTAGAGTTTTCGCGTGAGCCTTTTGTTAAGTTTAAAAATTTCGTTTACAAGGAAAATGTACCTTTTATAATGTACGCGGACTTTGAATCTCTGCTAGAGCCCCTCAATGAAGATAGTAGTCATTGTAAAACAAACCGATATCAGAAGCATACTGCATACAGTGCAGGATATTATTTTAAATGTAATTATAATGATGAGTGGTCATATTATAAAAGTGAACGGAGTTTGGACTGCATGTCTTGGTTCGCGGATCAATTAAGTAATATTGCAAAATTTGTCTTTTCAAAATTGAAACATGTGGAACCCCTGAATACTATAGTTAGTTTACGGGATGCCAGTAAAACGTGTCATATATGTGAGGATGACTTCAACGAAAAAGATAAAATTGTTCGCGATCATTGCCATCTTACTGGAAATTTCAGGGGGTTTGCGCACAATAGATGTAATTTAAATTATAAAAATGCCTTCGTAATTCCTGTGGTATTCCATAATTTGGGAGGGTATGACGCTCATTTTGCAATTAGAGAGCTTGCCGAGAGATATCAAATTACATTATTACCTGAAAATAAGGAAAAATACATTAGTTTCACCGTTTACGATGAAGAAACTAATTTAACATTCCGATTTATAGACTCATTCAGATTCATGGGCTGTTCATTAGAGGAGCTTGCTTCCACGTTAAAGGAAGCTAATTTCAGTAATTTAAAACGAGAATTTCCGAATTTAAATGACGAAAAATTAAAATTATTAAAAAAGAAGGGAATATTTCCCTACGATTACATAAACAGTTTAGAACGACTTGACGAACCACAATTACCAGACAAGACAAATTTTTACAATAAATTAAATGACTCAGACATTAACGAAAATGATTATCAACACGCGCAAACAGTTTGGGATAAATTTAACTGTCAAAATTTAGGTGATTACAGCGATCTGTACATGAAAACAGACATCATGCTATTAACTTGTGTGTTTGAGACTTTTCGCTGTACTTGTCACAAGACGTACGGCCTAGACCCCGCTCACTATTACACCATTCCAGGTTACACTTGGGATTGTATGCTTAAATATACAGGGTGTAAACTAGAAACCATCCAAGACGTGGATATGTTAATGTTCATTGAACGCGGCATCCGAGGGGGCATCAGTCAATGTAGCAATAGACATGCCGAGGCTAATAATAAACATTTAGACAGCTATGATAGCACCAAACCCTCGACATACTTGCTTTATTTTGATGTAAATAACCTTTACGGATGGGCCATGAATCAACCTCTTCCATATGAAGGGTTTCAATGGGTAGATGATACCAATATTGACGTCACCTCGGTACCTGATGATGCCGAAATTGGGTACATTCTTGACGTTGATCTTGAGTACCCCGAAAATCTTCACGATCTTCATAAAGATTTACCTTTTTGCGCTGAGCATCGAGCTCCTCCAAATTCTAAATTTGAAAAATTAATGACCACTTTGTACCCTAAGCAAAATTATGTTTTACATTATAGAAGTTTAAAACAGGTCTTGCAGCACGGATTACGCTTAGTTCGTATCCATAAAGTGCTGAAATTTAAACAGTCTGCCTGGCTTAAACCTTACATAGAATTAAACACTAGATTGAGGACTCTAGCAGAGTCTAATTTTGAAAAAAATAATTATAAATTAATGAATAACAGTACATTCGGCAAGACGATGCAGAATGTTCGTAAGCATAGAATCGTTAAATTAATAAAAAAATGGGAGGGGCGTTACGGGGCTAAAAATTTAATAGCAAGTCCAAATTTTCAAAATAGATCCATTTTCAGCGAAACACTTATGGCTATAGAAATGAAAAAATCTCGCATTATATTCGATAAACCCTTGTATATAGGAATGGCTATATTAGATATTTCTAAAACATGTGTTTACGAATTTCATTATGATTACATGCTGGAAAAATTCCCCGTAGACAATTGTAAACTTTTATATACCGATACTGACAGTCTAACATATGAAGTACAGTGTAATGACGCGTATGAAGAGGTCATCAAGAAAGACATTCATAGATTTGACACCAGTGACTATCCTTCAGATAATCGCTGGAATATACCTCAAATGAATAAAAAAATTCCCGGCCTAATGAAAGATGAAAATAACGGAGTACTGATGACTCACTTTGTTGGTTTGCGATCGAAGCAGTACACGTATAAGCTTGCGCAAGGTAAAGTTGTGAAGAAGGCTAAAGGCGTAAAAACTAATGTGGTGAGAAACAAAATCACTTACGAGGATTATTTTAATTGCCTTGAGAAAGCCTCAAATAAACAGCACCGGGAAGATGAATGTTTACTCCACAAAACACAACGCTGTATACAATCAAAATTACATAATGTGTACAGCGTTGAGCAGACTAAAATAGCTCTTAATCCATTCGATGATAAACGTTACACTCTACCTAACTCATATGACACTTTGCCTTGGGGTCACTATTCAATCATGGATGATGATGATGCCCACTAAAAAAATCTCTCTGTCTATTATATTTTATTGTAAAAATTGAATTAATTTTATTATTATTATATTTAATCGCATATTATTATTATTGTATATTGTATTTACCCATATATTATTATTTTATATTGTATTTATCATATATACTCTGTTTTAAGTTCAATATATATATATTATTTAAAACATCATATTTTTATTCCATATACCTAACCTAGAAATAAAAAACACACACACATAAAGGTTTAATTAATATTTTCTTTATTCAAGCTTTTAATAAAAACATTTTTCTATCTAAATCATTCAGTATTTTATCTAAATTATAAGTTAAGCATTCACGTATACAGTATGTGTGAATGTTACAAGGATATATTTCACTTAATTTAAATAGTACATTATTAGGAGATAACTCGTATTGCGATTCGCTTAATATGTTATTTGTGACATTTAAAAAGTTATCATAGAATTCAGTAAAACTTAAACTATGCAGTAAATCCATGTGTGATGATACAAGTTTGCTAATATTTATAATCTCGTATACAGTGTTTCTTGAAAAATAAAATAAACTTGAAACTCCAGCGGCAGACAATTTTAGCATCTTGTTTCCGATAAAAGGAGCCTTTATTAGTGCATATTCAGAGAAATGAATTTCTTCCTCCAGTTCTTCTTCTTCTTCTTCCGCTTCTTTAATCTCACTATTAAAATAATCTGAGGTAAATTGCTGAAGGTAAGTAATAAAATCATCCCAATCTTCCCTTATGAATGAAATATTATCTGGTTTCGTGAATACAGGATGTGACACGTTCAGCAATATTCTTACAGCAGGAACATAACCTCTTGCAGGAGAAAGTCCAGTAATTATTTTATAATTAGAATCTTTAATGTAAAATACATTTTCACAAATATATCGTTCTTCAGCGAGTATAGCCTCATGATAAATGTCATTAACGCGATCAATTTCACTCCAATAACCGGAATCTTCATCAGAGGAAAATGATGCACTAGCACCAGGTGATTTCATTATTATTATTGATTCTATCACACTCAAAGACTAACAGACAACTAAGCTGTATAAGGTATAATCTATCTTGTTTATGTAATTAGATAGAGGGAGGGAGGGAGGGTACTAATTTTATTTTTAAAAAGGCCTCCAAGTTTCATAAATGTGTGCTATTCTCTCATAAGATATAATGTAATTTTACGTATTTCATGACGGGTATAACACATTTTCTCATAAGAGCGCATGCAAATCGATGAACACACGTGCAGGTTAAAGAATGTTATCTGAATCAATCCAACTGTTGTGCGCAGAATCAAAGCCTAGCCATTTCACGTAAGACTTATTACCGCGCTTACGTAACACCTTTTCTACGAGGTACACATCGGGTATTTTCGTTTTTTGTAGCTCCTCTTCGTAGAATCCTCCTCTAATTGGTCTACCCTGCATATCTTCAAGTAAATAGGTGGTAGGATTGGTGATTCGAACCTCGGATATTTTAAATAACTCTGTACTCCAGTTTGGCGTGTATCCTTTGCTAAACACATGCTTACTCTTACTAACTCGCACTATATCGCCCGCCTTGTAGCGTCGTGATGCTGCTATCTTTATGTGATTGTAAGCCGAGAGTAAAATTTGTTTTTCATTCTTAGCGTTAACATCTACCGGTTTTACCTGGGTGGTCCTATGTTTTCGGTTATTATACTCTTTAACAATGTCCGGAAGCACCTCCAGCCATCGGTATGAGCCGTTTAAACTGAAATACTTGTATAAACGCTCCTTTAACGTTCTAATAACACGTTCAACTATGGCGGCTTTCTTAACAGTAAATGTACTGTAGTGGTTAACCTTAAATTGCTTCATCAAGCGTTGAAAGTGAACATTATAAAATTCCGTACCCTGATCTGTATTTAAATTATTACAAGATCTCTTGCTCCCCTTGAAGACGTTCTCCATAGCCTGGGTGACTTCAGGTCCGCTCTTATTTTTTATCGCTTTAGCCCATACGAATTTAGAAAAACAATCTATCACCACTAGAATGTATCTAAAATTATTGTTATCCTTGGAGTAGTTTCCCATCTCAGCTAAATCTGCCTGCCATAAGTCATCTATTCCTTTTATTACTATGCGCCTGCGCCGCTTAATATTTCTACGAGCAGGTTTATGCAGCTCATTAACCAATTGAATTTTTTCTTTAGAATGCGACATCGTACAGCTAAGATGATGATGATGGAAATAGCACGGTATCAAATTAAATGAACATATAAGTCGAAATTTTATAATTTATACTCTTTTGCCTGCTTTAATTTTATTAACTTCCATCTCGATATTTTTCACTGTGTTAGACAGAGAGGTGAGATTCGCTTGCAATAGAACAATTACTTCGTCATTTAATTTTTTTATAGATTTTCGGAGGTCTTGTATGGAGCCTCTCTGTTTATCTAAACGAGTAGACGCGTCCTTTTGGTAATTGTTAAAGTTCGTCGCTAGAGTCGTAGCAATAGCGGTCATATTATCGTCCACGTACTTTTTATTGACAGCATCGCCATCTTCAGTGGGCGGTTGAACATTACACAATTTCAATTTTTCCACATCAATGTTTCCATCTTTGGTGAAATTAAAACCTCGACCTTGCGGTAATAGACTGATGTTCTTGCTAACGCTGCCACCTCGGGCTGAACGACCGAACTTATCGAGACTCATTGCGAATATGATGGGTGTAGGGAGCTGTAACACACTAATATATTATTCCCGCTTCTTTCAGTTCATTCAAAATGGCTAAGATTTCGTTATCATGTGAATCCGTATTTCCTGCAGCTTTGGAGGCATTTAAAAGTCTTAACCTGTCAACTAATTCATTGATATCATCCCAGAAGAGGTATTCTATCGGTTTTTCATTGTAAACCATATTCATACCCTGTCCGCTGCTATGAGGTTGAGTATGTTTTATTTTAGGAGTATCATCACTATTGTTTTTAAATAATGGTTTTATCACTTTAGTATATTTATGAGATCGAGTGCCATTTAATTGACTTGCAGGATCATAATTTCGTTTATGTGCGTTAGAGGTTTCTAGAATTTCCTTGTAATCAGCCAAGTCCTGTTCGCTGTAACCTTGAGGCTTCTTCATAAATAGCAGTTCATATAAGCCTTGTCTTCCGGTAAACATTTTATTGCCAATACTCAAGCCGGCATTAGAACCGATATTTAGTTCCATAGATCCGATGTATAATTTATTCATTTCGGTATTAAATCTCACGCCATAGGTTTCATCGTAATCCTTACTACTTTTATCATAGAGACCTGTTAAATATTGCTTAGCTAACGTAGGATACTGTTCAGCGGTGACGGTGGCGGCAGCATCAGGGTCAATCGTACTACTTGAATCTTCAAACATTTCATCATCATCATCTTCTTCTTCTTCTTCTTCTTCCACTTCTTCTTTCACTTTTATTTTTTTCTTTATATCAGATTTAATGACATTCTCTACTTTTAGAGTATGCTGCTGCTGCTGCTGCCAGGGGAAATTCTTAACCGCACCGAGTTCTCGTATTGGATCAATGACCGGTTTCAATAAACGTCTAATTGTTTCGTCTTGTTCAGCTCGACCTAATTTTAAAGCCAAGTACTTTCTTCGAATGGAATCTGAAGCTTTTTTTATCCTCCTTTTAAGTGCGAAATCTCGGTCAAAGCTATACACCTTCTCCCTAGGTGGTTTATATTCCGCGAGAGTAAATTTTTTATTACCCTTCATTGTTAAACAGGTAAACTGGTATGTTAAAACAGGTAACAGGTATTTTAAAACAGGTAATAAACAGATACAGGGTTTTTCACAACAGATAACCTGTTTTTCAAAACAGGTCTGTACAGTCTGAGCGTCTATCTTATAATACTTGATGTTATTGAAATCTCATATACTTATATACTGATCAAAGCCTTTTCTATAACGTCCTTTATGTAATTCGAAATCTTTTACGATAACCAGCACTCCGAATTTATCGTTCCAACATTCTCTGCATAAATGTTCAAATTGTTCAAAGCTCATATCAGGTGTTACGTGATCATCAAACGCGTGACGTAAATTCATTTTATCCTGTTTAAATAATATTAGACAGTTACAGTTATCTCGAATGAGATGTTTCGGTATATGGGTATATGTCTGACAGAGATAGAAACAATCTACAAGCTTATGTCTCCCCATTGAGAAAAAAGCACGTATCTTATCCTGCTTGTCGCATGCTACGTCATCAAATATAAATATGGAATTCGTTTTAGCTTCGGATGGATCGATGATATTTTCGTTAGAGGTGTATGGAAAGTAGCCTACGCCTTTTACCTTCTTCAGCACATCTTCCAATAATTTATATTTAGGTTGATACAGAGACTTGGAGTACACGTATACATTCTCGAACCACAGACCGTTAGAGTCGAATAATAGACTTAGTAGAATATTTGTCTTCCCCGCTCCGCTAGGTCCGCATACAATCGTTCTTAAAGCGTTAGGAAATAATTCTCCATGTTTATCACATTCTTCTACAGAACCATCAGAAGTTAATAAATCTAAATTCTCTACAGGGAGAGACGTCTTTTGTCTTTGAATGCGCATCATGAACTCTATACTTTTCACTCTGTACATTCCTATATATAGAAGTTTCGATCTCGTACATCATCAGTTCTAGTTTAGATGACGTCGAGGAAACATCGTCGTGTAACAGGCAGAGGTGTAGTTAACACTCTTATCAATAAGCTACCTTTCGAACTGCATTTACCTGGTTATCAGTACTGCGGCCCAGGTACAAAGTTACGTAAACGTTTAGCTCGAGGGGATCAAGGTGTTAACATTTTAGATCAAGCGTGCCGCGAACACGATATTGCTTATAGTGAAAACGCAAACTTGGAAGACAGACATAAAGCTGATTACTTACTAGAACAGAGGGCTTGGGAACGCGTTAAATCTAAAGACGCCAAATTAGGCGAAAAAGCAGCAGCTTGGGCTGTCACTAACGCTATGAAGGTTAAACGTAAATTAGGTATGGGTGCTGCAGGAGGCTGTAATAATAAGAGAAAAAAGAAAATTCCCTTCCGCAAGGCCATCATATCGAACATTGCTAAAGCGCTGAAAAAGCATGCAAGTCATGATGTGAAAAAGGATATGGCTATGAGTGTTAAAACGGCGCGAATTGCCATCAAGAAAGCAGGTGGAAGGAAGAAAATCAATGTCCCCCGGATTCTACCGCTGCCAAAGACCGGAGGCTTTTTACCTCTGATACCGATCTTTGCAGGTCTCTCAGCTCTTGGAGCTCTGTCGGGTGGCGCTGCGGCCATCGCTAAAACTGTTATAGACGCTAAGAATGCGAGGAAAACTTTGGAAGAAGCTCACCGCCACAATAGAGCCGTGGAGGATGTAGCTTTGGGTAAAAAAGGTTCCGGGCTATACATGAAACCATATAAGAAAGGATACGGATTATACTTGAAAAAAAACTACCATTGAAGCTACCCAATAGAGCACTCTCTGACCTAGATATCTTAAAGTATGCTAAAAAGTTAAAAATCCCCCATTTCAGAGGTGTCTATATGCGAGACTCTTTACCTTCACGTCCGCTATCACCTAAAGGAAACGAGAGCGCCATCATTAACTTGGACAGCATAAAGGGGCCTGGAACTCATTGGGTAGCATATAAGAAAACAGGCAATTCCGTAGTATATTTTGACAGCTTTGGATCTCTGAAACCGCCAATAGAATTAGTTCGATACTTTGGCGCGAAATTTAAAATTAAATATAATCCTACCGCATATCAAACATATAACTCTGTAAATTGTGGTCATTTATGTTTACAATTTCTCTATAAAAATAATAAACACACGTGATATGTAATCAGTATGTCATCGAACACCTTCAAGTTAAGTGATTGCGAATCTGTTCTCTCCGTGACTTTTACTAATCCTATAGAACTAGATCCGCGATACAATTATTCAATAGCGTTAATTGGTCTGGACACCTATAATACCATACCTAACATCGAGGACGGTGTGAATAACAAGTTTTATTATTGGGAGCTGGGTGATAGAAGCTTCAAAGAAAACGTCATAACTATACCTACAGGATCTTATGAAATAACTGACATTGAATCCTATCTGCAAAAGAGATTACTAGCTGACAGCGGCGTAACATCACAGCAGCAGGCTGACGAATACTTCTCTCTGAAACCTAACAATAATACGCTCAAGTGTGAAATTAAAAGTAAACACGAAATTAACTTTAATCACAAGGATAGCTTGGCCACCCTATTGGGTTACAGTGCTAGCAGAACATTAAAGCCAGATATATTATATGAGTCTGATTTACCTGTTAAAATAGTCAGAGTTATAACGATTCAAGTGGATTGTAACATTACTGTAGGAGCATATTCCAATAATACTCCTACGCATACGATTTTTGAATGCGGTTTGAATGTTGATCCTGGATACGCTATAAACATTGTACCTGGAAATTTAACTTATCTACCTGTAAACCCTAGCATTCGAGAGATACGGAATATCACTTTGAGACTGCTAGATCAAGATTCTGAGCTTGTTAATCTTCGAGGTGAGGAGCTGAGTGTGAGGTTAGAACTTAAAAAACATGCGATTAATATTTAACCATAGTAAACCTAATATATACGGAGGAAGCTTACATCATCCTCATTCTGCATCTAATCGTACAAGTGCAAGGTCATCACCACCACCTCCACCACGATCATCATCAGGACCTGCCAAGTTAACGTATTCAAATTATTTATATTTATCGTCTTTGGGCTATCATGTTAGAAGAGCTACAGCTATTTCAAGACCCTCACTTCGATGATTCAATTGAACGAGTTGAAGTTCGAACGTACCACCCATTCGTTAAAGCCTATGAGAATAATGATGAAATCGAAATTGCTATTTATCAGCATGATGCTTTGATTGATATAAGTGAGGGGGCGCTATCAATCGAGGGAACTTTAAAGAAAAATGCCGCTGGTACGGGCACCATTGAATTCACCAATAACGCTGGCGCCTTTTTATTTGATTCCGTAAGTTATGAATTAAATGGCTCGGAAATAGATAAAGTACGCGACCCTGGAATTGTGAGTACAATAAAAAGTTATATATGTTATGAAAAAGATGATATTTCTCATAGCATCGCAGGTTGGAATTATCCTGCTGGCAGCCTAATTACATATGACGCTACAAATTCCACCTTTTTCTTAAGAATACCCTTGAAACATTTACTGGGATTCTTTTACGATTATAAGAAATACGTTTTCGGTAAACAGGTTCTACGTTTGATACGAGCTCGTAGCGATAATAATTGTTTTAAAGCGTCAAAAGAGGATACAGATGGCGAACTAACCATCACCAATATTGAATTAAAAGTGAAACATGTCCATTTGAATGATATCCCAAAAATGAATTTTCTAGCTCAAGTTAATGCTGATACGCCAATCCTACTAGCATTTAGACAGTTTGAAATTCATGAGATACCCACACTGGTGGCAGGTGCTACAAAAGAAATTTCAGTTCTTAAAAATGGCACTCAAAGTCCTCAAGCTGCCATCCTTGCTCTTCAAAGCAATAAGAAAGATTCCAAGACGAAAGACTGCACGCAATTCGATAATATTGATATATTTAATGTAAAATTATTGTTAAACAATGATCGTTATCCTTATGAAGATATGAGGTTAAACTTTAAGGCTAAAAAATACTCTGAGGCCTATCATATGTATACCGACTTTAGCAAGTCGTTTGCTTTAAATAATAAACCTATGCTAGATTTTAACGCTTTTAAGAATCACACGCTATTCGTTATAGACTGCTCGAAGAGAAGAGCTCCTATTAAACCATCGATTGTAGACATAAAAATTGAAATTGAAAGTTTGACCCCCTTCCCCCCAAATACCAAGGCCTACTGCATTCTCGTACACGACCGCGTTTTGGAGTATTTGCCTCTCAGTGGAGTCATAAGAACCATTATGTAAAAGAGAGAGAGAGACAGAAGGGATAACTTAGTATGTGAAGAACTGTCGAAGAGTAAACATGAAATTGATGGTCGTAGATATTCAAGGTTTTAACCTGCCCGATTTCTATCCTAAGGAAATCTCGTTTATTAGTGGAGATCAACATGCCCATTATTTACTTAAACCTCTCTTACCGTACGATTCGTTAAGTTATGATTTGAAGAAACAAATAAATTACTTGGAATTACATCATCATGGGTTGAGGTACAGCAGTGGTTACGTCGACGATAATGACCTAAATGAAATATTACGTAATCATCTACTTAATGGCGCTACTAACCTTGTGTACGTAAAAGGTCATCAGAAAAAGGAATTTCTGGAAAAAAGATTACATGCTTTGACGCAAACTTCGGCAGCGGTGCCATCTATCATTAATGTCGAACAGCTTAGTGTTGATGTCGAGGTTCCAAAGTTCGATAAAGATTTACCGTATTGTTTAAATCATTTTACTATTAATAATAAAAAAATTGTATGTAGCTTAAGAAATGTCTTCACTCTTTATTATTGGTTATATTCTAGTTTACCTAAATAAATGTGTATTTTATTAATGATTTTTAATTTCTTTACCCTCCCCACTCCCTCTCCACCATCACCTCTTTGATATTATCCTATATGCAAGCATTATGTACTTTTAGTATCTAGTTGAACGTAATATGAGCAAGATGTCATCCTTTAACTGCTTGTTAGAAAATCATTTACATAAATTACAAAAGTTAAAAGAAATGATTGAGTTTTATCAGGAGAAACAGCGTATGTTTTCGCAGTTTCAAAAATTAAGTGTTATCACTAACAGTGGTGTATTCAGCGATAGAAGACGATGTGGTAAACAATTACATGCTACTGCAGCACGAAGAATTGCTCTCTAAAAAATGCAGTCTCCAGTATTTTTATCTTGCGGCCATATCGCCAATTCTATAAACAGTCTTTGTAAAGTTTGTGAGATTCGT
This sequence comes from Rhagium mordax, assembly GCA_963680705.1. NCBI lineage: Eukaryota > Metazoa > Arthropoda > Insecta > Coleoptera > Cerambycidae > Rhagium > Rhagium mordax. The sequence goes on from OY796661.1 coordinate 53,822,640, forward strand.
AAAAAGTGTAAAGTTTGCTATAAAAATGATCGCGATATGATATTCATACCGTGTGGACATATTGCAATATGTGCAGACTGTAGTTTTTCTCAGAAAACATGTGTAACCTGTGGAATACGTTTGCATGCTACAGTTCGTATAAAATAATCCTTAAATTTCATTAACTATTACCATTATAAATAAACATTATTTGAGGTTAAATCATTAGTGTTTATGTGAACGTCATGATGTATAGTTCGCAATTTATTCTGCTACATGCGATATTCCAAAATATACTCTACGTACATAGACCATATAATTCTACGGACGCTTTTGTGTGCTTCGATAATCCACAAAATGATTCATGTCCTTCACAGTGGATAAAAATGACTCCTAGTCGTATTAACGGTAATAAATTGGCTACTTATTCCTCGTTTATATCTAATAATACGGCTGGTTTTAAGATAAAAATAAAATTTAAAGATGACATCATCGAAGAAGAAGAATTTAACTGGATCTCACTTTTCCCCCCTTCATCCCCACCTGAACCTTCGGTATATTCAAGCCCTCCACCGTCGCCTTCAGACGTCTCAGTTGAAGTCTTGCTTTACTACCTAGCAGTTTGCTCGTCAATTTTACTGCTCAAGTGCATAATTAGAATTGTTCAGCGCAGAAAGTGTCTATTTATGCTAAATTAAGAAATACGTAAAAACATCATGTGTGACTCATCAGCACCTGCATCGCTAAAAGAAGCTGTTGATTTGCTGCTTACTTCATTAAGATGTAGTCTAAGTGAAGGATGTCATAAAGAAAAATATAGTCTGGGCATATATTATTGTGAACTTTATATCGGCGATAATATTACGCTGAATAACTTTTGTGAATCGATGGTAAAATGCGGTCTTCATGAACAATTAAAACAATCTGTTTCCAAGTTTATAACTGATGAGGTGCTCTATAATAAATATATTGGTGACGATGAGGTTGACTTAATAGAAAAAGAAAGCTCTCCAGATCCTATTGCAGAAGCAATTGGTTCACTCCGTTTTATTTTGATGTGTAATCTGAAACTATATTCTAACCACCACCTTGAAAAAGAAGATCGCACTACCTGGCGCAATAAAATGGGTATAAAATATTGTGATTTTTATATCTGGGGCTATATTACATTGGATAAATTTTGTGCTACAATGAACCAATTGGAGCTGCATGATTTATTAAAAGAACACCTGTCTGGACTTGTAAGTGATGAACTTCTCAATCTACTTCCCGATTACGAAGGAGCAATTTAATATATTTAATAAAAATGTATTTTATATGTGAATAAATATCTTGTAACAATATCTGTTTTTTTATTTAAAAAATGTCATAAAGAACTTTGTTTTATAACCAAGCATCTAAAATACTTAACCTTGAAACATATCTATCCATCTCTGTCTTACTCATTGAGATTGAATAAAAAATAATTAAATAACTGTTCAATTTGCCTTACAAGCTGTGAAGCCTACATGTGAACACGTGCAAATGTTTATAAATAAAATTCCCAGAAGTCGGGTTTGTTTACCTTATAGGCACGTAGGTATATATAAATTTTTCTACCATAGGCGTACCCTAGTAAAATTAATATAATTATATCCCCTTTTAAAGCAGGTACGCCTATGCTCTCTTCGTATACAATACTCTTTGCTCAGGAGTACCAACTTAGAAACTAAAAAAAAGCTTCTGGAGACGGCGTTCTTCAGACCTAACGCAAGAGGTTCCAGGGCCAGGGACCAGGGTGCAGGATGCAGGATGCGTTAGTGCATTGCACCTCTTGCGTTAGGTCTGAAGAAACGCCATCCTCCAGCTAATGCATCAGACCTGGGGCCCCACCACCACCACCCCCTAGCACCCCCGCTAAAGCAGCAGCAGCAGACGTCATCTGAAGACGAAGGATGACCTCTGCACGACCCCCCAGAGTGTAGCTACAAGAACCAAGGGCTCTCCTGATGGCCCATGTCCATCGAGAATGCGTGGCCTTGAAAGTGGCGCCGTACGCACCTAGTATATCTACTAGTATAGATATGAAAGAATTCCTTTAATCTTAATATAGGATAACAAAAAAATCAATATCAGATAATAGAGGAACAAAAAGGGATACGGGCATAGAATGCTTATAATTAGTAAGAGAAATACAATAAAAAGGATAAAAAAATATAGCTCATTTAATTTATAGTCGCACCACTTCAATAAAATTATAGATCACTATCGGAATTGATGACAGATTTCTCTTTTCCATTTAGTACAAAAATTTTACCCCCGGCTGACCACACTTTTTGATTTCCATATTTTTCCTTGGCCTTCAGAAGCAAATTAAATCGAGCTTTCGTAAGATCCTCGTAAATGGAAATACCAGTATCTTTTATTCTGCCTTTCTTAGCCATGAAGATTTCATTGCGTTTAATATTTCTACAGAAATTTACCAGTATTCCCCTCGATTTCCCTTGCAGGATATTACCCACACGAAATGCACAATCAATGTCATTTGCCATGCAGGATACTTTTAGCGTGTTGTTTATAAAAGCAATAATTAGATCAACGACATTTTCATCATCACTTTCTTCAAAACCAAGAAAACGTAAAGAATTTTTTTTCGTATGCTGTTCAATAATATCAAAGTTGTTACCAAGTTTAATAATAGACTTCTTATTAGACTCCACGGAATGATTTAATGAGTTGATTGAACTACTAACCTCATTCAATTTAGTATACAACTTCTCTATTTTTTCATCAAATTTTGCATCTAATTGGGTGACAAAATTAGTACATACTTTATTAATTAACTGCTCCACTGAAAGTTCACTGGATTTCTCACTAGCAGTAACGCTTCTAGTTTCCTTTCCCATCTTAACCACTTTAACGACAACGTAGGAATAGAGAACGTATAAGTAACTTTAATTAACCAATATTACAAGATAATTCTGCTATTTAATTGATTTAGTGTAAAAACTATACGAAACTTACTTCACTGTAGGTAAATGTAACTGGTGAAACACTATTTGAACATTTCTATTAGCAGTTATTCACTTATTTAGCCAAAATCACTGGAGTTCCTCAGAAACGACTTCACACGTACATATTACTTTTACCTTTTTTTTTTTTTTTTTTTTTTTTTTTAAATCCCCATATAGTAATGGCTATAGCGGCTTCGTTTCCGAAATACAGGGTGTTTTATATTTTTTGAAAGAATTTTCTTTTCGCCATATATCTGTAATGCGTAAACGGAATTCAATGAAATTTTGTATTTTTGTTACAGTAGTCATTCACCATCAAATGCGTGGGATATTAATAAAATATCAGGGCCGGACCCAGAATAAAATTATTTTTAAATTATTCCTAGAAAATAACACTCTGTATACTGTTTATGAAATTCTTGATATTGAAATATTAATTTACATCTAGAAAGATACAAGATCCCATAAAAAAATATTTTGGCACCATTTCATTGTTTAAGTAAAAAAATTAAATTGTTGAGGAATCAATTTTTTTTTGAAAAATTGAGAGAAAATAATCACTTCAGATATCAGTAACATATATTTTTTTCTTCTCTGTTTGCACTATCTTTTATTCGTATCACACGGTACCTAGTAAAATAATAAAAATATTTTGTAATGATTTTGTAATTAATAATCTTAAAAAAATAACACATAATAAAAATTAACAATTTAACTGTCAAACTTACTAAATACAATTAAATTTTCTGAATCACAGTCTGTTTTCAAAGTGACCACCATTCGATACATTTGACTTATACTTTTTCTAACAATTTCTAAATTGTTATTAATTTCATTGCAAAAGTGCTCAATTCTTGCAATCAGCTGTTCTCTGGTGTTTATTTCTTCTTTGTATACCTCAGTTTTAAATAACCCCACAAAAAATAGTCAAGGGGTGTGAGATCTGGTGATCTCGGGGGCCATGCAACAGGACTGAAGTGACTATTTTCTCTCAATTTTTCAAAAAAAAAATGATTCCTCAACAATTTAATTTTTTTACTTAAACAATGAAATGGTGCCAAAATATTTTTTTATGGGATCTTGTATCTTTCTAGATGTAAATTAATATTTCAATATCAAGAATTTCATAAACAGTATACAGAGTGTTATTATCTAGGAATAATTTAAAAATAATTTTATTCTGGGTCCGGCCCTGATATTTTATTAATATCCCACGCATTTGATGGTGAATGACTACTGTAACAAAAATACAAAATTTCATTGAATTCCGTTTACGCATTACAGATATATGGCGAAAAGAAAATTCTTCCAAAAAATATAAAACACCCTGTATTTCGGAAACGAAGCCGCTATAGCCATTACTATATGGGGATATAAGATCACCTCAATGTTCCCTATCTGTTGGTAAAGTACGACCCTCTCCTCACGAATCACCCTGTATAAAAAAGAACATTAATTTAAACACCTTAAGCATGATTTTTATAGTCGCGAAATTGCGATAAGCGAAATGCGAGACGTGTTGCTATTGGTCAATTCCAAATTTTAATGTGAAATGAACCAATAGCAACACGTTTCGCATTTCGCTTTTCACAATTTCGCGACTATGAAAATCAGGCTTTACAACTAACCTCAAAAATATGAACTTTATAAAATTTTTGAATAATATATCATTTTTATCAAAATTTCTGCTTGGTTCCTGTACTATCATCTAAAATCTTGTGCGGTGCATTACTAATGAAGTTCTAATGAAATAGGCGAGGAAATAGGTTGTTTTTTGTTGACTGGAAATCCAACCTATAAATAGCAATTCATTTTTAATAATCTACGTAGGTACAATATTGAAACTTTATATATCTACTGTCTTATTAGAGAGTTTTTAAATGTTATTATGGATCCAAGCTGAAGCTACAAAATTATAATTAAAGTAAAAATAAATTTACAAAAACTAAAAAATTTAGGTTATGTTAGCCATATGATGTATAATGATTCATTTTAGAACAAAAAATCCAACAGTTTAAAAATAAAAAACTGACAAACGGTCAAAAGTTATTGATAATTACCATAGAGATAGAATATAATAGGGAGACGGCATCGCGTGGCAAAAGTGGTTTCATGTTCGCCATATTGCTACGACGTTTTTGTCAAAAATGTCAAACTGTAGTGTCATTTGTTGTTAGTTTATGTTGAGCAATATTTAGAATTTCATTTGTGTTTTGAGAACTAAGTATATAAGTGTTTTTTGTTAGTTTCTTAAAACAATTATGGTGTCTTGTGCTGTGCGTAGCTGCTGTAGCAGAGACGGCATTGATAAAAATATGTCGGGAATAACATTTCATAGGTTAGTGTAAACAATAAACAGAACCGTACTACAAAATTATGGTACATAAATGCTATTATTAATGGTAGTGTATTTTATACATGCTACAGCGTAGGACAAAGAGCGGCGGTAGACAAATACAAAAAGCATCTTAGAGGAGAAGAGAACGTGTATACCTACAAACGAAAGAAACGGGAGAAGGAAAACCAACTTTTAGATTAGCTTGAAAGTCACCAGAACGAGAATGGCATTAGAAAATTCTATCAGGAATGGAACGCGACAAGAAAGGTTTTTAAACCAAGCAAGAACTAATATCTTTAGAGACAAAGGAGGAAACTTAATAAGTAATAAAAATATATTCTATCTGGATGGACAGAATATTTTCAAGACCTGCTGGCGGGAGGACCAACCTAAATGAAAGACTGAAACCATTCTCTGAAGCCCACCTCGGAGAATATCAGTCAGGATTCAGACCGTCGCTCAACTACCAACCAAATGTTCACTTTGCATCAAATCCTAGAAATATCTAGAGAATTTGACATTGGTATAACACTGGCATGCACCACTTGTCATCTATTTTAAAGCAGCGTATGATAACATTCTTAGGTCGAAATTGCACGAAGCTATGAACAAACTCGGAGTACCAATGAAGCTAACTTGAAGTTATTCAATATAGCCCTGGAGAAAATCTTCTGATTGGTACGTACCACTTCGAAGGAGTGTTGACGTTTACACATTCACTGATCTTTTCTCTATTTGATACACGCTTTTCGCTTTACGTACGATCATCCCGTTTTTTTCTCCAATTTGGCTATAATTTTTCTTGGGGTACTGTATATTCATGTATTCTGAAACAATGTATAACATGGGTATGTAAATTAAAGAAAAATTTGCTTATTTGGGGATATGTTTTACTTTTCATATTCACCATCATCCACACACCCAATTAAGAAACTGTAATAATAGGTACTATTGAACTAATAGTGCAGTTTTCCTTCAAAGGAACCTATAAGCCCCATAAAACTAGTTAAATATCTTGTATAAAAAGACGTTTGAACCAAAAACTTCACCGACCTTAGTTGATTACGAAAGTTGACCAACTAAAATTGATTCGTGAGAACGCGCTTAATTCAACTCTGTTAAAGCCGCCATATTGCTACTACATTAAGCTCCGCCCAGTGGTTCCGTTATTTCCTTACCTATTTATATCGTATAGCATCTCCTTATATTCTATCTCTATTGTGGGTTTTACATTAACAATTTATTTATCAATAAATTCATGAAGAAATTCATGAATTTATTGTCCAATTAATTTTTGAACTGTTTCTGTTTTACACTTGTGAAGAAATTCATGAATTTATTTTACAATACTGTCACTGAAGCAGTTGTACCAACCAATTTGAATTATTTCAAATTTGACGGATCGCTAAATATTTGAGGTTAGCTAGTGACAACAACAGAATAAACATGGTATAAGGAGAATGGTATACCCGCGCGCAGGCACGGTGACGTCACTCAGTTTAAAAAGTGGCAGGGGTGATATCACAATTAACCTCAAAAATATGTATTTTCTAAAATTTTCGAATATTATGACAATTTTATTAAAATTTCTACTTGATTTCTGTAGTATCAACTAAAATCTTGTTCAGTGCATTATTAATAAAGTTTTAATTGGCTTAATCTAATGAAATAAGATGCATTTTGTTAGTTGGAATTCTAACCTAAAATTAGTAGTCTATTTTTAATACTTTTTCCACTCTAAGCGATCTATCACAATTTATTTTCCTTTTGCGACAGTCAAGAAACAGTACCAGACATATTAACAGTTGAAACTACATCAGATCTTCAATTTCTACTGTTTCTGGGGGGAATATAACAACATCTGCTGTATTAAAGAAATTTCAAAATCTGTTGATTCTGTTGGGTTGAAATCAATAGAAGAAATACGTGCTATAAACAGACAATAATAGGCAATGAAAAGGATACACCGGCGAAATTAAAAATTAACCTGCTATTTTTCGAATTAATTTTATCGTTCATCCATATAATATCGCGAGCTTTTCAACGCGGAGAAATGTAAAATACTTGATGTCAGTACCTTTTTATCATCGTGCAATAATTGTTACACCTAGCCACAGCACAAGCAAGCATAGTGCTATTCGTTAACACTATTAAAAATATTAAAATAAAGATTAAATGTGCGAAATTACAACCATAGATAAAACCCTCTAGATAGGAAACTTACTGTATTAAGCAGTCATGAAAATGTGGCACCTGAAGTGGTTGATCTGCAAACTATGGACAAAATGCGGGAAATTTAAAATGGCATGCTCATTTAGGACCAGTTGTATAAAAGTGATTAAGCGAAAGTTCAACTGAACTTGGTTCAAAATTCAAGGATACCGATTGTTGCAAGAATGGTATTCTTAAATTTTGAACCAAGTTCGGCTGAACTTTCGCTGCACTCTTTTATACAAGGATTTTCTTGCTTAATTACAGATAGGTAGATATGAAAATAAATTATTTTCATCCACAATTTATTGCGAGGCAGCTGAAAATAAAATGTATGTTTATATCTATCCATCTGTAACACTGGTTGGTATCGGTGAGATATTTAAGCAACAAATCCCTACATGCAAATTGATCGCAATATGCGATAGTGCGACCCTCTATGGTTTACTGCAGATATTTTATATTTAATTTTTTTATTAAACAGTTCAAAGTAAATACACAATAACATTTGAGAATATTCCATCTACTAAGGTCTATAATAAATACTTCTACCTTTAATAAATAAGAGAAACATTGTGTCAATTTCAACATTCAACTATTTATAAGTGGGGACTAAACAATCAAGTTTCCTATCTAGAGGGTTTTATCTATGATTACAACTGACTTTCGACGTTTTTTAAACTGAGTGACGTAATGCGCAGTAGATACACAAATTGGACGGCAACCTGACATACCATTATCCTTATACCACAGAGTACCTATCACTTATACTATTATACTATGAGAATAAATGAAATGAATCCAACCTAACTTTTTTAAGTGTTATCTTATTGTGCTAAAAATTTTATGTTGGTAGTCCTGTTATTCAAGGTAACTTCACGAGAAAATAGAACAAGTTCTAATTCGTGAAGAAATTCATGAATAAATTGGTGAATTTATTGAACGTCCAAGTTGGTGTTTTACATTAGTAAAACTTCTTCATGAAGCGACTTCATGAATTTATTCATGAATAAATTGTTAATGTAATACAGTCATATGATAATTACAGTCGAGTTTCGATCTATGACTTTAGTTCCTCGTCGAATGTCATATGACGTAGATGCACCGGATAGCACCGGATGTACGAAATTCGTGCATGCGTCGTAGCATTGTTTATAATAAACAATGGTCGTAACGTAAACGACACCGGGGGCTCCGGTCGTAATAATGGGCACACATCATCCAACACGCCATCTACCAATGATCCACCGGTACTAACAAGAGGTTGAATAACTATATACTTTATAAACAATGGTATCACTTAAGAATTAATCAAAATTCAAAATGGTACGCGACACAAATGACAAATGACAGATGCCCCTACTTTAGACAGAGCTGGTATTAGCCTTGCCTACTTTATCCATCGAGCTGAGTTTTGGGCGATAATGGCGTCGCATTTGGTTAATCCAGAAACTATATTTTTAAGTGGGGACTAAACAATCAAGTTCCCTATCTAAAGGGTTTTATCTATGCATAAATTATTATTCTTAGAATAAAAAAATAATCCCACAAATTAATTGATTCCGACAAATATTCAATTAATTATTATATATATGTATACAGCCCTTATATTATATCCCGATCTTGTTATATCTGAGATGATGATGAATTTATAATAAAACAATCATAACGCAAGAATTTTATTTTTGTGGTATCCCCACGTACCACTTTTCGAGGTAGATTACTAAGAAGAAGAAGAAGAAAATTTAACTAAAACTAATATTAACTAATTTTACGTGGGCTTGAAACACATGGTGAACAGTACACCCTAAACTGTCACATTTGTGAAAGGATTTAATCCACAAAAAAAAATTCAACAAAAACAAAGACTTAAAATGCTTGGAAGTGAACGTTTCCAGATCACCCCACTTGCAACAACCTTTCGAGTGGAGATACTCCTCGACAAGAACATATTTAAGTACTATCGATACGTGTCATAATCGAGACGAAAATCTATCACTTAATCGGGTTTATTTAAGAAGTGTGTGTTCGGAGCGAGTAAGTTCGAACGTATCAGCTAAATGCTTCGTGGCGTTAAGTTCGCAACAACATTATGGTATTTTACTAACATCTGATTTCTGTTTTCGCAGAATTGTTGATTATGCTATGGATAAACAAATATAGAAATAATACTTAATAACTTTATATGAAGGCCAGTTGTTTCTAGCTTAAACTCGGATTTATGCCTACCGAATACCTGTTTTATTTGATATATGATGTTTTATCTCAAATATTTCATTAAATATATTATATCTGTGATTTGTATCTAAAATAGGATCAAGTAACTTTAAGGCTGTCTCGATTCTTTTACAAAAGCGAAATCTGTCCACTGCCAAAAATTCCCAATATTTCATCCTAGTCATACTATAAGCAATACTCCATGTAATTAGATGATGTAGTTCATTATACTTTTCATTAAACGTTACTTTCTTCATTACACTGTTGTACTACAGTAGGTAAGCTAAGAGAGTTCTGCGCCAGGAAGTGAGCTGGATGGCGCATAGCCATCGAGAGTGGCCATCCAGGGGTACAAGAAATACAAGAAGTGATCGTCAATGTCTGAGGGATGTACAAAGAAGTCTTAAAGGGGGGGCCTGTCTTGACAAGATGGTGGCTGGCAAGAAGTAATAGAGGCTGCTGAAGAGCAGGTGGGTATAGAAAAAAAAAGGTCCTGATCATGCGCGATAGGTATGAGAAAAAACATGGCGGCGTAGCAGGTATGAGAAAAAAACATGGCGACCATGCCCGATGGGGAAAAAACATGGCGGTCTTGCGTAGTAGGTATGGGGAAAAAAACATGGCTGCCTTGGTCATGTGGTGCTCACTGAAAAGAAAAAACATGCGCGGGATGGTGCAAAAAAGCATGCATGGTGGGGGGGTCCTGCATGTTTTTTGCTAATAACTCGAGAACGGTAAGAGATAATTTAAGTTTGAAAGCTGTTTTGATTGGTTCCTTAATGAGGGCTACCCTGTGGTATGTGTGGCAGCCCTGTAACTAAGGCCCTTCATGTCAATAAATTTTTCGTGTGACGTTATACGCTATATAACTTGGGAATGTTTTTAAACGGCACCGAATTTCAATAAAAAAATATCAAGCATTCACCTTAAAGCGATAATGAGATTAACGGAAGTGATAAAGCCACAAATAGTGTAACATTCGCTGTATTAAAATTTGAGTAATTGAATTTTTTATCATAAACGTCGGTTAAGCGGGAGATATGGTTAATTATTACAAGCTAAACATGGTGGAGAGCAGCTAATAAAACAACAAAATAAGTATATATATTATTTTATTCATCATCATCATATATTATATTAAATTGAATAATGTATTTTTGTGGTATATACATTTTAATATTAATTAGAAATTGCTTCATATCGATCGCAATCATTTCTCGACAAAATGTCTAAATATTTAGGTTTCCATCGAGTAACTTGTCACACAAATCCAAAGCTTTCCTGTACATCTGTACTTGTTTTTCACATGCTTCATTGCGGTCAATATCATCTTGAGTCACAACAGTATATATTATCATGTTGTTCGCTAAATATTAGCGCTGAAATTTCATCACGTAATCGTTCAATAGCACTTTGTAAATCCTCAACTTTACTCCATTTCTATTCACTGTAAAACATCCACATTTTTATCGACTTTTATATTTTTCTGTATAAATATAATGATGCACTTTAGTATTATGATCGTGGAACAAACTGTAATGTAGTACAGCAAACCTAACATTGATTCAAACTCTTTTGAGACAATGCTTGCTTTAAATTGAGATGGTGCTGTTGGTGGTTGTGGTGGTGTGTAAGTGGGGGTAGTAGTAGCGTCATATTAACATTTTCCAAGCGACGTCTCCCATAGTACTATCCTGAAAGCGTATTTTCAATTTGCATTGATATTTTGAAGCACACTAGCATACAAAATTATGAAATGAGGACTTAACAACGCCATCATTACCAATAAACTAAGTAATTCTTCAAGTAACTATATATATTTATACTCGAGTTGTGGTAATGTGGCGGCGCCGTCGTTGATTTAACTCTGATGATGTATTAAAACGTGTCAAATTCATAAATACTTTTCGATTCCATAGCTGTTCATTATCCTTTTCTACACACAATTTTTGGAATCTGGAGAACATACACTGTTTTTGATTATACAATTTTATAAGTTCTTTTAACTCATCCAACTGCTCACAATGTCTTTCTAACCTCACTTTTAATAACATCATTTTACGGGAACGCATAGCGTGATACTACAACATTCGTCCACAATCCCAATCCTCATAACATCCTGCTACTTTAATGTATGAACAATTCATATCTCTTAGATCAAATGTTTCTTCAACGCATGCAAGGTTATACATACCAAGCAACTTTTTTTTAGAGGTTTGCCATTTTTATCATTAAACTCGACTTGAATATAGCAAGAGATAGACATGTTTCTAGTTTATGATATAGTATCCATGGCGGAAATTTCAGGGGACAATAGAGTACCAAAAAACAATATGACTTTGCTTATAAACATAACCTTCTAAACGTACCGTTTTTGAGATACAATTATTCGTGACAATTATTCTCTAAATATTTTATCTGTTTTCGCACTTGATTATTCAAGGTGGCAATCGGGAATGGAGGCTTCAATAGATATTGAGCTGTTTGTTGTCCACTCATAAATGTTATTTCGTTCGGATAAAAATCTGGCAAATTGAAGCCCTGAATATCAACGATCATTATCTTCATGGTGACTGGGTGAATGCAGACTGACTGGAATTACTTGACATATCTTATATTACATTCCTTACGACACCACTAAGCGGTAATATTACACCACGCGATCGTGAATGAGGATACAAGTTACCCTCGTATTAGGCGGGAATGGGTGTCTAGTTTCAATCTCCAATTGATATATAAATTAATGTTAGATATATCAGCATTACCAAAGTGTGTGACATCTTTCGTCTTTTGATCTTTTCGATCAGTTTAGAATGTTATAAATACACGTTTAGGACTTTCCGAATTTGAGCATGTTTTAATCGCCCAACATTGATTCAAGGCTCCAGCTACTAAAGCAGTATTTTCATGAAAGCTCCACTGTCTAGATGTAATAAAAATCGGCGTATAGCTGTTTAATGGAGCTAGCAATTTCAGTTTTAATGCATCATTTACAAACACATGTTTAACCTTCAGATCAATATTTGTTATATTTAATTCGGCCACCGTATCATCTTTAGATACTTGAAAGCAATTAACATCTGTTCGAGCTCTTACCAATCTTATGGTTTGCTTTCCTCCAAACAAAAACTTCTTATAATCATAAAATACTCCCAACAAATGACTTATGGGAATTCTCATAAAAAATGTATTATCTCTAGGATGATAAGTTACCAATTGACCTTCGGGAAAATTCCAGCCTGCGATACTAAGAGTTTCATCATCTTTATCATAGGTTAGATAACCTCTCTGGCCAAAACACACCGCATGTAAGGCCAAAAACCAGACAAAAAAAAAATAACAACCTCTCACCAAGCTTACAGTACCTGGATCTCGAACACGATCCACTTCTACGCTATTTAACTCATAACTAATAGAGTCAAATAAGTATGCTCCAGCATTATTAGTGAATGCAACATTTCTAGTGCCAGCAGTTTTTTCCGAGGTTCCTTCAATCGATATAGCCGCCTCAGGCATCGCCAATAAAGCATCCAGTTGATTAATTGTAATTTCAATCTCATCATTATTACCAAATGTTTTAACGAATGGGTGATAAATGTGAACCTCCGCTCTAATGATAGAATCATCGAACCGAGGATCTAGGAACAACTGAAGTTCTTCTAACATGATAGCCCAAAGATTTTAAGTATAAGATGTTTTTCAAAGACAAAGATGATGATGAACCCACCCTCTTCCTTGAACAGCTAGTGGCAACTGATTGAGGTTGAGTGGAAAAGTTATTGTTTATATACAGTGACGATGGTGTAAATATTAAGCCCATATTTTCTTTAATTCCAACCTTACCACAATTTCTTCACCTCTAAAATTAACACTTTCAGAATTTTGATCAAGTATCTCCAAAGTAATGTTATTTATCTCGCGTTTGTTATTTACTGGAAGAAATATTAGATGTTTTGGTTCAATGTTAATGGCATACCCTGGATTTACAGATGGAGCGAATTCGAAAATCGTATGTGATGGATTGTTATTGCAGAAAGCTCCTGTGGTGATATTATAGTCTATATGAATAGTTATAACTTTTACTATCTGTACAGGCAAATCAGATTGATGCAAAATATCAGGTTTTAATTCTCTAGCCGAATAACCCAACAAGTTTATTTCATGTTTGTTCCTAATTTCGCACTTGAGAGTATTATTGTTAGGCTTCAACGAGAAATGTTCATTCGGATCTTTAGCTCCTTTCGGTACTATTTGACTCTGAAAATAAGTCTCAATATCATGAATCTCATATGATCCAGTTGGAATGGAAATTACTTTTTCCTTAGTTCTATCACCTTGTTCCCAATAGTAAAGCTAATTATTAACTTCTTCTTCGATATTAGGAATACTATTATATGTATGAAAACCAATTAGGGCTAATGCATAATCTTACTGAGGATCCAATTCGATGGGGATAGTGAAATTGACTGTGAGAGTGGCGCCTCGACCTTCTTGACCTCGACCTCATATCGTTAATATCTGTGACATAATGAATGAAACGTATTAGACATCATCATTTTTATAAAGAAACTCTAAACATAAATGGCCGCAATTAACCGTATTGAAATTTTGATAATTTTCATAATTAAATCGTATTTTACATTTATCACCAAAGTAAAGTACTGGTCCACTGGTGGTTTTAGTGCACCGAAGCTATCATAATAAACAACTTTATCGTTATGCTTTTTATAAGCTACCCAATGTGTTCCGGGGCCCTCTTGTACATCAAGATTAATAATGGCACTCTCATATCTTCTAGGAGTCTGAGGTAAAGAGTTACGCATATAGTTACCTCTGAAATGTGGTATTTTCAATTTTTTGGCATACTTTATCAAATCTACATCGAAGAGGGCTCTTTTGGGTAGCTTCACTGGCAGTTTTTTTGCTGCTTTTTCAGATAGAGTCCCAGCCCCCTTTTATTTGGTTCTAAGTACAGTCCGGAGGCATTTTTACCAAGAGCTATAGCTTCCATAGTTTGATTATGTCTTTCAGCCTCCTCCAATTTTTTCTTCGCAGCCTTAGCATCTAAAACGGCCCTTGCAACTCCAGAAAGACCATCTGTCAAGTCTCCTAAGGGACTCAATTCAGCGAAGATTGGTATTAATGGTAAAAATTCACCGCTTTTCGGTAGTGATAGTACACGGGGTGTTTTAATCTTTTTTCGACCACCAACACCTTTTACTTGCTTGCTTGCTTTTACAGCAATCCTAGTATTTGACCTTAAATTATTATCCTTGGGCTGATTCATTAGTTTTTCAACTCTACTCATGGTCTTTTTAAAACCAACTTTACGATGTCGAGGACGACGACGACGAGCACCCATACCCATCTTTCTTTTAACTTTCTTGCTGTTAACAATAGTTCAAGCAGCGGCTTTTTCCTTCAAATTAGCGTCCTTAAACTTAACTCTTTCCCAAGCACGCTGCTCTAGTTCGTAATCAGCCTTGTGTCGATCCTGTATATTAGAACTCTTACTATAGGCTTTATCGTGACTGCGCCGATACAATATTCCATTATTGAATAAAAAAATACCAGGTTTGATGAAGGATGAGTGCTCAGGTGCCATATTGAACCATTTTGTAGGTTTACGATAAAAAATGTATTGTATTCAAATAGAGGGGAAAGGGTGTATCAAAAAATCTAAAGGGATTAAAACCAATGTAGTTAAAAACACCATTTCTTTTAGGGCCGGTTTTTCAATGTTGAGTTAACTCTAACTAAAGGATAATATCCAAGGAAACAATTATTGTAACAATGGTCTCCTTGGATATTATCCTTTAGTTAGAGTTAACTCAACATTGAAAAACCGGCCCTTAAAGATTATCAAAAATGCTTAGAGGATAAAACTGAAATATATAGAACTCAACGGACTATACAATCTCATCTATATAATGTTTACTCGGTGGAGCAAACTAAAATTGCTTTGAGTCCATATGATGATAAGCGTTATCTCTTAAAAGACTCTACGGACATGTTACCTTGGGCATTCAATTATGATAGAATAATTTTTAGATTTTTTTTAGTTCAAACCACAAACACGGACGCAAACTTTAAATTATGGATTTATTACCTCAACTTATTAATTTTATCAGTGAACCATTTTTTATGAATCTTCTTACTGAGCCAAAGAAGGATCTACGTTGCACTTGAAATGATAAATGAAAAAAGGTGTATGAACAAAAAATGTTTTATTGGAGGTGGTTTTGTTGCATATTTAGTTGATAGAACAATAGAATATAATGATATCGATTTGTATGTAGAGAACTCAGACGTTCATCCATATCAAATAAAAACTCTAACACATTATTTGTTAAAAAATGAGGTCATTAATGACATTCCTGTTGGAAAATTTCAATTTGATTGTAACTATGAAAATTTTGTATTTAACATCTTAAAACACTTTGATATGGATGTATGTAAAGTTGGTGTATATGTAAAGTTGGTATATATGTTAATGAGTTTGATGCATTAAGAATAATAAAGTTTCCTCGAAATGGCACCAACGATCTATTAGTTAAAGCAACATTTGATCGATTTTTAAAATACTTCACACGCACAAATAATGTGTGTAAACTCTATAATTCAAAAAAACTAGTTTAATAGCGTATACAGTCATCTGCAAAAATCAACCTAAAATAGAATGTGCTTATTATGAATAGTTATATTTTATATTATTGCAGATCTTTTGTGTTTAAAATAAAATTTTATGCAGTCTGTTTCTGTTTTTTCTCATTGTGAAAATAAAATATTATATAACCTGTCTGCTGTCTGTGTGTTTTTTTTTTAATTTTTATTAGGAAAAATTAAACTCATAAGTCATTATTATCAGTGATGGTAATATTATAGAAAAATTAGTTTTAAACATAAAACAATTATACATATAGTGGAAGGGAATAATCCATCTGTCAGGTTGGCCGAGTGATTAAGGCCATAGATAAAACCCTCTAGATAGGAAACTTACTGTATTAAGCAGTCATGAAAATGTGGCGCCTGAAGTGGTTGATCTGCAAACTATGGACAAAATGCGGGAAATTTAAAATGGCATGCTCATTTAGGACCAGTTGTATAAAAGAGATTAAGCGAAAGTTCAACTGAACTTGGTTCAAAATTCAAGGATGCCGATTGTTGCAAGAATGGTATCCTTAAATTTTGAACCAAGGTCAGCTGAACTTTCGCTGCACCACTTTTATACAAGGATTTTTTTGCTTAATTGCAGATAGGTAGATATGAAAATAAATTATCTTCATCCACAATTTATTGCGAGGCAGGTGAAAATAAAATGTATATTTATATCTATCCATCTGTAACACTGGTTGGTATCAGTGAGATATTTAAGCAACAAATC
This sequence comes from Rhagium mordax, assembly GCA_963680705.1. Taxonomy (NCBI): domain Eukaryota; kingdom Metazoa; phylum Arthropoda; class Insecta; order Coleoptera; family Cerambycidae; genus Rhagium; species Rhagium mordax. Next base: position 53,839,762 of record OY796661.1, read on the forward strand.
CCTACATGCAAATTGATCGCAATATGCGATAGTGCGACCCTCTATGGTTTACTGCAGATATTTTATATTTAATTTTTTTATTAAACAGTTCAAAGTAAATACACAATAACATTTGAGAATATTCCATCTACTAAGGTCTATAATAAATACTTCTATCTTTAATAAATAAGAGAAACATTGTGTCAATTTCAACATTCTTTTTGGAAAACTCTTTTGAACATACCAATATTAAACCATAAAATGAAGTGAAGTATTTTGAAATGTGTTTGTTATTTTTGTGAATGATCTGTACTGTTTAATCAAAATATGAAATATAAAATTAAAATATCAATAACTAGGACATCGATGCCGTTTTAAACTCATTTCTATTTCATTCTACATACATAATAAGTTTTATGTCTTGCGCGCATTTTGGATGTTTTATTACATTCGCCGAAGCGTTAAAACGCTTTTTGTCTTTTAGAGGAAAGCGGTGCCTTTTATTCGTCCTATCCTCACAATCAGGATCATAACACTTTTTAGTTTTATGTTTCGTCGTCACAAAGCATGTTAAAATCACTGGATTGGTATCACTTAAGAATTAATAAAGTATAAAGAACAATAACGCAGCTTCAGAACTCACAAATACTCACATCAGACATAAAATCAAAATTCAAAATGGCACGCGACACAAATGACAAATGACAGATGCCCCTACTTTACACAGAGCTGATATCAGCCTTGCCTACTTTATCCATCGAGCTGATTGTTTGGCGATAATGGCGTCGCATTTGGTTGATCCAGAAACTATATTTATAAGTGGGGACTAAAAAATAAAGTTTCCTATCCAGAGGGTTTTATCTATGGTTAAGGCGTCGAACTTAAGCTTTGATTCCGTAACAGGAGCGTGGGTTCGAATCCCACACTTGACATATTTTTTTTTATGATATAAATATTTTCAAGAAAGAAGTGATATTTTGTCGTATGTAATATCATAAGTGCTTAAAATTTTATCGATAAATTTTTTTCGAGAGCGATATTGCTTAGTAATATTAAGAGTGTAAATTGGCCACTTTATTATCTAATTAAATCACGAGCGTTTTAGCGCGAGGGATTTAATTTAAATTGACCAATTTACACGAGTAATATTACTGTTGGCAATATCGCTCGAGAAAAAATTTATAGGTAAAATTTTCAAGCACGAATGGTATTTGCGGAGAATATTTCACGAATAAATTATTTAAATACAAAAACATATCTTTAACGACGAAATGTCAAAGTAACGTATTAAGTGACAGTTGACATAAAGAATGATTTTATCGCGATAAAACTATTTCAGGGATTTTATCGATATAATGCTGCTGTCATTGGTCCAAATTTAAAAATTGTAATAGTTTCATTGGTTAATAATTTCTGAGTGAAATTATCGCGATAAAATCATTCTTTATGTCAACTGTCACTTAATACGTTACTTTGACATTTCGTCGTTAAAGATATGTTTTTGTATTTATAGTATATTATGTTACAAGGAGTAGAAGGCGACCATTATTGTTGAGCCCAGAAGTTTGCTCAGCCGAGGCGGAAGCCGAGGCAGCAAACTGGGCGAAACACATAATGAGCCTTCTACTCCGAGTGACATATACTATTTTTTCTTCAAGCGTTAAAATCAAAAATATCAAAACTTTAATTTTGAAAAATGACGTCAGGTCAAATGCGTTCAGCTTAGTAAAAAAAAATGTATGTAATACTAACGATTTTATTTATCAATGAACCGTGACATAGATGAATTTGCAATTTCAAGTATTTCAGGTGGTACGCACTGCATTTTTCAGACTTTTTCGCTTTTAAATTTAAAAAAGGGCTCGACACGCGACGTCAACTTTTAAAATGACAGTTTATGACAAGTCATAATTTAGATTTTTAATTCGTTGCCATGGATACGTTATTTCATATTTGTACTAGGAAAAAAATGAGAAATATTTGTACTAATACAATAATAGGCTCTTTCTACAGGACGTGTTGCATTATGTAATGTAAGTATTGTTATACGCTTGAAGAAAAAATAATTTATTCGTGAAATATTCTCCGCAAATACCATTCGTGCTTGAAAATTTTACCTATAAATTTTTTCTCGAGCGATATTGCCAACAGTAATATTACTCGTGTAAATTGGTCACTCTATTATCAAAAATTAAATCCCTCGCGCTAAAGCGCTCGTGATTTAATTAGATAATAAAGTGGCCAATTTACACTCTTAATATTACTAGGCAATATCGCTCTCGAAAAAAATTTATCGATAAAATTTTAAGCACTTTGATATTACATACGATAAAACTGTTTCAGGGATTTTATCGATATAATACTGCTGTCATTGGTCCAAATTTAAAAATTGTAGTAGTTTCATTGGTTAATAATTTCTGAGTGAAATAATCTACATATAATACATTTATCAAAAGTAACTGAACAATCACTACAACAAACTACATGTTTACAAGGTATGAAAACCACAGAGAGTTCATTTTCTAAACAAACTTTGCCTAGCAGTTTATTATCACAATCACTTTGCCCAATTTTGACATCATCAGGTACTGCTACTACTGCAGATAATGACATTTCCTCAAATGATGATGAGTAATCCTTTTCATATTTGAGTTGATAAAATTCACATTCTTTATAAAAGAGGGCGTGCTGTGCCCATATGTCATATCCAGAACGCCAGTCTCTTAACCCTAAACCACAATGAAAACATAATTCGCGAAAATTACTTACCGCGAGATGGCGCTGAAAATTTAGTGTGTGTATGAACCAAGTGGTGAACAACAAACCTTTAACAGTACGATTTACGATAAATTTAGAGGTTAATTCTAGTAATAATATTTATTTATTAAAGTATCGTATCAACCGTTTTATTAATTGATTACATTGCTATATTTTTTATAAACTATTTAAATATAATAACAACACTTTAAACTCACTTTTAATTTAAAAAATCACAAGATAAATTTAAGAAACCCGCGAACTGACAGTGACAGTAGTGACAGCGGTTTGTTGTTCACTATGATTGCTCGTGTCTAACCCATTCCAGCCTGTCAGCGAAAGCTGTTTAAGCGCTAGCGCAAAAATATGGTTATGTGGTTAGACGGGTATTTGATTTATTTGAATGGCTGTAAATAATACTAACCTCAATCTTGAGTTTTTTTTATGTTTGTCACGCAAATGACATTAATGATGATCAGATTGCACTGCACTTTAGCCTGTGAAAACTTCGATGTGCATGTCTTCCATTTTATCAGACAACAAACGTCGTTTCCGACATAATATCACAGATTATAGTTAATCTGTGATAGTATGCAGTTAACATAACCTCAAAATTGAATTCGCTGAAAATGTATCCAGCTTTTAAGCCCAAATTTATTTGGCTAAATTTTAGCAAAGCGGCTGTGTGAAGCGGATGCAAGAAGCGCTACCGTCTAAGTAAAAAATATACAGCGGCTTTAAGCGCTGAAGTGGGTTAGACGCAAGCAATTACTCATCATATTGAGATTACGCCAAAAAATATAGATGTCGCTCACTCCGTGATTATCGCGAATACTTGATCACCTTTGTCGGTATAGTAGAATCCTGCCTAAGCTAAATCTTTCGGTTGTTGTTTAATTTGAACGGGCCAATCGTCAAACGTTTTCAAACGACTTTCCACAGTCATTTTATTTGTATAACGTGGACTTGTTTTTTTCTCAATAAATCGTTGAATATCATTTTTATTAAAAAAACAGGCAATTAGGGCTCCACTTTAAATGATCTGATGTAGGATCATCATCTGCCAGCCAATCACACCCCTCAATACCGCACATCGGTCAGTATACAATATCATCTTGATTGGTATAAACAAAGTCAGCTAGAGCAAGTTCAGACTTTGGAAATTCTGAAGTCCAATTTGCAAATGTATTTAATCTTTCCACATACAGCTCATCCATTTTTCACAACTTACAAACCACTACTGAAGTAAAAGTAATAAGACAGTTTATATATATTTCTAAAATATTTATTCAACCAATAAATATAAACATTTTTCTATCCAAATCATCTAAAACTATAGATCTATTGAAAAATAAACATTTACGAATACAATGCATTAGGATAGAGGAGGATAGGAACAAGTCACATAAGTAAAACATTACATTTTCTGAACAAAGATCATAATCACTTTCACATAGTATGTTATTAGTAATATTCAAAAAATTATTGTAGAAACCAGCAAAGTCTAAGCTATGTAGTATATTCATATTAGACATCACAAGTCCATTAATGTTTATAAATTCAAGCACAGTATTTTCAGCTAGATAAAATGTAGCAAAACCATTAGTCGTCACTTTTAGCATCTTGGTATTCATATATGGGGATTTGCTGATATTGAAGTTTGAGAATTCTACTTCTTCCTCCTCGATACCACTATCATCATCATTATCATTACCGAAGTAGTCATTGGCAAACTGTTTGAGGGTGGCGATACAGTCACACCATTCTTCTTCGTTAAACGAAATGTGATGCGTTTTATTAATTAACTCATTAGAGGTCATTAATATTCGTACAGCTGGGATATAATTTCTTGCATCACTAAATCCAGTTATTATTTTATACTCAGACTTATTTACAGTAATCGCACGTTCGTACATATACTTTTCTTCTTTTTGAGTCGCCTCACGATATTGTTCGGAAATTCTATCGATTTCCCAATGATCGAAATCTTCGGAGAACGAGGCACTAGGTGTGATTGATGCCATTTTTTTCACAAATAAGTGAATAATTTCTAATCTCGATGTGTACATAAGATCACGATGCGCCCCCTAAAACAAGTTTGGGGAATCAAAAAGGGCCTGTGAAATATTGAAATCTGTGTCAATTATCCATATGATTATATGCTATTTTAGCTATTTCACGCTGTTTGAAACATTTTCCCATTTAAATAATGCATGTATATCAACGAACATTTTTTTAAAATTTATTTGAGCTGTCTATCCAGCTGTTATGAGTCTTATCAAATCCCAACCACTCCACCAGGATTTTATTACCACGCCTACGCAATACTTTTTCCACCAAATAAATGTCAGAGTGTTTAGCCTTTTGTAGTTCTTCAGGATAAAAACCACCGCTGTTGGGACTACCACGTAAATCTTCTAGGAGGAATGTTATTGGATTGGTGATGTGAACTTTTACGCACAAGGTCACCTACTTTATATTTTCGCTTATCCACCGCCATCTTAATATGATTATAAACTGAATTTAAAATTTCTTTTTCATTCTTTTCATCTATTTCATAAGGTTTCTTGCCTGTAGTTTGATGGCGCTGTTTATTGTAATTATCCGTTATTTCCGAAAGTATGTCTATCCATCTGTATGTACCTTTTAAACTAAAGTACTTATACAATTTCTCCTTCAGAGTTCTTTTGACACGTTCCACAATAGCGGCTTTTTTAACACTAAACGTACTATAATGGTCAATCGCGTGTTTCTTCATTAAACTTTTAAAATGAGCATTAGAAAATTCTTTTCCATGATCCAACTGTAAATTCTTTGGTGTACTTTCACTACATCTAAATATATCAGAAACAGCTCGCATCACCTCATCACCTGACTTAGTTTTTATAGGTTTGGTCCAAACAAATTTTGAAACGCAATCAATCAATCAACACTAATATACAAGGTGTTTTTAAATTGGCTACCGTAAATTTAAGAGCTTGTAGAGAACGTTAAAATAAAACTAAAACCTCTATATAGTTTGGTCGAAAAACGCTTCGTTTTCAAAATACAGGGTGTTATAGTGTCGACTGGCAGATCAGTTATTTAGCTATATCTCTAAACAGAGTAGGCAGAGGAATCTAAATTTTTGTGAGCGAGCGTTACTTAAGACTACCGATGACTGTATAATATTTTAAATCTGATACTACCGTTCAGTGGCGTAGAAAAAGGGGTAGCCTAACACTTTTTTGTTAATAAAAATTTGCTGTCAGATATTTTGAAAATATCGTCTCATTTTCAAATTCAACAATCAAAATTCTATAATAAAGATCTCTAATTAAATATCTCCAGAGGCGTTCGTTTTCGAGATATTTTCGGTTTTATGTGGTACTATCAACGTTTAATAACTAAACTAATTTGCTAAGGCTGTGTCAACGTTAGTTAACCATTCGTTATAACCAGTGATAGTGGGAGGGAACGACCGATATTCGTATTAAGTCAATTAATCGCTATCACCACATCTGATTTAACTCTTGGCCGTTGAATTCAACGCAGGTCGTGGCAAACCCTTAATATATCGAAGTCTCGAAATCGATAGATTAACGGCAACTGTCGACAATGAATGCTTCCTCGTATACAGGCTTCGCAAGGTCCTGAACTAAAGATACAATACTAGCTAAACACTTTGCACAATACACAATTCACTTCTGACACCTGCCCAGACAGGTCTTGCTCGTTCACTCTTCTTTGGCTCAGCCGAATGGTCAAACCGACGCAATTGCGAGGGTCGTTAGCTATGGGGTCAACACAGAGACTAGACTAATACTAGAACGCAATAAGAAGACATGGATAATAAATAAGGGTATATATTAAACAATCATCATAGTACATATAGAGCCTCACCTAGCAAGGTCTGCCACCATAACCACGATACCCCCACAAGGGGTCAGCGACCGCGACGGCCGCGCTTAAAGACGAGTGATCGATTGCCGAAAGAGAATTATTACATGGACGTGACTGGCAATCTAGTGAGTGGGTTTTATAGATTTACTGTTAGAATTATAGACTAAAAATTTAAGGTAATATTCCCCAAAAGGGGTATATGCCGTTAGACGTCTGTGGATATTTCAGAAAGGGGAAATCTCTTCGAATGCTATCTCACAAGGCGGTCACCTGGTAATAATGGGGAAAGCCCCCGGTACCCGTGCGTACCGCACTGAGGCTTATCCTGGCTTGATTTGATCAAAAATACCGGATTTCCATTTTGCGAGATCATTGGGAGGTCTCCCACTATAGATATGGAAAAGACCCGAGACCACTTCACGTCGCCACGTGGCATCGCAAAATTCCGCTATTTCCTATTTTTATTCAGTTCCTAAAATTTCAAAATGGTGCTGGCAGACACGATCCCGGTAGAGACGATGACCAATGGGTAGGCGAGGCCAGCTCAACCATCCTTGGAAGCCGTAGGTCACGGACTCACTAGGAATTCCACGCGAGGGTAGAGTGAACCTATGGGTCCGTAGATCAGTGCGACCACGAAGGTGGATCAGTCTATGATATAATAATAATAATAATAATTTATTTACCAAAAAATATACATATCAATAAAATCATAATATGGTAAATACATAATATATAGTAGATTATTTTACATTTACATTGGGTAAATAAATAGAGAAACCCACAAAGGAATTTCCTTGTAGTGGGTAGGGCTGCTCTTATCAATTTAATTGAATTAAAATTTAAGTATAACCTCATACACTCAAAAACACATCGTGTATGATTAAGATATAAGAAAAATATCAAGAGAAAAAAAAAAAATAAATAAATGATAGATCATATCAAGAGCTACCGATCTACGGTAGATTCACTCTCGCGCCTTTGTGGAGTATTCCTGTGATCTGTTAGACCGGCTTATGACAATGATCATCTGCGCTATGATCATTGTAGTGGCGCAGTCCGTCCTTCGAGGAATCGGTACTGGCTGAGGACAATGCATGTCCTTGGTCGTCTCTACATGCTGCATCGTGCCTGGATGCGTTCGTTCAAACATGAGATATGGGCCGAAAAAGATAAAGGGAATTTTGGAAACTGTACTGAAAATCGTCTTAAAAATTTTATAAAAAATCCTGATATGCACGGAATCGTGCATATCAGGCAAAAAGAAGGAATTTTGGGTTTAGGAACTGAATTGAAATTCGACATATTTTTGATAAAAAAATGGTGTACATGGAACAGATGTTCCACATACACCATTCAAGCCTTAGCTTGTGTGCTTATGTCTAATTGGGATCTTTTGCTTAAAACTACTTTTACAGCATCTCCTGGGTTCGATAACAGTACCTACCAAATTTGCGAAAAACATTAAAAAGGGGCAATCATCACAAGGTAGATAAAAACAAAAACAAATGCAACTTACACCTGCTTAACTGTCAAGAAATTACATTTTAATGTCAAAGGTGCACTTCTTAACAAATTCATATTTGTGCGGAAGTTTTTATTTATCTTGTACATTATTAAAATATACTATCTCTGCTTTGCTATTTTATTGACTAAATACATTAAAAAAATTTTATTAAACACATGAGTATTGCCACATAAAACCGAGAATATCTCGAAAACGAACGCCTCTGGAGATTTGATTTAAAATTTATTTTCTCCTTTTTAGAGCATTTGAATAAAAGCTTGTTTTTAAAAATGTTTTTTTACTATTAATTTTTTTTAACTTAATCTTAGAATAGCGCATTGCGTTTAAAGTATTTATATCAACCATTTAAGCCCATTTTGTATGGGATGCGTGTTGTTATCTTACTTTTATTGTAGTTTAAATCTGTGTCACATTATCATTATTGTTCTTTGTTCTTAATATTGTGTTAATCATAGTAGGTACATACTTAGCAAATATTAATATGCACATTTTTTACAGGTTTTACCATGTATACTACTTGCGTAATATGGTTGGCTTTCGTACCATTGTATTTTGGAACAGCAAATCACGTGGCTTTGAGGATAACAAGCATGTCAGTTACGATAAGTTTATCGGCTAGCGTGACAGTGGCATGTCTCTTCTCTCCGAAGGTAATATAATATGATTTATACATAAAATTAATTAACAAATATACTTTATTATTATCGAATCGATTGTAGAAGAAACCAAAACAAGATAAGTGTTTAAAGAAATATCTCACTGTATTTGTTCCATTTATTTTTGTGTCCAATTTTTACCCCGTGAAGAGAAAAATCCTATGACACAATGGCACAATTTTCCATCTTGATGACAATGTTTTAACATATTTTCTTGTAACTCAGTTTGGTAACTGCACATGGTGAATTTTGTTGCAATATAATTTCCTTCATTATGAGTTTGACACTTTATTACTAGGCAATAGCCTTACTGGTGTAAAACTAGTTGTTAGAAAAATTAATAGTAAAAAAATATTTTTAAAAACAGGCTTTTATTTAAATGCTCTAAAAAGAAGAAAATAAACTTTAAATTAAATCAAATCCATCAATTTATTACATTATACAATTTGTATGATATAAAAGCTTGACACGAGAGTTTAATATTGTATTCTTGTTTATTTACACAGGCAAATCTCGCGACAAGCTTTTATGATATAAATTGTATAATGTAATAAATTGATGGGTTTGATTTAATTTAGAGTTTATTTTCTTCTTTTTAGAGCATTTAAATAAAAGCTTGTTTTTAAAAATGTTTTTTACTATTAATTTATTTTTTATTTTTTAGTTTTTTTAGTATTCTTTTCGTATTCTTCTCAGCAAACCCTTTCATTTGATACCCATATTATGATGGTAGATAAGAAAATTTTGTCCGCCGTCTTGGGGCGTCCGCCATATTGAATTTAGTGTGACTTCATTTAGGTAAACATGCGTTGTCATCCAAACTAAACGTGTATGCAAAATTTCAGCTCAATCGGTTGGGGATAACTATTTTAAAATTCAGTTGCAAGATTTGACCTAAACAAACAAACATACAAACATTGCAAGTTAAATAAAAGCTTGTAAAAAGAGATCCAGTTCGGCAGCCTCTTAAGGAGAACGTGTAATAAAAATTTGAGTGTTTAAAGTGTCACTTTCTGTGGGTAGTCTGAATAAAATTAAAAGTGCGAAAGAGACACTTATTAATATAATTTCAACAATAAAATTCACATTGTTGAAGGTAATTACACAGCTTAACAATAAAATACACAAAATATTCTCCCAAAGGGATATTTTATTAGAGCACCTAAGTAGATAAGATACGTTCGCACGGGACCACTTTCAAGGCCATCAGCAAAGCCCTCGGATAGGGGTTATATGTCGCCGCTACACTCTGGAGGTCGTGCAAAAGGTTTTAAGCTCTTAGGCTTTTGGGGAGAGGGCTAAAGGGGAGGCTTCAGGGTGGGGGCCTAACGCTTAGAGCTCTTCAGAATCCCAGAACCCAGGACCCAGGAAGTCTTAAGACGAAGAAGTCTTCAGGAGAGACCTTCTTCAGGCAGCAATGACCGCAAGCTTTTTTTATTTTCTAAGTTGGTAGTCCTGAGTAAGCCTAAAGTTAGTAATGTAAGCAAAGAGCATAGGCGTATGGTAAAATGCTTGAAAAGGGGGTATAATTATATTAATTTTATTTGGGTTCGCCTATGGTAGAAAAATTCTATGATGTCATTTAGGCATCTCAAGTTAGTTAAAACGTGCTTTTCTTCGTAAACAAAATCGTCTTCTTGGAATGCTAATATAAACATGGGCTTTACAGCTACTGCTGATAAGGATCTCTTAGATGTAAATTTTTTATTTAAATATTTTATTCAACCTCTCTATAGGTGAGACAATGATAAGGATATGACCTGTTTAATTTTCAAGGTTAAGCATTTTAGATACTCGGTTAAAAAAACAAAGAGAGTTCTTTATTACATGTTTTTATGATTTAAATATATATTATTAACTGTAAAATGTACAGTTTTATCATCATTTTTTAGTTTTAAAAATAAAAACAGATATTGGATACAAGATATTTATTCATATATAAAATACATTTTTATTAAATATATATATTAAACTGCTCCTTCGCAATCGGGAAGTAGGTCAAGAAGTTCGCCACTTACAAGTCCAGATAGGTGTTCTTTTAATAGATCATGCGGGCTACATTGGTTCATCGACGCACAAAATTTATTCAACGTAATATAATCGCGGAGATAAATGTTGCAGTATTTTATACCTAGACTATAATTTTCTATATCTCGTGAGGAAGCTATCCTCCAGGTACTAGAATCCTCTTGAAGTTTTTGAGTATATAATAAACTACATCTCAATGTAGAGCGTAGAAAATCAATAGCGTCTTTAATTCCTGCAATCGGAGCTGGAGAGCTTTCTTCTATTAAATCAACCTCATCGTAGCCGATATATTTACCATAGAGTACATCATCAGTTATAAACTTGGAAACATATTGCTTTAGTTGTTCATGGAGGCCACATTTTACCATTGAATCACAAAAGTTATTCAAAGTAATATAATCACAGATATAAAGTTCACAATAATTTATACCCAGACTATATTTTTCTTTATTATGCATGGAAACAATATGCTTACGATTTTCATTTTGAAGTTCTTCACCTAGATCACATCTTAATGAAGTACGCAGCAAATCGACGGCTTCTTTTAGCGATGTTGACGAGTCACACATGATGGTTTATTTTTTACGTATTTCTAATTTAACATAAACAGACACTTTCTGCGTTGAACAATTCTAAATAGACTTCAACTGAGACATCTGAAGGTGAAATAGGGTTTGAATATGCCGGTTCAGGTGTGGTAAGGCGGGGGAAAGAGTGAGATCCAGTTAAATTCTTCGTCGATGATGTCATCTTTAAATTTTATTTTTATCTTAAAACCAGCCGTATTATTAGATATAAAAGAGGAATACGTCGATAATCTATTATTTTTAATACGACTAGGAGTCATTTTTATCCACTGTGAAGAGCATGAATCATTTTGAGGATTATCGAAGCACACAAAAGCGGCCGTTGAACTATATGGTCTATTTACGTAGAATATATTTTGGAATACTGCATGTAGCAGAATAAATTGCGAACTATACATCATGACGTTTACATAAACACAAATGATTTAACCTCAAATAATGTCTATTTATAAGTAGGTTAATAGTTAGTGAAATTTAAGGATTATTTTATGTGCATGCAAACGTATCCCACAGATTACACATGTTTAATGAGAAAAACTACAGTCTGCACATATTGCAATATGTCCACACGGCATGAATATCATGTCACGATCATTTTTATAACAAACTTTACATTTTTTATCATCTTTTTTAACAGGCACTGGAGTAGGAGTTATTCCTCGCGCTGCAGTAGCATGTAACTGTTTTCCAAACTCACGAGCAGTCATTGTATCTTTAAGGCTTAATTTTTCAAGATTGGAAAACATATTTTGTGTCTCCTGATAAAATTGAATCATTTCTTTTAACTTTTGTAATTTATGTAAATGATTTTCTAACAAGCAGTTAAAGTTATCAGAGCACATCTTACTCTTATTACATCTAACTAGATACTAAAAGCTAAAAGTACATAATGCTTGCATATAGGATAATATCAAAGAAGTGAGGTGGGGGGGGGGGGGGTAGGGTGAAGAAATTAAAAAAAATATTAATGGAATACATTTATTACTATTTAGATAAACTAGAATATAACCAATTATAAAGGGTGAAGACATTTCTTAAGCTATAGTCGAGTAAACTTTAACTTGGCGTGTGGATGAGTTGATATTGTGCGTATTATTGTATTTTCTCTATCACACAAAATTGAAGCAATGGCTCAAAACCATTGTTTACGTATAAACATACGTGAACAATGTTTTTGGGTTATTGCTTTAACTTTGTGTGCAAGAGAAAATGAAATAGTATGCACAATATCAACTCATCCACACGCCAAGTTAAAGTTTACCCGACTATACATACAATTTTTTTTATTAATAGTACAATGATTTAAACAATAAGGTAAATCTTTATTGAACTTTGGAACCCCTCCATCAGCATCATTAAGCTGCTCGACATTGATGATAGATGGCACCGCTGAAGTTTGCTCTAAAGCATGTAATCTTTTTTCTAGAAATTCCTTCTTCTGATGACCTTTTACGTACACAAGGTTAGTAGCGCCATTAAGTAGATGATTGCGCAATATTTCATTCAGATCATTGTCGCTGACGTAACCACTACTGTACCTCAACCCATGATGATGTAATTCCAAGTAATTTATTTGTTTCTTCAGGTCATAACTTAAAGAATCGTACGGTATGAGAGGCTTAAGTAAATAATGGGCATGCTGGTCTCCACTAACAAACGAGATTTCCTTAGGATAGAAATCCGGTTGGTTAAAACCTTGAATATCTATGACCGTCAATATCATGTTTACTCTTCGGCAGTTCTTCGCATACTAAATTATCCCTTTATTATCTCTCTCTTTATTTACATAATGCTTCTTATGACTCCACTGAGAGGTAAATAGTCCAAAACGCGGTCGTGTATGAGTATGCAGTAGACCTTAGTATTTGGCGGGAAGGGTGTCAAACTTTCAATTTCAATTTTTATGTCTACAATCGAAGGTTTAACAGGAGCTCTTCTCTTGGAGCAGTCTATAACGAATAACGTGCGATTCTTGAAAGCGGTGAAATCTAGCGTAGGTTTATTATTTGAAGTGAATGATTGGGTAAAGTCAGTATACATATGATAGGCCTCAGAGTATTTTTTAGCCTTAAAGTCCAACTTAATAAATAGGATTATAGGAAACAACTACTGGACGGGCAAAGGCCCCTACTCCCATTGAATTATACCTATAAATCCAAATTGGTAGCCAAATTTGTTATTTGTCTTTTCTATACCAGACACAGACCGGACTCGAGCTCTTTATGTTCTCATCAGTGTGCCACAGGTAGCTGAAAAGACAAATAACAAAGGCAAACCAAACTGGCCTATGGCAGACCCAGCACATAGTAAGTAGTGAGAGATAAGTACATCCCTCTGGTGGTCAGTTGCTACTACCAGTCAAGACACCGACGGTGTCTCTGTGACCGATAGCGGCTTGCCAAGCAAGCACCAAGAGCGGCGACCTCTAGCACTGATGGACTAAAACATGCTTAACAAATAGGATTATAGGAAACAACTACTGGACGGGCAAAGGCCCCTACTCCCATTGAATTATACCTATAAATCCACATTGGTAGCCAAATTTGTTATTTGTCTTTTCAGACCGGACTCGAACTCTCTATGTTCTCATCAGTGTGCCACAGGTAGCTGAAAAGACAAATAACAAAGGCAAACCAAACTGGCCTATGGCAGACCCAGCACATAGTAAGTAGTGAGAGATAAGTACATCCCTCTGGTGGTCAGTTGCTACTACCAGTCAAGATACCGACGGTGTCTCTGTGACCGATAGCAGCTTGCCAAGCAAGCACCAAGAGCGGCGACCTCTAGCCCTGATGGACTAAAACATGCTTAATAAATAGGATTATAGGAAACAACTACTGGACGGGCAAAGGCCCCTACTCCCATTGAATTATACCTATAAATCCAAATTGGTAGTCAAATTTGTTATTTGTCTTTTCTATACCAGACACAGACCGGTTTCGAACTCTTTATGTTCTCATCAGTGTGCCACAGGTAGCTGAAAAGACAAATAACAATGGCAAACCAAACTGGCCTATGGCAGACCCAGCACATAGTAAGTAGTGAGGGATAAGTACATCCCTCTGGTGGTCAGTTGCTACTACCAGTCAAGACACCGACGGTGTCCAAAGGTTAGCCTCATATCTTCGTGAGGATAACGATCATTTTTTAATAATAATTTTACATTAAATATATCAATATTATCGAATTGCGTAGTTTCATCTTGGAATCTTTCTTATCGGTTTGAAGAGCAAGGATGGCAGCTTGAGGGCTTTGAGTACTATTTTCAATAACTAAAATTTATTTTGTAGCACCTGCTACTAGGGCGGGGATCTCATGAATTTCATACTGTCTATACGTTAATATGATTGGTGTATCGGAATTAACTTTAGCTAGAAAATCATTTTTGGAACATCGTTCAAATACACATATTTTACTTTTAATTCAATATTGGTGATGGTTAATTCGCCAATAGTATCATCTTTTGACACTTTAAAACAATTATTATCATTACGAGCTCTTATCAAACGTAGAACCTGTTTACCGAAGACTAATTTCTTATAATCATAAAAGAACCCAAGTAAATGTTTCAAGGGTATTCTTAAGAAAAAGGTGGAATTTGTAGCGTCATGTGTCAGACGGCCATCGGGATAATTCCAACCTCCGATGCTAAGAGAAATATCGTCTTTTTCATAACATATACTTTTTATCGTGCTCACAATTCCAGGCTCACGTACTTTATCTATTTCTACGCCATTTAATTCATAACTTATAGAATCAAATAAAAAGGCACCTTCGTTATTAGTAAATTCAACGGTACCCGTACCAGTGGCATTTTTCTTTAAAGTTCCCTCGATTGATAGCGCCCCCTCACTTATTTCAATCAAAGCGTCATGTTGATAAATGGCAATTTCAATTTCATCATTATTCCCATAGGCTTTAACGTATGGGTGGTATGTTCGAACTTCGGCTCGTTCAATTGAATCGTCGTAGTGGGGGGGGGGGGTCTTGGAATAGCTGCAGTTCTTGTAACATGATAACCCAAAGATAATAAATATAAATAATTTGAATAAGTTAACTTGGAAGGAGAATAAGGTTCTGATGACAGCGGTAGTGGTGGTGACCTTGCACTTGTACGATTAGATACAGAATGAGGATGATGTAAGCTTCCTCCGTATATATTAGGTTTACGGTTAAATATTAATCTCATGTTCTTTTAAGTTCTAACCTCACACTCAGCTCCTCTCCTCGGAGATTAACAAGCTCAGAATTTTGATCTTTGAGTTACATTCCCAGGTTCAATGTTTATAGCGTATCCTGGATCAACATTCAAACCGCATTCAAAAATCGTATGTGTAGGACTATTATTGGAATATGCTCCTACAGTAATGTTACAGTCCACGTGAATCGTTATAACTCTGAATATTTTAACAGGTAAATTAGACTCATTTAATGTATCTGGTTAAAATGTTCTGCTAGCACTGTAACCCAACAGAGTAGCCAAGCTATCCTTGTGATTAAAGTTAATTTCGTGTTTACTTTTAATTACCACTTGAGCGTATTATTGTTAGGTTTCAGAGAGAAGTATTCGTCAGCCTGCTGCTGTGATGTTACGCCGCTGCCGGCTAGTAATCTCTTTTGCAGATAGGATTCAATGTCACTTATTTCATAAGATCCTGTAGGTATAGTTATGACGTTTTCTTTGAGGCTTCTATCGCCTAGCTCACAATAATAAAACTTGTTGTTTACACCTTCCTCGATGTTAGGTATAGTATTATAGGTGTCAAGATCAGTCAACGCCATTGAATAATCGTGTCGAGGATCTAGTTCTATGGGATTATAAAAGTCTACAGAGAGAACAGATTCATCACCTCTTAACTTGAATATGTTCGATGACATACTGATTACACATCACGTGTGTTTATTAATTTTAAAGAGAAATTGCAAACATAAATGTCCACAATTTACAGTGTTACATGTTTGATATGCAACAGGGTTATATTTAATTTTAAATTTCGCGCCAAATTATCGAACTAATTCTATTGGTGGTTTCAGAGATCCAAAGCTGTCAAAATATACCACGGAATTGCCTGTTTTCTTATATGCTACCTAATGAGTTCCAGGCCCCTTTACGCTCTCTAAGTTAATGGCACTCTCGTTTCCTTTAGGTGATGGTGGATGTGAGGGTAAAGAGTCTCTCATATAGACACCTCTGAAATGTGGAATTTTTAACTTTTTCGCATACTTTAAGATGTCGAGGTCAGAGAGTGCTCTATCAGGTAGCTTCAATGGTAGTTTTTTTTCAAATATAAACCGTATCCTTTTTTATAGGATTCATGTATAGTCCGGAACCCTTTTTCCCCAAAGCCACATTCTCCATGGTTCTATTGTGTCGGTGAGCTTCTTCCAATGTTTTCCTAGCATTCTTAGCGTCTATTTTATTAAAGTTTTCTTAAATTCGGAGAGATATCCTTACAATGATTTATATTTGGATTTCAAAAATAACAAATTTGCGGCTTTATATGAAATGCTTTCAAATTTCATACTATGAAACTGGAAACGAACCCATATTTACACCTAAAGAATTCAAATCTATTTCACCTATAACTCACATCGACTGTTCTCGTCAAAAGGAAACTGTTCAGTCAGGTTCAGTTATCATGCGCATTGAATTTGAAACAAGTGAAAATATTCCAAAAGACACTAAAGCATACTGCTTAATTTTACATGACCGTGTATTCCTGTATAATCCAATGACAAAGATAGTTTGACAGGCCTAACTTATTTAAGGAAAACGATGCAGACTACCAAGTTAGTTCATGATGATCTCAAAGTATAGAAAGTCGTTGCGAGAACACCAGAAAAATCTTGCAGACTTAAAAAAAGCAGTTGAAATATATAGTTTAAAAGTTTATGTGATTAAAAAACTAGCGGATATAAAAATATGCCCTTAATTTTGGATGTGCAAGGGTTTAAAGTGGAGAAGAATAAGTTTATTGTCAAGGAACTGGCAGCCTACAATGGTTATAAAACAGCACATTATATTTTTAAGCCTCCATTTTCTATAAAACTTCTACCACCAGATTTAGAGAAGCAAGTGAAATGGTTAACCCATAATTACCATTGTATTAATTGGAATGAAGGGTGTACTCCATTTTTCAAGTTTGGGAAAATTGTCCGAGTGTTAACCGAAACCGAAGAAATAATCCATGTAAAGGGAGGGGAAAAGGTCTCGTACATAAGAAAATATTCATCTAAACTTGTATACGAGTTAGAAGACCATCAACCGCTCCAGTTTTCTGAACCTCGATGTTTTTATCATTTAAAATCTAAATGTATGTGTTCTTTGTCAAATGCATTTTATCTTTATGAAAATTGTATAATGTCCTAATAAAAAATGAAACATATTTAATGTATTTTTATTTATTATCAAGTCCAGACATTTAACAAAACCAGATGTGAGTCATTGACCCCAAAGTCGTAATCTGTTCACCAGATGTTATCACGTGTAACATTTATGTACAGGGATATCCAACGAAAATGACCACTCCTAATAACTTCTTTATTTTTGATGCTATAAAAATTTTTTTTTTATAAAAGTTGTAGGGTTTATTGAAAGCATTTAGAATATGTATTCAGAAAAATGAAAGTCATTTAGAGGAGATATCGTTTTAACTTGCATTTTTTCAAATGAAACACCGCATTTTTTTTTCATTTTTGAAATCAAGGTACTTTTTTCATTTCGAATAAGGTATCGGCTTTGTATCGAACATGAAGGGCGGCATTTTGGATAGTTTTAATTACTTTTATTTATAGCTGTAATTAATATCTAAATTAGCCAAGACTAATGCATTCTAAAAATAAAAATTTGATTTGTTATTTTATTTCCTTGTTGTTTTCGGGCCACAAAAATTGCAATGATTAGAAAACCCTTAAAGATAATATGATATATATCTATATATTCGAAATGAGAAAAGTACCTTGATTTCAAAAATGCAAAAAAATGGGGTGCTCCATTTGAAAAAATGCAAGTTAAAACCATATATTAAAACGACTTTCATTTGTTTTTCTGAATACATATTCTAAATGCTTTCAATAAACCCTACAACTTTTATAGAATAATTTTTTTTATAGCATCAAAAATAAAGAAGTTATTAGGGGTGGTCATTTTCGTTGGATATCCCTGTACATGTCGCCGGATGTATCTTGTCTAGACAAGTTAATTAAGGCATATGTTATGACTCATCATTCATTTGCTCGCCAGATGTTACAGTGAGAAGATCATAATTATAATTAGAAGCATGGGTTACTCTTACTTACTCTCTTACTATATTGTAGTCAAGTTTTATGATGAAAACGATACACTTGTTGGTGAAAACTGTATGGAGAGTTATAAGCTTCAATGTGTTAAAGAAACATTTAATCTAAAAGATAACTATTCTTACATTAAATTATTAGGATGTTTCGAGGATTGCGATTGTGGCGAAGGGGAAGAATTATATGATTCCGAAATAGATGTATAGTTATGGAATAAGAAAAAAATGTCAGGTGTGAGATTCGAACCCACGCCCCCGTTAGGGAATCAGAGTTTAACTTAGACGCCTTAGACCGCTCGGACAATCTGACTTATAGATTCAGTAAAAACGTTTTATATTAAATATATATGCCCCTCCTTCTCCACAGGAAATCAGATGTATAAATCAGTTATGGAATAAGAAAAATGTCAGGTGTGGGATTCGAACGCTCCTCATAGGAATCAAATCTTAAGTTTGACGCCTTAACCACTCGGCCAACCTGACTTATTTAATTCAGTACAATATTTTATTAAATGTATACCCCCTCCATATTCAATAATAGAATATAAATGCATAACAATCTAAAAAAACATTAGTCTGTTTATAGATATTACGATGATAGCTTCACAATTCATAGCTTTACAAGCAATCAAAGTTTTCTTTTTATACAATACCCTTACACCGCGAAAGAAGTGTTTATATGCTTCGATAGTGATGGAACCCGAAATGAGAGCTGGCCTTCTAAATGGGGCAGAATGGAACCGTATGCAGCCACTAATGCAGCAACCCTCAGATATCCAATACCCACCAACAGTACTATGTATAAACTAAAACTAAGAAAAGGTAATGATTTCACTCAAGATGGCTGGCTGGCACTCTATAGCAAACTCCCCACCGCTGTTAATAATAGTACAAATACTGAAATGAATCACGAGATAAATCATTTTGTAATTTGCTACATAGCAGTTTGTTGTTCACCGCTCGTGCTTAAATTAATACATGCAAGTGTTTTAAAATGTCTCAAGATCTGACTTGTTCGAATTGTCTAACGTGGGAGTTGATAGATAAGCATAGGAATGGTAAAAATTTGTATGATTTTACTGAGGAAGAACTTCGGAATTTTCTACTGCAGTATCTAATTGAAAAAGTTGGTCCAGTTGAGCTTCTAAATACATGGCACAAACTACCACGGGAACACACAAAATTTCGAACTTGAAATTCAACTACCTTGTTTTGTACATCATAATCGCCCTGAATGGCGTACTCATGTAGATGGTCCTCCATGCAGACAATCTAAATGCCACATATGTGAGTGGGGATAGGTTAATTTTAATGTTATATTTTATTATAATATTATAATATATAAAAGCAAAAGAAGGAAACAGATGAAGAAGAAAATAGTATAACAGAAAATATTTCAAAAAAAATTAAAACTGCAACAGGGCCAAATCCGTATACTAGGAGTACTTCTAGGAAGCAAGAAAAAGAGGATAAGAATAAGAAACCTGAAACACCACGGGAAAAGAAAACTGACCCTCAAAAGAAGCAATAAATAATACTTAAGTAGAATAATAGTGTTAAGTATATATATTTTGCCTTCCCATTCTGATTCTGTTTTTGTTATTTTCCTTGATTAGTTAAATTTTATTCAGTGATAGGCATTCCCTTAATTGAATTGATATAATTGAAATAATTGAAATAATGCTCAGACTGTAGTTTTAATTTAAAAGCTAATTGTTAGAAAATTTATGTTTAAAAAAAAAATTTATATAAAGAAGAAAAAATGGATAAGTACATTCGTGATTTTAAAATACCAACAGTTGACACAAAGGTAGTAGAAGATGCGATACAACTAAATAATGTATGTAATCAGACAAAAAACAATATTCTTATATTCCATAGCAATATACGAAGCATAAACAAAAATTCACAGTCCTTCGCAAAAGATGCAACCGGAGGAGACATTGGAAATGACGAAGTAGAACGCAAATCTTGTGACATTTCGGATGTGATCAAAATGAAAATTTGTTGCAAAGTAGTAAATAGTTATTTCATTAACACAAAACATTTAAAAAAATTAAAATCTTATTATCAGTAGTTTTATTTAGAAATTAAAATAAAAAGTTATTTTATTAACAAAAACCAAAAACATTCTCATAATGAAAACTAAAATGGTATTATACAAATTTTTTTCACTAACAAACATTTTTAATGTTAAAACTAAAATAATTTAAAATAATTTCGTGAAGATGAAAAGTAACAATTAACAATTACAAATACCGATATCGATTAATCGCAAACTATTAAACGCAGCTAATAGTACAGGAAAAGTGTTCAAACTGAACAAGAACATAGTGAATTCTTTGAAACTTGACATATACGTTTAAAAATACATACCTATGTTTCAAGAAACCCCCGAACCGTAAGGGGTGTGTCGGAGCTGCCTACTTGAAAAATCGTGGGATGAACTAGGTTTTCACATGCATAACAAAAATTGGCAATTGAACCATGAGAAATTTTCAAAAAATAAGAATATTTTCATTTATAGAGAAATATCAATTTTTGACTTTTTTATTAATTCTTTTTACCAATTTTACGTTTGTTTCCTTCATTTTTTGCTTGTTTATCTGTGAGTATATTCTGAAAAAAAAGTACATAATAATTGTTCAAGTGAGGATTATCGAGTTGTTTAAAATTTTATATATATTGAATGAAACACACTTTGTATCTAAAGAAGATCGGAATCGATAGCATATAAATAAATAATTTTATCCCTGACAATATCCGTAAATTTGTAAGTATCTTCAACCTGCTTTTCTGTTGCGGTTGCAGGAGATAAGCTGCAATATTGATTCTGCTGTTGGCACAAAAAGTGTTGTCACAGGTTGTAAGGAGCCGTTAATTTTCTTCTATCCCCACTGTTGTGGATTTCGTTCATTGCCAAGCCATTTCTGAATTTTGTAGAATACTCGAAATGAATATTAAGCGACTGCCTCTGAAGTTGGTGGTAATATTTCCAACTTTGATTTTTGTTCGTGCAGCAATTTTTTGAATTGATTAAATCTGTATGAGTGGAGTGAGACATTTGTGATTTTCCTTGCACCGTATACAAGTAGGAAAAGAGTTTCACCCCTGTTTTACTTGTGAGGGGGTTAAATTCTTGCCATTGAAAGTTATTACTACATTAACCAACTGCATTTCTTTCTGAAGAAGTTTGATCACTTTTAATTTTTCTTTCTGAAATATTCTAGACGTGGTATCATAACCACTGAAGGCATAAGTCAGTAAAACTGTATTTTTCTACTACCGTCTATATAAATGAACTTTGTAACCCTAGCAACATGCGCGATAACGAAAGTAAACATTCGAGTTACCTGGTTGCTAAGGCGTTGCTATCTACGAAAGTAAAATTATGCGGCCAATACAGAAAAGTAGAAAAACAAATTTTAAACGAAATTAATTCGTTGTATTTGAATAAATTAACACAACTAAACAATTTTGTATTAATAAAGAAAGGTCTTTCTAGGAAGTACGCTAACATTTTTGTCGGCATGTAGTACCCAACGTAGTAGGTACCTACCTACTCCATTTTAAAAACGCTTCATAAGTTTGCATATACCTTGCTTTGGATTTCTTGGGGTAAAACAAGGCACAAGCAATATTCCCATTTATATTGCCACAAAAGATATGTATTTGTTTATTTTATTTTGAAACCACCAGAAATTAAAATGTGTAATATTTGGTTGCCATGGAAACAATTTTCACAGGCAGCCTCCTAAACTATAAAATTTATTAAAAACGTCAATTAAATTCATGAAATAATTAGTTTTAAATTAGTAAATCCCATAATTTTTTTCGATATAGTAGAAAAAATATAATACATTTCACGATGCGAAAGCCCTTTTAAGTATTCGGTGTTTTTTGAAAGGTCTCGGCTTCGCCTCGACCATTCAAAAATCACCTCACGCCTTAAAGTAACCTTTCGCATCTAGTAATGTAAGTAACTATTTTTATACGTTCTTGTCATTTCTGGATTTCTGACGAAGAAAGAATTTTCCATATAATTTTTCCTGTTCCTGGCTTATGAATAATATATCTTTTTCTTCTGGAGTTAAAGCGATTAATAGAACAAGGAGATCAACGTCCTCATCAACTAAGTACAAATGTTCTTCTATTATTTAATATTTCAATTGCTAGTTTAACAATAGGTGAATCTACATCATCTACAGCTTGTTTTACAAACAATACTTTGTTTTAAAGAATTTTTGGCAACATTGAAATTAATCGGATTTCGTTTATATCATTTGACAAAAACTTTTCTTGAGGGAGGGCTACGATTACTGAATTTTGCCTAAATTTGGTTTTCACGTAGTTAACATACGTCGTACAAATGTGGATGCAATAAAAATCCACCTTCAAATTACATAAATAATAAGTATAGAGTTACAAAGATTTCGCAATTTTCTTGCTTATTCGTTTAATTTCGGTACATTTTGCATGTACTGTAACCGTGTGACATACCATTGGATCAGGCATTGAGAGAGGAGTTGTACATATATTTTATTTTGCTTCAAATCACGCTATCTTTGTAAATTGCGAAAAACGACAAAATTTTAAGTTACATATGGTTTTCGGCTATACATATTTCGACGGGACAAAAGGAAATAAGCTGTTCGACGTGCTTCTCGATGTTAAGAGCTGTTCGACGTGCTTCTCGATGTTAAGTTGTCTTAGAGATTGCTGGGCGTGACTTTTCTAATGAAGCGATAAATTTTTTTGTATACTTTTGCTTAATCTACCTCATGTTAAAGTAATGGCACTCAAACCTAGTCTAACACTCGGTAACACGTACAAATCAGATATCGGTAACCTGCCAGAGCAACCCCGATCCTAAATCCACCCCTATGATTTGTCAAATTACAAGTCATTGACAAAATTGAAAAAATTATAAAAACAGGAAAACTTCAAATACTATTTCCAAACGAATTTCCGAGAGACTGTTTTGGTAATAAATCCAAGGTAGAGGGTCGAACTTAGAACTGTAGTGTAATTCACGATGTATCGTGAATTACACGGTCACGCTCTGATTTTAGGCTCACTAGGAGTGAACAAAAAAGTGTAATTTTGACGTCTATTGTTCTGAAACCGCTGAAATCTCTCGCGTTACGTCATTTTGCAATGAAACTGATTTTCGACCCCCTACTAGGAAACTAAAAACATGTTTAATCCTGCTCTTGAGACATGCAGTTTCTTACTTGGATACAATACTCGATACAATTAAATGTCAAAGTGAAGGAAAGGCACTATCGAGAAACAGAAAATTGTTTCGGGGTCCTGAAGTCGTCCCGGGTCCGAAACTGTAATCGGTTCCGTCCTAGGACCGATATTAAGAAATCATTAAATTTCGCTGGATCGACTATAAGGTGTAATCTATCGCACTATGGATTTTTTGGCGAATTTTGCGAAAACACGAACATTTTAAACCTTATTTCCAAACGAAAACAGGCCGCCGAGCCGCCGTTCTGGCAATAAATCCAAGCTCGAAAGTCCAACTTGAAAGTACATCGTAAATTGTGCGGTCCAGCTGCGATTTTGAGGTCAGCAGATCCTAACTAAAAAGTGACATTTGTGACGTTAACGAAAAATTTTAAAGTTTTGACAAGTCCTGCACGGGTATGAAATTTGGAGGGATCTGCGCGCGCATTCGGCCTTTTTAATTTCGCAAAATTTACAAAACTCTTCGACATGGGGTATTGAAACACTAATAACTTTTTAAATATTCAAAAAATCGCAACGAGATATAGCCGTTGGGATTTTCTCGACAAGAAGACTCCTATAAAAAAATAATAACATGACTGCCGGTACCACGCGATTTAGACAACCAATCAACAATTGGTCACTCTGTTGTCGCCACTGTTTCTATAAGTCATGCTTCATTTTATGCAACATGAAACTGATTTTCAACCCCCTATACGAAAACAAAAACATTTCCAATGTTAAAATTTCGATGAATTTAAAACCTACATAACTGAAATTAAACATGAATTAGATATTGTAGTTTTATCAGAAACATGGAAAATTGATGATATATCCTTGTATAATATTGGTGGATATACTACAATTTATAATGAGGGAGAAATAAACCAAAATGATGGCGTCATACTTTATATTAAAAATGTATTTACAATCAAACAGGCAATTTATAGATTGGGTGATGTAAAACTTATACAAGTAAGCACTAAATTTAATAACAAAAATATAATATTCACAGCAATGTCACCTGCAACTTGTGTAAATAGTTTTAATACGGAACTCTATAATTATTTACAAAATATTCCAAAAAATACACATGTACACTTCATTTTAGGAGACATAAACATAGATATCTTAGGTGAGGGGGAACATATTGATGATTATCTAAATATAATGGGAGAAAATGGCTACCTATCTTTAATAAATAAATACACAAGGCAACTCTAAAACATGTATAGATCATATATTTGTGAAAAGTAAATGTAAAGATTATGAATATAATGGGGTAATAATAGAAACGAATACCACTGACCATTTTTCTACAGCAGCTCAATTAATTACACCTGAAACAAAAGTAAATATTAATAAAACAATCAGTAAACATTATTTAGACAAACATAAACTAGTAGATCTGTTGCGGAAAGAAAATTGGTGTTTTATATACTCTTGTAATGATATAGATAAAGCCACGGACTTGCTCGTTAATAAGCTACGATATTATATATCAAAATGCACTAAAACTAAAATATTAAAACAAAAAAAGAAAAATAACTGGATAGACTCAGGTATACTAAATTCTATTAAAACAAAACAAAAATTATACAAAAAAATGAAAACTAATCCAAATACAGAAAATGTCACAAATTATAAACATTATAGAAACAAATTAAATGATTTGATTAAAACCACGAAAAGAGAATATTTTCAAAAAAAAATACAAAAATGTAAAAACAACGCATCAGGTCTGTGGAATTGTCTCGATGAAATAACACATAAAAATAATACTAAAAAAAGCATTAATGAAATTAAATTAGAAAACGGCAATACATTTTCAGAGAAAAAACAAATAGCGAATGCTTTTGTTACTTATTTTACTGAAATTGGTGAAAAACTTGCGAAAAACATAACAGACGCCTCAAGTATAGAAAATTCTGGGAGCAATCATAGCACTAACCAGATAAATTCATTTTTTCTTTCTGCAACAGATGAACAAGAAGTAATAAAAACAATACATAGTCTAAAAAACAAAAATGCACCAGGAATTGATGAAATAAGAGCTGAAACTATGAAAGATATAGCTACAATAATCGCTTCTCCTCTAGCATATATAATAAATCTAGCTTTTAAAAAAGGAGTTTGTCCAGCAGCCTTTAAAACAGCAGTAATACAACCGATTTATAAAAAAGGAGAGGAAACAAACCTGGCTAATTATCGACCAATTTCATTAGTGACCAATCTAGCTAAAATATTTGAAAAAATACTAAAAATAAGAATTGTTAAATACCTTGAAAAATATAACTTGCTATCGAATAAACAATTTGGCTTTAGAAAGGGGAAATCAACAGAAGATGCTATTGCCTATATAACATCAAATATAGCAAAAGCAATTGATGAAAAAAGCCCTTGTCTGTGTATCTTTGTCGATTTGACAAAGGCTTTCGATACTGTTAGTCACGTTCACCTCTTAAATACCCTATCAAAAACAGGTTTCAGGGGAACTCCATATAAACTTTTAGAAAGTTACCTAAGTAACAGAAAACAATGTGTAAGAATTGATGGAACTTTTAGTGAACAAAAAACAGTAAAATATGGAGTACCCCAAGGAACTGTGCTAGGGCCATTGTTATTTAACATATATCTCAATGAGTTATTTAAACTAGAGTCAGATGGAGACATAGTGAGTTTCGCTGATGACACTGCAATTATTTATAAAGCTGATACATGGGAAACTTTAAGAGCAAAAGCTGAAAATGATTTCAAAAAAATTATAAAATGGTTTAATAACCGATTACTAATTATAAATGTTGAAAAAACTCACTATGTCTCTTTTACATCATACACTAAATACTTACCAACATTTAATACATTAAACATCTCGCCAACAATATCTATCTCTTCTGTATCCAGTATAAAATATCTCGGACTATACATTGATTGTCACCTAAAATGGGATATACACATTAATTATTTAATAAAAAAAATTCGTAGCATACTGTATAAGTTTAAATACCTCACCAAAAATATTTAATATCACACAGATGCGCATACTGTACCATGCATTAATAGAGAGCCATCTCACTTATGGAATCATAGCCTGGGGAGCAGCAACTGATAATTACATACGTAATCTAGAAATAATGCAGAAGTGGATATTAAAGGTAATTTACAAAAAACCTTATACATACCCAACAAATGCATTATATAGAGAAGTCAATATTCTAGATCCTCGACAGTTATTTTTCCTCAAAACTGTAGTAAGACAGCACCGTTATAAACATGAACTCATAGAAATACAACATAATTATAATACAAGGTACAAATTACATTCAACTCAAATACCTCGTCCCGAAAAAAATATTATACAAAGAAACTATTATTATTTGGGACCAAATTTATACAATTTGGTTCCAAATGAATATAAAATTTTAAATTCACGTGAATTGTTTAAAATAAAAATAAAAAAATGGTTAATAAGTATTCCCCGTTTGCAAATTCATGATTACATTAAAAGTAACTAATCTTTAACAAATACTTAAATAAATTATTTTTATTAATTATGTTATGCTATTAGTCTGACTTTTTTTATTCTCTACTGTTGTTTTGTTAGCAATGTAACATAAAGTATAATTTCATAAATATGTTTATTATTAAGTAACCCAATTGTTGATATTGTTAAGTTTATGTAAAAAAAAAAAAAACAAAAAAAAAAAATTATATATGTATTTCTTTTATGTGTGGTATAATTAATATTATTGTATATACACAGCTCAAGGTAATATACCTTTTGTGTTTCGTTGTTTATCTACTCGTTTTTATATATACATGAGTCGTGATACAGATTCCCGAGTATATATGTAAATTGTATTATATTGTATCTATTGCTTATTAGTAAATAAACATTATTATTATTATTATTATTATTATTATATTACCATTGGATGTAAAACAAGTAAAACAATTTATAATGTTTTTTTATTTATAAATTACAAATCTAATAAGTCCAAATCAACACTATCCCATCCTTCTTCAGGCTCTTCCATTTCCATCAAACGGTCAGCGTATTTTTGTCTCTAATCTCTAATTTGCTGTCGCTACTTCCAGTAATTAGATGATGATGCCCCCAAGCCAAGGTCCTAACATCTCCAGGTAAGACATACCTTTTGTCATCTGCTGATGATAGAGCTACTTTATTTTTTAATTCGGTGTGAATGGTGTGCAAATTGGAGGTAAATATAGACATCTTTCGGAATATCATACCGCCGTTTTCAACAATTTGGGCATAATCGGAAAAATCTATTTGATGTTTAACAACACTTTTGGAAATCCCTTTGGCCTTTTTCATGATATCACCAGCTTTAACACAGTACGCTTTAGCACCGGTACCATAAAAGCACTCTATAGGTCTTCCAGCATACTCGTCCTTCATTTTCCCGACTACAGACTTCGTTTTAGGCATGTTATGGATGTCAATACGACGTGAATATGTTCTTTGATGTCATTATTAACATTGTCAGTGAAAATTTCTAAAATTAGGCTGTCGATATCCATATACAGGACAATTGCTTTATCACCGTAAGTGGACTTGATGTAGCCATATAGAAATTCATAGATGATAGTCTTTGAAATATCCAAAATTGAAAAACCGACGTAGAGTGGTTTATCATAAACGACCTTTACTTTTTCCAAATGTACTGCTACTAAATTTTCATCAAATATCGAACAGGATTTAAAATGTGGCATGGCTATTAACGCTCTTGCACCTAATGTACCTTTTTTATTTTCCCAGCACGAACATAGCTTGATATTTTGCCTCTTGTCGACGTTTTCCATTGTTTTTCCAAAAATTGAATTAATAAACAATTTGAATAGATTCCTCTCAAATTCGTTCTTAGCAGCATTTCGAAGATTTGAATTTAATTCAATATATGATCCCAGCCATGAAGATTGGGAAAATTCTATTATCCTATGGATTTTTTTCAATTTTAACCCTTTCCAGCCCGGTGACGCCAAATGGAATATTCATTTAAAGCTTAGTTAGAAATCTGTCATATCAAATAAATAACACGTGATTAAACTAAGCTGTCGCTTGGAGATCACACATGGTCTGCTTATACTGTTTTAGATATTTGGGTTCTCATTTTGGTTTTAATGGTTGTATAACCACGTTTGTGCATTTGGGCAGTTATTTTTCGATTTTCTCTGCATAAACGCAAGGTAAGTTTTAAATTTATTCATTTCAGAAAATGTGTGTTACACAGGGATATTATTAGATAATGTATATCCAGTTTTTTATTAAAGTGTACTAATATTATTTAGGTTGTGAGGTTTGAAACCTGTGACCCAAATGGCATCAGTGGGCAATAAAGCTAAAAAGAAACTCACTCCATTTGGCGTCAGTGGGCAGTTTGGCATATTTATTGGGTCTGCAAAAATATTGCTCATGCTTTGCTACAGCAAAATTTAACGTTACGTCGAAGAGGAAGACCAAGCTGGGATGCTGGGAACTAGTGGAAGAGCCACCACGCAAGAGACCAGTGCACCCTAAGCCTGTCGATGATGGTATAGATACGATGCGATGGGTTTTGTCACTGGCCAGAGCATATAGAACCAAAACAACGGTGCAGAGAAATGTGTGAAACTTACACAAGAATCGCATGTGTGTCTTACTAAGGACAAAAATTGCTTCACTAAGTTTCATAATAAATAATTTGTATACCTAAAGTTCAATAAAAAAAAGAAGAACCAAACAAAAATTATTTTTATTCCCTTCATAACTTAAAAAATTCTTTTTATATCTATAATTTAAGTGAATTTGTATTGATAACCTCTTGAAAGATTTTCCAAATAATTATTATACATGTTATAGTATTTATACGTAAATTTGGTAATAAATAATAAATATAAGTTAAACCTTTTTCAAAAGAAATATTCTTAATATTTGCCCAATGACGCCATATGGACTCATGGTTTATTTTGGAAAAAAGAAAAAAAATAGCACGCATTAAATGGATGCTGTTTTTTATAACTTATTTAGACCAAATAAAAAAAAAATTTATTTTTTTTTTTCAAAATTAATTTGGGCTGGAAATGATATATTTTTCTTTATTACGCAAATTCGGGATTAATTTGGTAGTTTACTTTTCGGAGGGGCCATTTGCTCTGGACAAAATGGTAAATCGTTGTGGCCATTGTGCAAGTGTGGTGGATATTCCAAGTCAACTTCTTTCTAGAAGCCTTTTGGTGAATAATCCCCAATTGTCGAACAATCGAAGTTTTCAATTTCCTCTTTTTCAAGCCACCTAAAATCACCAGTGGGTAGGTATTCTTTCAACACTGCTCCGTATAAGTTGGTTGCATCTAGGTACATAATATACGATGTTGGCTTCGTGGGATCATAATGTGGTAATAATTCATTATTGGCCACAGCTTTTCTTTTACTACATTGAGCCACTCCTCCTCGATTCCCCTTTCTAAAGAAATGTAGAGAATCCACATCGGTCAAAAGTTCGAGTTTAACTTGGGTATAACGCAACATTGCATCCCAACTCAAAGAAGGAGCTGTTAAATAATGAGCCGGGTCTAATTTGTAATGTTCCAAACACACTTTTCTAAAGTTCTCAAACACGTCGGCTAATAATAGAATATCCGATTTCAGATAAATATCTGCATACTCTCTAATATTTAAAGGTATTCCATCCTCATCAGAGATATACTCATTTGTTAAGTCATTGTAAAACTTCTTTTGGGGGTAATTGTGGTCCTTCTAATTTTTCAAATGGCTCCACATAATTATATGGAAAGACCCCTTTCCGCCTGATTAAATTAAACTCTTCATCCTTTTCAAAGTACATTCTGTTTTCGACAGATTGGTGAGATTCTAAACTTTGACTTAGTTTGTCGAGGGACCTGGATAAAAATCTAAAAGAGTCCGCAAATTTAAATTTCAGGAATGTATCAGGTCTCTTCTTATCTGTAGATTTTTCGACAAGAATTGATTTGGAGAATGAGATGTACTTTTCTTTAGTTTGGGCTATGACGGAAACACTCTCCTTTTTACAGGCTAATTTTTTTATAAACAGGTGGCTGTCGTAATTTGTGAGGTTGTGAAAGAACACTGGTATGAACTTAGGAACTTTATAATTCAAATTACAAATAGAATGTGCAGCTCCATGGAAGCGACCTGTTAGATGGCAGTGGTCACGGATTTTTGGTATCCCAAGGCTTAAAGTCTTTCTTGCAAATATGGCAGCACACAGCATTTTCGTATTCGATTTTCTCTAGGTCCGAAAGGGGGAACATTTCTTTAGCATGTTTTAAGTGTGTGTTATAGAAATCCAGAGCTGTTTCATCCAACTTTTTGGAGAATACTTCAGCAGCGTTGGGGCCTCAATATGTCATAATTTTTGAGTATTTATCGTCAAAATTACTTTAACTGAATGATTTTTCATCACAAGGCTCATTATGATTGATGGGTTTCAACAAACTTTCAAAATCTGCATATATGACGAATGGGACCGGTAACTATTTCTCAAAATTTATAAATTGAAGAATATTTTCAGGAACCGATTCACCATATTTATTTATCTTCAAATCGGTAGTTGGTATTTTCGTACATATATGGTTACAGTCATTTTTCTCATGCGCTTTCAGATGTTCAATTTTTCCAAATGATTGTAGATATCCATCACAAATATGTAACCGTCCATCGTGTTTTGATTTTTGGCTTGACACTAATTTTGATGTGTTTTATGAGACAATAATGACTTCTACCTGTATTATCTGATACAAGTAGCATTAAAATTTAGTACAGTATTATAATGTGGGTATGAACTTGTTTTCCTTAGATCGCCTTCTGCAGGGGAGATTGCTGCGTTAATTGACCAAGCAAAACAAGAGTTATCTTGGTTTTGTATATTTAAAACAGCATTCTTTTTTGCTATAGTTTTGGGTAGCTTAATATATAATGATGCCGATATTGGGGTAAACTTATTTATGTTCACATCCAGAAACATTATGTGCTTTAATGTCCAACCAGTGTCCCTTTCTTGAAATTCGGATGCTTGCAGCTTCATCTCTTCCCCGAAATCCCCCCCGAAAAATATTTTGAAGGTCTGATGAAACAGTGATTATTTTATTTTTGGTATTAAATGACTTTATGTCAGACATCCTTTTCATAAAGCTCAAATATTTCGAAATTAATTTTAAGGGTGTTGAATTTCTGCAGGTATTCATTAATTATTCCAAGTACCTTTTGTTGCACTTCTTCCAGAAAATCAGGGTAATCGATATGGGTCCTAGGGCTAGTAAAACGATAACTAGCTATCCTGTTTTTAAATGCGTGATGAAGTTTGTCCACACCATTCCCCACATTTTGAACAACTGGCCGATGAATTTTACCAGAAGAAATTGGATTATTTAAAGTGGGACAGTATTGACGAATATGTCGAATTAAACTGCTTTGACATGAAAAATTGTTTCCACAATGTTCGCAAATGTTTCTGTTACCACCACTCGAAGAAGGTACACTATCAGTCTTCTGTTTTGACCATTTGATGGTATAGTGTCACTTTTTCCTTTATTGTTATGAAGAACCGAACAATATTGGCGAATATGTCGAACTAAATTGCTTTCACATTAAAAATCGTTTCCACAATGTTCACAAATGTTTCTATTAACACCACTTGTAGAAGGCATACTACCAGCCTTCCGTTTTTTGTTGTCAGGAAGAACTGAACAATATTGACGAATATGCCGAACTAAATTACTTTGACATGAGAAACCGTTTCCACAATGTTCACACTTCATTGTTGTATAAAGTTTAAACATAGACTAAAGAACGTATCTTATCGCTGTGTAATATATCGCACATGCATCGCGGTGGGGGAGTACACACGTGATCATCTGAACATGTGTTATACGATCCGTCGGAATAAACGTTTGCCTTGTTTCTCACGTATTCACCGGATGTCGTCTAGACATGAATACATTGACCCCACACGTGTGCATTAATTTGACACCACCGGAAACTAGACATGGGTCATTGACCTATGTAACCTGATCCGCGACACCTTTTTATTATTACCAGATATATGACACGTGTATGTAACCCGATATGGGGCATTGACCTGATACCACCGGAAACTAGACGTGGGTCATTGACCTATGTAACCCTAATTGTTTTGTTCGGGTTTATTTCATTTTTAAACATTAAGAAAATACATGTTTCCTAATCAAACCCTCACATTTTTTGATGATATGCTAGTTTCTGTGAGAAAAAAATTATCCGTTTAACTGTCAATAAATTAAAGATAAGAATTCATGTTTTTTAATACAGACCTGAAAGTTAACGTTTCAGGCCATAAAAATTGAACCACTTAAAATTTTCAGTCAATAGAGCATTTAAAGTTCTCTTCAATGACCCATCACTAAATACCGTGTGATGAAAAAAAATTTTTGTCAAAATTTTGTGACGTCCCTGTATGCAGAATTTTAGTGAAATTATTTTGGCTGCACATGAAATCTGTACCAAATTAAATACCGAATCCATTGGATTTTACCGCAACTCGCTATCTGCAATAGATCTCGAGAAAACGGGAGGTGATTATGTTTTCTGAATCACCCTGTATAATACATTATGCGCTGAGCGAAATGTAGTGCTTAATAATAATCCGAAGTGTAAAGATGGATAAAAAGTCAGCTAAGGAACTAGTAAATAACAGAAAATCAGTGAGGCCAAAATATCAATCTCTAAAATCCGATGTCGCACAATCACAAGTTCATTTGGAGAAAAGCTTCAAACCCATTACTGAGCCATTGCAAAAATTATTACAAAACATAAAATCAGAGGTCTCAATTAAAAAAGAACCTGACGAATTTAAGTCAGAGCAAAATAGAACTTCTACCCCTAGAAAATCTCCAGTAAATATTTTAAACCAATATATGCCCGCATTGCCTATGACTGGACTTAGTTTCTTGGAGGATACTTATCAATTTGACCCAACCCAACATTCGATCGTGGATGAGCAGAATAGTAGCGATTTAATTAATGAAGAAGTTGATAAAAGTCGTGCGTATATGCAAGAATTATCAAAATCAAGGGCTTATGCAGATTATTTGGAAGCGTACGAACCCTTACCAAGAACATATATTGATGAATCTATAACAGGGGATGAATCATCATATGATCGCACATACAGCATAACACACGATGTTGAAACTGAAAAATTTAAAATAGGTGATTCCGAATTAAAAATTGTTGGTGAAGACATAACAGTGAAGGACATATTATATCCTGGTACTGTTGGGCTGTATGAATTACTGGTTAAGAAAAATCCTGCAGCTTATAATAAATCAGAATTAGATCATTATATGGATATATTAAAACGTACTAATACCTATCGCAGAAATTTTGATTCTACAGAGCAAATTCAAAGCAGTAATACTATAAAGTATAGAGGTATCATAAGACCCTATTTAATAGATAAAGGTTTATTGAAACCTAATACGGTTCCAAGATCATCTTCATTTAGTAAACCACTACCACCCAATACTAGATCTCAAAGTAGTATTCGCCCCAGATCTCAATCATTTAAGCAAAGCGGTGGAATGTTGAACTTATCCAACAACAATATTGATTATGTTTATTTTGATAATCCGAATGAGCTGGTGAATAGATTAAGACTTTTAGTAGCTTCCCAAATGGCTGGAAATAATGGACACAATAATGAAATTGCTTCAATACTTGAAGAACTGAGAGAATTAAAAATTATTAAATAATGGTTACACATCTATCTTCCTCACAGTATACATCTAGGGCTCACCATGCCTATTGATAAATTTGGTAGACATATGCTTGGGTATCGGTCAAAACCTTACCCCGTAACAGCACCTCTTTTAACTGCAACTGATGATTTTGCTAGTAGTCTATCCAGTCTTTGTCTTATACAAATTCGAGGTGTGGCAAAGAAAACATCAAACCATAAAACATTGATTTATTACGCGTTAGATGGTGGTACTACAACATATACATTACCTATTTCGGGTACAATTGAAAGCATAAATTTACCTTTGAATGTCACAATGTTTTTAAACAATGGTAATTATGATCAGAATAATAAAACGCTCAGTAAAGGAGATAATCTATCATTTCCACTTCCAAGTGTAGACCCAAAACCACCTCTTTTTGTTGAAATTGCACTGCGTTGCCCCTTAGTAAGAAATGAGTAAAATTAAAGAGGACGTAGTTAATGAATTACATAAATCAGCCAGGAAAAAATTTCGAAGGAGACACGTCATTGTTAAAGGCCTAAACGACCTTATACAAGCGGATCTTGTAGAAATGATCCCATATCCTAAAATCAACAATGGATACCATAGAGTAAGTAAGTATAAGAGAAACCGACTAATACAAGTTTCTTAAGTGACGATAATATACAACGTAGAGAAATTAAATGCAATGTTGCCGGTTATACAAATGTAATTTCTTATTGACACACTATAGGCGTGTAAAACCCACATTCAGAATTAACAAATATATGTACCATTTGTAGTATTTTGCGCAAAATGTCAGTAACAATAATTAAAAATATGTAATAATTTAAATAGGTTTACGCACTGAACAGTTAGTGTATTACTGCATTAAACTCATTGTGGCATTTCTGATTCTAAAGTTGAAACTCTGGCAACAGTTTTAAGACGCGCTCGAGTCAGCTAGATGGCTCAAGCATCAACTTATTATACATTATATCGTGGATGGGTGTTTGTTAATTACAAGTTTTTATCTTTGCATTGAACCTTTTTAAGAAGCTACGATGCGCATTGCGCCTGTTGTTTTCACTACCAGATAATAGATGCCTGTCACGTCGCTTTGAAAAAAGATGGCAATCCTCTCTAGCTCTCTCCAACACTATCAATTGCAGAAGTGATTTATTCCCTATATTTGTTACAATAAGAGAGAAATTAACGTACCTACATTATTCGCGCGCTCCGTTTAAACTGAAGCGGTCGAAGTGGACAAAAAATATTGTTGGCACATCCCTTATAGGACACCTATAACAAGGTGTGATTTTAAACAATCCAACAAGATTGTGATTTTATATATCTATTTCTTAGAATAAATAATACGTATTTTATTTACTACATAAAATTTACCACTGGAATTCCGTACATTGAACTTTATTTGTTTACAATAAATATTACTTTCTTGTCCAGTTACCAGTAATACCTTCTGGACCGTTATCGTGACTCGGTTGATTTTGTTACGTATTATACCTAGATCAAGAGATGTAGGTATATGGTGGAGTGGTCAGCCATATGAAATAAATATTTTTTTCTACGAGCATGCGTAAAGTTTAACTTTATGCACGCTTTATAGTGCGTAAAGTAAACAATTGCATATTAGAGCACCTATATATAATATAATAATTTTGTTTTAAAAACGTTAAAATAAATATGGTTATTTAATTTTAGGTAGTCCATTTATTTATTATCACAGCATATTATAATATATACCTAATTGTCAATATTCTTTAACAATAATGTTCGAATATTTTTATAATTTTGAAGTTTCATTTATATTCTTAAGTCTTTGATTAGTTTCACTCATTTAAAATTAAGTATAGGACTATAGAAATATATTATGATGTTTAAATGACATTAAGTATTGACGTACCTAATAGGTAAGTTTGACGTTTTGAAATGTTCACATAGATAATTTAGGTCCAGTTAATATAAAAAAATGTACCCTGTATAATTCATATTTCCAGTTAAAGATAAAGTTAGAAAAACCTAGATAAAAACAAACAATTATTTCAAAATAGTTATTTATGCAACAAAAGTGCGTAAGATGAGATTTTTCACGAATGGTACCTAATTTTGTCGCGCAAGCCGAAGGCGAGGGTGACAATCCCATGAGTGAACAAAGCTTACCTTACACGCGAATTGCTTACAATATTTTTTCAACTACCGAACTGGTAAGAATATAAATGAAACTTCTGAATGGGCGAGTGAACAACAAAAATGACGAAAACAAAAAGTAATAATAATATGGTATTGTAATGATCCTCTAATATGTTATAAATATAACTTAGACATCATTTTACCCACTATTATTTGTTTAATTGTAGAATGAAAATGCTCAAAATGAGAACAGATTTCAAATACTTAAAGCACTGTGCCGGATATAGAGTGACGTAATAGGGTACGATGTACGATGTCGCTTGAGCCCAATAGAATCTTGGATAACGTCAAGGCTTCTAGACTTTGTACAGGTTACATCAATGAGCAGCATTAAGGCAAGGAAAATGCGGGGTGAGGAAGAACTGGAGACCGCGGTTCTATATGCTTAAAAAGAGACACTTATACTGCTCTGCTGTTGTAGAACAGAGAACGACGATCCCGGCCTGCGGTCTACGAGTGACGTATGGGCGATTTGCTTTATTCACCGGTGGATCCATCAGATGTGTTTTATCTCATTCTATTTCCGAGGTTAAAACGAGATAAAACACATCTGGTGGATCAACCGGTGAATAAAGCAACTCGCCCTATGTTGATTTAGGTCAGGTTCAGATGGGGTAACCTTTACAGTTTACCAGCCTTGGGATAACGTCACAGTGAAGTGATGTCTATTGTCATTTGTCAATGGTATTTGTCAAATTTTTTGACATATGTTTTGTTTTTGGTTATGTGTAGGTACTAAGGTGAATAAGTGTTTATTTTTGTTATTTTCACTATTATTTCAGCAAACAGGTACAAAACACTGCTATAGAGGCATTTTAGATATATTTCAAAGGGAAAATAAAATAAAAATTAATAAACAACACTGCAAAACAAATCTTCAACACGGTTGTTTTCTTTTTACCACTAATCTTAGCTAATCTTAAGAAATCTTACTTAGTTCATGTTCTTTTTAATCTTTCTAACTCAGATAATTACCTCCCCCCTTACTTACGCTCAGTCTACCGGATTTCGTCCTTTACTTTAGAAATTTGCTAAGTTGGATTGAAATTTAAAAATGACCTCAAATAGGTTATGTATGAGTATATTACACAACGATTATACTCCGTGCAATCAGAATCATATTGATTTTCATCCATGATCACTTTATATTTACAGGAGAGACAAATTAATAATCATTGAATTGTTGAGGAAAGAAAATTTAAAATAGATATTGAGGTTTTATTTATTTAATAACAACAAAAACACGTCAATGCAAAATGCGCGTGCGCCAATTATTCTCAGCATTTTGATCGTTCTTTTTGAAAGCTAGCTTAGATAAGAATCTTAAAGTTAGGTAAGCTAAGGAGTGGGTAAAAAGAAAACAACTATTATTTACACACCAGTTGACAGTAAGCGGACGCAAATCCGGTGCCAAATTTCTAAAATGAAAATACATTGCCTCGAATAATGTTTAAATATAAATTTTAATATTAATTATTACTTCCTTTAAATAACGAACATGTAAATGTTCTCTATATCTAATTACCATTTAAAGATCGAAAACTTACTATATAAAATTTAAAATATAAGGAAAATAGCTTACGGCAGTATAGAATTTCTTAAATTATCTAGAAACATGGCAACGTAGCGCTCGTTTCCGTTTCGGTTTGGAAATTATACCCTATTACGTCACATCCAATAGAATAGCTTGAAAATTGGCGGCAATATCTGGCCGTTTAAATAGTGTTTAAAGTTTACGAATTTTTTTTGGGTATTAGATATTATTTTTTTTTTAAACAAAAAATACGGGTCAACTATTTTTATGTGTAGATGGTATTAAAATAGTTTTTAAAAAATTGGTCACTCGCCCATCAAAAATTCAAACATTTTTGTTAAAGATTTCTGAGAATTAGGTATACTCCGTATATTGTAATAATATACCGTGATAATAAATAAATGGGCTAAATAAAATTAAATAACCATATTTAACGTTTTTAAAATAAAATGATTATAATAGGTGCTCTAATGCAATTGTTTACTTTTTTACTTTACGCACTATAAAGCGTGAGTAAAGTTAGTACTTTACGCACGCTCGTAGAAAAAAATACATTCCTACCTGTCTTTAATAATAATTATTGTAAAATATTTTGCCTTATTTTTATGATATATGATAAATGTATACAATATCTATAAAGTTCATATAAGTATAATCAAAAAAATATTAAATCTTTTGAAATAACACCAAAGTTATGGGTTTTAATAATTTTATAACGGTACAATAAAAAAGATTATATAGAGGTAAATTAAGTATATTATACAAAAAATATTGAATTTATGTAATTTTACCTGAGTGGATAATCCATTTTTTAGTTTGAAAAAATTCTTTAATAGGAAATTTATAAAATTTTAAATTTTGTGAATTTCTTTTTGTCGTAGTGCAGTCTATGTATTGACAGATATTTCCACTCATTTTCAATTCACCCAAATAAGCACAAACACCAATGTATTTAATTTATAAAATTCTGGAAACGCAAAGCTTTTTATACCCAACTCGAGCACAGCACAGGTGCAGTGTACAGTAAACACAAGAGTAAATAAAAGTCAAAGTTAGAATTTAGAAGATAAGAGCAAAAAGCAGCGAGAGTATGACTAGAGTGGGAATGTCGCGAGTCGCGGCTCGCGGCACTATACTATGTCATTACCTCATTACCGCAAAAAATGTTTACACAATACAACCCCTTATTAGGCATGATAAAATAAACCGCTTTGTAGATTTCGTTGTTCGAAGTTTTAATATTTGCGCTATCGAAATATAGATAGCGCTTCGGCAATAATTCATTGTTTGCGAAACTACATATCCTTGGTTCAGACGTAAATTCGTAGTCTGAAAATGGAATGCACTTTGTGGTAACGCCATCTACTAGTCGAATGCACAAGACCCACTTAACTTCATTTTATTAAATGGCTTATCTTATACCTCTTTAATCTATGATGGATACAAATATATATTGGTTGTTATTAATGTATTTTCAAAGTTTGTTTGTTGTGAAGGTGTGAAAAATAAAACTGGAAAAGAAGTAACTCATACAATGGAAAAAATCTTATCTCAGAATAAAATAAAGCCTAAAAATTTACAAACAGATATGGGTAAAGAATTTTACAACAAAGAATTTAAAGAACTAATGAATAAA
This sequence comes from Rhagium mordax, assembly GCA_963680705.1. Classification (NCBI taxonomy): domain Eukaryota; kingdom Metazoa; phylum Arthropoda; class Insecta; order Coleoptera; family Cerambycidae; genus Rhagium; species Rhagium mordax. Next base: position 53,879,833 of record OY796661.1, read on the forward strand.
TTTAAAATTACCCACTACAGTACATATTCCAATTTGAAAGCAAGTGTAGTGGGGCGTGTAAATCGCACTCTAAAAAATTTTATGTGGCGACAATTTATTTTACAAGGAAACTACAAATGGTTAAATATTTTATCAGACATTGTAGAAAAATATAATAACACTAAACACAAAAGTACTGGCATGAAACCAGTAGACGTAACGAAGAAAGATGAGCAGCACTTGCTGCAACATGTATATAGTCATCTGAAGACAATAGATCCACAGAAACTGAAATTTAAAGAAGGTGACTCAGTAAGAATAAGTAAATACCGAGAAGCTTTTTCAAAAGGATATACTCCCAATTGGTCAAATGAAGTATTTAAGATACGGAAAGTGCGAGATACAAATCCCACTACTTATATTTTAGAAGATCAGGAAGGTAATGAAATTCAAGGAGAATTTTATGGATATGAAATTCAGAAAGTAAAACACCCCGACATATATCTTGTGGAGAAGGTTTTACGAAGAAAACAGAACAAAATCTATGTAAAATGGCTTGGCTTAAAGAGAAAATTTAATTCCTGGATTAATAAAAATGAATTAGGATAATATACACATGTAAACATATTCTAATTAAATAAAACAAATTTATTTGTTATATGTGGTTTTATTTCAAATCTTTCATTAAGTATTTTACATCTGTGGTTTGTATCTAAAATAGGATCAAGTAACTTTGAGGCTGTCTCGATTCTTCCACAAAAGCGAAATCTGTCTACTGCCAAAAATTCCCAATATTTCTTCGTAGTCATACTATAAGCATAACTCCACATAATTAGATGATGTAGTTTATTGCACTTTTCATTAAACGTTACTTTCTTCATTGCACTATTTTCTACATACACTTTCAAAGTATAAATTAATTCCACTTTTTGAATTATCTTCTGGTTTAAGTATATTTAGAACATTTGCAATAATGTCACCGCTTTGGCTTTGTAATCCTCTACGTAAAATCTTGAAATACTGTTCAAATTGTTGGTTTTTTATCATCTCGATTGTGTAGTTCACTAGGGGTAGTAATTCTATTAAACAACACACCGTTTCATATGCCAAATATATGTAGTTATCACCCTTTGAATTCCTGATTACTCGAGCATTTAGGAACTGATGGAAATGTATGAAAATGTTTCCCTCAGGTACAGGGTGTCCCAAAGTTGATGTCTCGGGACTATATCTAGAAAATGAAAACATTTATCACAAAACCGTTTACGTGGTTTAGTTGGGGGTGCACTACGGTACATTTTACGCTATAATATATTTTTTTCGAAATCTGGAAAATGGCGAAATTGACGGCATCAGAACTTTTTTCCCAGGAATATACACTTTTATTGAGCTACCTGGAAAGTGCTATTTTTTCTGAACATTTTCTATGAAAAAAATTTTCTCGTATCTCTTATATTTAAAAATATACAGGGTAAAATAGTTTGGAAAATACCCTCAATTGCATACGAGTTAGTCATGATGCAATCGAGTGGCCTATGGAAAACAATGAACTAGGGCTGTTGACATGTTTGTTTAGTGAATATATTGTTTGTGTCAAATAGTTTACGGGTGTCAATTAATTTAAATAGCGCCGAAATGTTTACAAACAATGACAAAGTTGACATGATTTTAATCAATTTTTTTTCTATATAACTTTTGTGTTCGCCCAAACTTACATTAAGTGGTCTAGATGATTCACCCACATAAAATGTTTATTACACTCACACGGAATACTGTAAATACAGTTTTTTTAATTTTGTTCAGGATTTAATGGTTTCGTTTTTGTCAAGATCGATCTTAAAGTATTATTTGTTTGAAAAATTTTCCTAACGCCAAAAAAAACGATTTAGAATTTTGTTATTGTTTTAAAATATTTTTTTTTATTAAAATATACTGTTACAAATCGTTGATAAAACATATAAATAGATTTTGTTCATTGTTTTCCATAGGCCACTCGATTACATCATGGCTAACTCGTATGCAATTGAGGGTATTTTCCAAACTATTTTGCCCTGTAGGTATATTTTTAAATATATAAGAGATACGAAAAAACTTTTTTCATAGAAAATGTTCAGAAAAAATAGCTCTTTCCAGGTAGCACAAAAAAAGTGTATGTTCCTGGGAAAAAAGTTCCGATGACGTCAGTTTCGTCATTTTCCAGATTTCGAAAAAAAAAGATTTATAGAGTAAAATTTACAGGGTGCCCAAAGTTGATGTCTCGGGACTATATCTAGAGAATGAAAAAAGTTAACACAAAATCGTTTACGTGGTTTAATTTGGGATGTACTAAGGTACATTTTACGCTAGAATTTTTTTTTTTCGAAATCTGGAAAATGGCGAAACTGACGTCATCAGAAATTTTTTCCCAGGAACATAAACTTTTTTTGTGCTACCTGGAGAGTGCTATTTTTTCTGAACATTTTCTATTAAAAAAGTTTTTTCGTATCTTTTATATTTAAAAATATACAGGGTAAAATAATTTGGAAAATACCATCAATTTCATACGAGTTAGCCATGATGTAATCGAATGGCCTATGGAAAACAATGAAAAAGCTATTTTTTATCAAAGCATTGTAACAGTATATTTTAATAAAAGAAAAATATTTTAAAACAGTAACAAAATTCTAAATTGTTTATTTTGAGCTTCACCTTAGATTAAAATCATGTCTACTTTCTCATTGTTTGTAAACATTTCGGCGCTATTTAAATTAATTCACACCCGTAAACTATTTGACACAAACAATATATTTACTAAACAAACTTATGTCAACAGCCCTAGTTCATCGTTTTCCATAGGCCACTCGATTACATCATGGCTAACTCTTACGCAATTAAGGGTATTTCCAAACTATTTTACCCTGTATATTTTTAAATATAAAAGATACGAAAAAACTTTTTTAATAGAAAGTGTTCAGAAAAAATAGCACTTTCCAGGTAGCACAAAAAAAGTGTATGTTCCTGGGAAAAAACTTCTGATGACGTCAGTTTCGCCATTTTCCAGATTTCGAAAAAAAAAATTCTAGCGTAAAATGTACCTTAGTGCACCCCAAATTAAACCACGTAAACGATTTTGTCTTAACTTTTTTCATTCTCTAGATATAGTCCCGAGACGTCAACTTTGGGACACCCTGTACTGTATCTGGTTTTTCATTGTAATACAGATAATTCATTATAGTACCTTGATGAGTTAGAAATTTCTTCCAATCAGATTCATCGAAAACCACTTGGTCACCTTTGTTTCCAGATAACTTTACACAAGGCACATAATCAAAATCACATGAAACTCCCACCGAAACAAATTTGCATTTGGATTTATTTAGCTTAAGGTGGAGTGGGTTAAGTGAGAATTCGGGATAAGTGAGACTGATGAAGTTTAAAAATCATTCAACATGATTATTAGAGTAAATTATTGAATAGGAGGTCTTGTCAGAATGTCTTCCAGCAACCTTGATCATATTGAGTATCGTATCCCAAGGTTGTCATCCCGGCATAATAGCCTTTTTAACATTCCCACTCCGAGAACTAACATATTGGTAGCTTCCCCGCTTTACCAGATGTTTTTAAATTATAGAAATATTGAGGACAGGATTGATATATTTTATTCGAGCATTTCTGAAGTTAAAAGAGTTACCTTAAATGATTAACTAATATGTTTTTTATATAGGCACCTTATTATTTTATTTAATGTATGCATCTTTTTACTTATATGATGAGTGCTTTATGCACAAATTAGGCGCTAACACATAATTTTATTATTTAATTTTGTTTTATATACCTATATATACTTTACCCTTTATACACTTATTTGTTGTTTGTCCGATTTGAGTTTCACTATTGTAGTTTATTGTATGTTTACTTTATGTTAATTTTGTCGTAACCTATCCTGTAATTGGGCTTCATGCCTGTTGGATTTGTATAGAAATAAAAAAAAAAAAAAAATAAATAAAATCACTTTTATTCAAAATATTAATATGAGTACTGAGTGGCAACAAAACACGATGCATTTTAACTTAAAAAAAAGGTTACATTTTTTATTGAAATGTTTAAATTTATCCCGGTAGTGACTTTGTAAAGGATTTTAAAGCTAGGAAGAAAAAACCTTGTATTTTCCAAAGGAATATACGAAATTCATCTAACATAGATGGTTAAGTTGGGACACCGAAGGTCCCTCTTACCCCTATTTGGATAGTATTGGGGTAAGTGTAACCTCCAAATAGACAAAGACGAACTGAAAATAAGATTCATGAGAAGGAAGGAAGGCGAAACCAAAAACGCCTTCGTTTGGCCTCTGAAAGAAGATGAAAGTGTTATTTCAGAAGATGACATTGTTATGGTCATACCCGAACCCAATCTAGGAAGAAGGGGAGAACTCATTTGTTGCGTCGTATTTGACGGCTATAATGTTCTACTACTGAATATTATAGCCTAATTAAATTTTTTAGTTTTCTCTTTTATTTTTGATTAATAAAACAAATTTGTTGCGTCGTATTTGACGGCTACAATGATCAGAAGTAGTATTTTTAATTTTAACATTTATTTTTTATCAGTGAAACAAATTTCATATTTGACAGGTTCCGATTTTCCCCCTTACAACTCTCTAAAAAATGTAATGACTCAAAAACTATAACAGATAACTTCAATCGGAAAATTGCCTTAGAAAAATCTCATTGTCAGAAGTATTCTCACTTGCCCCTGATTGTTCAGTATGGTGTTATGAATATTTTACAGCAGTGGTTCCCACTTGCCCCAAATACCGGGGCAAGTGAGACCCCCAGATATACATATACTTCAAATCACGAGAGATGACCGTTACGTCACAAATTAATTTCTAATCTTTAACGTACGCTGTTCAAGCGTTCTTTGTTTACAACACAGTAAAACGAGAGAGACAGAGAAAGGGAGTCCATTATATGTGACTGTTAATATCTCCGACTGACGTTGTTGATGCGTTATACGAAAACCTATCCGCCTTGACGAAATAGAAAGAGAGGGCCCGATTTCGTATGTCTCAGTAATAAGCAAAAATTCGATACACTGATCGAACGCTTTTGACTAGCGCCGTTGTCGCATGTTTCATAGTTTCCTGTTTCTACATGTCAGCCTTAGTTGTCAAATTTGAATTTGTTTATCTTTGAGTTTGAATGTTACTGTTTTCCTTATTCCATTGATTTTTGCACATTAAAAATAGTTCATTATGGAATTAACGATAGTTGAACTTCAAGACATCTGCATTTTGCCAAATTATACATATTAAAAACCTCGATAACAATATACAATTAGTTCAAATTTAGACAGGCGAGATTGTTAAATTATTCTGACATTTAACAGACAAATTGCAGGTTATGTTTTGTTTTGACGTTTAAGTTTATTTACATCCGGATGTCATTTCAACAAGCATGAATTTGACTAACTCAGTACTGATTTGATTCATACGAATTATAACGATGACGTAACGGTCTTCTTTCGTGATTTAAACTATAGGTACATTAATTTTTTTACAATTTGCTTTTTCAAAATACCATATTTTGGACTCTTAAGTCGATAGTAAACATTACCAAGTATATTCTGTAAAAATTAGAATGTTCCAGGACTCTTACAAATGATTTTAGATAGCGTCAAAACCCAACTTTTAAAATTCTGGGTCCCACTTACCCCACTCCACCTTATATTTTTCTCACCAATTACCTTTGGAGTATTATCTTCTTTCTTGCACTCGGGTAAACTTGGTGGAGCTTCCAGCTGAGGTACATAGTGAAGAAGAAATTTAAAGGTGCTGACATTTTGAAGACTAATATATGTTAGGGATATGTCATGAGTTATATATGCAGTTCCCCCCACCACTTGCTGTCCCCCCACCGATCTAGCAATGTTACATCTGTTCCACACGTGTGCACATGCTGCTTGTTTAGACAAGTTAGTGATGAGTCATATCTGCTTGCCAGATGTTAACTGAGGTCATCAACCACCTGCTCGCCAGATGTTGTGGGAATATTCATCTGCACTGGTTTCCATAGTCATATGTTATAATTTTTTTTAAATTATACAAAGAATATCTTAAAATATGTCATGGTTGAAGATAATACCAGAGAATTAGAGCTTAAAATAGAATCTGTTTTGTATGTTTAACATTCATTAGAAATTTTATTTTTATTATAAACCTCGAGGACAGGTGACACTCTCTCATGAATTTTGCTTCTTCAAGAGTTTTTCAGGTGCTATCGCGAAATACAAATCTGTACATTGCGTTGCTTTAAACACTTGATATGCCTATACCATTAAATCATCTTCTAAACATCTAATAATGCAGTGCCTTTTGTAATAATCAACCTGTTGATATGGATGTTCTCCACGGGCGATAGCGTGCGAGGGATCGTAAATTTTTTCATTACCCACATTCCAAAAATGTATAGATATAAGTTTTGCTTCTGCCTCCGATTCACACGTAATAAACCCAATTTTCACATCAGAATGTATACCGAATCGTTCAATTTGCTCATAAAACATCAGCGCAGCGGGAAGACAGCAAGAATAATATTTAAATCTTCTAAATACAGCCTCCATAATTTCGTTTATCTTGTCGGCTGGAATAATTTCTTCACGAATTGGAGTGGACATGACACACTTTTTAGCATGTCTTTTCATATGTTTCTTAGTTGTAAAAGACTTCGTGCAATTATTACATTCAATTATTTTGTATAATATTGTGCGAGGATAAAAGCGTTAAACTAACGAACATATCTTATCGCTGTGTTATATATCGCACATTAATCGCGGTGGGGGAGTACACACGTGATCATCTGATGTGTTGAACACCGTAACAATGGTTTCATGTAATGCTGGTACTTTTAATCATTTTACCATTTTATACGGAGAGTAAATAAATATTATGCGTAGCTTTGCTTATTTATTTGCCAACTAAAAAACAGTTATACAGGGTGTTGCAAAAGTAAGCGTAAACCTTCTGGATGCGTAATCTTCGAATAAAAATAAGACAAAAAGTTCCTATCAACATGGGTCCGGAAATGCTTTCTGAGGAAGTTACGGCTGAAGACGGTTTTTCCGCAATATTTTCGAAACCATTAACAATCAAATTTCGAAAATACATACACTATATAAACTTTTGACGCTGAACTCGATGTTGAATTCAGAATTTAAAAATTTAGTCAGGAGCGTCACATACCGGGAAGGTTAAGGGCTAAAATACCCCATTTTTTTTCGTTTCAGTTTATTAAGGTTTTAGTTGAAAATTATAAAATTTCAAAGTTTTCTACGTAAAAAAGGTACTCTTAGTTCATCTCGATAGAATGAACCGTTTTCGAGAAAAATGATTATAAAGATACAACAGTCGATCATACAAACGTTTGTCATTGTTTTCAAGTAATTTGAAGTTTTACTGATACTCATTGTCATTGTGATATGTGATTTACTTTTGGTCCAGTCTAGTTAGTAAATATTAAAATTAAAAGATTCAATAAAATAATAACCTTTTTTATTCGCTATTTAAAGGGCCGTAACTTCCTCAAAAAGCATTTCCGGACCCATGTTGATAGGAACTTTTTGTCTTATTTTTATCCGAGGATTACGCCCCCGGAAGGTTTACGCTTACTTTTAAAACACCCTGTATATTGTATACTTGATTGCTAATATGTCGTAACATTATTGATTCTTGACCTTCGAGAAGTCCGAACCTAAAATTAAATTAAACATATTTACTTAAATGTCATCTTCACTTGGGTTAACAATTGGTAGTTATTCTTAAGTTTACTAAGGTGTTGGATTTCACAGGCTTGGTAGCTACCTGTTAAGTATATCACACATACGAGTAGTATTCTTCTACGCCATCGGTGGGTGTATGCAGTCCATATTATTGTCGTTTTGGTCTTTTGTTACATAATCTTAGCATTGTTGGGTATCTAATATATCCTTGGTTATTCCAGTTAAGTTATTTCTGTATTTGACATGAGTTTACTAGATGTTTTGTGAGTTGATTTAACCTAAAAAAGGAGAGAATAGTTTGTAATCTTGTTGTACCAGCTCGCATATCATAACTTAGTTTAACTCGTGTTAAAAGGAGTAATTTAATTCAGGAATATGACTACTTACCATAGGATTTGTCCATATTACATGTTATAATATTAGGTTGAGTTTCCTATTCATGCATTATGTAAATAAATCGTCGACAGAACTGTTGGACTGTCATTTGCTGCTTAGGCCTGTTTTCGCCACACCACGTATTACTGCGGTGGATAGGACGTTAAGATTATACCGACATTCAAGTGAGTAATAGCTACATAGTACTTTTGTTGTGGGGTACTATTCTTCGAATAATGTTGTTTATTGTCTATTGGGGACTACCAGCATACTTGATCGACTTCTGTATTCCTATCTTTGAAAATTCCGTGGGTAAATGTATTAATCGTACTCTCGGTTACTTCTTAGCTCAAGGAGAGTCTGGTGAAAATTTGCTAATTCCGTACCGAATTCTGTATGATTGAAGTGACGTTGAAATACCGTTTTTTTTTAACTTAAAAAATTAATGGTGGTATGAGAAGCACGTTGGTGAATTTTGGCGGTGAGAAATTGCATATTTTCCTTATAATTTTGGATCCTTAGTGGATTTAATACCTTGTTTGGGATTGATGGGAATTGCATAATTAGTTTGATGCTTTATTGGTATATTTTGGATGCTTGAAACTTATCGAGAGTTTGATCTCGGATTTTTTTATCACTGCAACCACGTGGAGAAATTTTTTGGATCACCATCTGCAATTACTTTGCAACGTTTACTTTGAGCCCACACTACATCTAAGGTATGTTAACGAAGTTAATTTCACATACAGACTGGTTTGTTAAGAATGTAATTTTCCCTTGCAGGGCTCCTACGAGCACTTCTACGAGCACTCCTACGGCTAGTCCTACCACTACTATTGTGACTAGTACTACCACTAGTTTCACCCAGTAATATTCTGATGCAATCTTGTTCCTGTATTATTTTCTCTGTGTAATTTGTCTTAACTGGATGCTGTTTTGTACCTGAGAACTCTTGTCGTTGGAAGCGAAAGAGACATATGGAGATTCTATAAATATATGGCATTTGGCTGTCTGGATCATAATTTGGATCACGTTATCTTGTAGAAGCTAGGGAATATCTGTATAACTGCACGAACATACTCGTTGTCACTGGAATTCAAACACTGCGAAGAAGAGTAATCTCAACATCCCGATGTCTACTGTGCATCGTTGCACTGGGAGAACACAGATAAGACCTGTTGCATGCTTTGTATATGTTTTAATTTTAGTTTGGTTGACTATGTACATTTTCTATTTTATATTTTAAAACAGATTATTGTGAACATAAGGGTCACGTGATCACGTTCTCCGTATGGTACCTAGGTACAAATTTAAGCATATTTCTATTATATTTGTGTACATAATTATTACGTTCTAGGCAACTTGCCTTATTTGTGATTTTGATAAATTTTAGTAAATGTTGGTAGATTTGGTATATATTTAATTTTTTTGTTATCATTAAAAAAGTATAATAGTGTTTGGACACCCTTGACAACCTGGGGAGCTTTCTAGCAAGGTTGCAGATTATTTTGCTAGTGGCGCCTATATCATAATATCTTTTTTTTTGGTAGAAGTAATGAGCCTACCCCAACTCGCCGACTGTAACTGAGCTAGTCCTTCGGCACTTTTGTTACGGACAATTTCTGCGGTCCAAACACCGAATATTTTTGGAATTCTATAATTAAAGATATATTTTTTTAATTGTTTGTTTTTAATTCTCAAAGCCAGTAGCAATTTGGCGCCCGGTTTGACTGAGCAAACAAGTGGGGCTCGACTTTTATAAGTTGTACTTTTGTTGTTTCACTCGTATTTATTTTTTTTGAAAAATATTTTGTAACCTTCTTTCGTTGTGTCGGAGGTTCGAAGGAGGTTACTTTGACGCCTGAGGGGAGGCGGTGCTTTTTTTAGGACGGTGTCTCGGGCGCCACTTTCCGTTTAGAGTGCTGAAAAACCACTTTACTCTATTAGCAGGATAATAGAGGCTACAGGTAACTGCAGTGAAGACACGTTTAAGCCAGGGGTCTAATTAACCTATAAAGAAAACTCAGAATTTCGGATTAAAAACAGAACAAGCTTTATTCAAGATTTAATACAATACAATATATTACGGAAAATAAAGCACAAATATAAACACAAGCAAAACTTAAAGCAGGCAGGCTAGGCAAAACTAAAAGCGGCAAACTATGGTTAAAAAGCGGAAAAACAGCAAGCAAATAATATGGTGGAAGCGAGTAAGCAAATATACGGTAAAGCGGTTAAGCGGAAAACATGCGGCAGGTAAAAAGCTCTATCTACAAAAAGTTACTAGCAAAGCTCGGATGGCAATCTATTATTTGACCAGTCAAGACAGTATAATTTACAGGCAAAACATTTGTTCGAATTATTTTTCAGCAGTTAATTTTATGACGAGTACAATTTTATATAAAAAAAAACATGGAAATAACGGAACACGCAGACTAATTTTTGTGGCTGCCCAGGGGAAAAGACGCGAACTAGTAAAGTTAATAGTAATAAAATCGACAACGCCCTGACGACAGTGCTGTTACGCGATTACACACGTCAAATCAGCAGGCCGTCAAAACGTCGAGTTTTCGCGGTTATCAGATTTTATTAATACAGAGCAGGCGGAGCAAAATATCGACAACGCCCTGACGACAGTGCTGTTAAGCGATTACACACGTCAAATCAGCAGGCAGTCAAGACGTCGAGTTTCGCGGTTATCAGATTTTATTAACACGGAGCGGAATCAAATATCGACGACGCTCTGATGACAGTGCTGTTAAGCAATTACACACGTCAAATTGGCAGGTTATCAAGACACTATACACGGAAGCACAATTTTGCTCTAAACCGGAACGTTACTCGTGACGTTGTACTGACTTAGAATTAAGCCACTAAAACGTTAAGCGCGAATCATACATAACAATTCGAACATACATAGAAAATAATTGAAATAAAATTACCGGTCAAATATAATAGATTAACCTAATATGTCTTACTCTCCCTAGCAGCGGAGCTTCCTTCTAGGCGGTGAGGCGGTTCGGATTTCGTTCTCGGCTGGTGGTCTGGCCAGGATGGAGCGTCAGCTCAACTGACTTTAAACGACCGGTGTGTTAGTTTTATCGCCGGTTTATGACGCGTATCCCTACCTATCTTGCGCGCTCTGAACGAAAAGCTTGACTTCAATATCTTACACCTATGCTGATGCAATGCAGCTGGCGCTGCAGTTCATGCGTTTTCTTGCATAACTAGTGATTGGATCAAGATCGAGATCATTGCATTCGTCGCGGCATAATTTAAAAATGTATAAACGAAAAAGACGCGGTGCAGAAGGCTTAATTTGAAGTAAATTAATATTTGTTAAATTGTACCTGCCTGTTTTATACACTTACAATTATATTTTATTTAAAACTAACAATATCTCCCTGCTAAAATTCACTTCGTTACACCCCCCCTTACTTCGGTAAAAAAATGAAAAATTTCCAATTTTACAATTTTTTTTCTCTCTCTATCCGGGGAGCCAAAATAATAAAATTTAAAAATAGTCTAGCGGTTCCCTACGGCTACTAAGGCGCATCCCCTATGTCGGTTACGTAAAACTTTATTTGTAGGGCATGTTCACCTTTTACAAACTAAACAAAAAAATAACGTATCTGAGACTCCCGGATTTAACTTAACAGAAAAATATAAAATAAACTCATATTTACCCTATGGAGGGCGGGGGTAGCTAGAAATACAAAGAAATTAGTAACAAGTAAATTTTAGCGGTCGGTGGACTAGCGTAAAGCTGGCCTTGACGGTCGGTATGTTCGGTTTTGGCGGCGGTACGGTCGGATCGGTGAAGCATCACTGGTCTTCTACGGAAACTTTCTTCTTCTTGACAGTTCGGTTTCGGTTTTCGGGTCTTATTCGGGTTTCAGGTCCTTGATGTGTATGTGATGGAGCTTTTTGTCGGTGGCCGATCGCATGTTGTAAACCACAGGGGAGACTACTTTCGTGACGGTGTACTGTCCGGAGTACTTGGGAGCTAACTTGGCGGCGAAGCCCCGCACGGCGGAAGATAACGAATTCTCGCGCTTCCTGACGCGATCACCAACATGGCATTGCCATTCGCAGCGGCGTAGATTGTAGTAGTGACTTTGCGTCGTGAAAGCGCGGGCCCGATTGACTTTCACTAAATCAAAAGTCTCCTTGCGATTCTGGAATCGGTCTCGGTGCTGGTCGGTATTCTCTGATTCGGTTACGGGATTTTCTTCTCCATCTGGATTTTGTCGGTAGATAGCCTTCGGTAGTTCCAATTCTCGGCCGAAATTCAGGAACGCCGGAGAGAATCCGGTGCTGTAATGCTTGGAGCTATTCAGTGCGAACTGGAAGTCTGGAAGATACAGGTCCCATTTCCGGTGATCCTGTTCGCAATATTGGGCTATCATCGTCTTGATTGTGCGGTTGGCTCTCTCTACTGGGTTGACTTGCGGTGTGTACGGCGGTGCAAAACGGTGCTGGATACCTAAGTTTTGTAGTAATGAATGGAATAGACGGCTATCATTGTCGCTTATCATAGTGCGAGGACAGCCAAAGCGGGTTATGACTTCCTCGTACAGAGCTTGACTGACGTTGCGGGCGGTGGCACTACGGAGCGGTCTGCACTGGATCTATTTGGTAAAGCGGTCTTGAAAAAAAAAAGTTATTCCCTTTCCTGGATCGGGGCAGTGGCCCTACAAGGTCGGTACTTACTGTCTCCCAGGGATAATGGTTAGCGGAGGGTTGCATTTTTCCCGGTGTCTGCTGCTGAGACGGTTTGTAACGCTGGCAGTGTAAGCAGTTACCGACGTATTTCGCGACGTCTCTCAACATGCCTGGCCAATAATATCTCCGAGATATCCGTGCAATTGTCTTTGCAATTCCCATGTGCCCTGCGGTAGGAGCATCATGGTTTTCGGATAGGACGGCCGGACGGAGTGGAGTGGGAACACACAGTTTCCACGGATCGGACAGCTCGACTTCGGTCAAGTCGCTGTTGTCCCAGAAGTGTCGAAATAACTTATCATTGCGAATGCAATAATCCGGAAACACTTCTGGGTTCTGCTCCACTTCTGCCTTCTTCCGCTGATACCAAGAACAATTGGGCGGTTCGGTGACGGCACACAGTTCTTCGGTGTCTGGGGCCAATAATTCGGTCCAAGAGGCGCTGAAATGTTGCAGGTGCGGAGTGGAGTCCGAATGGCATGATTTTAAACTGAAACAGTCGCCTGGCACAGTAAAAGCGGTGATGGGTTTACTGTCATTGTCCAATGGTATCTGCCAGTATCCGTGTTTCAAATCGATGCTGGAGATATAGCGAGCTTTGCGTAATTTGTCCAGTATGGCGTTGATAAAAGGTAGCGGATAGGCATCCTTTTCGGTAACGTCGTTGACTTTTCGGAAGTCGATGCAAAATCGGGGTTTCCCATTCTATTTGCGGACTATAACTACAGGTGAGCTCCAGGGACTACCAGATGGTTCGATAATACCATTGTGCAGCATTTCATTCACTTCCTTGTTGATAATCTCCTGCATTCTGGGGTTTTGCGGTCGGTAGCGTTGCTTGATCGGATCAGGTGCGGCGAGACGGATACGGTGGTGTACTAAGTCGGTAGTGCCATGAATATCCTGGAAGCTAGGTAATTCCTGTGCCAGAAATTCCTTGAGTCGCTCCTCTTCTCTTGAAGACAATGTTAGAGACAGTCCACTTATCTGATTTTCAGTTCTGGGTTTCCTGTTTCTCTTCTTCTTCCCGGTCTTCCGGCGTCTGGGGTTCCTAGCTTGATGCTTGACGGACGACGGACGTTGTGATCGGCAGACGAGCGGTGAAGCGGATTGTCTTGGTGGAGCGGAGCTGGCGGAGCGGACGGGGCGGACGGTACGGATGGTTGACGGCGGAGAACAGACGGTGATCGGTGTCATGGCAGGTTTCGTCATAGTATTGTCGGCATCTTCAGGTGAGCTAGCAGTTGTTACCTAGGTTTGAAATAATTGTCGGATTCGATCCTCCTCTTCTGGGGATAAGAGACCTTCGGCTGGATCGTAGTTGTACTTAAGATCCCAGTCATTAAGTGTCACGGTGTTGGTAGCCGGATGTATCGTAAAATTTCTTTTACTTAAGATGTCCATCCCCAGGACAATTTCGGATGACAAATTTCGGAGGTGGAACAAACATTCGGAAAACGGATTTTTCCCTATTTCAAAGCTCAGCTGGTAGGATCGGTTCACGGAAGCTTGCCTACCATCTGCTAGCTAGACTCTCGGTGTAGTGACAGGGATACAGGGAATTTTCAACTGAGTACACAACTCATTCACCTGGTCACCTATGTAGGAACGGACTGCTCCGGTGTCTATAAGTGCGTTGAACGTACGCCCATACATTTGTACGTTCATGTGCGGGCGGTTATCTGGGATGACGGCGGTTATTCGGTCGGAGGCGGCAGGATTGCGGAACCGTACGGGCCTCGGTCTTGTGCGGTTCCTTCCTAGTTTCCCTGTTGTGGGCAGCGGCAGTCTCTTGTCATGACCCCTTGCTGGCCACATCGGGAGCAGAATAACTTTGCTTTGCACTGGCTGCGGAAATGACCAGTTTGGCCACAACGCCAACAGGTGTTGTTGCGGTCAAAGGTGCCGGTTACAGCGGATGTTGACGGTCTGTCGGTACGGCGGTTGTTCTGGAGGGTATGGGAGCCATCCTGTGGTACATCTGACCTGTCGGATAATGGAGCAGTATATGTCGGGACAGAAAGCTGCGGTGATGGTGTGGACTTTTCGGATGTTTGGTTCCCTGGACTTGTAGCAACACGGCTGTATATCTTGCGCATCGAGGTGTGAAGGGATAGAGATGGCATATGAATTGCGACCGTGAAGCCAGGCACAATATTTAGTATGACCTGTCACTAGTGTCAATAGCTTAGGTTATGTCTAGTTGAGTGGTTATTGAAGTGTGATTTTCTGTGTTTATTGTAGTTATTTTCAAACTTTGGACAGTGTATTTATTTGTGAAAGACTTATTGATATATAAATACCAAACTGCAGCGTTGTGGGTTGCCGAAATAGAAGCGATCGTAAAACTAGAAAGAATATTTCATATCACAGGTACGTATTCAAAAATTTCTTGGTTTAGTTGACTGAAGTTTTATTGTGGATTTCATTTCTGAACATGTGAAAGGTAAATATAGAAAAGCGTTTTAAATTCATATAAAATGTAACACTATACAATTTTTTTTTTCATTTTATTGAATTCATATAGGTTCATTAAAGTATTTAAATGATATCTAGGTAGTGCTGTGGTTATCAAGTAAATACTGATAAAATGTATTTTTATTTCGATCTGGTAAGGTCGTACTATGTTTCCTCCACGGTTTTCAATACTGCTTTCTTCTAAAATTATCACTAAAAGCTCATATTTATGGTAGATTATATTCTAAACAATTACTTATTCATTGAATATTTTGGTCTAGAGTACACATATAAAATTATAATATATTTTATGCTTGCTTGTTGCCAGTGATATTAGCTGAAATGATAATAATAATGAAATGTTTCTGAAATTCTGCTTGATGTGACCAATATGTAGGTATTAGAAATAAATAGTTTATTTAATTGCATAAATGATTTTAGGAGCACCGACAGTACGAGGAAAGAGAAGAGTCAAGTACGAGAAGTGATGTTTTGTTTTCTCCTGAGAGTCGCCCTAGTACCTACATTATTCACTTTTTTTTCGTCATCAAACGAAAGTCGACCTATACTATCTCCTGAATAATTAGATAGAATATATATGTATATAAATATTTGTTAATATGGATAGATTATATTTACATCTAGAATAAAATAAAAAAAACACGAGTATTAATTGAAAAATTTTTTCTTTCCCATTCCTTTCTTATCACGTACTTGAACATTTTTTGATAATTAAATGATCTTCATTTGACAGTAATAATTTGACTTGGTACTGGTAACGTGGTACTAGGTCCAACCTCACTTTAACAAAGTTACTACCTACAAGACAGTTCCTATTCTTGTAGATGGAGGGTGTGCTTCCCCTCTCCCCATGGATATAAAAATTCTAAAATATTTACGCTTTCAGAAAACAAGCAAGCCAAAAAAATCCTTAATTTTAATACTGCATAAATTCAATAATTGGTTATCACTACTAACACAATACTAAATCCGCCATTGTATTTGAATATAATTTCAATCATTCACGTCATGGGTATATCTTATTGTTTTATCAAAGGCTTTTTTAAGAACATAAAAAATCGGTCTATATAACAAATATGCCTATATTAACGTTAGAGAAAATTTCTTCTATCAATCATTTTTTTTTTTTATTTAAATATTTTATAGTGGTGAAATTACGTTCTAAGAAGATATTCCTGAATCCAATCCTGTTCGTCCGCCATATTTAGTCGGCCCTGGGACGTCGAAATAGGCTTCAACGAATTGTACAGTAATACATCTCTATATTCTCTCACCTCGATGGTCTTGCGTGCCGTGGTTGGTACGGTGGGCGGGCGGACAGTTTGTTGAGCTTCTATTTCCATACAGAGAGCTTCATATTCGTCGATCCTGCATACTAGATCACGAGGGCTTTTCACATCACCCTGTCGTATATACTGGCAGTATTCTGGTCGCAGATTTCCATATAATCGGTACATAGCTTGTTCGGCTGTATATCCCCCATGTCTACGTAGTAGTGTCTACAGAGCTACTACATAGTCACGTCCTGCTTCATTTGGTTGCTGCCAGCGACTGTGTATTTGTTCTTCTAAAAAGAACTGGTAGTTGGCGGGTAGGTAAAACTGTTTAAAGTCGGTAAGAAATTCTTCCCAATTTGTCCACAAGTCACGGTTATTTCGGTACCAAGCTAAAGCATTCCCTTGCAAGATTTCATAGAGGGCCGGTAACAGGTCTGATCTCGGAATGTCGCTGTGTTCCTGGAATTCACACAGTTTCTCCAGATATTCTACAGCATCTGACTTGGCGTTGAAATGCAGATTCCATTTTCGGACCTTCTCGCATACAGCACTAATGGTCATCTGGCGGACGGGTTCTTCGGACGGCGGTATGCTAAGAATACTGGTTGGCGGTGCTGATATTCCCAATGGCGGCGGTAAAGGAAATATCGGTCGGTCGTTCATCGGTCTGGGTGATGCACGTCCTTCCTTTATGAATTTTACCAGGCGTCGCTTCTTTTCGTCTACGGTACCGGTTGTAGCGAGGTTGAATTTCCCTAACTCCTCGTCAAGCTCATCCTTCTTAAACTTATAGATCCAGCTTAATCGGAAATCTCCCAAATCAGGAACTAGTGCTTCTTCCTTAGAGCCGCTGGCTTGATTCTCCTGGTCGGGTAAGTCGTTCATCTTGAATCGGATAGTTCGTAGCGGTAATGGTCCTCTCTAGTTGCGGTCTGAACACCAACTGTCCTGGTTGCGGTCTTAACACCAACTGTTCGCTGCTATCTCCCAAGGGAGTCTTCTGAACGGCTCGGTAGGTGCTGCGTCGGATTCTGCGCCCTTGAGTTACTCGAACAGGAGGGGTCACACGACAGGTCGGTATTTCCTCTGGTTTCTGCGCAGGCGTGGGACGGAGCGGTACGGATTCCCAAAATTTCGTGTGAGGCGGTACTGGTCGAGGTCCTCAATCCGTAGAGTCTGGTTCTGGCGGTTAATATAGGTTTTGTGGACCTATATTCGGAACGGCTGGTCGGATGGCAAAATTTCCAACGGACTTCGACTCTTCACCCTCGATTTACTCGAAAAGGAGGGGTCACACGGCAGGTCGGTATTTCCACAGGTTTTTGGGCAAGCTTCGGGCGGAGCGGTACGGATTCTCAATATATGGTGTAAGACAGTCCTCGTAGTGGTTTTGTACCCGTGGAGTCGAATTTTGATGCTTAATATAAGATTGGTAGTCCTATATTCGGAACGGAAAGTCGGACGGCAAAAATTCCAATGGATATCGATTTTCCACCCTTGATTTACTATAAAACGAGGGGTCACACGCCTAGTCAGTTTTATCACTGGAGCGGCCAAGTATTCCGGGTGGTGAAGTCCGGTGAGACGACGAAACTCGGTCTAGACGGTGAGTCTGGGTGCAGGTAACTTCTTCCTATCGGTTTCGCTCGGTTCTGGCTTCAGTCAGCGGAACGGTGAACTTTTCGCGAAACGGATGGTCGGCGAGTGTTCGGAATACTTGCAATGGATTCCTTGGGTGTCGCTTACTGGAATCTGATACCCCACCTGACTATATGTTGTACGGGCAACTTCGGATAGCCTCGGAGGTCGGTATTTCGGGCGGAACGGACAGCTTGTCAGCTCGCTTGGAACTCTTCTCTTCTCGAAAATTCCTCCTTGCGCTGTTAAAAACGGTTATAACGGCTTCGGGGATGATCGGGGCGGGTCGGCGATGGTCGGAAACGGTTTCTTGTGGTCGGTTATGTCGAAAATGACACCTCACTTGCCTCCTGGTGTCACTTGGTCCAAATTTGGTTGCCTTCGGTGCCTGCCGAATGCTAAAAATTTCAAACTTCTCGGATTTGGTCAATCTTCAGGGTCCCTGCTCGGGCACCATTTTGTAACCTTCTTTCGTTGTGTCGGAGGTTCGAAGGAGGTTACTTTGACGCCTGAGGGGAGGCGGTGCTTTTTTTAGGACGGTGTCTCGGGCGACACTTTTCGTTTAGAGTGCAGAAAGACCACTTTACTCTATTAGCAGGTATCTAAAAAGATATATTCGATATTTAGCTATCACTGTGCATTTCTTACACTTTTACCAACAACAGACAATTGTTTCGACCTGTTTTGTCTCATCAGTGTTGTACAGGTTTGGTACGGGTATATCAGAAATATCCCAAGTGCTATTAGCAGGATAATAGAGGCTGCAGGTAACTGCAGTGAAGACACGATTAAGCCAGGGGTCTAATTAATCTATAAAGAAAACTCAGAATTTCGGATTAAAAACAGAACAAGCTTTATTCAAGATTTAATACAATACAATATATTATGGAAAATAAAGCACAAATATAAACACAAGCAAAACTTAAAGCAGGCAGGCTAGGCAAAACTAAAAGCGGCAAACTATGGTTAAAAAGCGGAAAAACGGCAAGCAAATAATACGGTGAAAGCGAGTAAGCAAATATACGGTAAAGCGGTTAAGTGGAAAACATGCGGCAGGTAAAAAGCTCTATCTACAAAAAGTTACTAGCAAAACTCGGATGGCAATCTATTATTTGACCAGTCAAGACAGTATAATTTACAGGCAAAACATATGTTCGAATTATTTTTCAGAAGTTAATTTTATGACGAGTACAATTTTATATAAAAAAAAACCATGGAAATAACGGAACACGCGGACTAATTTTTGTGGCTGCCCAGGGGAAAAGACGCGAACTAGTGAAGTTAATAGTAATAAAATCGACAACGCCCCGACGACAGTGCTGTTAAGCGAATACACACGTCAAATCAGCAGGCCGTCAAGACGTCGAGTTTCTATGCGGGGATAACTGATTCACGCGATTTAGGGCTAGGCCAGAAAATAACGACGACGACTTGCTAACGTTGCCAGTAAGCGATTACACACGTCAAATTGGCAGGTTATCAAGACGCTATACACGGAAGCTATACCGGAACGTTACTTGTGACGTTGTACTGACTTAGAATTAAGCCACTAAAACGTTAAGCGCGGATCATACATAACAATTCGAACATACATAGAAAATAATTGAAATAAAATTACCGGTCAAATATAATAGATTAACCTAATATGTCTTACTCTCTCTAGCAGCGGAGCTTCCTTCTAGGCGGTGAGGCGGTTCGGATTTCGTTTTCGGCTGGTGGTCTGGTCAGGATGGAGCGTCAGCTCAACTGACTTTAAACGACCGGTGTGTTAGTTTTATCGCCGGTTTATGACGCGTATCCCTACCTATCTTGCGCGAATTATGATGTTCAACAACCCATATTCTACAAGAAATATGCATCAGCAGTTATCGTATTACGAATGTTATAAATATATGTTAAACCATTTTTTTCCTCAGTTCTCTTTGTACTTAGCTTAAATAAATACATATTTTTAAAAACGCGTTTTGTGGTTACGAAAATATAAGTGGCGCAGTCGGGTCGGATTAACACAGAGTCCTTTCTATCGAAGATTAGGTCGTGAATTTCAATTCTTTGCTGTGAAAGAATCCTGCAAAATTTAGGTGGATCGAGTAGCCTAAATGAACTCTGTTAGTGAATTTAGTAGCTAACAAAAACAAGTTTGGTGAAAGTGCAAAGAAACTCAACAAACCGTAGGGGTTACCGAAACATTCATCGAGCCCTATTACACCGCTGGGAGAAGAACAAAAATCGTCGCTCTATTAGCAACTAATTCTAGGAAAACTTCAATGAACTGCCTTATCTTAATGTAAGTGCTTGCTTTACATTCCTTTCTTTTATCATTTTATCATTATAACATATGTTGAAACATTTCTCGTCTTGAAACGTATATTAAATTTCAGTCGTTGCGAATTTTATGTAACACATTTGATTAAACTTATCATTTTAGTAATTAAATAATTTACGTAGAATTTAAAATACAAAAAGAAGTGTACGAGAGGCGAATCATAAAAAATTTCTGTATATACTGTACGTTACTCACATTATCTCAAATAATTAAATATTCAAAATTTTATAAAAAAATCAATCAATTAAATTTTCTGTCAATAGTAATTATTAGTGTTGGTTTAACCTGGAAGAATTAATAGATTCAATTTCTAATTTAAATTTAGCAGATCAGACTCAATCTCAATCAGAAATGCCTACAGAAATCAATATAAGTCTTTTAAGGTATCAAGCTGATAATGTACCGTTATTCGATGGTAATACTAAACACCTTCACCGTTTTATAAATGCATGTGAAAATTTATTGCACGCTTTTCAGGACAGACAAGATCCTAATGCTGCAATAAATGTTTGTCTCTTAGATACAATTTTTAGTAAACTATCAGGTAGAGCCGCTGATCTAATCTAGATCAGAATTAAATAATTGGGTTTTAATTAAAAACACTTTATTAGCAACTTTTTCTGACAACAGAGGTATTGACTGTCTTATTCATGATTTAATATCCATAAAACCATTTAAGAACGAAGATTTATTAGATTTTGGAGCAAGGATTCAAGATGCTCGTAGTTTATTATTTTTAAAATTAAACTTATCAGACGAGGACAGACAGACAAAATTAATAAAAATTAATCACTATGACCAATTCGCATTAAACATATATAAACGGACTACCCTATTATATTCAGTTAGCTACACGTTTAAAAAATCCAAACTCCTTAGAAACAGCAATGTCCTACGTCCGAGAAGAATTAGACTTTAACCAATTCAAAGCTCGTCAATTGTCTAACACAAACGTTTATCAAAAACCAAATAAACCTTCTTCAGCTAATCCACATAAAAATCACTCTAATAACTATCAATCCAAATCACACCCTGGTCTATCACAATTTAATCAATCTTATCAATATCAATTTCAACCTAGACCACAATTTTACCAGCAGCAAACATCATTCTCTAAACCCACATTTAATCAATCACCTCAAAATTCTAATTTTTCAAATCAACGAGGATTTAATACTCAAAACTTCACGACGCCAAGACCAAATTTCCAACATACTGGCGCTATACCTAAATCTAACGTATTCAATCCCCAAAATAAACCCCAATTTCATAGACCTGTACCCATGGACACTTCATCTAGTAACACTAGAACCCAAAATGTACATCCTCAAAATAATTCTACAAAATGGACAGCCCAAGAATTATTTAACCAAGAAATTTCAGATGCTAACGCACCCGAACAAACTGATAATGCTTACGGACTTAACCCTGACACAATTAATTACAACAATGATTATTATAATATTCCAAACGACTATTGTAACGATTCTACAGATCAACAATACTATGACTCGAATTATCAATCAGATTCATTTGTAAACGACATAACAAACGATTCTCAAAATTTTCCGAACATTTCACCGAACCAAGACATGGCATAATACATTTAAACAACTATTCAACCGATTTACCATATATAATTATTCCCGAAATTAATGCAAAATTCTTAATTGATACCGGTAGTACGAAAAGTTTCATAAATCCAAATTTAGCTTTTCAAAAATTTAAAAGTTTCATAATAAATGAGCTGTTTCAAGTAAACACAGCCCACGCAGCTTCCTATCATAATGAAACAATAGAAATTCCTTTATTTTCAATATTTCAAACTAATTCAACTCACAAATTTTATCTCTTTGACTTTTCAAAAAAATTTGATGGTTTAATTGGATTAGATTTATTAACACAATTAAATGCCACAATAAATTTAAACTCTTTTCAGTTAATCACACCAAATACTATCATTCCAATTTATTATACGAGTAAAATTTCGCCTAAAATTATAAAAAATACCTTAGACGAACCTTATCAAATTTTAGTACCACCTAGAACACAAATAGTAAGTAAAATTCCAGTAAACATAAATCAAGGCACAGCCATTTTAAATTATATCGACTTTAATAAAGTAGAAATGCCAGAAGCTTTAGTTAATATAAATAACAATTTTGCTATATCCACCTTGACTTACTCAAGTGAAAACCCTGTACAAATTACTCTTCATGAACCCCTAACTATAGAAACTGTAGACATTAATGAAATAAATTTTATCGAAAAAATGGAAACTGACACTGAACTTGACGAACATTGTGACGACTTGTTGAAATCCAACTTAAAAAATCTTAGACTGGAACAATGAGCCTAATGAATAAAAATTTAGCAATTGCTTTTTCTTATAAAATCAAAGTTAATACTTGAAAGCCAATGACAAATATCAACTGCTTGTCAATTTCTTCATCATTATTATCAAATTCCGCACTTACACTCGAATCTGCCATATCACAAATGTAGTTATTTGTTTTTCACAAAAAGATAACAGATGTACTGAATTGCTTTAAGCAATTGCTAAATTTTTATTCATTAGGCTCATTGTAACCAGGAAGAATATGACTTAATACGTAAACTTTGTTATGAGTTTAGAGACATTTTTCATTGTGACGAAATTCCATTAACCTTTTCAAATCAAATTAAACATCGGATTAACCTAACTAATGAATCACCTGTTTTTACCAAATCATATAGATATCCCGAAATACATAGACAAGAAGTTCAATCTCAAATTAAAAAATGTTAGACTCAAATATTATTCAAAATTCTAATTCACCTTGGTCATCCCCAATTTGGATTGTACCGAAAAAACTTGACGCTTCTAACAAACGTAAATGGCGTGTGGTAATAGACTATCGAAAATTAAACGACAAAACGGTAGACGACAAATTTCCTCTTCCTAATATTCATGACATACTTGACAAACTCGGAAAAAGCCAATATTTTACTACCCTCGATTTAGCAAACGGCTTCCATCAAATTGAAATGCATCCTGAAGACGTACAAAAAACCGCTTTCTCAACAGACATAGGCCATTTTGAATTTAAAAGAATGCCCTTTGGACTAAAGAACGCACCATCAACATTCCAACGAATAATGAACAATATTCTACGCGGGTTACAAAACGAAATTTGCGCTGTATACTTAGACGACATAATAATATTCTCAACTTCACTTCAAGAACATATACAAAGACTAAGACAAGTTTTTCAGAGACTTAGGGACTCCAATTTTAAAATCCAAATGGATAAATCCGAATTTTTGAGACAAGAAGTCGCGTACTTAGGTCATGTTATCACCCCACAAGGATGTAAACCTAATCCAGAAAAAATTATAGCGGTCAAAAACTTTCCAATACCCAAAACTCCGAAAGAAATAAAATCCTTTCTCGGTTTGGCTGGATATTACCGGCGATTTATAAAAAACTTTGCAAAAATTACTAAACCTCTCACAGTTTGCCTTAAGAAAGATGAAAAAGTAATTCACACTCCACAATTTATAGAAGCATTTGAACATCTTAAAACTTTATTGATTAACTACAATATCCGGATTTCACTAAACCCTTTGTTTTAACCACCGACGCTTCAAATATAGCGCTTGGATCTGTTTTATCACAAGGAACACCACCCAATGACAAACCCATTGCGTACGCCTCTAGAACCTTAAATGCTACAGAATGTCGTTATAGTACCATAGAAAAAGAACTTTTAGGAATCGTATGGTCTTGTAAATATTTTAGGCCATATCTATTTGGCAGGAAGTTTCTCATCTATACAGATCATAGACCACTTGTTTGGCTATTTAACCTAAAAGAGCCTAATAGTAAACTTGTACGTTGGCGCCTTAAATTAGAAGAATTTAATTACGAAATCATATATAAAAAAGGCAAACAAAATACAAACGCGGACGCGCTGTCACGAATTCAACTAAACGCCAATGAAACAGAATCTCTAATTAATAATCCGAGAGAAGCAAATACTGACATTGTAAATTATTTGCGAGAATTAGCCGAAGATCCCATAAATAACCCAAATTTAAACGATTCTACAAATTCTTCAAATGTAGACATTCCTTTGACTAATGACATTACAAACACACCCCCTGAATCCTCTAATAATACCGTACATACTAGTGCTGAAACCCAAAATGAAGGAATACCAATTTTAGAAGAAATTATTAACAACAAAAATTTTCAGTTAATATTAGACAGAACTCCTCACGAAAACATTGTAACAAACCAACAAAAATTAGATGGTTATACAGTTAATCATATTAAAACACCTTTAAATAAGCTTCACATTATACGTATATTAAAAGAATATGTAAACCCAAACGGGCATACTCACATATACTTTGCAAACAAAGATTTAATATCTTTATTCACAAAAACTTACATTGAAAACTTTAAACCTATAAAAATATTTCAATGTACCCAAATGGTCAATCATATTATCGATGAAGACGAAAAAATTCTACTTATCAGAAACCAACACGAAGGTAAAACAAACCATCGAGGCATTTTAGAAACCCTCCAAAAATTAAAGTTAAACTATTACTGGAAAAATATGAGAAATGACGTAACACAATACCTTAACAACTGTGACATTTGTACGAACAAAATACAACAGACATCCCCCCGAAATTCCCTTAGTTATGACGAATACACCTTCAAAGCCATTTCAAACTCTTCATATAGATATATTTCATTTCGAAAATCAACTATTCTTAACAATTATAGACAAATTTTCCAAATTAGGCCAAACATATCCATGTGTAAAAACGGCAAAATCAATTACCGATAAATTATTCCAATATTTCTCGTGTTATGGAACTCCAGAAACTATCACATCAGACCGAGGTACCGAATTCAATAACGAAGTAGTTAAAGAATTTTTAAGTTTACAAAAAATCAAAATTCATTTTACTACACCCGGACACCATGAATCAAATTCCCCTGTCGAACGATTTCATTCAACTCTTATAGAGCATTTAAGAATTCTAAGAGAAAAAGACAAAGTCAAACCAATTACCGAAATAATTCCTTATGCCATAATAGCCTATAATAGCTCAATTCATAGTGCAACAAAAATGACCCCATTTGAACTTACTTTTGGACACACAAATTCAAGAGACCCATTCGACTTAATTCCAACTACATTCTACACGGAATACGCGAGTGCACATAAAGATAAATTAGACTCTTTATATAAAACGATTCACGACAGAACATCTCGGGAAACACAAAATATAATTGAAAAACGAAACGAAAACATTAAGACTCAACCTAAATTCGAAATAAATCAAAAAGTATTCAAAAAAGTCGAGGCCCGAAATAAAAAATCTAACAAATTCGTAGGTCCCTATAAAATTATTGAGCTTTTGCCAAATAACAAAGCAAAAATAAAAAGTCCTAAGAAACAGAAATTCGAAATAGTGCATACTAAAGAACTAAAACATGTCTCTGTTATTACAGACTCTGGTTCGCCATCTATAGACCGACCGACAGTCAGTCAACATTTCATAGAATGACAAACAATCCAGGACTATTACCATATCGGTTAGGAACCGCCGAAGTGACGAACACTCACTGGACTTTCATACAAGTTTTCGACTTACAACCTATAATCCAAGAATTTAGACTTCTACAAAATAAATACTTAAAACTTAGAGACGACCTTAAAACGAACAAAGTAACAAAATTTGAATACTCTAGTAGCTACAATGTAATAAGTAATTTAGAAAGTGAAATCGACAATCAGATTAATCAAATTAATCCTGAATTCACAAAAAGACCTAAAAGAGCTTTCTTCAATGGTTTAGGATCCATTATTAAATGTTTAACAGGTAATCTGGATCAATCAGATGCTGAGAAATATGATAGTCAAATCAATATGTTAACCAATAATCAAAACAAATTTAAGATAATTTTAAAAGACCAAATTACATTGCTTAATAATTCTATTAACAATTTCAAGGAGACAACACGAAACTTAACACATAATCAGTTTATACTCGACTCTCGCATTCTTCAAATTAAATCTAATATTAAAACAATTTTTGAAAAAGAAATTAACTTATATTCTTACTTTTTAACTCACACTGTATTGACACAAATTAACTTAATTTTCCAAACTATATAATATGATGTGCTAAATAAAATCGAAGTAGCAATATCATTTGCAAAGCTTAATACTTTACATAATTCAATAGTTAAACCAATTGAATTGTTAAAAGAAATTGAACAAATAAAAAAATTACTAACTGATGTCCGACTACCATTCGAGCCAACTTTAGAAAACATTTTGAAACTCGAAAACGTAATAAACATAAAAAGCTATTAAAAAAAATTTAGAAGTATACTTTATCCTAGAAATACCGTTAGTAGAAAACGAAATGTTTCAATATTATCAAATCCATCCACTACCAATATTCCAAAATAACACATACTCTGTTATTGTCCCTAAAACTAAATCCCTGATCCTAAGCGAGCATAATTACATGTACCCAGAAGATAAATGCAAAGAAGTCAGCCAAAATGAATTCTTATGTGATCACGCCAACCTCATGGAAATACAAGAGGATGCCTCCTGTGAAGTAAATCTTATTCGATTCTCACAAAATATAAACAACTGCATTCAAATACCCATGCAAATAACTACAACTCAAATTCAAAAAATCGACAATGGAAAATACACTTTAGTAATACCCAAACAATCAGTAGCAATTCAAACTTATGACAAACTAAAGGAAAATATTCCACTGCTAGGTACATATGTTGTAGAACTAGATAAAAATTGTATGATCAATATCAATAATCGTATTTTGAAAACATACAAAACGTCAAAATTATCTTTTAAATATATAGATTTACCTGAAATAAACACAAATATAGAAAACGTAACAAACTCATTTAATTTCATAAATATGGATTTGAATTCAATAAACACTCACAGTTTATTAGAAACTCAAAAAGCTCTTAGCTTACAATCAGAAAAATTAAAGCAAATCAATACTAACGTTATATATGCACACAAAACCAGTATATGGACAATTTTACTTTACATTATATTAGCAATACTAATTTTGTATCTTTTATATGTAAGACTTATAAAACCCCGATGTGGCATCAAGAAAAAGGACGAAGACCCCCAGGACATCATCGTTTGAAAATTCACCAAGGGTAAATTTTCATCTACGAAGGGAGGAATTATGATGTTCAACAACCCATATTCTACAAGAAATATGCATCAGCAGTTATCGTATTACGAATGTTATAAATATATGTTAAACCATTTTTTTCCTCAGTTCTCTTTGTACTTAGCTTAAATAAAGACATATTTTTAAAAACGCGTTTTTTGTTTACGAAAATATAAGTCGCGCTATGAACGAAAAGCTTGACTTCAAGCATCTTAAACTTATGTTGATGCGGTGAAGCTGGCGCTGCAGTCTATGCGTTTTCTTGCATAACGAGTGATTGGATCAAGATCGAGATCATTGCATTCGTCGCGGCATAATTTAAAAATGTATAAACGAAAAAGACGCGGTGCAGAAGGCTTAATTTGAAGTAAATTAATATTTGTTAAATTGTACCTGCCTGTTTTATACACTTACAATTATATTTTATTTAAAACTAACAATATCTCCCTGCTAAAATTCACTTCGTTACAATTTATGTACATAAATAGTGTGTTTTATCGATACATTGAGGTAGGGGTATGTATTAAACCCAGTTTGTATGTTTTTTTTCTTTTGAATAACTATTTCAGAAATATTTAAGGAAGTTTCGTTATATTGATAAAGTTGATAAGTTATAGCGATATTGCATTTTAGGGAATTTTATTTTAGGTTTAAGGTTTAGTAAGTTTGCACCAAGGACATAGGGGGTATAATCTATTCCTGATTATTTATTGTTATACAGGGAGTACCAAATACTGTCTCATTATTTTTAAAGGTACACATTTCTGATTATTTTTATACAGGGGGTATTGAATATTGCCGAATTTTCAAAATGTCACCTCCACGTTATGAAGTTAATAGACTTGTTTCGGAAGAGTTAGTTTACGAGTTAGCTATACGGGGACTTACGGATATAGGTACTGTTGAGGTCATGAGGACGACATTACACAATATGTTAAAACTAGAACGCGAGGGGAACTCAGTCGATTATCCTGACCATCCTTTTACTGAACAAGAAGATTTTATAACCGTGAGTATACCTGAAGAGGTTAGGTTAAAAATATTTATAGAAAATATATGGCACCATTTTATAAGATCGGATTTGGACTTAAGTTGAGGGAGATAAATTCTATTGATATGTTGCTTGAGTTAGGACGTGAACTTGAAGTAAATAGATCATCTGTAAATGATTATGTACCTCCTCCCCCGAAATCTAGAAACACTTTGGAACGTGACTTAGCTTGTGTGTACGGCGAATCCTCTCGAATCACTTCGGTAGGTGACAACCGGATCAATGAAGTAATCAATCGTCCAATAGTAACCAACCCAAACCTATGACCTGTTTTAACTGTAACCAATTGGGCCATTTATCGAGAAATTGTAATCAACAACGACTTCGACGTTGTTTTAAACCTAATGTTACTGTACGTACTTGTCCTAATTGTAACCGGAACCAGCATTCGGGAAATGGGCGAGGGAGACACTAGAAGGTCGTGTAGTAGTCTCCGCTGTGAATAACGATTCGGCCCGTCTTAGTAGAACCAAACCTATTTTAGATTATATTTTAGCTTTAGTTAGTGCGATATTAAATATTCCGGCTCCTATTAATGTTTCCGAAGTTTGCAACGAAGTGATTTTTCCGATCAAGGAATTTTGCTTTAAATATTACCGTCACTTGGGTATATCAACGTTTAATAACTAAACTAATTTGCTAAGGCTGTGTCAACGTTAGTTAACCATTCGTTATAACCAGTGATAGTGGGAGGGAACGACCGATATTCGTATTAAGTCAACCAACCGCTGTCACCACATCTGATTTAACTCTTGGCCGTTGAATTCAACGCAGGTCGTGGCAAACCCTTAATATATCGAAGTCTCGAAATCGATAGATTAACGGCAACTGTCGACAATGAATGCTTCCTCGTATACAGGCTTCGCAACGTCCTGAACTAAAGATACAACACCAGCTAAACACTTTGCACAATACACAATTCACTTCTGACACCTGCCCAGACAGGTCTTGTTCGTTCACTCTTCTTTGGCTCAGCCGAATGGTCAAACCGACGCAATTGCGAGGGTCGTAAGTTATGGGGTCAACACAAATACCAGACTAATACTAGAATGCAATAAAGAAGACATGGATAATAAATAAGGGTATATATTAAACAATCATCATAGTACATATAGAGCCTCACCTAGCAAGGTCTACCACCATAACCACGATACCCCCACAAGGGGTCAGCGACCGCGACGGCCGCGCTTAAAGACGAGTGATCGATTGCCGAAAGAGAATTATTACATGGACGTGACTGGCAATTTAGTGAGTGGGTTTTATAGATTTACTGTTAGAATTATAGACTAAAAATTTAAGGTAATATTCTCCAAAAGGGGTATATGCCGTTAGACGTCTGTGGATATTTCAGAAAGGGGAAATCTCTTCGAATGCTATCTCACAAGGCGGTCACCTGGTAATAATGGGGAAGTGCCCCGGTACCCGTGCGTACCGCACTGAGGCTTATCCTGGCTTGATTTGATCAAAAATACCGGACTTCCATTTTGCGAGATCATCGGGAGGTCTCCCACTATATATATGGAAATGACCCGAGACCACTTCATGTCGCCACGTGGCGTCGCAAATTCCGCTATTTCCAAATTTTATTCAGTTCCTAAATTTTCAAAATGGTGCTGGCAGACACGATCCCGGTAGAGACGATGACCAATGGGTAGGCGAGGCCAGCTCAACCATCCTTGGAAGCCGTAGGTCACGGACTCACTAGGAATTCCAGAACGCGAGGGTAGAGTGAACCTATGGGTCCGTAGATCAGTGCGACCACGAAGGTGGATCAGTCTATGGTAGATCAGATCAAGAGCTACCGATCTACGGTAGATTCACTCTCGCGCCTTTGTGGAGTATTCCTGTGATCTGTTAGACCGGC
Organism: Rhagium mordax; assembly: GCA_963680705.1. Classification (NCBI taxonomy): domain Eukaryota; kingdom Metazoa; phylum Arthropoda; class Insecta; order Coleoptera; family Cerambycidae; genus Rhagium; species Rhagium mordax. Next base: position 53,910,540 of record OY796661.1, read on the forward strand.
TTATGAAGATGATTACCTGCGCTGTAATCATCATAATTAAAACCCCAGTCCGTCCATAGAGGATTCGGCACTGGCAGAGGATAATGCATATCCTTGGTCGTCTCTACATGCTGCATCGTGCCTGGATGCGTTCGTTCAAACATGAGATATGGGCCGAAAAAGATAAAGGGAATTTTGGAAACTGTACTGAAAATCGTCTTAAAAATTTTATAAAAAATCCTGATATGCATGGATTCACGCATATCAGGCAAAAATGAAGGAATTTTGGGTTTAGGAACTGACTTGAAATTCGACATATTTTTGATAAAAAAATGGTGTACATGGAACAGATGTTCCACATACACCATTCAAGCCTTAGCTTGTGTGCTTATGTCTAATTGGGATCTTTTGCTTAAAACTACTTTCACAGCATCTCCTGGGTTCGATAACAGGTACACCCTGCCGCTGTTTTTAGTAATTAAGTTATGTTCTAATTAAGTTAGTACTGAGTTGTTAAAAAGTCCGCTGGTAAACAAGCAGTCAAGTAATTAATTGATTAATTTTCGACAATCCCTCGTATAATTAAAATCCGAGAATTATTATAAATAATGACCGAGTCGGAAATAAAAATCATTCGTTACTAAAATTGTTAATCCTTGCTCGTTTTAATCCGTTTCTTTTTGCAACATAGTATAGAAATTGCAAGTAACTCATTTCCGGTTATATATGTTCTGAGTAGATGCACCAAATTGCATAATCCGCTGCACCTCTGCAAGTTACGCTGGGTTGTGCATTCGAGTCCGTAATTTAAAGTCGGTGACCGCCCCTCTATTACGCGACCTAGATACGTGAAAAAGTTTACAAAAAGGGAAAGAACCCCGACTTCACTCTCATTCCGTGCTGATTCCGTCCTCATTCGCATTCCGAGAAAACCGGCAGCAGTTCAGGTTCATTCCGAAATAGTCCGCATCAGATCCGATTCACCTTCAGAAGTGCCAGATCGAACCAAAGCCGTCTACAGTTTCGCGCCGCCGCTCCGAATTGAATAGTAAATCCCGTCAGAACGTTATTTGAAAATCATTTTGGTAAGAATACACCGTAGTCCACTGCATTTTGCAGGTACTACTTTCAGTTAAGTATAGCTATTCAAAGGGTTTTGTGTCCGCACGTATTGTTGTATTATACTACCCAATCAAACTAGAGCTAATTAGTAATACCTCCGTTGGTCTTTTGTTTGTTAATATATGCAGCAGCCGCTGAGGTTTGTTCGCTAGGTCCACCTCAAACGCCCCCCTGCCTAATAGGTTACCGGAAAACCTACGATAAAATTTAATAGCCATTATATGCATCAACTGGGAGGAATTGCTCGCTAGGGCCTTCCAAACGGGGGATCTGCGTAGAACTGGCTCGTGAAACTTACGTAATAACATAAGCATTAACAAATTGCTCGACGTTTGTGGCCGTAGTTTGCCGTGTATTTCAAATTCTGTATAACCTAGAATATCTATAGCTAATCGATTGCCCGCCGTGCATAATTCATCCTAGTGGAAAGGTCCGTTTGCTTGTCGTACATAAAAATTCATTAATCCTACGTATCCGAAAATTTCAACGCTAAAAACACGTAAAGATTCTTGCTTGCCAGCTCGACTTATTTTTATCATTTTTTTTGAAATAATTTTATACACACTCGACTGTACAGTCGTGGATGTTTAGTGTAAATTAATTTGTTCATTATTTTCCTTGAATAAATCTGTTATTTTAAAAAGGTAAAATTCACGAGTAATTATTTCTGTCCAAACATTTCTGATTAACCCGTTTGAGTAGGGGTTGAAGTCCTTTAGACGGACCCCCAACTTACGACCCGCTGGCATTTATCTGTATCTCCATCTGTTAGCTACCCCGGATTGCTTTCCCAAATAGGAAAGCCAAAAAGTGCTGTCCTTTGCACTCAAAAGTTAAAGTACTGGCGCCCGAGATTTCCGTATAAAAGATTACGTAAGTATCTGGAGAAGCAGCCATCGTTACAAGTTAGACGAATTATTGGTATGATGAGTTGGTATAGGCGTTTTATACTCAACTTTTCGACTCTTACTGCTCCATTAACCCACATAGTTAAGAAAAACGTCAAGTTTATTTGGATTAACGAATGCGAAAATTCTTTACGTGTACTCAAAGAAGCTCTTGTTTCTGCACCAATACTGTGTTGTCCGGACTACAACTTGCCCTTTGTCATTCAATGTGATTGTTCTGGCTGTGGAATTGGAGCTGTGCTCACGCAACCACATCCAGATGGAGAACGGGTTGTCGCATATGTCAGTAGGTCTTTAAATAAACATTAAAAGAACTACAGTGTTACCGAACGGGAGTGTTTGGCCGTTTTAGATTCCATCACTAAATTACGTGCTTACATCGAAGGGGTAAAGTTTACGGTAATTACGGATCATCCTAGTTTAATTTGGTTAAGTAATCTGAAAGATCCTAGAGGTCGTTTGAGTAGATGGGCTGTAGCTCTACAGCAGTACGACTTTAAAATTATCCACCATCGCGGAAAAGAACATGTAGTATGTTTGCCAAGGTCAGTGCCTGCAATCGATGCTGTCGAAAATGTTAGTAGAGCCGATGTTACTATTAACGATAATTGGTATGATAATCTTATACGAAGGGTATTAAAAGATCCTGTGAAATATTCGTGTTGGAGAGTTGACCTTGAACATGAACTGATCACAAATCCGGATCACTGAGCTCTGTCATTACTTTACTACTAAAAACACCATCAGAGTCTTACAAGCCTGTAAGCCAACCAAAGCCAACTTCCATTCACTCGGATGTCAGAAGAACATTTTCTACTCTGACAGCCACTTTAAGATCAGAATCATTCACTAGCCATAATCCCACACACTGGTTGTCAAGAAATGAAGGAAATGCCAGCGAAGAACATACTTACAGACCTATGACCCATGTCTCTGAAGAGACCAAAGATGATCATTTATCCGAAAAGATGCCCGATCAACAAACTACAAGTTATAGCCAATCTAGTTATGGGTTTGTAAATCATGGTACCCGAAAGTCCGTTATCTCTGTCGTTCTCAAAACACCAAACACAACGCAGCAAGGGCATATTGGGCATGTAGGCCATCTAGCCAAGATGGCCGCCAAAAACGGTTTTTCGCAATTCTCTCCAAAACTATGCGTTTTTCGAAAAAATATGTAGAAAAGAAAATTAAAGAGGAGGAAATTTCATTCAAAAAATGTCCTTAGCATATTTTCGCCAAAGTTAATCGTTTAGGCAGAAAAGTCGTCATAAAGTTCAACATTTTGCGTAAGTTTTATATGTAGAGGCGATTTTCCGAAATCAGATGTGTAAGAGTTCCCCTTTTTCAAGGCTTCATACAATTTTGTCATGAAACAGTGTCGTATCTTTTATCCAATTAATTAATTAATCAATTAATTCATTAATTAACTTATGTTATAAATCTATGCGATCAATTAATTTTAGTTATTGAAAATGCTGTACTTGTTACATGGGGTAAAGTACACGGCGCGTTATTTTTAACGTGGTTTCCCCTGTAGGCCTAATTCACTTAGTAAGTAAAATTACGTTTTCTATCTGCAAAGGCCCGACGGACCTGGTTCGTTAATATCAATGCTTTCAATGGTGAATATGTTTGTCTCTATTTCGGGATCAACGTCGGTTTCTTTTAATTCGTCGAATCTACTTCTTCAGTCGACAAACAAATATCGAGCGGCAAGTCCAAGTCACCTTCATCAGATTCGTCCAGCATCACTTAGTGACATTTTCGCAGGTCTTTCCGTTGCAGACACCGCAAATCATGGAGCATTTTAATCCTGCTTTTCTGCATCCACAGGCTCTACCACAATTGGTCTTGCACTTACATAACAAAAATACAAGTAGTGCTTTGGGTGATTACTGGGGTGATACCAGTTTGGGTTTTCTTCCAACCCCATTCTTCAGCTTCTTTTGAACAGCCATACCATTGTTGTACTTGATGGTAGGTTCGTAAGGAATGCTGTCGTGCAGCTGCGCTTGTCGGTGGTAAGGATGCCAAATTAAATTTACTTTTTGTTACTGACTTCACAAAACACTGGTATCGATATTTATCAAGATCATCATCATATCATTTATCAAGATCATCATCATCATATTTATCAAGCCTGCGGATGCAGAAGAGCAGGATTAAAATGCTTCATGATTTGCCGTGTATGCAACGGAAAGACTTGCGAAAATGTCACTAAGTGACGCTGGACGAATCTGATGAAGATGACTTGGACTTGCCGCTCGATATTTGTTTGTCGACTGAAGAAGAAGAATTCGACGAATTAAAAGAAATCCAACGTTCATCCCAAAATAGAGACAAACATATTCACCGTTGAAAGCATTGATATTAACGAACCAGGTCCGTCGGGCCTTTGCAGATAGAAAACGTAATTTTACTTACTAACTAGATTAGGCCTACAGGGGAAACCACGTTAAAAAAAACGGGCCGCGTACTTTACCCCATGTAACAAGTACAGCATTTTCAATAATTAAAATTAATTGATCATAGATTAATAACATGAGTTAATTAATGAATTAATTGATTCATTAATTATTTGGATAAAAGATACGCCACTGTTTCATGACAAAATTGTATAAAGCCTTCAGAAAGTAATTTACTACTACATATCTGATTTCGGAAAATCGCCTCTATATAACCCAGCAAACACAGAGTGTATTTGTTTCGTAACGTTAAGTCACAAATAAGTAACTCTAGAAGCATATTTCAAAATGTGAAAGAGATTCGTAATTATGGCAATATATCTGTACCTGAAAGATTTGTTTTGAAATTGTTTAATATAGTATAAAACATCTTTGTTGGGTTTGAAAAAAATCGAAACTGTCACCTATCAAATGTTATTCTTAATTCGACAAACGTAAATGTTTCATAACTTACAAAACGCCATAATTTCAATGGTTAAAATTTGAGAATATTACACAATTGTTGATGCGGTATTCCTTTAGTAGCTATAAACTGAAACAATTACGGAATTATTGAAGCAATTAATTTTCAGTTGTGAAGTGTTGAAAAATTTACATAATTAGTAATACGTTACATTTTCGCTGTACATTTTCAAACAAATAAGTCGTTTCTATAGGCTAGAATTACTTCTGAGAGGGAGATAAAATTCAAACGACCAATAGAATCCTGGCACACTGCGCCAGCAGCGCAAAGAACTGTTTCCGGCTTCAGTACAAGTTGGTCCGACTGAATGTGTAGAGTGAGTAATTAATTGTGTACTTACATGTGTGGTATAAACAAGTGGTCTTGTGCAAAAACTACTATTGTGAAAAATAATTACACAATATAGGTATACACAGCGTAACTGGTAGGTAAGTTCTAATACTTATAGACCTAAAATTAGATAAGTTTTAATTGTATGTATTGTAAAAATTAATTTCCTGGGCAAGATATAACATGGCGTGGGCACATTAACAGTGTGGGTAGCGGATCTTTTTACTAGGTACCTATAAATCGAATAATAAAATAAACGCTTTACTTAAAGAAGTAATTCTTCAGGTGATTTGAAGTGAAGAAAAGTTTATATGAAATATTATGTTCTAAAGATTTTTGTTTCTGAGATAAGCGGGTGTTGAATATTTAACTTCATTTCTGATTTTATCTAATTTTCCACAATTTGTAACATATGAAACTGAAATTTATGGATTCGATTTTTTTAAGTTTTGCAACATTGCACACTTCCGATTTAAACGTAGAGGTCACAGCTGTGACAAAGACATTCCGCCGGTCGTCCACTTTCTTCATTCTTCCTCTGTGCCAAAGATATAAAAAAACGTCACATAATTAAATTACCGACAAGGTCTGTTGTCTGTCTGTTTCTTATATAGGTACTTCGAACGATAAATTATTCAAAACAACTTCACAAAAAGGCGCTAATAAAGTTGGCGCATTTGATGAAATGTGTAAACACTGGTATAAAAAATATGACTTCCGAACATTGATAGTGGTCCGGTAAAAGCTAATGAACAAAAAACAAGATCAACCTTGACCCGAGCCTTGACCTATCCTATATTCACTTCAGATGAGATAGGTCAGTTAAATTCAAAATGTTGGCGTATTTTATTTCTTTTTCTCGAAAACTACCGCGTGTATTTCTTTAATTTTTTTATCTGGATTTACCATCCCTTTGCAACAAGCTTCTTTCTCTCAGGAATAATAATATGTAATTGTTTAACTTCATTTATTTTATTGAGTGGGCTAGAGTTACATATAGTACATAGGTTTCATAAGTTTTACAATCGAAATCTTTTTCTCATTTCATCAAAAAAAAACCTTGTCAAATTTTGACAATCTCCCGCCTTCTCTTCTTATTTTTATTTTAAACTAGATACAGAGTTGGGTTAGCGAACTCACCTTAAGGAGATAAATAAATTGGGGTTCACCCTGTACAGTGTACATTGCTAGTTTGATTAAGAATTGATTTTTATTTGTAGATTCATGCAGGAAATGCTTTCCATTTATGACAGATGCCAATTTTGAAGTTGCGTGTAAGGACTGGTTTAGAGCGGCCAGCCAGAGATTGAAGAAAACAGAGAAAATGTATTATTTTATTGTACAATGGACAATAAATTGTTTTGAACATCTATTTGTCAATATTTTATCTTTTCCTTTATTTTATAGGATTCCTCCAAACACATTAACAGTGAATATTAAGGATTAAGGATTCATTTCGCCTAGATATAGAAAAGAGTTTATCTTAAAAGGATTTATGGTCTAAGTATAAAGATGGGAGATTGAGAATGTGAATTTTGTTAAATATTGCAAAAAGTGATTTTAAAGATGGGTCCTGAAAAAGTAACGAGCCCCCTACTAGAAAAATGTGACTGAGGTCTTCGTCCAAGAAAAATTACTCGTCCAATAACAAACGAAGCCAGGTTTGCTGTACGTGCATAAATCCACCCCCAGCCTCCGATCGCTCACCTGCGCACTCCCGATCATTGAGTCTTTTTTGGTTTTAAATGTATTTAGTATAGCATTTTACAGACGCTCCAAAAATATAACTGGCTCTATACTGTCAGTACCTACATGTTGTCGAACAAATTACTTATTCACTGTTACTCAACTCGCGAGAACCAAAAAAGTTTCCGCACACTTTTTCGTTTTCGAGTTGTTCAACAGTGAATAGGTAATAAGTGGTTCGGCAAAGATGGACATGTATTGATTGATAGGGCCTGTCATATTTTTGAGCGTCTGTAAAATGCTACTATATGCATTTAAAAAACAAAAAGACTCCAATGATCGGGAATGGGAAGGTGAGGGATCAGGGTGGGAGGCGGATTTGTGCACATATATCAAACCTGCTTTATTTGCATTATTTGCATAATAAATATAAAACAAAAAAGAAACTGATTTGAAAGTAAATTGTAAAATTTATATTGCTTATGATAAGCAACTTTTCTGAAATTAATGAGCAACCTTAGTTTCTAATAACTTGCAACTGTTGTGAATCTGTACTTAAACTAAATTTGCATAACGGTTGCGAAGTATTTATATAAGTTTTGTATTTACAAATAACTTGGTGAATGAAACTGTAAGAGCCTAAATGTTTCAAGATATTTTCGGAGTTAGATTTTGGTAAAAACGAATTTATTACAAATGTAAATTGGCATTTGTTACGAATATTTTGTTTCGCAATTATGTAAAGTAATAGTTGCAGTTTAATAACGATGCATTGTTGCGGACAAATAAGCAATTTGTCACCAAAAACACGCATTTTTGTGACTGAAACAAAAGTGTAACACGAAATATAAGTAGCGTTAATGTTCCTTAATAGTTACGAAGCGGTGTTTGCTGGGAAAACTTATTCAAAATGTTAAACTTTACGACGACTTTTCTGCCTAAACGGTTAACTTTAGCGAAAATATGCTAAGGAAATTTTTTGTATGAAATTTCCTCTTTAATTTTGTTTTCTACATATTTTTTCGAAAAACGCATAGCTTTGGAGATAATTGCGAAAAACCGTTTTTGGCGGCCTACAAACCTGCAAAGTTTCAAAACTTCCCGAGTTATTTCCAGGTAAAAATCCCCAATGACTGGCCTATTGGTATTACATCTGTACCAAGTTATACCTACCGCTCATTTATGCCTAGATGTTTTGGTAGATATGGCAGAAATCAACAAGAACAATTGTATGGGGGAGGATATCAAGAAGCACCTAATGTCAAATTCGGACCACCAACTTACAGGCCGCAATCTACTACCATCATAGTCATATTACTTATTCTGTTGGGTCGACAACATCTCTGTTCTTACCAGCTATGCAAAATTAATCCCCATATTCGAGAACATAACCATCGACCAACAATATGACGAGGACATCCAAGAAGAACCAGTTTTTGCTTCTTCCGACAACAGATTAACTGACCTAACCAAGAAGGAAGAAATCTGGCAGTCTCGGCTTCACGAGACAAGATGGCATTCAATCCACCATTCCACTATTATCAGTAGCACAACCACTATTGTAAGAAATATGAATAATGATATAAATTGGAAATTTGATATTATGTTTAATTGGATTAAATATTCTGGCGACTCCAAAACAGCAAAATATGCTTGTGTTGATTGAACATTCTGGAGACTTCCATCGGGAACCATATTCTCGTGCTGTGCTGCTCTTTCATGTGCGGAGTCGGATGTTCTTCTGATTGCTTTCCACGTGTGCTGCATTACGAGGCGGCCGAATCCCAACACGAACATACTGTGGCAACGATTATTTTGTGTTCTACATTCTAATTATTGTTTATTATTATTGTTTAAATGTTATTTGTGGCATTTCATAAAGTATTTCTCTTCCTTTTCTTTTTTGGGATTTATTACCACATTCCTTGAGATTCCTATCCAAAAAAAATTCGATTTATCTAAAAAATATTCAAATTAACCAGTTTAAAACTGGGAAATAATCTCTACGCCTTTGACGTAATGTCAGAGGATCAGTTAGAGGGTGTTTTTTGGCAACTAATAGGAAGTAAATTAATACAAAAATACTGCGCTGACGTTTCGGAAACTATATCCGTTTCCTTTTTCAAAGTTTAGGTTTTAGATTTTTATGTGTAGAATGATACGGCATAAAATAAAAATTGTTTATATCATTTCCATAGATACTTACCATAGAAATGTTAAAAAATATACTAAATAATATTAATTTTATTGAGTTCTTCTCTCAACATTGGTAACCAAGTTGAACAAAATTTGATACGCATTTATCTTCTTTAAGTAAAATTATTGCAGATTCTTTGATTTTTCTTTTTTTGTTGTCTGCTTCTTTGGTCAAAATTTTTGCTGAATCCTATTTTATCCTGTGATTGTTTTCCCAAGCATGTTCACAAATTTTAGATTTTTCAATATCACCTTTTCTAATATAACTTTTGTGCTCGCCCAATCGTACATTAAGTGGTCTAGATGATTCACCCACATAATGTTTATTACACTCGCACGGGATACTGTATATACAATTTTTTTAATTTTGTTCGGGATTTAATGGTTTAGTTTTTGTCAATATGGATCTTAAAGTATTATTTGTTTGAAAAATTGTCCTAACGCCAAATTTTTTACCGACACAACGTAATTTCTCAGATAAACCTTTTATATATGGAATTAATGTCGAATAATGATATTCTGGTTTTGGTTGCACCGGATTGTTAACTCTATTTTCAATGTTCATGAAAGTCTTATCAACAAATTCTTTCGGGTAGGTATTCATTATTAATTAAAATTTCCCTGACAAATTGCCTTTCATGTTTGAATATTTCATCATTAGAAGAAATTATTTTTGCCCTATCATACAAACATTATATAACACCTCTTTTAACGTCCAAAGACTGGTTTGAGTTAAAATTTAAATATCTGTTAGTGTGAGTCTTTTTTCGAAATTATTATTATTGACTTTTTTAATTAAAACATCAAAAAATGGTAATTCATTATTATTTTCTATTTCTAGAGTGAATTTGATAGATGGTTCTTTATTATTAATATTTTCCAAAAAATTGTTTAATAAATCTATTCTATGAGGCCAAATTGCAAAAATATCGTCAACATATCTCCACCAAATTACCGGTTTATGAATATTATTTTCAACATATCTATTTTCAAAATCCTCCATAAATATATTACTTAGTATTGGTGACAAAGGGGAACCCATTACCATCCCGAAGTCTTGTTGATAAAAATAATTTTTTAATTGGAAATAGGTTGTTTTTATTGATACCGTTAACAGTTCCATTATACTATTTACGCTCAGTTTAGTCCTGTTTGCCAAATTATTGTCGTTTATTAATTTGTCTCTAATTATTTTCAAAGTTTTGTCCACAGGGACATTTGTAAAAAGGCTAACTACGTCAAAACTAACCATCAGATGTGTATCATGAATATTATTTTCATAAAGTTTTTCTAGAAAATGCTTACTATTTTTTATATATGAATTGGTATTTCCAGAAAGCGGATTAATAATTTTTAGTAACAATCTTGCCAAGTTATGACACGGAGAATTAATAGAACTAACAATTGGTCTTAAAGGAATGTTTGCCTGTATTCATTTTGTGTCGTCGAAATATATATAGCCGAAAACCATGTGTATCTTCAAATTTTGTCGTTTTTCATAATTTACATAGGGGTGATTTGAAATGAAGCAAAATAAAATGTATGTTCGACTCCTCTCACAATGCCTGCTCCAACGATATGTCACACGGTTACAGTACAGGCAAAATGTACCGAAATTCATAAAATAAGCAAGAATATTATCTGTGGTGTTATTTATTTATTTATTGCGAAGATTTGGATGAAACTTGTTTTAGGTATGTTTTCGAGGGTGATAAATAAGAATATGACATCGCTTTTTTTCTATCCGATTCGCTAATAAAAAATCGTAAAAATTTGCCCCTTTATTTATTTCCTGCAACGCACAGCTATGATTAAAATGTAGTCTATTAGGTTCTAAATATGCACTCCCATGGTATATGTGACCTGCCCAAATTAGAAAACGATCCGTCAAGTAATAACATAGATACAAGCTGCTTGTGTCCACGAAATTGTAGCCACACTGTATAAATATATGCAATACTGAAAGAGGCGAAGTTCAGTGTAAGTACACTGTTCTGCCACTTAACCTCCGATCCACCTACCTAAGCCCTTTAACAAGTTCAAAAAGCAATACTTGCCCCAAGAATCCGCTCTCCTTAATTCCAATCATAATATATCGGGTGGTCCAAAAAAAACCGGAATTTCCATTATATCTTATTACTTTTCTTTTTGGATTCGTTCGACAGCTAAAGCTTTCAGCTAAACGATTCTCTGTCAGAAGCTGATATTATGATCATAAATGTCAAGGCAAAGGTATTTAAACTTGAGCAATTTTTAATAACTGCTGGAATTTTGTTGAAATGCCGAATTTACAAACGGTTTGTTTCATCATCATGACTGGTCTTGTGGCAATATTTTGATGGGTAGTTTTAAAAAATCGGTCAAAGAACTACGGAGCTGTACCAAAAAATGTAGAAGCGTGTTAACAACGTCTCGGCAGCAATGGTAAAAACAGAAATTTTTATTTTCCTTTATAACTTTTTTTATTCCTTACCGATTTTAATTTTTTTTTGTATTATTTAAAACCCAAAGCCTTCCACTACAATATTGAATGTCAGAAATTGACATGAATCATAAATCCAATATGGCGGATGTGGTCAAATTTACCTAATATTTAAAAGCCGCTGGGATTTTTTTTAAATGGCGAATTAAATGGCTTTTCTTTTAATCTGGAAGCCTTATCTTCTAAAAACATTTTCACGCATAGATCACGAAAGTCGGTTAAGAACTTACAAAGATGTAGTTGATAACGTAATCATATGCCCCATAACAACAGTATTAAATTTATTCTCAGGTAAAATGAAAATTTCGGTTTTTTTTGGACCACCCGATATATTATTATAAATTCTTTTTCTTTTTTAAACTACAATTTTTACATCACCCTTATATTTTGTTTTAATTTAAAATTCATACAATACAAAACATACTGTTCATTGATTTTCTAACAAAATATTCTTTAATTTCCTTTTATATTTATTAGCATCACAATTTTTTATGTCTGCCGAAATATTATTATATATTTTGGAGATATTGAACCTGAAAGACCTTTCATACAGCTTAGTTTTATGAACTGGAGGTATAATCAATCAATTCCTTCTTATATTAACATTGTGAACATCCGTTCTGAATCTAATTTTGTTATACAGGGTGTTTGGCAGATGGTTTGCCAAATGGAGAGGGTGGATAGGTGAGGCCATTTGGAACATATTTAGCCCTAATGACCTCTATACAAAATCTCACGGTTTTCGAGATATAATTTTTTTTGTTAATATTGAAAATTTTCTAAAATTCAGCATATCAGCTATTATAACAATTTTTTTTATGTTTCTAACAGCTAAAAATAATTTTGATCTGTGTCTTTAGTGTATCCCTGTTCCAATGAAATCGATAAGTAACGCTGATAAAAAATGGAAAAAAAAATGTGAGCTAACGAAGTCCCGACAATGGGTAGAAATTTTTTTAAATGCAACTTTGCATTGCATTTAAAAAAAAAAGTTAAAGCGATCAAGATGTTCAATTGCTTTTAAAATTTTCTCTAGTTTATGCCCTTTCTAACGGTATATCACATTCCATAAAAACTTTTAAATAACTTGAGAAAATCGGTGATACTTGTTTACAAGGAATAAATTATAAAGAAAATCGTTGTTTTCTTTAGTCCTTAATTTTCTCGCAATATAGCTCAGTATTGCGAGAAAATTAAGGACTAAAGAAAACAACGATTTTTTTCTTATAATTAATTACAAGTCTTGCTTGGCGACACCTTCGACGCATTTCAACTACCTGCTGTATTTGTGCGGAGCCGCATCTCTTCTTTCATTGTATTGAATGCAGTGTTAACTTCTGCAATTAAATGGTCCCGGTTTTGAATTTGATTGTTTTTTATGGAACAATTATTATAACAAATTGTGTATGGAAAAAATAGGCGGTCTTATCTACAATTTCTAAGAATAGGTTAGGTATGTGTGTAATAAAAAAATTACCTTGCACCGGAGTGTAATGTAGTTATTGTAGCGAAAAGATAGTAACAAAAACAATAACGAATAAATGACTTTATTATTTAGGCTTTATACAAGCATAATAACAAAAACCTATCTAATTTGATATACTCACATTGATGTTTCATCTCTAAACATACAATAATTATTAAGTTTATTGAATCTTCTTTAATGCATGATAAAAATTGGATTATAAATTACAAAATTCAAAACGCCTAAAAATAAATTATTGAAGAAACATTTTTTTAACTCACCTAAATAAAGTCGTTTATAAACAATCCATATCAAGCAAAGAAAGAGAATTGTAAAAAAGATATAAAGGAATAGGCCTTACTTAAAAGAGAGGGATATATTTTTATTACTAATTAATTTTTGATATCAATGTCAGGGTAGAATGTAACTAGTTTATTTTGATTTATTTTTGACATCAATGTCAATGTTAGACTGACATTGGATTTAGGTTATTATCGATTTTTTCATTAATGTCAATTTGACATTAAGGGGTTATATTATTTTTTGAACGTCAATGTCAGAATAAAATTAAAACTAGGGAATTTATAACGTCATAATGTCACAATCGAATTAAAATTAGATTGTATTAATTTTTTATGGAGATTATAGCTATTAACATATCTAGGAATGTTATGACTATCATAACTGCCGCAGATGTCATTTTAAGACATCTAAGGCTGTTATGATTCATAACATCCGTGATTTGTTCAATAGTTTATCGGTTTCAGAAAATAAAGACATTATTAATAGATATTACCTTTTGATATTCTCTTATTAATAACGTTTTCATTTCATTAGTTGGTCAAGTCTGTATGGGTTGATTTGTCGCCATGGTTATAGTTATATTTTGTTTGTTTTTATTTGTTATCTTTTTTCATATTACATAAATGTTTACATTTTTAATGTCACAACGGCTACATAAAAATGGACCTTGGATTGCCTGAAAATTACTAGACTTACCTGAAGGAAGATCAATCTTAATTATTTGAGTGTTGTTGTTCCATATGATTTCACCCTGTAGTACATTACTTCTACCTAATTCGGCACAATGTTTAAAGAATGCGTGGTAAAAAACCCTTATCTCCTCAGCCTTCGTTCCATTATCGCCAAGTTACTCACTTCATTTTTGGGTCCAAGGGCCTTGCCCAGTAAGATCGCAGAAGGGGGTTGTTGAGGAGGGTGGGTTACAATCATATGGAACAACAACACTCAAATAATTAAGATTGATCTTCCTTCAGGTAAGTCGATTAATCTAGTAATTATTCTTCGTGTTGTTGTTCCATATGATTTCACCCTGTAGATGTTTGAAGTTAAGATGCGATCTTTACTAAATAGAACATAGTTTATTTCACACAATAATTTATACATACAAAAAACAACGAAGTATATATATAATTATAATTATAGTAATAATATTTATATAATATATAATAAGTATTTTATATTTAGAACACATTAAACAAGCAAGTATTTTATTCTAATAACATATTAAGTAGCCAAGATTAATCACCCTTATCTTTTATTTAAAATGCTATTTGCAAATTGTTCAGGGTTGCTTGTTAGAGGTTTAATGTGTTAAACACCCTAGATGATTGAGTCCACCCTGCTCGATTTTTTATTTCGTCTATATTGACATTGGCTCTAAATGCTGCGGATGTAGCTGCGTGTCTTGTGCTATGACTACCAAATATTTCCGTGTTGATTCCACTTTCCTTTAAAACAGTTTTAATCCTTATAGTTTGACTCGATGCTACATGGTGTGGTTTTTTGTGTGTCAATATAAGGTAGTCATCTCCCTCGACACGCAGAGGTTTAGTTTTTTCAATATAATGCTTTATTATAGATCCAATACAAAGGCCAGGTTTTTCAATGAAAAATGGAAAAATTAAAAATGGTTGCAGCTTATTTGGTCCAGAAGTTTTAATTTTGTCTGAAATCTTTATTTCTATTCTTTCTGGAGTAATTTTAATATTTTTTAATAATATCTTTGATAAGGTCTGAACTCTGTGGCCAGATATTAATGCCATAAGAGTTACTAACTTAAGTGTTAAGGACTCCAAAGACAATGTTTCGAGAGGATGCATCTTCTCTAAAAATAATAATACGGGATTGGGGTCCCAAGTTTGGGAATATTTTGGTTTATATTAAACATACCTTTTAAAATCCGCCTTAATATAATTTCATAATTTTTCTCGAATGAAAAAATAAATGATAATGCCGATCTATGACAGTTTAAGGTTGAATAAGATACATTTGCCCTATGCAATTCATACAAATATTCCATTACCTGGGGAAAGTTGTATTCATATGGATCTAACTTTTTTGTCTGGCAGAAATTCCACCATCTTTTAAAACAGCTGTTATATTGCTTCTTGGTACTTTCGCCTATGGATACTTCAATGACTGGTATAACTATTTCTGGAATCTGCTTTTTTAAATACGCTGTCCGGATAATTTGGCTGCAACCAGGGTAAGGTTCATGTGTAGTGGATGGCTGTCCCTAAAGGGATTTAAAAGCAATTTTTTATCAGGTTCCAGAAAAAGTTCCCTATCTATTAACAGAGAGTGGTAAAGCGGGTACCAGTTTTGACTGGGCCAGTAAGGAACCACTATAATACCTGTGGCTCTATCATTTATTATTTTTTCTAAGACTTTTGCAATTATAGAAAACGGTGGAAAGGCGTAAAAATACAAATCTTCCCAAGATAAAGTAAATGCATCTACAGAGATAGAATTTGGGTCTGGGCCCCAAGACACAAATCTTTTACATTTTTTGTTAGCAGTTGTTGCGAACAAGTCTATCTCAGGGTTTCCGAATCTTTTAACAATGTCTCTAAATGCTCTGTCTGGTAATTCATACTCTGTACCTATTGATTTTGACCGTGATTGTAAATCGGCCTCGATATTTGCAGCTGAACATATATAGGAGGCAAAAATAAAGTTGTTTCTTTGTTCACATCAATTCCAAATTTCTCTGGAAATATAGTTTAACCTGTCATATTGAACACTTCCCATTCTGTTAATGCATGAAATCGCAGTCACATTATCGATTCTTAGCAAGATATAGGAATCCGTATAGTTCTTTGCGAAGCTTTTGAGGGCATAATATGCTGCTAATAATTCCAAAACATTTATATGCTTCTGTTTTTCGGTATCATTCCAAAACCCGTGGGTGCCTGTTCCATTACAGAACCCGCCCCACCCTGTCAAGGATGCGTCTGAAAAAATTTCTATGACGTAAGGTTTAGGTTTTATATCTTGCTTAGAACCAACAATATTTTGTAACCACCATCTGATATCCTGCTTTAATTCTTGAGAAATTGATATATTCTTATTATAATTATTATTATTTAATCTGAGAGCTAAATATTTTTCTCTCTCAAATATTTTGGTATAACACCATCCGTATTTCACAGCCGGGCAAGCTGCAACTAATTTTCCTAGAAACATCGCGAATGTTCTGATTCTACATGTAGAAATGTTTAGTAAGTCTTCCCCTATTTTAATAATATTTAGTTTTTTATCTAATGGCAAACTTATAGTCATATCAATACTATTTAAAGAAAACCCCAAAAATTGTATTTCTTGTACAGGTAATAATTTGCTCTTTTCTTTATTTATGATGAATCCCAACGACTTTAAAATATGTGTAGCCTCATCGATATTTCTCTGACAACCAGCTTTAGATTGGTTAATAATTAATAAATCGTCTAGATATGACACACAAAGGACACCCTTAAGTCTTAAATATTTTAAGACTGGTCTCATAATTTTTGTAAATATATACGGGGCTATGTTCAAACCAAAAGGTAAACAGTTAAATTCATACGTATTATTCTCAAATTTAAATCGTAGAAATTTTCTAAATTTTTTATTAATTGACACTAAAAAATAAGCGTCCTTTAGATCTATACTAGCGAAATAACAATTTTTCGTTATTAGGTTTAAGGCTGATCTTATATCCTCCAATTTAAAATGTGGAGCTTCTATAAATTGATTTAGCTCCTTAAGGTTCAATATAAACCTTAATTTGCCGTTAGGTTTTTTAATTAAAAAATAAGAAGATAAAATTTCTCCCTCTGTATGATTACATTTAGAAATAGCACCAATGTCTAGAAGGTCTAGAATCGCTTGTTTGTAGAACGCCTGTTCTTTAATAGGAATATTTACTTTTGGTAAATATGTTTGAGTAGGGATTCCTGAAAACTGTATACATATACCCTGAATCCAACCTAACACCTTTTCATCTCTGGTAATTTTTGACCAATATATTAAGTAATTTGGCAAAGTAAGTGAATAACGTTTTCGTACCTCAGTTAGTATCGCCGACGAGTCTGTTGCTGTTTGATTGGCTTCTCCTGCTGGTTGGACCTGTAGTATCTCTCCCCTCCCCACTTTTTCATTTTCGTTTTGTTGCTTGGGCGCTGGGAGTTTAAAAACTGAGATGGCTTCGATTGTGTAGGTTTGGATGGCCCTGGCCTTGGCTGCCACTGGGTCCTAGGGGGTATCTTCATTTCTGAACCTGCTTTCTTAACTGCTTGGTCGGACTTAACCATTTCCTGTAGTTTAGAACCAAAAAGAAATTCATCTATAGATGATGACTCCAAAACCCTTTTTACAATCCTGCCTTACATGCGGTAAGATATTATATCTTCTATGCGCCGATTAAAGTATTATACACATTTGCGATCAATTGGGCTGAATCAGCCAAAGTAACCAGTATGTCTTTATTTTCACTTGGATCCTGTAGCATTTTATTTATTGGCGTACCAAGGGCTGTAAGGCCGCATGCCAACTCTTCCTGACATCTGATCATAAATTTGTCTTGCTTTAATACCTGCTCTGGGAGACAAGTCTGCAGCTCTGCATTTAAAATTGGTGCAATTTTCTGCCCTAGGGTACTTTTCCATGAGTTCTTTCTTGACGGTCTTGTCTAATCCTTTTTGTAGATAATTTGTCCAACGAATCACAATTTCCTCATGCAAATCTTCAGGCTTATTATTAGAGTTAAAAGGATCAGCGCCCAAAACAGAAAAAACTTCTTCTGAACCGTGCCGTTGGGGCTGGTTTTCTGGAGATATCTGATCCTCATATTCAGGCTCAGAATTGCCTGCAATAGAGAAAATAACCATAACTGTCATTTCTCGAGAACTTAAATTAATCGAAATTAGTCCAGTTACATAACTGTTTGTTTCAATCTACACTAATAATATCATTACCATTATTAATGACGGGCACATGCCCGGCTAATTAGTAATTTATTGGTAAGTCACCTGACTACCAGATAGTCTGAAAGGTCACGTAACCCTTGTACCTACAGCTAGGTATGAATCCAACAATAATAAAATATCGAACACTTGTTCGTATTCTAATTAGTTAATCACCTGATAACCGAATGTGGCTTTTGAATTTATAAATTCTACGCCTATGTATTGTGTTTTATAACAACCATAAGAAGTTTCAGTTGCACAAAAAATTATCAGCACGAGAACAAGGTAACTACTGGTATTTCCTCTAATTTGAATTAATAATATCACTATATGTTATTTTTACTTATTTCCCTATATATTTATTTCAGGTGTATTATCTGAATAATTAAAATAATAATTTACTTACAGGTATCCGAGTCGTCGGATTCCGAACTTGTTTGTAGTTTCTGTTGCAGTCTTGCCATCTTCTTTTTTAGTCTAACCAACCTTTTTCTCCGTTTCCTAGTCTTTCTTTCTAAAGAAAGGGATGAATCCGTATTTTCGTTCACTGAGTTAGGCATTTTTGTAGAAAATTCACTACACGAGTAACACTACACGTCCGAATCTTTTAGGCACAAATAATGAAGTGAGTAACTTGGCGATAATGGAACGAAGGCTGAGGAGATAAGGGTTTTTTACCACGCATTCTTTAAACATTGTGCCGAATTAGGTAGAAGTAATGTACTACAGGGTGAAATCATATGGAACAACAACACGAAGAATAATACATTTCAGTTGGATTTCAGTATTTAATTATTATTGTTTGGAGTTTTCTGTCTGTTTGTATTAATAAATAGCCCTATAGTTTCATTATTTATTATTTCATCTGTTGACAGTTATTGACAGATCTGTATTGTAATATTACCGTACAAGCAATAAATATAACTGTCCAACTTTAGTTATGACTTATTTACCAGACTACTTTTGCATATGTAAACAAAGGATTAATATCCTGAAACCGATAAACAATTTTTATTTAAATGTTTTATTTTTTTATTTGAATGTTATGGATTTTGCTGTATGATATATAGTCCTGCAGAGTATTTTGTTTTCACATCATTCGACAATATTAGGGAGTTATCGCAAACTTGCGGTAAACAATACGGTAACGTTATATTTGAAATATTGTAACCTTATTGGTTGATTTACCGGAATCTATCCAATAGACTTGCAATGTTTAAAATTTAGCGTTAGCGTATTGTTTAGCGTAACTTTGCGATAACTCTCTAATAACGTTCTAAAATGTTTTCAATGATTTTCTTTGAATTCAACATAATTTATATTTACATGTTCAGAAGTGGAACGTCAATAAATTTATTAGATAATTTTGTTATAATAGGGCCAGTATAAAACTTAAATAAGTTTGTTTATAAGCAATGAGTCTCTCTCTAAGAAATAGCTGCTTGTTTGCCTGCCTGCCTTAATCATATTTTCTGTGGCAAAGATTTTCTTCTGATGCCAAAAGCTAAAGAAAAAAAAAGCAATGAGGCTCAAAAAAAGAAAGTAGAGTAGATTGCAAAGGGATGTGAAAATATAGGAGACATATCAGTTATAGGAATGAAAAATTTGTTTGTTATGGTTACAAAATATTTTATTAATGTCAATGAATACAATTTTGAGTATGAGTTTTCAAGATAAAGGTAGAATTTGAATTTTGACGCGGTCTGGTCTCCCTGAAGAGATGAAATAACGGCGAAAGAACATGTACATCTTCTTGGGGATATCGTTTTTTGGTTGGTGAGTGGTGACCATAATGAATGAATTTTGTGGTGAGTTAAAAAAATTGTTTTCATTAATTTATTTTTAGACGTTTTGAATTTTGTAATTTTTAATCCAATTTTTATCATGCATTAAAGAAGATCCAATAAACTTAATAATTATTGTATGTTTAGAGATGAAACATCAATGTGAGTATGTCAAAATGGATATGTTTTTTGTTATTATGCTTGTACAAAGCCTAAATAAAGTCATTTATAAACAATGCATATCAAGCAACGAAAGAGAATTGTAAAAAAAATTATAGCCTTCAGTGGTTGTGATACCACGTCTACAATATTTCAGAAAGAAAAAATGAAAGTCTTCAAACTTCTTCAGAAAGAAATGCAGTTGGTTAATTGAGAACTTTCAATGCCAAGAATTCAACCCCCTCATAAGTAAAACAGGCTGGTGTAACTCTTTTCCTACTTGTATATGGTGCAAGGAAAATCACAAATCTCTCACTCAACTCATACAGATTTAATCAATTCAAAAAATCGCTGCAGAAACAAAAATCAAAGTTGAAATTATTACCACCAACTTCAGAGGCAGTCGCTCAACATTCATTACGAGTATTCTGCAAAATTCAGAAATGTCTTGGCAATGAAAAAAACCAGAACAGTGGGAATAGAAGAAAATTAACGGCTCCTTACGACCTGTGACAACACTTTTTGTGCCAACAGCAGAATCAATATTGCAGCTTCTCTCCTGCAACCGCAACAGGGTTTAAGATTCTCACAAATTTACGGAAGTTGTCAAGGAGTACAATGTCTAAATAATCTAAATTCATACATGTATGAAATTATCGAGGATCTAAACGACGCAGAAGATTTAGATGCTATCGATTCCGATCTTCTTTAGATACAAAGTGTGTTTCATTCAATATATATAAAATTTTAAACAACTCGATAATCCGCACTTGTACAATGATTATGTACTTCTTCATTTTGTAGAATATACTCACAGATAAGCAAGCAGAAAATGAAGAAAACAAACGTAAAATTGGTAAAAAAATGGAATAAAAAAGTAAAAAATGAATATTGCTCTATAAATGGAAATATAATAAGTAATTCTTATTTTTTGAAAATTTCTCATGGTTCAATTGCCAATTTTTATTATGCATGTGAAAACCTAGTTCATCCCACGATTTTTCAAGTAGGCGGCTCCGACACACCCCTTACGGTTTGGGACCCTTCAGTTTCTTGAAATATATGTATTTTTAAACGTAGGTATATGTTTCAACGAATTCGCTATGTTCTTGTTTAGTTTGGACACTTTGCCTGTACTATTAGCTGCGTTTAATAGTTTGCGATTAATCGATATCGGTATTTGTAATTGTTAGGATCTTCACGATCTTCACGAAATTATTTTAAATTATTTTAGTTTTAACATTAAAAATGTTTATATTGTTTGTAGTTTATTTGTGGAGGGTAGTTAATATTCATTAAACTTATTTCTGAGAATCACGCCAAATTTTCAAAAATAAATAGAAATAAGAAAATGGTCAAAATATGTCAAGATAAAAGTGTAGTATCAAAGGCAAACCTCAACAGTTTGCCCCAGAAAACCACTGTATATAGTTGCAAATGAATATAAATACAATATTGTTATCTAAAACTCGTATCAGTGGTTTTCTAGTATTTTACACTAGAAAATATAATAACAAAATATATATATATATATATATATATATATATATATATATATATATATATATATATATATATATATATATATATATATATATAAAACAATTATAAAACAATAATTTACCTTAACAGAACGTTTCGAACCAAAGTCTATGTTCTTTTTCAACTGTGATTACAAAAAAAGTGGTTTGTTCAAAGAAGATCACTTTGACACTTGACACTGATTAGTAATAGATCACTAGAGAAAGAATTCTAATTTATTTTGATATTTCCGTCACGCACGTTTTTTGGGAGAATCGGTAGCCAAACTTCGTCTAGTAACACTGAACTAGTAGACACGCAGTCGTTACTGTTTAGTTGAAGACAGGCACTCTCGTTAAGTTTTCGTTTATTACAATGTGTTTCCCTTTGAATTATTTTTGCCTGTGTCCAACCAAATCTGTGGCCATTACTCCAAACATGTTGTGATAGTGTAGATGTATCAACTTGGTAATTTTTAACGTTATTTTTGTGTTCAGATATTCTAACTTCTAATGGTCTAGACGTCTCACCTATATACAGCTTTCCACACTCGCACGGAATGCTATAAATACAATTTTTGGATTTTTAAACACTGTTAAAAGGTTTGGTTTTTGTTAAGAATGATCTGATGGTATTGCAAGTTTTAAAAATGGTTCTTATATTGAACTTATTACCAAGTCGTCTAAGTCTATCAGAAAAACCAAAAATAGATGGAATGGTCATTGTGGTTACCGGTTGTTCTCTCAAAATTATCTGTTGTTGCTGATTTTGTCGATTCTTAATTTCAAGAAATGATTTCTCAACAAAATCCTGTGGATAATTATTTTCTTTCAAGACAGTTTTATAAAAAGTTTCTCGTTATCAAAAATTTCATTTGATGAAGTGATTATTTTAGCTCTTTCATACAAATATTTAATTACACCTTTTTTAACATTTAGGTGGTGGTTGGATTTAAAATTCAAATACCTATTTGTATGAGTCTTTTTTCTATATACATAGTACACATATACATAGTTTCCAAAATATCTGTCTTATTAATTAATACATCTAAAAAAGGCAATTTATTATCATTGTCAATCTCTAAAGTGAATTTAATAGTTGTTTCTTTATTATTGATAAAATTTAGAAAACCGTTTAATCCCTCTTGGCCATGTTAGTGAAAAAAATTTGTATACCATTTTAGTTTTTATTATGAAAATGTTTTTGTTAATAAAATACTTTTTATTTTAATTTCTAAATAAGATCACTGATAATACGATTTTACTTTTTGAAAATCTTTTGTGTAAATGAAATAATTATTTATTACATTGCAACAAATTTTCATTTTTATCACATCCGAAATTTCACAAGATTTACATTCTAGTACGTCATTTCCAATGTCTCCTCAGGTTGCATCTTTGCGAAAGACTGTGAATTTTTTCATCTGCATTCCAAGAGAGTGCGAAACAGGGTTATTCAGGTGTGAGGTGTGATGTATTAATACCCAAAAAAGAAAAGATAAATGATGTAACGAATTTAAACTTAATTCGATACAGCTCACAGAAAAGTTAATCAGATTAGATATTCACGTTGCTAAGTTCTTCTTTTAGCATCGGTAACCACATTGTACAAAAATCTACAGAATAATTTGATACGCATTTCTCTTCATTTAGTATTATTGCAGATTCTTTAATTTTTCTCTTTTTACTGTCCGGTTCTTTTGTTAAAATTTTTGTCCTATCCCAATTTATTCGATGTCCGTTTTCGAAAACGCGTTCACAAATGTTTAATTATTCAATTTCATTGTATCTAATATAACTTTTGTGTTCTCCCAATCTTATATTGAAGGGTCTGGATGACTCATCAACATAATATTTGTCACATTCACAACACGGAATACTGTAACAGTTTTTTGAATTTTGATCACTGTTAACTGGTTTTGTTTTTGTAAGAATAGATCTTAAAGTGTTGGTAGTTTGAATACCGTTCTAACATTAAATTTATCACCGATACCGCATAGCTGTTCAGGTAACCCTTGTACATAAGGAATCAATGCGAATGTTGTGTATTGGCGTTCGGGTACTTGTCTATGCTGATTATTCACTCTATTTTCAATATTTATTAATGTTCTATAAACAAAGACTTCTAGGTACTGATTGCTAATTAGTATATTTCTAATAACTAATTTTGCTTTATTTAATATTGCCCTATCATATACCTAAACATTTTATAACACCTATTTTAACACCTTTTGATTGATTTGCGTTATAATTTTGATATCTATTTGTATGAGTAATTTTTCTGTAAACGCTAGTTTCAAATCTATTGTTATCTTTTTTAACTAAAATATCTAAAAATAGCAATTCATTGGTACTTTCTATTTCCAATGTAAATTGAATAGATGGTTCTTTATTATTAATATTTTCCAAATAACTGTTTAGTAAATCGATTCCGTGGTGCCATATTGCAAAAATATCATCAACATATCTCCACCAGATGACCGGTTTATATGTAAATATATATATATAATTTTAAATATATTTACTTTCAAAATCTTTCATAAATATATCACTCAATATTGGAGAGAATGGAGATCACATTGCCATACCGAAATGGGGTCTCAATTATTTCCAATATTAAGTAATATAATACAACCTGTTGGTTATACTTTAAAAAAATTATATTAATATATTCTTATCTTTAGAGGTCGGTTCTGTAATTTGACGTTCATGGACAATTAGTTTTCACCATTCTTCATTTTAATGATTTGCAAAAAAGTGACACCGAGTGATTTGACATTGTCGTGATACTAAATTTAAAAAATTTTACTTTTCAGCTGTACATTATATTGATAAGGCCTGAAAGAAACATCAGACAAAGTATGATGCCTATGAGATACAGTGCTATAAACAAGAGTTCAACTACCACAGGATCGGGAAGTATGATGGCTGCAGTAATGGTAACAGCAGCAACCTGTGACCAAAAGCAACAGATACAAAAACACGTATCCCCAATAGAGAAAATGGATGAAGGTAAGTTAACTATATTATATTTTATTAACAGTCTAAGAGCTGGTGAACAATTTGTACAAATTGAAATTTTACGTAGACATTATACCAAAGTTCTGAATTTGGTTGATTACGGCTGTATTCAATTCAATTCCTTTATTGCTTATAATACTCCAGGAAACGTAGGCTCAAGGTGGAAAACTATATAGGATTTGATTTTTATTTTTTTTTATACTAATCTTGGGATGCTCAATTTGGGTCTGAGTTTGTGGGACACAGCTGTCCCCGGAACATCCCCATCCACCCCCCCCCCCAAAGGGCTTTTTTTTCTTGCTTTTTGCTTTATAACGATCTTCCGGTGCATGCTATCGCAAAAGTACCTATATTGAAAATTAAAGAGGAATAAACAGTGTACAGGGTTATTCATTATAAATTACCCACCCCTTATCAGCGTTATTATTGCCTATAGAAAAAAAAGTTTTAAATAAAAGTTGTGTGGTTATGACTGAATTTTGTTAAAATGTTATCAAAAGTACAGTGGCGTGCAGATTTCAGGGGATACAGAAAAATAATATATTTTTTTAAATGGGATACCCTGTATATTATTATATTTTTGGAATGATCCTTTTTTCCTGATTTTATAAATATACCATATGTTACCCCCACCATATACCGTTTTTGAGTTATTAACTGTCGAATATCTTAGTTAAACTAGTTACTGTAAATTAGGAAAAGTTAACATTGTTAAAGTGAGCTATGAAAATGACAACTGTTATGTTTGATAAATGACATTTCTTTAATGAAATTATCAAAATGGTTTACAGTGTCATTTTCATAGCTCACATTAATAATGTTAACTTTTCCATATTTACAGTAACTAGTTTAACTAAGATATTCGACGTTTAATAACTCAAAAACGGTATATGGTAGGGGTAACATATGGTATATTTTTGAAATCAGGAAAAAAGGATGATTCCAAAAATGTAATAATATACAGGGTATCCCATTTAAAAAAATGTATTAATTTTTTGTATCCCCTGAAATCTGCACGCCACTGTCCTTTTGATGGCATTTTAACAAAATTCAGGCATAACCACACAACTTTTATTTAAAACTTTTTTTTCTATAGGCAATAATAACGCTGATAAGGGGTGGGTAATTTATAATGAATAACCCTGTACAATATGAGCCATGTTTGGTTGTTGTACGTCAAACCGTTTCTTTGCACGGGCACCTCAAAGTTGGCTCTCCCTTTGAAATAGACACTTCGTAATTGTTTTATTGTGGCTCACAGACAATACTAATTAAAAATAAAACATATGGCAGTTTATCACCGATAAATACCTGATTTTTTGGTATATATCTGTTTTTTCTGACATTGCTCTTTTTCGAGATACAGGGTCGTCCATCCTAAAATTCACTCCATCGTATCACCGGGGTTGTTCATATAGGATAGTTTAAAATTTATGGTATTATAGACTTCAACGTGCTGTTTGAAAATTCGTATCAGACGACCAAATTTTTTCGCCGGAACTACCCCTTAACCTAAAAAAAGCGTTTTTAGGTTTTCTTTAATATTCGCTCTTCAGAGCACTCTATGAGAAATCGTCACGTATTGTTGTATACTTCGGCATTAGTCTTATCTCTTGTATTATTTAACCCTATTAAACGTCACATTTTTGTTTATAGAAAATATATATTTTAGTAGTATATAAGATAGAAAAAAAAGGAACAAGAAAAACAGGAAAAACAGAAAGAGAAACAAAACTTGCTACTATTACTAAGTCGGCGTACAGTGAGGTTAATTCAGACTGTTACTTGGAAAGCTCTAACATGATTTCTAGATCCAAATTTTGAAGTAGACAATACATACAATAAATTGAAAAGTATTGAAAGCCATTAAGCTGGAAATCCACCAAGTTGTTTTTCTAAAACGAAGAATGCCCAATTATTCTTAATAAACCTAGCCCGCCACTGGCCAGGCCCAATGATTTTTTTTGGAGCGTCACAAAACACGGCATCTTGCGGCATTGGCGAACTAGGTACTAGTCAGTGGCGGCTGGTCAGGGTGGGCAGGTTGGGCAGCGCCCACCCAGAAAAAAATTAAGAACTGTTTCGCACTCTATCGAAATCATTATTTTTCGTTTTCTTTTTGTGATTTAAATTGGTGTACATTTGCTTTCTATTTATATATAGAACAATGAAATGTTGAAAAATATTAAAAATGGAGTTTAGAAACTATTCGAGATAATGCCTAATATCCCCCGCTTTCCAAATTTAAAATCCCGCTTAATATTATACGTTCTATCCGCTATTATATGCATTGGGCGGCCCATGCTCCTTCATAAACGTCCGTAATAGCTCGGCAGTACGCTCACTTCATTGATGTTAGATTTGCCATCTAAGTACCCAAGCGTATGTCGCGTACCTATTCTGCCTCAGCGTGAATGAGCGGGCCGGCCCGTTGGCGCGAGCAAATGGAAGAAAGTTTTCGTTCAAGAAAATAAAAATCTAGCCATAGCCAACACGCGTAGGTAATCAGTGTAATCACTACTAATGCAAAATGCGAAATTATAGATAATATAATTACTAACTTTAAATATGGAAATGTTAAATCTGTGTGAAACGATAAATAACATAATATTTATTATTACTTCTTAGCCCATAGGTATTGTTACAATTTAAAACAGCGCGGGCGCGGAAGGACCCGCCGGCTTTTAGAATGTATGGGCCGGCCCTCGGGACTCTCCGGAAATTCTCGGCTTCTCTTATCTTGAGAAGGCAGAAGGGGTTCTAGTTTAATTGCCTTACAATCGCATGGTGTAATTTTCATGGTTTTTGACATTAAAACAAATTCAAAATTTTTTTATTATGGCTTCTACTAGTGGTATTGGATAATGATGAAAATCACGGTCAAAGTCAAATCCGGTTAGTGGTACGGTACGAAATAAACAAGATAGTACACAGTACAGTTTCAAAAAAACTTTAGTTTATTATATGTTTAGATGACAATATTTTTATTTCTGCATTAAAACCATTTCCAAATATGATTAATTTAATAGTAAAAGATAATCGCGGTAATAAAAGCAGAGGTTTTAATACAAATTATTGGTATAAAAATTACGAATGGTTAACCAGGATGTGAAACAACTAATAAATCATATTGTTGGTAGGTACTGTCTGTTGTTTAACGAAAAATCAAACAATCCCTGGAATTCTGGGTATAAAGATTTGAAACACATTAGTGAGTTTTTTCAGAAGCACGGGTGATCCCAAGAACATACATACATATTCGGTTCACTGAAAATAAAATTATTCGGCAAACAAAATATTTAAACTATTTAAGTCTCAAAGAACATTGTATTTCTCATAAAGATAGAAGACTTGATTTTGTATATACCTACGAGTATATATACAAAATCAAGCCTTCTATCTTTTTGGGAATAAAATGATAAAACAATAACAGTTCTATTTGGATGAAATTACCAAAGGACTGAAGGTGAATTTTTATTATACTGTTCGTATTTAAAACAAAAACTAAGTAGGTATACAAATAGCTATAAATAAAATGTTTAACGTTAACAGAATTTTTTCAAAGGATTTAAAAAATTTTAATAAAACAATTATTGCGTCAAACGAAAGTGGGAAAAACAAGGCAATCTTGAAAATATTTAAATATCAAGTTTAGTACATACATTTTGAGGTACTTTTGTAAAACACAATGACCTTGAAAATTCTGGAAAATTTTCGCCTGCGGCGCACCCCCCCTGCAGCTCTTGCCCCGTGTACACAGCTTTTTGCCCTACCAGCCTTATACACCACGAACCGCCACTGGTACAAGTTAGCCTGGTTTCTGAGACACATTAAATTTTCAACAGTAAACTGACTTCAATTCTGAAAACCGTGCATATTCCAAAACATGAAAGCTATTGCTATGCCAAATTTTCATGTGCACTATTATTAACATAAACCAAATCAGTTACGTTAAAAGGCACTTTAGTTCCCATGTCATGTTTCGGTGTTTCGGAAAAAGTTGCTCTTCTCGACCTCTTTTGTTCTGAGCACTTACATCACCTATTTGGACAATTTGCGGTTACTAGCTTACAGTTTATTGCAAGATTGGGCTCGCCATAATTTTTGCGCATTTCTGTTTTCTTAGTTTTGAGAGATGTTCGAGTTGGTTAGGGGTTAGATCAGCATTAATATTACCACTAGTAAATTTTTGTTTGGAAACCTTTTACTTATTTCTTAGTAGACTATTACCAGGGTAAAGTGTAAAGTTTAAAATAAGCTGCACACATATAAATATATATTTATGCCATTTACGTAAGGAATCTTTCAACCAAATTATTCACCGTAGCTATTTATTTTTTTAAAAAGTCATTTCTTAATTTTTTTTCTATTTTGGAATTAAGAATAGCTACCTTAAGTAAACGTTACAAAACTGCATCAAAATCCTCACGAAAAAATGTTGTCGTTTTACTACCTAAAATATCGACTCTACGCAACGCTTTTTGCCATAAAATTTTTGTTTTTTTATCTCTAAGTAAAAAAAATGAAAATTATATCTGGCGTAAACTCCAAGCGTGGATTCCAATAATTGCAACAAATTTTACACTAAACCACTACTTTATTAACTACTAATTAATTATAATAGTTAATCACTTAAACAGTAGCACTAATTACTACTATAACCACTAATATTCACTACAGAGGCTTTATAGAGACAGAGGCGACAATAGGTGGTCAGCATTTTGATTGGTAGTAGAGGTCACGTGGTATAAAATGAGGCTAAAATTTTTTAAGTAGATCATGTGCATCCATGTGCATATCATATGACTAACATAACCTTAAATTTTTAGTTTTTGTAAATTAATTTTCAATTTTAATTCTAATTTTTGTAGTTTCAGCTTGGAACCATTATAACATTTAAAACCTCTTTCAGACAGTAGATATACATATAAAATTTCAATATTGTAGTTTATTAAAAATAAACTCCTAATAAATAAGTTGGATTTCCAACCAACAAAAAGCATCTTATTTTATTAGATCAAGGTAATTAAAACTTCAATTAAAATGCACTGAACAAGATTTTAGTTGATAGGACAGAAACCAAGCAGAAATTTTGATAAAAGCGACATAATATTCCAAATACTTAGAAAATGCACATTTTTGAGGTTAGTTGTAATATCACGTGCACGGCCCTAATTAGATATTCCTGATTATTTTGTGCTGTCATACTGGAGTATTCTTGTGCATCTTTCAATTTATTGTGATTTATTAAACGTACAAAAACTATTTGTGATTAGTGATTGTGATAAAATAGTTTCCCGGTATGTGGTATTTCGATTAAAAATAGCCAACAACAAGCAAAAAGAGACAGTAGCAAATTTGCAAGTAAATCATTTGGTAACTTTATCTTTTATGGAATTACATTAAATAATACGTAGATATCATTCAGAGGTGCCTTCTGATGGCTTCAGCAATACAAATAACGAAGGTATCACTCTCAGACACACAACAGAAGCTTATTCGATTTTAGAAATTAAGGTTTCGTTAATACGCATAGAATTAAGCTTCAACTTCACAATCACCGTTGGAATTATCACAACCTTCAAGTGATGATACAATAACAAAGAATCAAATCCAGTGAATTTTCAGAAATTAAAAAAGAAGCAGAAATTAGAAAAGTGAGAAAAATTTTACAAAAGAAAGATATTATTCTCATTGAAATCTTATCGTAATAAATTACAAAATTGTAAATCTAAAATTAGACAGAAAGGTAAATGAACAAAATTTTTAAAAAGCAATTATTGCCATTATTTGAAGTCACACCTACATTTTGTATTGTATACAATCGTGCATATATTACTGTGATTATAATGATCATTTTTCTTATATAAATGTAACCTATTTAATTTATTTATTAGTGTAATTTATATAATTAATCATTTGATGTAGTAATAAATGTTTGTCCATCTTATCCATTTTTAAATCATGTTTTTACTGTACCCATATCCATGGAGTGTTGTATTATTAATAAATAAATTTATAGATGTTAAAAACTGTCTGTGTCTTTCACTTATTGTTTATTTGTTATTCTATAGATGAGAACCATGAGATGGGCTAAAGTACATATTTTTATAAACTATATTTTGATTAGCATTGCTTCATATTAAGAAAAATTTTTAACTGATAGGTAGGTATATCTTTATTTTATGTCGGCATAATTTATAGAATCATTATTTAGGTATTAAGCATAAGAACAAATCTTCCATTCCTTCTATTCAGTTAAGCGCATGGATCATGGATGGGAATAATATTACTAACATAACCTTAAATTTTTAGTTTTTGTAGATTTATTTTCAATTTTAATTTCTGTAGTTTTAGTATGGATCCATTAGAACATTTAAAAACTCTCTCAGATAGTAGATACCTATATATAAAGTTTCAATATTGTAGATTATTGAAAATAGACTACTAATTATAGGTTGGATTTCTAACCAACAAAAAGCATCTTATTATATTAGATTAAGGCAATTATAAGTTCATTGGTAATGCATTGGACAAGATTTTAGTTGATAGTACAGAAATCAAGCAGAAATTTTATAAAAATTTACCCAACATCTGAAAATTTTAGAAAATGCATATTTTTGAGGTTAGTTGTGAACGGTAAATACATAATTAATTTTTTTCGTTATTATAATAAATTAAAATATTCTAGACTTTCATTAAATTACATTAATATTATAACATCATAATATGAATGTTTCAATAGTGAACTAAATAAAACCAATCTAAAATTAAACTATTAAAATATGCTTACATCATTTTCACTGTACTGATAAATTTAAAAGCGCTATTCATTTTTCTTAAAATTTAGCCTCATTTTGGTGGGCGTGGCTTTATTATTGTCGCCTCTGTCTCTATAAAGCCTCTGTAATATTCACTACTTGTTACTGTACTAAGTAGTCTGTTGCCTGTTGAGTTCAATTTCCAATATTAAACTGAAACTGGGATGGTCTATTCTGGCCTTTATATACATATCCTCCAGAATGTTCCAGGTTTCTTCCATGTCCTTTCTAGTTCATTCCATAAATCTAGTAGTAGTAGTAATAATTCTAGTCATTCTAATCATGTTCAATAAAAATTTCAATTAGAAATAATTATTTTGTTTTTTTATTTAAGAAAGACCTTGGTTGATGAAGGTACAAAATAGGAATGAATATAATGCAATGTAAAATAGTATATCATAATATTATAACAGTAATAGAATCTTGGTGGTCAGCACTTTGCTAGTTCTGAGTAGCCGGTCCCAGTGCCGTGTCAAATTGGGTTGAACATTACTCCTCCCTTCTTAAGGATGGAAAATAAGGGACGTTTTTCCTCTAGGGCCCTCTTCTTGAGATTTCTCCAGGGTAGATTTGGTAATAACATCTTCTGCTATCTTATTGTGATTCTTGCGATAGCGAAGACAACTTTTAACTCCAAAATATAAAATAATTAATATCAACATGAATATTAGGCTGGCTGTTATCCATTTGAATATTTGAATATTTTCCGTGGTTGGATTTAGGGTTTTTAAATTTAGCTTGTCGAAACTCAGCTTCAAATTTTGAATTTCGTCTAAATTTATTTTCTTTAACTGCAATGGTTGGATAGATTCGTTGGTTACATCAAATTTTACTTTTGGTAGACTGTATTGAATAGTTTGGCTTGCTCTACTATTCACATAAGTCTGTTTGTCTATTTTTACATAACACTTCTTTGGGATAGAAATAATGGAAGGTTTCTTGATTTCCTGTATACCATTATTGTTGCAGTATAGTTGTATTTTTAATACGTCCTCAGGTATAGCTATTAGTGTTGCTTCGTTTATAACTTCGATTATGGTTTCTAACACTTTTACAGGTATTAGCGGACAAGTATTAGTCTTTCCGTCTAATAATTGGATGATACAATCAGTTTCTTGTACTTGGTTTGTTATATGATATATACATTTGTCTTCAGTGGAATGACATTCATGGTCAACATAAAAATGGTGTGTAGAATTTCTCAAAAGGTAAGGTTTATTTGGAATAATCATTACATTATTCTTTGGTATAGGATATAAGTGAAATAAATTGTAAGATTTTGGTAAAATGATGGGAAAATGTACTGTAAATACGATTTTGTCTTTTCTAAAAAATACT
Source organism: Rhagium mordax (assembly GCA_963680705.1). Classification (NCBI taxonomy): domain Eukaryota; kingdom Metazoa; phylum Arthropoda; class Insecta; order Coleoptera; family Cerambycidae; genus Rhagium; species Rhagium mordax. The sequence continues at coordinate 53,943,531 of OY796661.1, forward strand.
TGAGTTGTTGTTATATCATAATAAGATAAGATATTATTAAAAGTAAGTATACTATCATGTGAATAAATTAATTTAATTTGTTTTATTAAATCGAACATAGTTTCGACTGGGATAATAGAAGTGTGAAGAGTTCCTAGCCTTGCAAAAACAATAGAGTTTTCAATATTATCTAAAAATGAAATAATATCTCTACATGTCAGCATTATTAAATTAAGAACTGTCTGATGTTCAATATCAATGATATACCACACATTATTTGATCTATTTGCATTTTTATTAATCTTTGATTTTCTTCTAATCGATAAAATGTATCATTGAATTTTTGCATTAATTGTTTTGTTATGCCAAATAATTGATTTTGGTTCTCTAATAAATTATTTTGATTATTTTGCAAGTTTGTTATTGCATTATCATAATATTCTCCGTCACTGGAATCTAGAGTTCCAAATGCCCATTTAGAAATTTTGCCTATGACATTAATTAGTCCACGTTTTGATCTGTGATTAGGGTTTATATTATTATATTTTAAATTTATTTCTGCAAGTAAATAATTAGCATGTTCTAAGAATTTCCCTATGACATGTTTTTGGTCAAAATTAGTTTTGTTATCAACTATTCCTTTTAAGTATTTAATTGGAACTTTTATGTTATCAATTGTCGGTTTTAATTTATTAATTTCTAAGTAATGTATAAATGTATGATGTCGGTTTGTAATGTAGGCTTTACTTATCAGGTAAGGTAATATCGGGTTGTCTATAGCTTCAATGCGTACTTCGGGAAGTTGATGGGAATTCGTTGTCAGCAACAACACTACGTGTGTAATCATGGTCATTGCGAACCACATTATCTGAAACAATAGGCGGTTTTAATTTCCTTTCAGGTTTCAGTTTCATTTTATGATAAGTTTTATTCTTTGAAGTGATGAATTTATTATCTAAGTTTTGTTTAACTTCAGCGCATTCATACCTCGGTGTTATTTTACTATCTCTAAGGTTTCCTTTTATATAAACCTTTTGATTTTTTTCTAATCTAGGTGGAAGAATTCTATTGTCATTAGTTTTTTCAATAAGTCGACTTTTATCATTATTTATTTTAACTCGTTCAAAAATCGTTGACATTAAATTTTGATGGTTTTGTACGTATTGAGTTACAACGCGATCGTCACTTAAGTCAAAAGGGGTTTGTTTATGATCGTCGCCTTTAATAATTTGAAAAGGTGTATATTTAGTAGAACTATGATAACTGTTATTATAGCCAATAATTGCATAAGACATTAGTACTTTAATATTTTCAGCTGGATTTGTTAACTTTAAAATTCGTAAGTCCTCACTTATTGTTGAATGGAATCGTTCTACAGGGCTATTACTGTTTGGATTATAAATTGTTGTAAAGTGTAATTTAATTTTATGTTTTTTACAAAATTCAATTAAAGCATGATTATGGAATTCGCTTCCTCCATCGCTTGTTATTTGTCTGGGTATACCAAAATGTGATATAAATATTAGAATTGCATTTAATAAATCTATTGAATTTAAGAGGATAGGGTACGCTTGTGCATATCTAGAAAAGCTGTCTATAATTGTTAAGAATGTTTGGTTTGAGATTTTAAAAGTGTCGATATAAATTAAATCAAATGGTTTATTACCAATGGGTGTATTTTGAAATTTTATTTTGTTTGTGTCGTTCATATTTGGATTTTTGACATATTTCGCAGGAATTTATGTAAAGCGTAATATCGTCTATCATTTTTGGCCAGTAGTAAAGTTTGGATAAACTAGTCTTTACTTCGTTTATGCCTTTATGACATGTTTTGCCCTCATGATGATATTTTATTAATTCTTTTTGTCTACTATTAACGCTTGTTCATTTGGCACTTTAGGGATAATAAGAGTATGTCTTGTATTGCCAAAATTTTGGTCGTGTGACTTTTTAATTAAGGTAGCAAGTGATTGTTTCGAATGTGTAATTAATAATTGATTTTTATACATATTTATTGGGTCGTCAGTAATGGGTATGCTAATAATGGGATTTTCAACAGATGAGTGTTGTGTGTCATTACTAGTACTTAACGTTTTAGTATTGTCGGGTTTTCTAAGAGTGTTTGTTTCAGAAAAATCTGATATTAGTTTGTTATTTTCAGATAAGTCATAATTTGGAATAAAAGATTCGTTCTCATTAACATTTATCTCAATTCTCGATAAACAGTCTGCATTTGTATTTTCTTTGCCTTTTTTATGAATAATTTTATAATCAAACTCTTCGAGTTTTAAACGCCATCGTACTAAACGGGAGTTTGGATCTTTCATATTAAAAAGCCATACAAGTGGTTTATGATCGGTTACTATATTAAATTTTCTTCCAAAAAGATAAGGTCTGAAAAATTTAGTAAAATTGACTATACTTAGTAGTTCACGTTCGATAACACTATAGTTTTGTTCAGCAGGGTTTAACGTTCGCGAGGCGTAAGCTACAGGGCGATCATTTCCTATAGGGCCTTGAGATAAAATTCCTGATATGGAAAAGTTACTTGCGTCTGTTGTTAAATTAAATTCCTTAGAAAAATCAGGGTATATTAAGATTGGATCATTGATTAATAGTTTTTTACAAGTTTCAAAACATTCTAAAAATTCTGGGGTATGTTCAATTTTTTGTCCTTTTTTTAAGCATTTAGTAAAAGGTTTCGTCAGTTTCGCAAAGTCCTTGATGAACCGTCTATAATAACCTAACAGTCCTAAAAATGATTTTATGTCTCGGGCTGTCTTTGGTATTGGAAAATTTTGTATTACTTTAATTTTGTTCGGGTTTGGTTTTATACCTTCCGGGGTTACTATATGTCCTAAAAATTCGACTTCTTTTCTCAAGAATTCTGACTTGTCTAGTTGTATTTTTAGCCGCGATTGTCTTAACTTGTCAAATATTAATTTTAAGTTAGCGATATGTTCTTGTAATGATGTTGAGAATATGATGATGTCATCCATGTACACCAAACATATTTTTCCTTGTAAGTCTTTTAACACGTTGTCCATGACGCGTTGAAACGTTGCGGGGGCATTTTTTAAACCAAACGGCATTCTGAGGTATTCAAAATGGCCGTGTTCAACATTGAAAGCAGTTTTTTGTATAAAATTTTTTTCCATTTCGATCTGGTGAAAGCCGCTCGCTAAGTCTAAGGTCGAAAAATAGTTACACCTACCGAGTTTGTCTAAAATATCAGTTATGTTAGGGATTGGATATCGATCGTCTACGGTTTTTTCATTTAACTTCCTGTAATCAACTACGATTCTCCATTTGCGTTTACCGCTAGCGTCGGGTTTTTTTGGTACAATCCAAATTGGGCTAGACCATGGGGAAGAAGATGGTCTAATTATTCAGTCTTTTAGCATATTATCAATTTGGGTTTTTACTTCCGTTTTATGACAGTAAGGGAAACGATATGATTTAGTATGAATTGGTATTTCGTCTTTTGTCTTAATGTCGTGTTTGATTTGGTTGGTAAAAGTTAGTTTCTCGTTTTCTTTATGAAAAACATCACTATATTTTTCACAAATTTTAATAATAGCTTCACGCTCTTCAACGTTCATGTGATTAGTTCGTATTAAATTAGAAAAATCAGATTTTTGCATTGATTGGAAAGAGTTTTCGTAACTAATATTAATATTATGCATTTCAAATTGATTACATAAAGGGATAACCGAAAAAGGTTCTTGCAAATCAACAGTGATTGTTTTCTCAGTGTAGTTCTAAATTTCGAAATAAGCTCTATAATTTTTTGCAAAGGTTAAAGTTTCGGGTACAATTAAATTATTAATTTTACAAGGTGGTACAATTATTTCTCCGTCTTTAATAGTAACAGGATAGTCTTTAATTAAAGTTTCCTTAGGTGGAATTTCGAATTTAAAAGAAATTTCGTCAGGTTGTCTGTAATAAAATGGTAGTTCATGATACTCGTTTACTAGTCGCTGATTTTTAAAATCAATGCCTAGGTTCATAGATATGAGATCTTTAAGTCCTATAATACCATCGAAATATTCGTGAAAATTAAATAACGTAAAATCAATTTCGTAATTATTACATTGAAATTCATTAAAAGCTGGTATTTTAGCTTTATAACGTATTTCTTTCTGTCCTAAACTCGTTTTAATAATAGAAGGTGAATGTACAATATACTCTGGAAAATAATCTTCTATTACGGAGGGTTTTATTATTGATATGAAACTTCCAGTATGAATTAGTAATTTGAGAGGTGGAGATTGAATTTGTACATATGGTAAAGCATTTACGATGTTAGTGTTCATTTCTATTACGTCGGATTGTCTGTCTGTCCGCTCGTATGAAAATTTTGGTTTTCATTCATGTCTTGGTAGTAATATGAATTTTGTTCGACTTCGTTTGATGTAGGTTCAAACTCAGTTTTCTCATAAGAAGTTTGATAATCAGTACAATTAGCAATTGGCATTGTTACTTCACAATAATTGGTAAATTCGTCAGTCATGTTATTTGGGGTAATTGGGTAAAATGATTCCGAGTCAAAAGATTCCGGATTCAGTTCACGTGATTGCCATTGAACTTGTCTATTATATGCTGGAATAAAGTTTCTGAAAACATTGTTACTTGAATTTTTGTTAAAATTACTGGGTACTCTACTTTGAATTGACATTGGTTCAGGTTTATTATTTATTACTCGATTTGGCTGTGGTTTAAAAACATTTTGGGGTGGTCCGAAGACTTGTCGATTGGTTGGGAATACATGATTGATTTGTCGTGGTTGTACATTAATTGGTTGACTAGGGAAAGTCTGTCTTGTTTGAAAATTCTGATATTGTCTTGGTAAAGTCCAATGTTTATTAAAATGTGGGTTAGTTTGTTGTTGTTTATATTGAAAAGATTGGTTTGCTGTTGGTGGCAAATAATAATTTTGTTGAAAGCTTGTATTTGGATTATTTAGTTTTTGATTAAAATGTTTATTAGTTTGGTTACTACTTTTTTGCAATTGTGTAGCGTTTTGATTAAAATTTTCTTCTTCGATAACTAAAGCAATAGCTTGTTCGATTGACTGAGGATTTCTTAATCTAATGATAGTTTTTATTTCACCTCGTAGATTACGAATAAATGTGTCTAATGCAAGTTTATCATATTGATTTAAATAAATTAATTTTGTATTGGGGTCTAAATTTGAGTCTGCTCTAATTTTTGAGTTTAATTTACTTCGTATTAATTTGATTCTTTCACTTAAATCAATCAAACTTTCATTACGCTGTTGTGTAATCGTTATTAAATCTTGTTCTAGAGATTCTCTGTCACGGAGTTCTCCAAAATTTATTCTAAGTGCATTTTTTATTAAATCCCACGTATTTAATTCGGGTCGAGAATAAATTAAATTTTGTGCATCATCGGTTAGTTTACTAGTTATAGCTAAAAGTAAATATTCGTTGAAATTTTCCTCATTTGCGCTGTAATATTGTATTATAAATCTATCACAAACACTTATAAAATTTTCTAATTTGTTAGCATTGCCATCAAAGTTTGGTATGAGAGAAATATGTTGTGTTAATAAGGTTGAATTGATTACTGTTGTAGGTTGTTCATACCGCTTCTACTTGGTGGAGTCATTATTTTATTTGAAATATTTTCCTTGCTTAAATTATTTAAATCTAAATCGTTACTTAACTTAAGAGAATTGCTTAAAAGCTCGCTTAAAATATCAATATCGGACATTAACTAAACATTTAATACCTTGTCATTTAATAAAATATCAATTTCTTTAAATTATTTTAATAAATCAAATATTGCATGTGCAACTTTTCAAAATTGTTTCTTAATCTACGTTGTCTACAATAGACAAAATCTAAGTTTTTAACACAATGTTACACCTAACTTGACAAAATCGATTTTTACCAGGAAAGGATAAACTTAAGGGATGCTAGGATAGAGAAATTCCACTTACCACTGTGGTTATGCGAAATGTTGTCAACCTAGTTCTTGATTCCTAGTTCCTATCTTCGTCAAAATCTTCTTAGGAGGTTACTGAATTCGCCCCCTGATGTTTTCGTGGATGCCTACTAAATTCAGCACCCTGGGATTCTTCTTTCTGTCTCCAATTGATCTGCTTGATGAACGTCTTCGTTAGATTTTCACCACACTCACAATTCGGAAAACACAAAAATGAGTTCGTTCACACCTTGAGAATTTGAAAATTCACGAGACTAATGAAAACACGATGTAACACTAATCACGGATGTGATCCTTTTCGACTGCGCCAATCATGTTCAATAAAAATTTCAATTAGAAATAATTATTTTGTTTTTTCATTTAAGAAAGACCTTGGTTGATGAAGGTACAAAATAGGAATGAATATAATGCAATGTAAAATAGTATATCATAATATTATAACAGTAATAGAATCTTGGTGGTCAGCACTTTGCTAGTTCTGAGTAGCCGGTCCCAGTGCCGTGTCAAATGGGGTTGAACATTACTTTCTCACACCTCTGGCGCCATCTTTTGGACCACTGTTGAACCCGCTATAGGGACCTACGTAAGAGGAATGCTATACAGATTTCTGTAATGCATCACTCTGCCTTTATAAAATAATATATTTTCTTATGACTGATTGTCCATTTTACATAAGTACCTATTAATACAAAATAGCAAACAAAACTACGAGAACAGTTATACACTATGTCTAATTTTAACAAACGCCTCAACTATGTCATCATCTAACACTGTTTCATATCAACATATTGGCGCCGGTTGCAGGTGGCCGGGATTTTGTTGATTTTTTTTAATATGAAAACGATGCCTGATAAATAAAAAATTCACACACTTACTAAACAAAATGTTTAACTTTAAGAATATGCAATAGAGAAAATGCTAATTGCACCTATTGTTGGACTAAAGGAATTGAAATTATACCAGAATGTATGTAAAAAAAGTAGCAAATGTTAGAGAATGGTCAGATCTTAACTTCACAGATATACGATAGGGCGTGACGCAGCAATGGCATGGCCTGCAAGGTCGCCCGATCTGACAGGTATGATCTTTAAACATTGGAAATGTTTAAGGAATTGGTAATGTGACGCTAGATGTAAGGAAAATATGTAGAAGCTATATACGTTATATCATTGAGTAAAAAATAATATATTCAATGATTATATGCTATATGCTAAATTTTATTATTTCGGTATACTGCATTTTGTGAACACGCGATTCCGCTTGGCACAATCATAGTTATAACATACAAGAATAATTTCTGATGGGGAGCGACAAAAAATTACTCTTACAATTGAAAATGTCGCCCTTTAAAAGAATAGTACCAAAACGCAAAAATCTTATACAATAACCCCATTTTCTCACGTTTGGTATCATTTTCAAATATTTTCGGCTTGAAGAACACGAATCGATGTTAAAATAAATGAAAGATACAAAATAGTGGAATAATAAATAAATGGTTTATTGATTTTTATAATATATTGAAAATAAACTTATATTATACAAAATTGTATACATGGCGGCCAAGGATATCGTAATTTCTTACCTGGTACTTTTCTCTTTAATCCAATAAGACATCTAACTTGTGTCATCTCTAGATTGGATAATTAGGAATTTGATTCATCATATTACGCATATAAATTAAATTTGTACTAGTACTTACTGACATACTATTTGATTATCTTACCTAGAATTAATGTACTGTCCACAGTGTCCACGGAATATAGTGCATATTAATGTGTAAGGTATGCCTATCGAGGCACAACTGCATTTATTAGTGCAATCCTGCTTACACCCGCACTTTAATGGTTCCCTGCAGGCATCTCATATGGCAAGTTGACAATCCATTGTGTGATCCACATTTTGTCTTCCAGTATCCAGCCCCATTTAACTGGAGATGGTAATTCTTCCATATCATTGGCTGCTTGACTCCATACGGACGGCGAAATACGGCAGGGGTGCGAAATACGGACCGGCGCGGCAACCTCATCGCGGTGCACTCTGGCTAGGGAGGGGTATCCGAGAATACTAAGCGACGCGTAAATAAAATTGAGGCGGCGAAGATTAAAACGGCGAACCAACACGCATCTCGAATCCAAAGTGTGGTGGAATGCATAAAAATGTTCGGTGAGTGGCAGCTGGACTGAGACGCCAACACTACACTCTAAATCGCTCAGTGCTGCAGACCGTCAAGCAGCATTGTCTAGATAGGATTCGAGCACTTATGGCGATAAAGAAAACTTTGGTCAGGCGAGTGCGGAGTTAAGAACAAAACAAATTGTTTCAAACAAACCCATTTCGCCTGTTCCAAGAGCCATAGCGTGCTGTCGAAAATCAGCCGACTGTTGATAATATCGAAGCCTTCTGGAAAGGAATCTACGAAATCACGAGTCCATTCGATAATGACACACTTCGAGGCTCTCTGTCGTAGAGTCTTAGAGGAGCCAGATGAAGTGTGCCCTGCAATCAGTACGGAAGAGCTTCAACAAGTACTCGTTGGAACTTCGCTGCCCCGGGTTCAGAAGGCATAAACAACTGGTGGTGGAAGAAGTTTCCTTACGCCCACCGCCATTTGACCCGAGTTTTCAGCTCATGGTTGAATGAGGGGCAGCAAATTCCGGACTGGTTTGTCAAGGGGCGAATTGTGCTAAGGGGGATTTGTCTGAACCAATAAATTACAGACCGATTACCTCCCTCAACTCCTGCTACAAGTTATTTATTCGTATCATGTATTCAAGAATGTTGAGGTCTGTTGATCCGGTCTACCAACAGATAAACGAACAGCGTGATGCCAAGAAGAGCCTGGCAGATTGCAAGGGAAACCTGATGATAGACCGCTGTATTACACAGGATTCTGTGCAATACAAGCGGAATCTATCAATGGCCTGGATTGATCATCGAGAGGCATTTGATACAACATCGCATGAGCTATTGTTACACTGGCTCAGATGTCTTGCGGTGCGCGCATTATTGTTTAAGGCAGCATCGAACCCGCAGATGAACTCGGTCTCGTGTTCTACTACAGGCGAATAGGCCGGCGATGTGCTGATGTAGAATCAGTTACTGAGCGTCCGCCGAATCGTCCGACAGCCCAAATTAAAACTGCCGAACAGAGCAATCTGTTCAGGCAGCACGTCGATGAACCCATGCACGGTGTTTTTTATAACAACATAGAAGCACTGGGTTTATCGATAAAGCTGACCTTCGCTTTTTTAATGTCAGCAGGGCTGAAGTCGGAGACCGAGGGATTTATTGTGACCAGTTAAGTTGGTAATGTTGGTATTATTAACATCTTGGTCTATCGGAGTCGCGTGATGGGTGTAGAGGTTCCTGATATCAATTGCAAGACCTGCCGTCAAGCACCGGAGTCGCTCATGCATTTATTATTTGCATGTCCGATCCACCGACATAACGCGGCTTTACGAGTGCTATACTACCATACTCGTACCAAACACCAGTGCTGCCCCACATTCCCGGAGATAACGAGTCCATTGTCGAGAACGAGAAATGCCGGATTTACTGGAACTACTCGTTCCCGACCGTCAGGCTAATTCGAGCCAATAAGTCTGACATAGTCCTCCTCGACCATAAGACCACCTGCTGAGACAAACATCGCCCTGAAGGAGGAGGAGAAACGGACCATATACAGAGATCTCCGGTAAGAGCTCCATTTGCTATACCCAGGCTACTCTGTCAAGGTGGTCGTCCTGATAATCGGTGTACTCGAATGTTTCTGTCTCTGTGCTCCTTCCAGATCCCTGATATCTAGAATAACGGTCTATTCCATCGTGCGTAATGTCGCTTTATCTCCAAGAGCCTCAGCGATGATGCTTCTCATTTCTTCCGCTGCTCTGCTATCTCCCGCGATTTCTATCAGCACCTCTCCACCACGCGTCTTTCTTATTCCCGACACTTGTACGGCCGTACGCCTAGTTTGCCCGGATCGAGAGTCTCTCTATCTATCTATCTATCTATCTATGACTACGAGGTCATATACAAACCCGATAAAATAAATAAGAATGGAGACGCTTTGTCCAGAATTAAAATTAACAATTTCACTGATTGTTCAAAATTTAATTGAAACGTTTTAGCTACAAATGAAGACAATTCTTCAGATAAAGAAAGTTTAGGCAACTCTGACGAAATTTCGGAAAACCAAATTGTTGAGGTCTATTATTAAAGATCTATATTTTTAAATAGCCAACGTTTCGGCGCTATATTACGCATTCTTCAGGACCTACAATAAATATAATAAATATTATGAGAATTTTACAACAATAGAATTGTATGTTTAAACAAGTTTTGTATAAAAGTTATTAAAACTAGGTTTTTTTATATAAAAATATTAACGGAGATTTTTTAAAATTGAACATTTAAAAATACAATAAAATAAAATAAAAAGTAGGTACTTACAATTAAAATCTTTTAGTTTTCCGCGTTGGAATTAATCTAAATAATAAGCAGGGTTCATAGATATGTATTTTCAGGAGTAAAATTAAGCGTTATTAAATTCATATAGGTACTGTAAACAAGTGCACTCTTAGAAGTTCGTCTGCAAATGAGGTTTAAAAGAAGTATTGATATTTCTTTTTACGGAGCAAAAATATATTTACAGGTTTTTTATTAATTTATATTATTATCTTTTGAATAGTGCAAAAATTAGGATACAGGATGTTCTTTCTTTATTTTGTTTATTAAGTTTATGTAGGAACAATTTAAATTTTCAGTATCTTTCCGTGAATTGATTGTTATGTTTTTTAATATTTACCATTTCTTGAAACGTTCTTTTATATAATATATTTTGTTTTCCAACAATTTTAGTGTCAATGAAAGAAAAATTGTGTCCGTGTATGTTCAACCAACGAGGTAGGATTTAACATATTTTTCTTTTTGATATCCCCATGTTCTTTAAGTCGGAGTTTTACGTATCTACCCGTAATATAAAGCCGAAACGTTGGCAATTTGGCTATTTAAAAATATAGTTTTCTTTAATAATAAACCTCAACCCAATATTCTCCTACCTTCAATAATCAAACAAATCGTTAAACTTAAATTTAATACATTTGTTGACTTATACAATGCCAGATCGCTCGTTGACTATTCCAATACCTATTCAATTATCAACTATTGCTAGATAAAGAAAACAAAAACATTATTGCCTTTTCCCAAAAAACATTTTACAAGACTTTCACTACGAAATTATCGAAGACATTTTAGAAGATCAACCGGAATTTTATTGTATGAAAACAAAATAAATATATTTTTTAGTACCAGCGTTCGGAAAAGAACATACTACCTAATCCCTTTACCATACGATCCCGATTCAGTAACTGAAAGATTATTTTTAACTCTGTTTAAAAATAAAGAATTACTCGACCTTTCTAAAACCTATAATAATAATAATAATAATATTTATTTACCATATATAAATATATAAATAGAGAGTATAAATTTGACAAATTTGTAAATAAATAGATAACTCAATAAGTGAATAACACTTGTTTTGAGAAAAAGAAGTAACTTATTCTAATAATTATAATATGACACATATTTTCAATATGAGATACATAGATACATTCAAATACATATTATATAAACACACAAACAACCTAAGCTATGTACCTACATAACACACCTACATTTACGATAACAAAAAATCATTTTTTTTTTTTTAATTATTTTTTATATCAATATATTCTTCAAATATTTTCCTATCATTTCCAAACATAAATTGCTTTAATTTTTTTTTAAAAACATTGTTTATTTTGACATTTCTTATTTCTTCTGGAACCGTATTATATAATTTGGGAGCCAAATAGCTGTATGATCTCTGACCGATAGTTTTTAACATAAGGGGATATATGTATTTATTTCTTTGCCGGGTATCATGACTGTGAGTGGGTAATATAGCTAATTGTTTTTGATAATGTTGTTTTACAGTTACTTGAAAATAAAATGTTTGTCGGAGATCAAAAACCTTAGCTTCCATATATAAGAGATCGCTAGAATATCTGTAATTTTTGGACATCATTATCTTCAGAAACCTCTTTTGTAAGACCTCAAGTGCAGAAAGATGAGATTTGGCTACCCCACCCCACCCTAGTATACCATAATTAAGGTGACTTTCGACCAAAGCGTGGTACATACTTTTCATTTGAGGAACTGTCAGTATTTTTTGTAGAATTTTAAATTTGTATAAAATGAACCGTAATTTTTTTGTTATATATTTGACATGTGAATCCCTCCTAAATATTTTATTTCTGATTTGGGCGATATGATATATTGATTTTCTTGTATGTCAATGTTTATTTGTTCAAAGGACGGACGTTTTGTTTTATTACAACTAAATGGTACGTAAAAAGTTTTTTCAAAATTTATGGTTAATAGCTTATGGTCGAACCAATTTTTTACATTACATAGATCAGACTCAGCTGTATTTTTAATTTCTTCCCATGTTTCACCTTTGTAAAATATCGCGGTATCATCTGCAAAAGTAATTACTTCTCCTCTGCTTTCTATTGAAAAAAGACCATTAACATATATCGAAAATAGTATCGGACCCAATACTGTGCCTTGAGGCACTCCATATTCAATTACTAATGGCTCGCTCAGTACATCATTCACTCTTGCGCACTGGATTCTGTCGGATATGTAGTTTTTAAAAAGCTGCAAACAATTATTCCTTACTCCGATATCTTCCAGTGCTTGCAAGAGTAAATGATGACTGACCGTGTCAAATGCTTTTGATAAGTCAATAAAAGTACAAAGGCATGGCTTACCTTCATCCAAAGATGAGTAGATCTTGGTCGTCAATGCCAGTATTGCGTCTTGTGTCGATACATTTTCTTTGAACCCGAATTGTTTATCTGACAGTATGTTATATTTCTTAATATATGAATTTAGTCTTAGTTTTATTATTTTTTCGAATACTTTCGTTAAGTTAGTAATTAGTGAGATGGGTCTATAGTTGTTCACCTTAGATGTATCGCCGCTTTTATATATGGGAATAATTAATGATTCTTTAAATGCAGAAGGCCATAAACCAATTTCCATGCAATTATTTAATATAAACGCGAAAGGTTCAGCTATATCTTCGGAAATTGTTTTAAGTGCTTCTGCCTTTAAATTGTCTATTCCTGTGGATTTATTATTTTTTAGTTCTTTAATTATTGTTTTTATTTCCTCAGAGTTAGTGGGTCTTAAAAATAGTGAATTGGGATATATAAATCTATTTATTGTATAATTAGGGTTTTTTTTAATTTTATTTGCTAAAGTTTTACCCATTTTTGTAAACGTATTTATAAATTCATTTGATATATTTTTACTGTCGGATATTAAGACTTCTTCTTCATTTTTTATTGATTGTATGTCTACCTTTTTAGTTCTTGTTTGAGTAATTTCTTGTACTACTTTCCACAGCTCTTTTGTATCCGAGATATTATTTTGTATTTTATTTTGGTAATATTCATGTTTTGTTTTGTTTATTAATGTTGTCAATTTGTTTTTGTAGTTTTTATATTGAATTTTAAGTTGTATATTATTAGGGTCTTTTTGAAGATTTTTAAACATAATATTCTTTGTATGAACAGATTTAACCAGCGAATTTGTTATCCATGGTGTTTTTCTAGTATTTTTTCTAGCCTTTTTTTTAAAAACAGTACAATCGTCCATAATATTCGTAACTATGATTATGAAAATGTTTGTTGCAGATTCCATATCTTTCGCTGAATATACAGGGTCCCAGGACACAAATTTAAAGGCGTCATGTAATTTTTTATAATTTAATATTTTAATTATGTTTGTATTTTCTAAAGTTTTTTTGTCTAAATTGAGAATTATTTGAAGCATAACTATATAATGATCCGTAATATCTGCATGTACAATAAGAGGCATTAACAGAAGATCTGTAATGTTACTTTTTGATTTAATAAAAATGTGATCGATACATGAGTTTTGATTTCCTTGAGACCTAGTTATATCATTGATTGTTGACACATAACCGAATTCATTTAATATATTTAAATATTCATTAGTAAAATCATTATTTTGTAACAAATCGATATTTATGTCTCCAACCCATATGCAGTAATCTTCTATATTTGTATTTTTTGACTGAAAATAATTTTGTAAGTCTTTGTTAAAATCGTTAGGATCCATGCTTGGAGATCTGTACAAGGCTGTTATTAATATACTGCTCTTCTTATTTAACTTAATTTTAATATTTAATGAATTTAGATTATTTATTTTTTCTACTTTATAGGTATAATAGAGGTTAGATTTGACGTATGCAACAGTACCATCATTTTGATTGTAGTCACCGTAATTATATATTATGTCATATCCCTCTATATTATATAAATTTATATCTACAATATTCCATGTTTCAGTAAAAATAATGACATCCAAATCAGAATCTAAGTTATCTAGAAAAATTTTGAATTCATCCAAATTTTTGTTCAAACTTCGAATGTTATTGTGGAGAATTTTGAAATTACTGACATTGTTATTTATTTTTAGAACTTCTTTTGCTTCCTTACAATTTTTTAGGTTATAGGTTTTAATGGTGTCCACTTTAAAATCTCTAATATACTGATTCATAATTTACTTAACTAAGAGTTTATTAAAATCAAGTTAAATTTTATTTATTTACTCATTTATTTATTTATTTATTTTTTATTTATTTATTTATTTTTTATTTATTTATTTATTTATTTATTTTTTCCATTTATTTATAAACTTACTTTTTACTGCATAAGTTCCTTTCTTTAGAGAACAGTAGAACCTTTTGCTTCGGTTTGTTGTTTGCATTGCTTCCTTGTTGTTCTGTCAGATTTGTCGCTTCTTACAGTTGTAGTGGAGTTGGTTCGCACTATTTTCTTTTTTTCCTTCTCCTTTAATGGATCTGCTGGAGACTCGTTTGTTCTTTTTCCTAATGGTGTCGTATTTATTTTTTCTTCGTTTTCTCTATTTATTCTTTCAAGAGAGAAATTTTCTATGGTGTTTAATTGTTCTCTTATGTTTTGTTCTGTCTCAAAAACTTTAGGAAACTTTCTCTCCGCAGCAGATGGTGTTGGTGGTGCACTATTTGATGTAGAGTGGTGTTCTCTCTGTTGTTTTATATTATTCTCGTGATTTCCTTGGTTTATGTCACAATCTTGTAGTTACTCTAAGGTATAGATTTCATCGTTTATTTGTAAAGTATTACCTTTAATTCTTGCCACATAATTTTTTGATCTTGCAAGTTTGAGGTGAGTGGTTAGTACTTTCTGGTGTTTTCTTTCTTCTGGACTTAAATCTTTTGCAATGAATATCTTTGTCCCTTTTAGTTTGCTTCTGTTTTTGATTACCAACTCTTTTTTCAGAAATGTCACAAATTCAACTTTAATTGGTGGAGTCTTATCACTTTTTAACTATCATATCGAAAATAATTTTGATTTACCAACCTTAGAAATTTTACCTTTCATATTTGGCGAGAAAGATTTAAAATTTGTTATTTGTCAAAATTTAGTACAAACTCCCGATCAAGACCAAATTCCTATTATTCTAGATCAACATCACGCAGGTAAAAATAACTTACATCGCGGAATAAATGAAGCGATACGTAGAATAAGAAACAAATATAATTGGCAAGGTTTAACTAAAGATGTCGAAAACTTGATAAAAAATTGTGAAGTTTGCCAAAAGAATAGAGTTTGTCGCAAGAATTTAAATATCCCTTTGGTAATTACGGAAACCCGGAACACCTTTCGAAAGAATCAACATTGACTTATTTGAAGTTCTCACGTGCAATTACGCACTGACTATTCGTGACGAATTAACATAATATCTATCTATAAATACGATAAGTTTGACGTGTTTTAAACTGCTCTCCAAAATTGTTAAGTTTTACAGTGTTGTGAAATCGGTATTTAAACCAATAATACATTAAGGGCCGGTTTATTCATCTTCTGATAAAGTTACGGATAGCAAATATCTAAAAGATAAGCATAAAAAGTGTTTATTCACTCTCTGATAGATAAAATAGTACGGATAAATGACCTGTCAGGCAGATTAATTTATATGCCGGTACATCGGCCAGATTCCGAGTTACCAGTCGATATATAACCTCTTTTATTTCAAGTTGTCAACAAATCGCTTATTTTAAAAATGGAATTTATCGAAAATTTTGAGGATATTTTACCACAGAAGAAGTTGAAATGTTTGAACATTTTAAACAATCGAAAATCCTATAATTCGGTGAATCGCATACAACATGTGGATTATTTTAAAGATGATCGTGATTTTAAAAAAAGATTTCGTTTAAGTAAAGAAAGTGTGCTCGAACTTTGTAATTCTATTGCAGATCATATTAAAGCTCCGACTACTAGGTAAAATCATTGATTCAATGGTAAAATATTATTTACATACTTATAAGTTTTATTAATTGAAACCATTTTTATTTCTTAGGAATTTAATCCATTTACACCACACGAACAATTATTAGTTGCACTACGATTTTAGGCCACATGCCACATGTTCATTTTATATTGTTATTGGAGACTTTGGCAAAATGCACAAGTCAACTTGCTGCAAAATAATTAAAAAGGTAACGAGAGCAATTTGCAGTCATTGTTTTAATATAATGCAGAACGTTATTCACAATACCTATTATAGTTTAAAATTCGACAAGCTGAATCGCGCTCTTCAAGTATGTTACTATCTTTCTTTTACTCATTAGTATTTATATAAGTGTATCCTTTACATTTATCCACGAGTATACTACTCTCGCAAAAACGTCGTTTTCAGCCAGATACGTATCAGTGGGATAAATAAACGTGAATAAACCCAAATGATTATCTGCTACCCGATAAATTTATCTGATAGATAGTTACCAGCAAGATTATCTGAATGTGAATAAACCGGCCCTAAGTGATTTAAAGCATTGTTAATTGTGTGAATAGTTAAATTGATTCCATATCGCATCAATTAACCAAAGAAAATATTAATTAATTTTGATTTTTCTGGCATGAATAGGCAACATGAATTGTGCGACCTGTGATACGGCTATCAGTAGTCGCAAACCAAGCATTTCTTGCTCCGGTTTTTGCTCTAAGCAATTTCATGCTTCTTGTGTCGGTGTTCCCGGTGAGGTTTTTAAAAATATAAAAACTCCTGGTCTTTTTTGGTATTGCAAATCATGCACTTCTGTCAAAGATGAGTTTGGAAAAATAATTGAAAATGTGTTGAAGGATAAAATGAACAATATATTAAAGACTGTTAACCTAATGGTCGAGGATGTTAAAGAAAATATAATAAATTTGGCTGAAAAAAAGATAAATAACATGCAGTCGTTAATACCAAGTACGAGTAAACCCTTGTATTCACAAGTTGCCACTAGCAAATCAGCAATAGTTGTTAAACCTAAAGATCCAAGCCAACCAAGTACCCAGACTAAATCAGATATATTATGTGAAATTAATCCCATTGACACAGATATTCAAGTATCTAAAGTTAAAAATGTTAGAAATGGGGGTATCTTGATAGGTTGTAATAGTACGGGTGATGCTGCCAAATTCAAACAAATTGCAAATGAAAAGCTGTCAGAAAAGTATGACATAAGAGATGTGAAGACTATTAATCCGAGATTGAAAATTGTAGGCTTGACGGGAAAATATAGCGATGAGGACTTAGTAAAATTCATTAAACTGCAAAATAAGGAAGTTTTTGATGATAATGTTATGTGTAAAGTAATTAAATATTGGTCTACCAAAAATAATAGCAATGTGTTTCAAGCTGTTTTGGAGTTGGACTCTTTTACATATTGCAAGGTAATGAGTTTGGGTAATTTGTTTGTTGGGTACGATAGCTGCACTGTTAATGATGCTATTGAATTAAGAATGTGCTACAAATGTAGTGGATTTCATCACCTCTCTACCTCTTGTAATAATAAGTTAGCATGTCCGAAATGTTCTCTTGAACACAATGTTCGTGACTGTAGTTGTATTCCAGGAAACTTCAAATGTATTAACTGTTTTAATGATGGCCTAGATAACTATAATCATGCAAGTTGGGACATGAATGTATGTAATATTTACAAGCAAAAATTAGCTCAATATAAATCAGATATATTTTCTATTAAATAGCAACCAGAATATGATTATCATTCTCTGAATAGTTTCAATAAAAATCATGATCATTTTAATATATATTATCAAAATGTACGTGGACAGTATTTCTGATTCCGAACTGTTTGGCAATGATTATGTTGTATTTAGATCCGATCGAAACTTCGAGGCTACTGGATTGAAACGGGGTGGAGGAGTTCTCATTGCCTTAAATAAAGAACTACCCGCTATGCCGCTTGGTCTGGATAAATATACTTCAAATATAGATATTGTTGGTGTAAAAATAAATTTTCGTTCTCATTGTTGGTATATTATAGCTTTATATATTCGTCCAAATCAAAATAGCGCTATATATGAGGATTTATTTGAAATTATATCAAATGTTGATTATAACAATAACAACAATGATATTCTTATTCTTGGGGACTTTAATATTCCGGAATACATTGTGTATCTCAATAATTCTTCATTCACTAGCAGCCACATTGCAGTATTACGTAACTTATGCGAATTTATGGACATCTCCCAATACAATAAAGTTATAAACTCTCACTATCGTATTTTAGATCTTGTACTGAGCCGTAAACCGGTTAAAGTAACTAAGTCAATTGATTATCTACTGGATGTTGACCCTCACCACCCTCCTCTTGATATTTGTTTAGTATTCTTATAATTTTAAGTGAGCAAACTTTAATACATTATACGAACATATTTGCAATGTTGATTGGGCACCTCTATATGAATCTAAAGACGTTAATGCCGCATGTGAAATATTTTATAAAATTCTAAATTCAAGTTTTGATATTTCTGTTCCTAAAACCAAAGCAAAGGTTTCTATATACCCTTCATGGTTTAATGGGTCGATAATCAGAGACATTAGGGAAAAAAGTATACTACGTAAAAAGTATAAAATAAATAATGACCCAGATGTTTATGAAAGATTTAAATCTCTAAGGAGTAAAATAAAAAACGATATTGAAGTAGCACGAAAAAAATATGTTGCTGATATTGAAAGAAATATAACTTCAAACCCAAATCAATTCTGGTCCTATGTAAACAATATAAAAAGTACAACAGCCATTCCTAACGTTATGAATTATAATGACATTAACATGACTGACCCACAACAGATTGTTAATGCATATGCACAATATTTCGAAACTGCATATATACCCACCGATAATGTCAAACCAGATGAACAGGAATTTTCTTATTCCACACCAATCACAATGTACCAATTTAATGAAGCTGAAGTCCTACGTGCTCTTAAAAAAACCAAACCCAAGTTAACTACTGGTCCAGATGGCATTCCAGCTTTCTTTTTGAGAGATTGTGCAATTTTACTTGCCCCTCCCTTATCTTTCATTTTTAATTTATCAATTAGAACTTCCACATTTCCAAAAATATGGAAAACTTCTAAGATTTGCCCAGTTCATAAAAAGAATGATAAACAACAAGTAGCTAACTACAGGCCAATTGTAATATTATGTAGTTTCAGCAAAACGTTTGAATTTCTGCTTCACGAATCTATTTTTTTTAATGTCAAATCACAAATTTCTGTTAATCAACATGGATTTATGTCCGGCCGCTCTACCTCTACTAATTTATTTTGCCTGACGCAATATATTGCTGAGGTGTTGGATACTGGTGGTCAAGTTGATATCATTTACACGGATTTTTCGAAAGCTTTCGATCGTCTTAACCATGATACTTTACTTGTAAAACTTTCGTCCTTCAGCTTTATACCCAGTTTAATTGAATTTTTTAAATCATATTTAGTTGAAAGGCGTCAATTTGTTCACTATAGAGGCTTTGAGTCATATGAAATTCATGCAAAATCCGGCGTACCTCAAGGCTCGGTTCTTGGACCGTTACTTTTTAATATATACGTTAATGATATAATTTCCCAGTTAAATTGTGCTTCATTATTATATGCTGATGATCTGAAAATTTTTACCTGTGTTAACGGAGACGACGACGTCAGGATGTTACAGAATGACTTAACTAATCTTAACCAATGGTGTAACAAAAATGAATTACCTCTTAATATAAGTAAATGTAACACGATGACTTTTAGTAGAAAATATAACACCTTAATAAATAACTATGTATTAAATGATGAGATTATTCAGAGATGTGAAAAACTGAAAGACCTTGGTGTTACTTTTGACACCAAACTCTCCTTCATTGATCATATCTCCGAAATAACTGCACATTCCTATAAACAGTTAGGCTTTATCATAAGAAACTCCAAGAATTTTGAGAACTCCAATACCCTTTTTCTGTTATTCAATGCGTTTGTTAGGTCCAAATTAGAATACGCCTCGGTTGTATGGAATCCTGAATACGAAACACACAAAGATCACATTGAAGCTGTTCAGAGACGATTCTTAAAATATTTGTACCTCCGTGAAGAGGGTGTGTTTCCTTTAAGGGGCTTTCCACACAATGACTTACTTCATAAGTTTCATATATCTGATTTGAGCACTCGTAGGAAGTATAATTCCTGTGTATTTTTATATAAATTGCTTAATTACAAATTGGACTCTCCTCAAATTTTGGAAATGATTCAATTTCATTCACCTGCATTTCAAACTCGACTATGTAACTTATTTTACTTAAATACTCCTCGAACAAATTTACTTAAACACTCACCCTTGCATATAATGTGTTCTAATTTTAATTCATTAAATTGTAACATTGACATATTTAATTGCACTATTAGAGATTTCAAGTTAAATATCCTAGGCAACTAATGCCTTCATCCAGACACTTTTTTTAATTCTTTCATCTTGTTTTCTTTTTTCAACTTGTTCGTGTCCACTAATTTTTATTCTTGTATTGTATATTGTAGTATATAATTGATTTGTATTTAATTCTATATACATGTATATTCCTGCCCTGTAATTGGGTTTTCTGTTGGGCAGTGTATAAATAAATAAATAAATAAATAAATAAATAAAATAATTTACGCAAGCTTACGCACTTCAAGACAAGACGGCAAAATCCGTAGTAAATACTCTATTATTTTTTCAACACCGCGGTACTCCCTTACACTTTCACAATGACTATGGCCGCGAATTTGATAATAATCTATTACGAGACTTGAGTACCTTATACGACATCAAATTAACATTTTCGAGTGTAGGACATCCTCAGTAACTGTATTGTATAAGTTATTACATGAAGAAATTGACTGTTCTGATTTGTTGGCTCAAATTAACTTTTATGTACCTAGACTGCAATCCAGGCAAAATGTTGTTTTTTATAATAAACTGATCAACAGTCCAAACGTCACACCGTAAATTTTACCCCTTTTCAAATCGGCATAACTCCTGATTACTTTGGACGAATCGGAATTTATTTGCGTTGCTACTTAGCCTTATCTTTCGGCAATACATAACTGTGAATAAGACCTCGAGATAATTCAAGTAACGTTTATACAGGGCGATATGTAAAGCGGTGCAAATTGCTATTTTTTCAACATGCTCCCATTTGAAGAAAAATGTTCTTTCTTGGATTCCCATGTCAAAGGTATAAAGAATAACTTCATACCTCGAGACGTTCCGTGATTTAATCACGCACCCCAGTTATTTACGAGGTGT
Organism: Rhagium mordax; assembly: GCA_963680705.1. Taxonomy (NCBI): domain Eukaryota; kingdom Metazoa; phylum Arthropoda; class Insecta; order Coleoptera; family Cerambycidae; genus Rhagium; species Rhagium mordax. Next base: position 53,965,225 of record OY796661.1, read on the forward strand.
TATAGAAAAACACCCCCCGTTGGGTTATCGCGAGTGTTTTATTCACAGATATGTATTGCCGAAAGATAAGGCTAAGTAACAACGCAAGGAACTTCCGAATCGTCCAAAGCAGTCAGGAGTTATCCCGATTTGAAAAGGGGTAAAATTTACGGTGTGACGTTTTGACTGTTGAGCAGTTTAGTAGAGCTAGGACAAACATATTGCTAAAGTCCCCAGTCTATGTAATGTGTGACAATTTTAGCCATATTTGTCATTTATGCGATATTAATACTTGTACTTTAAACGAGTTGACCAAACAAGCTGTAATTTTTTTTTTGAATGATCCAAATAACTAAATTAAAACCTGTCTGTCATTTCTATTAATAATACATTAAGTAATATTTATCCACAGTTTATGTATCTATAATCTGTCTACTTGTTATATATTTCATTACTTACTTATAGGTTAATTTTTATTTGTATTGCTCTGTAAATGGTTCTACTGTTGGGCAATAAAACTATTATTATTATTATAATTATTTCCCGAACCTAATGCTGGACAGTCTCTCTGTGGCCCCCGACACCACACAGAGAGAGCGCCAGCGATTAATCCTCCCCACATCCCGCAGGGTTAGTCACTGTAGATTCCAGACTCGTGTGCCCTAAGTAGACGAAGGGATCCCAGGTTGACCGCTTTCTGCATTTGACCAGCCAACCATTCTGCCGATGTTTGGCAGGCAGGCATGGTCTTCAATGCGGAGAGCAGCGTGGGCTTCATACCTCCGAGTACACCGATTATCAGGACGACCATCTTGACAGAGTAGACTGGGTATAGCACTTGGAGCTCGTACCGGAGATCTCTGTATTTAGTCCTTTTCTCCTCCTCCTTCAAGGCGATGTTTGTTTCAGCAGGTGCTGAGAACTCGATGACATACATCACCTTGGTCTGATGGTCGAGGAGGACTATGTCAGGCTTATTGGCTTGAATTCGCCTGACGGTCGGGAACGAGTAGTTCCAGTAAATCCGGCATTTCTCATTCTCGACAACGGACTCGATATCTCCGGGGATATAAGGCAGCACTGGTGTTTGGTCTATCTTGTACGAGTGCCGAAGATGGTAGTATAGCACTCGTAACGCCGCGTTATGTCGGTGAATGTAGGAAGTCGCATAAATCGGACATGCAGATAATAGATGCATGAGCGACTCCGGCGCCTGACGGCAGGTCCTGCAGTTGATATCAGGAACCTCTACACCTATCACGCGACTCCGATAGACCAATGTGTTAATAACACCATCTTGGCAGGCCACAATGAATCCCTCGGTCTCCGACTTCAGCCCCGCTGACCTTAAAAATGCGAAGGTCAGCTCTGTCGATAAACCCAGTGCTTCTATGTTGTTATAGAAAACACCGTGCAGGGGTTTATCGACGTGCTTCCTGAACAGATTCCTCTGTTCGGCAGCTTTAATTTGGGCTGTCAGACGATTCGGCGGAAGCTGAGTAACTGACTCTACATCAGCTCCTCGCCGGCCTCCTCGCCTGTAGTCGAACACGAGACCGAGTTCATCTGCGGCCCTCTGTGCTGCCTTAAACAATAATGCGCCAACTCCTACAGTTTCGTGATCTCTCACTAACCGTAGGAGTGGATCCGAGCTCCTGAGGATGGTTTCCTAGGCCAACAGACAGAACTGGGATGGATACTGTCAGGCAATGTTAAGCAGACCCAACATAACGATGTTAACGTCATCAGTTTGATAAGCCGTACTGAAGAAGATGCACAGTTAACAAAATTTTGGGATATAGAAGAAGTCTCGGTCCAGAGAATCCTGTCCCCAGATGACATAGTATGCGAAGAACATTTCACCAGAACTACGACACGAAACACAGACGGAACCTACACCGTCCGAATTCTCCTTAAAGATAATCCTTCTAAATTGGGGGATTCCAAACCCCAAGCGATGGCAAGAATGCTACAACTAGAAAAGAAGCTATCAAAAGATAAAGAACTCGCGAAACAATATGAAGAATTCATGCAAGAGTATCGGAATCTTGGTCATATGAAAGAAGTCATTCCAACCCAAATGGATAACCAAAAATACTACATTCCACACCATCCAGTCATAAAAGAATCCAGTACCACTACAAAACTACGAGTAGTATTTGACGCCTCCTGCAAAACGTCCAGCGGTATCAGCCTCAACGACTTAATGTACGTTGGTCCAAGGTTACAACAAGAATTGGCCGATATTATTCTACGTTGGAGAAAACACAAAATCGCCCTTACTGCCGACATTGAAAAAATGTATCGCCAAATCAAAATTACCACTGAAGATCAGAAGCTTAATAGAATACTCTGGAGATTCGACAGGTCCATACCAATTCAAGAATACAGCCTTACTACTGTAACCTATGGGACAACCACTGTACCATACTTAGCCATAAAGACACTTCAACAATTGGCTATGGATCAGAGAGACATATTTCCTAAATCCTGGGAAATTGTCGTGAGAGATTTCTATGTCGACGATCTATTGTCAGGAGCCGACACCATGGAAGAAGCTGTCCGAATGCAATCAGAATTGACAGCCTTATTAAAATCTGGAGGTTTTTCCCTGAGGAAGTGGTCTAGCAATAAACTACAGGTACTGCAAGAGGTACCAGAAGAACTAAGAGATCAAGATGCCCTGGAGATAACCGAAGACAAAACAAAAACATCCTTGGGAATTCATTGGGCACCTTATGATGACTCGTTCCGGTTTAAGACAGACACAGCCTGTCAACAAAGGATCACAAAACGCAGCATCCTGTCGCAGGTAGCTAAACTTTTTGATCCATTGGGATGGTTAGCTCCTATAACCATAAAGGCCAAACTACTGATCCAAGAGCTTTGGCTCCAAGACTTGGAATGGGATCACTCAGTTCCAGAGAATGTTGCAGCAAAATGGGCATCGTTCAATGACCAGCTCAAGGTCACAGAAGACATCCATCTACCACGATGGATTAACTACAACAGTATTGCCGATCTAGAGCTACATGGATTCTGTGACAGCTCAGAAAGGGCCTATGGAGCAGTTATATACTCCATAGCGACAAACAACCTAGGCGAGAAAAGAACCACCCTACTGGTCGCCAAATCCAAGGTTGCACCGGCTAGAGCAAAAACAACCATACCAAGATTGGAGCTATGTGCCGCTGTGCTACTAGCCAAACTAATGAAGAGAACCATCACCGCTTTGGAGATCCAGAAAATACGAATCTTTGCATGGACAGATTCGATGATCACACTTGGATAAGAGGTGACGCATACAGATGGAAAACATTCGTTGCCAACCGAGCACCTGTAATAAACAGACTCCTGCCCACTCAATCGTGGCAGCACGTACCCACAGAAGACAACCCAGCAGATTTAATTTCTCGAGGCATAGATCCGGCCAAAATCAAGGAAAACGATCTCTGGTGGCATGGTCCCAAATGGCTTGTGGACAAAAATAAAAGGCCCGAGCAAGTCCAAATGCATCAAACATTGGAAGAAGTAAAACAGTGCTACCACGTGACAATCCACCAACAAAAGAATCTAATCATCAGAAGATTCTCTTCCTTAACAAGGATGATTCGTGTATTGTCTTATTGCAAAAGGTGTATTAACCATGCACAAAGCCTTCCAAAACAAACCGGCCACCTTACTGTGCAAGAATTGGACAACACGCTGCAACAACTTATTAAGATGACTCAACACGAGGAATGGAAATGAGAAATCGAGATGATACAACACACCAAGCCCATAGACAAAGGCAACAATATTGTAAATTTGAATCCCTGGCTCGACCAGGACGGCATAATGCAATCCCTTATGAACACAGGCATCCGATCATTCTACCGCTCCGCAGTCACCTTTCAAAATTAGTAATTCAGGATGCTCATCACAACACACTACATGGGGGAAACCAATTAACCCTAGCATACACTCGAAGAAAATTCTGGATTATCAATGGAAAAAGAGCCGTTCGTTCCATCCTCAACAAATGTATCAAAAGCATTCGTTATAAAGCACAAACAGCAAACCAACTAATGGGCGATCTTCCTGCACCTAGAGTTACACCATATCCTCCCTTCCTGCATTCTGGAGTAGATTATGCAGGTCCCATTCAAATAAGAGCTAGCAAGGGCAGAGGATATAAGTCATATAAAGGCTACATATCCATTTTTGTATGCTTGTCAGTAAAGGCCATTCATTTGGAAGTAGTAAGCGATATGACCACAAATGCATTCATGGCAACATTCCGGAGATTCACCGCTAGAGGAGGTCAATGTGAGCATATGTACAGCGACAACGGGACCAATTTTGTCGGGGCAAGTAAAATACTCAGTAAGGAGATCCTCGCCATTACTCACGGACCTGAAGTTCAGGAATCTCTAGCAACGGCCGGAACTCAATGGCATTTCATCCCCCCGGCAGCCCCTCACTTCGGAGGATTATGGGAGGCAGGCGTCAAGTCCATGAAGTACCATCTAAAACGTATAATTGGTGATTCTACGCTGACATACAAAGAATTGACAACACTCACACACCAAATAGAAGCCTGTCTGAATTCAAGGCCGTTATGTCCCCTGACTGACGACGTCGATGACAAGGAAGCCCTTACACCAGGACACTTTCTAATTGGACGGGGAATCATCTCTCCACTCAATCCAATAACAGCAAACATCAACACAAATTTATCGTCAAGATGGCAGCTAGTTCAGAAGATGAAGAAGAATTTTTGGCAAACGTGGTCGTCCGATTACCTAAATAGGCTCCAACAAAGATACAAATGGAAAACACGTCAGGAAAACCTAAAGGCTGGTGACCTAATTATACTCAAAGAAGATAATATTAACCCAAGTCGATGGCCACTGGCTAGAATCTCAGAAACACATCCCTCTGCAGATGGAATTGTTCGAGTAGTCTCTATTAAAAGAGCAGAAGGCCAGACGTTGAAAAGAAGAATCCATAAAGTTATTCCATTACCTGTTGCGTCAGAAACTGACATACCCAACGTCACAATCGTAGACCAGCAGGTAACCGCAAACTTTGCAAATACAACTGCCAGTCAGCCACCTCCGTGGAGCGAGGGGAAGTGGTTCAATTTGAGGACGTTTCTCCTTTTGCTATGTCTGCTGTTCAGCCCGCTACCAGATTCTTCACAAGCCGGGTACACTATTCAGCACCCACCACCAGGACTGTACGTAGAACACATTGGCTATACCCGAATAGAGAGAGGTACCTTCAGGATAGAGTTGAAGTATGCCAAGAATAAACTACAAGAAGATTTCAAATCTTCAGAGGTCATAACTCAATTTGACGGTCTTTGCATCGCAACCAAACTACTGTCTCAAGAAACTCAATGCACAGCACTGCTCCATCATTTAACCGAACAACAGCATCAGCTACTATGGATCAAGGATGGGATGAATGAAATCATACACAGTCGATCCAAACGAGGCCTGTTCGGTAAATTACTAACTTCTGTCTTTGGAGTCAACGATGAAGTCTACCAGGATATTGACTCCCTGGAGAAAAATCAATAAGAGCTAATAAGAGCTTCGAACCATCAAACCAAAATTATGATATCCGCACTATCCACATTCAACGACACTGAAAGCCGGATTAACAACCAACTCGAGCGCTTCAGGATTAAGCTGAATCAGGGCATTCAGTCAGTAAACTATAAGCAACATTGGTACAGGGCAACTGACACCAATAAACTAAACATCCACCTGTTGAGTGCTTATCAAGTAGCTTCCAACTTTATAAGCGAACTTTGCAATTACTACACGAAACTCCTAGATGTCCACTTTAATCGAGGAAATCTTTATGATCTCATCTCCCCGGCGCATATAAGTAACATTGTCCAAGACGCCAACAGCAAACTTCCAAGCAACCTCAGGGTGACTTTCCCAGTTATAAAGATTAATGTGGAACATGACGAAACGTACATCCGCGTTTTTGGATATCTTCCAATCACCGACATCGCTGAATTTGTCATGATGAAAATAACTCCTACCCCCTTGAAAATTGGGAATGGGTCCTATTGGATACTGGATGTACCAAATGAAATTATAGCTGTCGACTACAACACGCAACTATATTTTCACGTTACCACAGACGAACTCAATAAAAGAATCACCACCAGGGATAATAACTACCTTTGCTCGCCAGCAGTAGTTAAGAACTGTAATGATGGCTGCTTTTCCAGATACTTACGTAATCTTTTATACGGAAATCTCGGGCGCCAGTACTTTAATTTTTGAGTGCAAAGGACAGCACTTTTTGGCTTTCCTATTTGGGAAAGCAATCCGGGGTAGCTAACAGATGGAGATACGGCAAATGCCAGCGGGTCGTAAGTTGGGGGTCTGTCTAACGGACTTCAACCCCTACTCAAACGGATTAATCAGAAATTTTTGGGCAGAAATAATTACTCGTGAATTTTACCTCTTTAAAATAACGGATTTCTTCAGTGATAATAATGAACAAATTAATTTACTCTAAACCTCCACGACTGTACAGTCGAGTGTGTATAAAACTATTTCAAAATGATAAAAACAAATCGAGCTGGCAATCAAGAATCTTTACGTGCTTTTGCGTCGGAATTTTCGGATACGTGGGATTAATGAATTGTTATGAACGACAAGCAAACGGACCTTTCCACTAGGATGTATTATGCACGGCGGGCAATCGATTAGCTATAGATATTCTAGGCTATACGGAATTTTAAAATACACGGCAAACTACTGCCACAAACGTAGAGCTATTTGTTAATGCTTATGTTATTAAACGTAAGTTTCACGAGCCAGTTCTATGCAGATCACCCGTTTGGATGGCCCTAGCGAACAAATCCTCCCAGTTGATGCATATAATGGCTATTTGGTTTATCGTAGGTTTTCCGGTAACCTATTATGCAGTGGGGCTTTTGAGGTGGCCCTAGCGAACAAACCTCAGCGGCTGCTGCATATATTAACAAACAAAAGACCAACGGAGGTATTACTAATTAGCTCTGGTTTGATTGGGTAGTATAATATAACAATACGTACGGACACAAAGACCTTTGAATATCTATACTTAACTGAAAGCAGTACCTGCAAAATGCAGTGGACTACGGTGTATTCTTACCAAAATGATTTTCAAATAACGTTCTGACGGAATTTACTATTCAACTCGGAGCGGCGGCGCGAAACTGTGGACGGCTTTGGTTCGATCTGGCACTTCTGGACTGCGGACAACTTTCACGGAATGAGCTGAACTGCTGCCGGTTTTCTCGGAATGAGGATGAGCACAGAATGAGAATGAGGACGAAGTGACCGTTCCTCTCCCTTTTGTAACCTTTATGACGTATCTAGATCGCGTGATAGAGGGGCGGCCACCGACTTGAAACGACGGACTCGGATGCACAACCCGGCGTAACTTGCAGAGGTGCAGCGGATTATGCAATTTGGCGCATCAACTCAGAACGTATATAACCGGAAATGAGTTACTTGTAATTTATAAACTATGTTGCAAAAAGAAACGGATTAAAACGAGCAAGGATTAACATTTTTAGTAACGAATGATTTTTATTTCCGACTCGGAAATTCTTTATAATATTTCTCGGATTTTACTTATACGAGGGATTGTCGAAAATTAATCAATTAATTACTTGATTGCTTGTTTACCAGCGGACTTTTCACAACTCATTAATAACTTAACTAGTACAGGACTTACTTACTAAAAACAGCGACAGGGTGTACCCAAGTGACGGTAATATTTAAAGTAAAAACGAACATTCCTTGATCGGAAAAATCACTTCTTACTTCGGTAAAAAAAAATAATAATTCATTATACATTTTTTTTTCTTCTCCCTGGGAGGCTCCAGGTAAACAAAGGCAAAATTAATTGAAAACGGAAAGCTCCCTAATCTAGTATTTACAGGACTAAATTCTAAATTAGCAAAAAAAAAACAAAATTAACTTTAAACAGCCTCCCGGGACCGGTGTCATTACCTATGGGGTGTCTTCATTCGGTGCTTCGTACCAGCTGGGCCAAAGGTGGTCCTGGACGGTCAAAACTCCCTGGCTGGTCCTTCTGAAAATTCAAAAAACAGTTAGCTATGGTGAAGTTAATTTCACGGCGGACGGCGGAATATGGTTCGTAGGGCGTGGTTTAGCCCTTGCCATAGTGACGCTGGCAACCACTCGTAGGACATGGTCTTCGGTTCCTAAGCGGAAACAGGTTTGGTCGGCTGATGCCTCTTCGGGTGGTGGCATGTCCTCTTGAACTCTCCTCGTTGTGGGAGCGGGGAACTGGATGGTACGGATGTTGCGGATGGTGACTGACGGTACTGACCGTCACTACCTCTCCTGGAACTGGTTTGAGGTGTTTCCTGGGAATATGTCGCAGCTGCTTTCCGGTATCGGGGACGGTCCGGAAAGATGTCGGTATTTTGGCGGCATATTTCTGGTCGGCGGATGGCTTGCACTGCTGGCACTTTGGGCAGTTACTAACATACTGGGCGATGTCTCGAAACATGCCAGGCCAGTAATAACGTGGTGCCATCCGAGCTATGGTCTTGGCGATTCCCATGTGTCCAGCGGACGGAGCATCATGGTTTTCTGCCAAAACGGTACGGCGAAGTGAGGTTGGTACTCGTAGCTTCCATGTATCGGAGAGATCAGGTTCAACATGCGTCTGCTTACGAGTATCCCAAGTACTGTCAGGTACTTCGGTCAGGGTGCCTAAACCCTCGGAATCTGGAGCAGACGACGGTCCTGGTAATGGTTGTCTGGATCCAGTCTCTGGTAGCGGTTGTCTGGATACGGAATCTGATGGCGGTTGTTCGTTGATGGTTGTAGTCTGTGACACAACTTGGTCATTCAGAGAAACAGTTGCGGTGCCTGGGGTGATGAGAAAGTTATGCTTACGCAATACGTCCATTCCCAGGATTATGTCGGACGAGAGATTTTCCAGATGCAGTAGATCTTCGGAGAATTGTGTTTTGCCGATGGCAAATTTCAGCTGAAAAGCTCGGGTGACGGTAGCTAAGTTCCCATTAGCTAATTGAGCGGATGGTGCGTTAACTGTTCGGTGCAGAATTCCCCACGTAGTACACAAATTCTTTACTTTATTGCCGATGTAGGAGCGGACGGCTCCTGTGTCAACAAGGGCAGAAAAAGTCTGGTTACGGATATGTACTAATACATGAGGTCGATTGTCGTGGTCGGGTGAAGACTCAGATTTTGAGGCGTCAAAATCTCTGAACCATACTTTCCTCGTAGCGGTGTGGTGTCGGTCTAGTTTCCTCGCTGAGGGACATCGGCAGTCTCGGGACATGATGCTCTGTTGCCCACAGCGGGAGCAGAACAGGCGTGGCGGTGCACGACATTGGCTCCGGAAATGTCCAGATTTACCACATCGCCAGCATATGGTATTTCGGTCGAAGGTAACGGCCATCACGGGGGTTCTGGTGTGACGGTTATGACGGTCAGTAGTACGGCGAGTAAACGATGAATTACTCGTGGAGTGACATGAACAGTCTCGAGTCATCGTGTTCGGTTTTCCACAACTGGAGCAGAACAGGCGCGGAGTGGCGTGACATTCGTTTCGGAAATGTCCGGTGTTACCACATCTCCAGCATGTGGTGTTACGGTCGTACGAAATCATTGCAACTGGGGTGGATGATCGGTCTACGTCGGTTGTGCTGATCGGTTTGTGAACTATCTTGCCTGTCGTTCGTTCGGTCTGGTAACGGGGTAGTACGAGCTGGTTGATTGACGGATGGTTGCGGAGACGTAACAGGATTATCATGCCTCTGTTGAGCAACAGTCATCACGGTAGACAGGGTAGCAGGTTGTTGCGTAGTTAATTCCTGACAGAGGGACTCATGCTCGTCAATTTTGCAGACGAGATCCCGCGGACTTGTCACATCGCTCATGCGGATACACTGTCGGTATTCAGGTCGCATATTTCGGTATAAACGGTACATAGCTTGGTCCGGAGTATATCCTCCGTGTCGACGTAGCAACGTTTGCAGAGCGACCACATAATCACGTCCCGCTTCCTCTGGTAGCTGACGGCGGTTGTGAATGTGGTCCTCCAGGACGGACTGGTAATTAGCAGGCAGATACAAATGTTTGAAATCGGTAATAAACTCCTCCCAACTTGTCCATAAGTCGCGGTTGTTTCGGTATCAGGCCAAGGCATTGCCTTGAAAAATTTCGTACATGGCCGGTAACAGGTCGGTTGTCGGGATTTCACCATGTTCCTGGAATTCTTGAAGTTTTTCTGGAAACTCCACGGCGTCGGTTTTACCGTTAAATGGAAGTTTCCAGCTTCTGACGGTTTCGCATACAGCGCTGACTCTCATCCTGCAGACAGGTTCGGTGAGCGTTGATACGCGTGGCAGGCTGGCGGTGGATTTCATGGCGTTGTTCATTCCTGGGGGTATCATCAACGGCGGTAACGGTGACGGAAAAACGGGTGGGGCGGTATTTGGTCTAGGCGAAGAGCACCCCTCTTTGATAAACTTGACCAAACGGCGCTTCTTCTCGTCCACGGTACCGATTACAGGCAGACCAAACTTCCCTAACTGGTCATCTATTTGTTCCTTCTTTAATTTATATATCCAGCTTATCCGGTTATCTCCCATATCCACGTTCGCGGCATCGTCGATGGGTAATACGGGCGTGTCGGTTTTATCTCCTTCGTTCGGCATGATGTTGCTCCCCAGTGGTGTCGGTAAAACGAGTTCAAGTCGAATCAGACGGACGATACGAGTCGGAAAATCCTAAGTCTGGAACGGCTGGTCGTATCGAGTTGAAACTATCGGCAATCGCTTTAGCGTCCTCGGTTTACTATTAAACGAGGGGTCACACCCTCGGAAAATTCTGACCCCGGAGTCACGAAATATTCCGGTCAAACTCCGGTAAAATCGTAACAGACGTCACGGATGCTATATGGCTATCACGGATACGGAAAACTGCAGGTTGTGATGATATTCAACCTCAGGCGCCGCGACGGTAGGCGTCTTTCAGCAACGGTGCTTCAGATCGGGTTGCAAGTATCACCAATCGGTTTCTAGGGTGCGATTACCCTAAAAAGGATACCCCACAAGGCTAGCTTGTACCTGGGTATTTCTGGATGACCTTGGATACAACCGACGGTAATTCTATTCGGAACGTGCAATCGTAGTTCCTCTTCACGTAAATTCGTAACGTAAAACTCGGTCTGGCTTCAAAATTGTGCAGCGTCGAGAAGTTATATGTAACTTCTTTACTAGGGTTTGAATCGGTATAAACTAGTCGCAATTGGTTCTTCAGGTTCGATTTGATCAGAGTCGACACGTCGCAAGCTTATTTACCGCAGCTGGTAAAAATCTGCTTGCGTTCGGTGCGTGCCGAATTAAAAAAAAACCTAACAGATCGGTGTACTACCCAGCGGATGGGCAGTCGGATGCTAACAAAAGAAAGTCAATCTGCTTTGCAGATTTCTGAAATTTCCTACCTACGCGCTATAAAGCAAGAGCGGTGTCAACACACCTTGGTCACGTCGAAATAACACGAAAACAGTCCTAAGATTGTTTAAACACTCGGTATACGGTAGCAGTAAGGTATGCAGTATCAATAAAGTAGGCACACCCTGTATAAGATCGGATCAATAATGTTGACGTTGCCTTTCCACTCAACATGGCAGAGAGTAGCGGGAGTTAACCCCAATGGCAAAGTCAAAATAATTTCGAAAATCCCCTAACGATTCGGTAATTACGAATGGTAGCGGTTTCAGTATTTTTCGGACGTAGGTACTTCTACAGCAGCTTTCGCGAAATTATAATAAACCACCTTCGGATGTGATTGCAATGCGGACGTATTAACAAGTTAAGTTGCAATCACTTGACTAGGTTACAGACAGACAAACAGATGTGAAACCTACAAGTAATTTAGTTCAAATTTATTTCGATGTTTAAATCCTCCGAGTTAAATAGGAAATGTTTTTATTCCTCAGTTCAGTAAGTAATGTTTTTATTCTTCAGCAGACGGACAGACGATATTTAATTTAAATCGCCTGATAACGGAATCGTATTTCTTTACTAGAAATAAAACTGTTTGGTTTTATAAATTTTAAATTGATAAAACCCTCGTGTACGGTAAACAACAAGTTTTTATTTCATATCAATTAAAAAACTGTAATTTATAAAAACTGCTAGCGTTTTCGACGGACTAAGAAAAACAGGCTTCACGTATTTTATTTTATTTTAAATCGGCGTCTAATTGCCACTTTCTAGTGTTTCGGTATTTATTTAATTCTACGCGTATTTCACACGAGACTTGTAATTTTTCGGCGGATCCGTTTTCTGGACAAATTTACACTTTCGGATTTCTGATTAACGTAATACAGTTCCTGCTCTAGGGCGCCATTTTGTAATGATGGCTGCTTTTCCAGATACTTCCGTAATCTTTTATACGGAAATCTCGGGCGCCAGTACTTTAACTTTTGAGTGCAAAGGACAGCACTTTTTGGCTTTCCTATTTGGGAAAGCAATCCGGGGTAGCTAACAGATGGAGATACGGAAAATGCCAGCGGGTCGTAAGTTGGGGGTCTGTCTAACGGACTTCAACCCCTACTCAAACGGATTAATCAGAAATTTTTGGGCAGAAATAATTACTCGTGAATTTTACCTCTTTAAAATAACGGATTTATTCAGTGATAATAATGAACAAATTAATTTACTCTAAACCTCCACGACTGTACAGTCGAGTGTGTATAAAACTATTTCATAATGATAAAAACAAATCGAGCTGGCAATCAAGAATCTTTACGTGCTTTTGCGTCGGAATTTTCGGATACGTGGGATTAATGAATTCTTATGAACGACAAGCAAACGGACCTTTCCACTAGGATGTATTATGCACGGCGGGCAATCGATTAGCTATAGATATTCTAGGCTACACGGAATTTTAAAATACACGGCAAACTACTGCCACAAACGTAGAGCTATTTGTTAATGCTTATGTTATTAAACGTAAGTTTCACGAGCCAGTTCTATGCAGATCACCCGTTTGGATAGCCCTAGCGAACAAATCCTCCCAGTTGATACATATAATGGCTATTTGGTTTATCGTAGGTTTTCCGGTAACCTATTATGCAGTGGGGCTTTTGAGGTGGCCCTAGCGAACAAACCTCAGCGGCTGCTGCATATATTAACAAACAAAAGACCAACGGAGGTATCACTAATTAGCTCTGGTTTGATTGGGTAGTATAATATAACAATACGTGCGGACACAAAGACCTTTGAATATCTATACTTAACTGAAAGCAGTACCTACTACGGTGTATTCTTACCAAAATGATTTTCAAATAACGTTCTGACGGAATTTACTATTCAACTCGGAGCGGCGGCGCGAAACTGTGGACGGCTTTGGTTCGATCTGGCATGAGGACGAAGTGACTGTTCCTCTCCCTTTTGTAACCTTTATGACGTATCTAGGTCGCGTGATAGAGGGGCGGCCACCGACTTGAAACGACGGACTCGGATGCACAACCCGGCGTAACTTGCAGAGGTGCAGCGGATTATGTAATTTGGCGCATCAACTCAGAACGTATATAACCGGAAATGAGTTACTTGTAATTTATAAACTATGTTGCAAAAAGAAACGGATTAAAACGAGCAAGGATTAACATTTTTAGTAACGAATGATTTTTATTTCCGACTCGGACATTCTTTATAATATTTCTCGGATTTTACTTATACGAGGGATTGTCGAAAATTAATCAATTAATTACTTGATTGCTTGTTTACCAGCGGACTTTTCACAACTCATTAATAACTTAACTAGTACAGGACTTACTTACTAAAAACAGCGGCAGGGTGTACCTGACAACGCCTTAGGGGTACGAGATTTGAAAGTGTTTGGAAAAATTCCCCGAAGGTGCCTGGATACTGGCTGGGGTTAGTTAAGTGACCACCACAAATTTGTTTATTAAAAAAAAGTTGTTGGGCGCCAGTGGCAGCGTGTTAACTAGATCTCGATCCCGGGTCGTACTTAATGTGATTGATCTCAGGGTGTGTTGCTTAATCAACAAAGGAGTTATAGTACTTGCACTTACCTTATAATGAAGGTCTAAGGTGAACTTAAAAAATGATAGCACTGGCACTTGAGCTTTATATGAATTGCAACCGGTGTAACCGGAAGGGTTCACCATTAATGACTGGACTAGTAAAAAATATTGGAATAAATTCCTAGCTCTGTTTGATGTTAGTATATTTGGCCTTGACCACCTGAAAGTTGGACGGGTTACTTCAGTTACACATCACATCAACATAAACAGTTTAATACAATAAGTCATTAACAATATAAAATAAATGCTCTATGATTCTATAAGTAGCCAATGTAACAGTATCAGTCGATCGCGATACAGTTTATGCCAGGCGGCAATGTCAATGTTCTAATTCAATAGCCAATAAATAGTTCTCTTACCCTCTTGGAGTAAGGTTACGTCTCGCTTTGATAATCCTGAGCGTTACAGAAGACTCACTAGGGATTAACACGACATAAGTATTGGTTTAAAGAAGCACGCACTAGATACACAGTAGTATTTGTTGAAAGTTCGAAAAAATCCTCGGCAGCGGACACACACGTCCAATACGAGTATTTATTGAAAAAGTCTTGACTACGGACACACACGGTCAATGCGCGTATATGTAGAAAAATTCTTGACTACGGACACACACGGTCAATACGAGTATGTGTAGAAAAATTCCTGACTACGGACACACACGGTCAATACGAGTATTTGTAGAAAAATTCCTGAGAATGAGTTAAAGTAGGGTTATGTTAGATACCCTTCACAGCGAACACACAAGCACAAGGTAAGCACTCGAGATGATGATACACGTATGAATGTTCAAAGCTAAACGACGCCGACGCTTAATGGTGACGAGTTTGTAAGAAGCAGTTCACAGCGAACACACACGCACAAGGTTAGCACTCGCGTTGGTTATTACACGTATGAGTTGTATTTGATTAAGATTAAAAACACTTCACAGCAGACACACACGCACAAGGTAAGCACTCGCGATGGATGACACACGTATGAAGGTTCAAAGCTAAACGACGCCGACGCTTAATGGTGACGAGTTAGTTTCTGGAGAAGAACCGACGTTGATGTTATGAATGCTCGACGGGAACTCAATATTCCCAAAATTTGGTTTTTCTTTTATAGTAAAAGTCAGAACGAAAATTTGTTCTAGAAGGTTTTAAACGTAAATAATTTCAAAAGGCCCCTGTCACGTGATAAAAATTAAATAAAATTTTTCTTAAAATCCCTATAACTGAAGTCTCCTGTACTTTTTGTTTAAAATTTTTGTATGGGGGTTTAGTACACCCCCCCACCATGATGTGGCTGTAATAATTTAATCCTCAGTGGGCACATAACACCCCCCCACCGAGATTGGCTTTTGGCGATGGCGTTTGCTATCCTTGGCTGTTGGATAGAAATCGATGAGCTTAAAAAGTAATATATAAGAAAACTTAAGATTAGCTTATTCTAGGTCGGATCTAAAAAATTTTAAACCCTACTAAATATATGAACTAACTGTTTAATGATTATATAAGAATGTCAGCCCTACTAAGTATGAGAACTCGCGGTTATTTCATTTGGACATTAGCGTAACCGACATTATATGGGGACTATTCGGAGTCCGATGATTTGATGACAATCCTAGTACGTCGTTTTCGCCGAATAGGCATTCGTGCTGGAACTGACATCTGTTGCTGACTAGTTGCCGACAAACCAGGCTTAAGCGATTGGCTTTCGGATTGTGGCTGACTAGGTGCCGACGAACCAGACATATGTGTTTGGCTCTCGGATTGTGGCTGACTAGGTGCCGACGAACCAGACTTAAGTGTTTGGCTCGCGGATTGTGGTTGAGGACGACATCGCGCTACTTCCCTTAGTAGTGGACGTAATGACTCTGATTGTGACTTTACGGTTCCTGACTCTGAGGTTGAGCCAGGTCGTGTTGTTACTCGGTCTAGGCGAGGTTTTCTAAGGGGTAATGCCAATTTTGAAATTGGGCTTGTAATGGGGGATGCCAATGTTGGAATTGGGCTTGTAATGGGGGATGCCAATGTTGGAATTGGGCTTGTAATGGGGGATGCCAATGTTGGAATTGGGCTTGTAATGGGGGATGCCAATGTTGGAATTGGGCTTGTAATGGGGGATGCCAATGTTGAAATTGGGCTTGTAATGGGGGATGCCAATGTTGGAATTGGGCTTGTAATGGGGGATGCCAATGTTGGAATTGGGCTTGT
This sequence comes from Rhagium mordax, assembly GCA_963680705.1. Lineage (NCBI taxonomy): Eukaryota > Metazoa > Arthropoda > Insecta > Coleoptera > Cerambycidae > Rhagium > Rhagium mordax. The sequence goes on from OY796661.1 coordinate 53,981,523, forward strand.
AATGGGGGATGCCAATGTTGGAATTGGGCTTGTAATGGGGGATGCCAATGTTGGAATTGGGCTTGGAGGAGGTTCCGGTAACGGAAGATCCTCATCAGACGATGTGTCTGGGGAGCTGGTTTCAGTCTCATGATGAATATCCCTCTCTGGAACCTTTGGTGCAGGTCTCAAGTGGTCCACATGTACATCGGTGCGATGTCGTCCCTTTTGCACTGTGTAAATCTCGTCAGAGACTTTACGAACGACTGGGTGTGGCCCTTGCCACGCTGGCTCAAAAGTATTTTTATGAGGTCGAAGGTTTTTCACCATGACTTGGTCGTGTTCTTGAAACTGAATTGGGGTCGCTTTGTCTCGTGGGGCGTATCGCTCTTGATAGCCTGTTTGGGTTCGTCGAGCCTGTTCCAGGCGATCCTGTGGGGAGATTCCAGCTAAACGTTCGCGCTCGGCTAAGTATGCTGGTGTATCCCAGTCGCCAGGCGCTGGGGGTTCGAAACCAAACATCAGGCAAGCTGGTGTCTGTTTTGTAGCGGCATTTTGCCGGTTCCTAATCACTTTTAGGGCCGGTGCCACGTACAAGTCCCAAGTGTTGGGAGGTTTATTTAATAACAAAGTTTTCATCACATTTTTCAGATCTTGTACTTTGCGTTCAACAGGATTTGCCCGTTGATGGTAAGCAGCAACGTACTGTATGCGGATTCCCTGTTCGGCACACCAGAGTACATATTCTCTGCTTTTAAACTGACCACCATTATCGGATAAAATCTTTCTGGGGGTACCATATCGTGCTGTTAAGTTCTCCAAGAATCCAACCACCGTTGGTCCGTTAACTGCGGGGTATACAGAGGCTTCTGTCCACCGAGTCAATATGTCTTCCACCATGATGACATAACGGTTTTTTCGTTGATGGGTTTCCTGGTAGGGCCCCAGAATGTCGATACTGAGTACTTCGAATGCATGTTGCGGCGATGTTGCTCTGAAAGGGGCATGCGGCTGCAATTGCCTCCCCTTGACAGTCTTACAAACCAAGCATTCCCGGAGTTGTTTCCGGACATGGATATCCATGCCCTTCCAATAATAACCCCGCTTGATTTGTCTAAGAGTTTCTGTTATGCCTGGATGAGCAGCTGCTTCACGAACATGGTAGTGGTTAATGACTTCTGTTATGGCATTTTTGGGGACTACAAGGCGTTTTCCCTCGTTAGTTGTCCTCCATAATAGATCGTCTTGTACCAGATAATGAGCGTAGAACGCTTGCTCTTCCTCCTCTTCGGGTTCTTGCTCTGCATCTCGAATCCGCTGCCATCTGTCAAGATTGGATCGTATCTGCCGTGAACGCCCTTGTGCACGGGATACGTCTTGCATTAAGGCTGCGTGAGTTACAGCATTCACCTTCAGAGTTGGTGTAAATTTGGGCATAAATATCCGATCTTCATCGGGTGGTTTTCGTATTTTGTCATCTAATCTAGGCAGTGGCCTAGTTGCGTATTCCCTTCCGCATTGTTGAATCATCGCAGGTTCCATAGGAAGCGTTTCTCTAGTGGCGGGTATTCCGAGCAACGGGTAAATGGATGCAACTGACTGCTTAGGCAGTGGCTGGGTTGCTGGCTCCATTCCGCATCGTGGAATCGCCGTTAGTCCGACGTAGAGTGTATCTTCATTGGCTGGCAATCCTAACAACGGGTGAGTGAAAGCAATAGGTTCCAAGCTAGTAATTGTTGATGTTGTAACTTGAATTGGAACTTCCGCGAATAGATCTGCGAATTCGTGAAATAATGGTTTTAGTTCACTTGCGTATTCGGCTGGGATCTCCAATTCGGGATGTAGTTCTTGTGGTAGTTCGGTTTTTGGCACAGCCTGATTCCAATACGCGGTCAGTCGTTGTTGTCGTCCAAATTTTATACATTGTCGAGCATAGTCAATGATGACATTTTCCTGCTGTAAAAATGGGCCGCCAAGCATGACCTCCTCGCTTAGATTGGGTAGTACGAAAAACTTATGTGTTGTAGAAACACCTTGTATCGTTACTGCTAGCTCCGTTTCTCCTACTGATAATATTTTGTCTCCGTTGGCTAGTGTGATAGTCGGATGAGCTCTGTCATTGATGACCATGTGCACTAGGCTTGATCGGATTATATTACCAGTAGCGCCGGTGTCGATGAGTGCTTGACACTCATGGCCAGCAATACTTATGGTTAATCTAGGCAGTGGCCTAGTTGCGTATTCCCCTCCGCATTGTTGAATCATCGCAGGTTCCATATGAAGCGTTTCTCCAGTGGCGGGTGTTCCGAGCAACGGGTAAATGGATGCAACGGACTGCTTAGGCAGTGGCTGGGTTGCTGGCTCCATTCCGCATCGTGGAATCGCCGTTGGTCCGACGTGGAGTGTGTCTTCATTGGCTGGTGACCCAAGCAACGGGTGAGTTAAAGCAACAGGGTCCAAGCTAGTAGTTGTGGATGTTGAGTCCATTCCGCCTTGTGGAGTCGTCACAGGTCCGACGTAGAGTGTGTCTCTAGTAGCTGGCAATCCTAACAACGGGTAGATGGGTGCAACGGACTGCTTAGGCAGTGGCTGGGTTGCTGACTCCATTCCGCATTGATGAATCATCGCAGGTTCGACGTAGAGCGTTTCCCTAGTGGCTGGCGATCCGAGCAAAGGGTGTGTGGATCCAACTGGTTCCGAGTTCTCCCTCCCAAGGGGGGAAGACTCGTTTAGTGCTGACTGGGAGCTGTGTTCGGGCCGTTTGGGGGAGGTAAGGAGGCTATGGCTCCCCGGGCCCCTTCGGAGTTTCCCGATACCTTGTGATTTTGATTAGCATTTAGCTGATTCCCTTGGGAATAGCGTTGTTGCCTTGTAGGACAGTCCTTGTAGAAATGCCACTGTTCTCCGGGGCAATATCTGCACGGAGATGGGGGTCCAGTAGTGTTCCTATTGGAGACCATATTTCTAGCTGGGGGATCTGTCGCTGGTTTTGATGAGCGGAATGTCTTAGTGACATCCACTTCGCTGAGGTCAGCTTCAATCAATGTGGCTATGCTGGTTAATTCGTCCAGACTGCGCAGTTGGTGCCCACGCAGACGCGAACGAATGTCTGGAAGCAGCTGATCCAAAATGACTTCTAGCTGTAATACCTCAGGCTTGTAGGGGTCGACTCGTTGAAACAAATTGGCTTTTTTTGTAATGAACACGCCTACGGGTTCATCTTTAATCTGCTTCGAACCGTACAGTACCGTCATTGCGCGTGTGATACGCGATACTGAATTGAAATTATTCAAGAACCTTTCCTCAAAGGCGCGAAAACTGGGTAAAATGGTTTTATAAGGCTCGTGCCATTTTTTAGCCGCGCCACGTAGTAAATCCGAGATTACTGCCAGCTTGTCGCGATCTTCCCTTATATTTTGCCGAGCAAAATATTCCTCGGTTTGTTGAATAAACCCTTCTGGGTCTTCGTGGTCCAGTCCTGAAAAAGTTGGGGCGCTTAACAGACGGTCATGTCGGTTGACTGGTTGTGCAGCGTTTGCCATTGTTTGCTTGAATGTATTCGCCATTGTTTCGGCCATTTGCCGGAAAAAGGCTTCAAATTGCGGCACAGGCGCATCCATGATGGGTACTTCCTGAACTCGGGGACGTATTATCGGTGTTGGAACCGCATTAGTTTGATCAGGATTGACGTTTGGTACATCTTCCACCAGTGAACGCACATGTTGCGTCATAATATTTTGTATTGGTTCTGTATCCAGGCGGTCGATAAGACGTTCTGGAACGATGGGCGTCATCCCTGGACTCGGAGGGCACACAGAAATACGAGATAAATCCATGTTGTCCGTGTTGGGATGTGTTGGTTGTATACAGTTGATATAATCGGCGTCCCAGCTGACACGAGATGGTCCGTGGATGTGGCCGACGTTCGTTGTTTGTTTATCGTCAAAATAAGTAATCGTTGAACACTCGGAACTGCTCGTTGAAGTGTCGCTCATAAAAAGTTGGTCACCGCTGATTGGTCGATACGTGGGATCAGTCATTCCTAATCGGCCGACGCACCGCTTCTTCGGGTTGACGCACACGTTCTACGCGCACCGTAACGTTTGACAGTCGAGTCTTAGTCTTTGAAGTTAAAAGTGCAAGTAACTCTTTTTTGTTGTAGCTGTTGATTCGTTGAATAACTCTTTATTCAGCAAGGCCCCTAGTTGGGCTCGCCATGACAACGCCTTAGGGGTACGAGATTTGAAAGTGTTTGGAAAAATTCCCCGAAGGTGCCTGGATACTGGCTGGGGTTAGTTAAGTGACCACCACAAATTTGTTTATTAAAAAAAAGTTGTTGGGCGCCAGTGGCAGCGTGTTAACTAGATCTCGATCCCGGGTCGTACTTAATGTGATTGATCTCAGGGTGTGTTGCTTAATCAACAAAGGAGTTATAGTACTTGCACTTACCTTATAATGAAGGTCTAAGGTGAACTTAAAAAATGATAGCACTGGCACTTGAGCTTTATATGAATTGCAACCGGTGTAACCGGAAGGGTTCACCATTAATGACTGGACTAGTAAAAAATATTGGAATAAATTCCTAGCTCTGTTTGATGTTAGTATATTTGGCCTTGACCACCTGAAAGTTGGACGGGTTACTTCAGTTACACATCACATCAACATAAACAGTTTAATACAATAAGTCATTAACAATATAAAATAAATGCTCTATGATTCTATAAGTAGCCAATGTAACAGTATCAGTCGATCGCGATACAGTTTATGCCAGGCGGCAATGTCAATGTTCTAATTCAATAGCCAATAAATAGTTCTCTTACCCTCTTGGAGTAAGGTTACGTCTCGCTTTGATAATCCTGAGCGTTACAGAAGACTCACTAGGGATTAACACGACATAAGTATTGGTTTAAAGAAGCACGCACTAGATACACAGTAGTATTTGTTGAAAGTTCGAAAAAATCCTCGGCAGCGGACACACACGTCCAATACGAGTATTTATTGAAAAAGTCTTGACTACGGACACACACGGTCAATGCGCGTATATGTAGAAAAATTCTTGACTACGGACACACACGGTCAATACGAGTATGTGTAGAAAAATTCCTGACTACGGACACACACGGTCAATACGAGTATTTGTAGAAAAATTCCTGAGAATGAGTTAAAGTAGGGTTATGTTAGATACCCTTCACAGCGAACACACAAGCACAAGGTAAGCACTCGAGATGATGATACACGTATGAATGTTCAAAGCTAAACGACGCCGACGCTTAATGGTGACGAGTTTGTAAGAAGCAGTTCACAGCGAACACACACGCACAAGGTTAGCACTCGCGTTGGTTATTACACGTATGAGTTGTATTTGATTAAGATTAAAAACACTTCACAGCAGACACACACGCACAAGGTAAGCACTCGCGATGGATGACACACGTATGAAGGTTCAAAGCTAAACGACGCCGACGCTTAATGGTGACGAGTTAGTTTCTGGAGAAGAACCGACGTTGATGTTATGAATGCTCGACGGGAACTCAATATTCCCAAAATTTGGTTTTTCTTTTATAGTAAAAGTCAGAACGAAAATTTGTTCTAGAAGGTTTTAAACGTAAATAATTTCAAAAGGCCCCTGTCACGTGATAAAAATTAAATAAAATTTTTCTTAAAATCCCTATAACTGAAGTCTCCTGTACTTTTTGTTTAAAATTTTTGTATGGGGGTTTAGTACACTCCCCCACCATGATGTGGCTGTAATAATTTAATCCTCAGTGGGCACATAACATACCCAAGTGACGGTAATATTTAAAGCAAAAACGAACATTCCTTGATCGGAAAAATCACTTCGTTACACAATATCGAGACGAACCCAGATTGCATAATAGATGAGATATACCAGAGAAGCGAACCTACCAAATGTAAGATCAAGAAGAATCACATTCATACCATTATCTGGAAACAGCTGTTCATGGCCAACACATGGATGTTTATTGTGAAAAAGCCAATGCAGGTCGCTGCTACATGCAACGGCATCAGAGAAGATGTTCTGCTCAACGACACAGGAATCATTCAAATAACACAAGATTGCATTGTGAAAACTAAGATGAGCATTTTGACTCCAGAACGAGCCGACAGCATCTCTGTTCTTGCCAGTTATGCAAGGGCAATTCCAGTACTACAGGACATAGCAACCGAACACCAAAATCGTGAAGATATCCAAGAAGAACCGGTTTTTAAGTCCTCCGATAAACTGGATGATACACTGGCCGACTTAACCAGGAAGGAAGAAAGTTGGAAAGATGAACTTCACGAGACAAAATGGCATTCCATACACCACTCTCTCATCACCAGTAGTGCTACTACTATCACTATCATGGTCATTCTGTTGCTCCATTCGCCCGGTTCCTAATGCAACAACACAGACATAAGGGAATACAACAGGAACGTCCAAATCCAGATTAAATGATCGAACTCCAACCTCTTCATTGACAAATAAGGAGCCTCGTTCCCCTGGTCCTGCCAGAATGTTTAATCCATTAAACATACAGTTTTTTATTTATCTCATAAATTAATTTTCTTTCGTAAAACATTCAACCCAGGGTCAACAAAATGCAAATACTGCATCTTCGCTGACACAACACAGTTATGGGTGTAACAGTTCAAACGGAATGCAAGTAATCGCAAAATTTGCAAGCCACTGCATTCTATAGTTAATATTCTGTAAGTCAAGTTTTAACGTTTACATGTATAATTGTTTTAAATATTGTTTATTGTTTTTATTGTTGTAAATAGTATAAATAGAAACGTATTTTCTTAAATAAATCAGTTCTCAACTAAACCTTGTTGGACTCACTAATCAATCTTTCCAAGCCTAATTAGGAGGTGAGGCTGCCTCCAGGATTGATTATACCCACACCAAAATATCCCTACAGTCCTCTGGTCCCAGAGCCAGTACACTACGTAATTACCGTTAACTGCATAGTACCACAGCAGTTATTTATACGCTTTGCCACTGATCCGTTCAAGGCCCGAACATCATTGGCCAAGGGCGTACACATGCCATACTCAGTGCTACTGCCATGCATACACTACAGACTCAAGAGTCCTCGTCCATCCCCCCCCCCCCCCCCGTTGACGTGGGATCTAGGATTAATACTCCTATGGATATTCATCATCTTGCGGGTATCCCTGTCCAATTGGCGCAGCTCATCTTCCCCGAAAGTTCAGAAGACCAAATCTTTCGGAGTCGGTGTCTGTACTTGCCACGGAGAGAATCCTTTATTTGGTTCACATCCTGGATGTGGCGTTGTTCCACACCCAGGTATGTGTAGGTCTCTCCGGCATCCAAATGTCGTAGGATGCTTCCGTCTGCGAGCTGCGCATCTTCGTGGAATTCCCCGCATCGTCCTCTCTTGAGGTGGACGACTGCGCATTTGTCCAACCCAAACTCCATTCCAATTGCCCGCGTGTATTCCTCGACCACCCTGAGAGCATTTTGAAGTTCTCGCTCTCCGGAGGTATAGAGTTTAAGGTCATCCATATAAAATAGATGGGTGACCTTATGCCTCCGGTTGCTGGGTGGCCCACACTGATACCCGTGGGTTTGGCGGAGTCCAACAGATAGCGGCAGCAGTGAGATGCAGAAGAGGAGCGGACTCAAAGAGTCACCCTGAAACACTCCTCTCTTAAATGTCACCAACTCTGTCGAAACTCGCTCGGCACCGGATGTTATGGTGAAGCGAGTTCTCCAAAGCGGCAACAGTTGTTCGATGCATCTCACTAGTGGTGCTGGCACCGCAAGACATCCGAGCAAGTGTAACAAAAGCTCGTGGGATGTTGTATCAAATGCCTTGCGATAATCAACCCAGGTCATTGACAGATTCCGCTTGTACTGCACAGAATCCTGTGTAATACAGCGGTCTATCAGCAGGTTTTCCTTGCAACCTGCCAGGCCCTTCTTGGCACCACGCTGTTCGTTTATCTGTTGGTAGACCGGATCAACAGACCTCAACATCCTGGTATACAAGATACGATTATTTATTATTATTATTATTATTTTTTTTTTTTTTTTTTTTTTTTTCGTTTTCCCGATGCTGGACAGTCTCTCCATGGCCTCCGACACCACACGGAGAAAGCGCCAGCGAATAATCTACAGCCACTCCCCACATCCCGCGGGGTTAGTGACTGTAGATTCCAGACTCGTGTGCCCTAAGTAGACGGAGGGAACCCAGGATGACCGCTTTCTGCATTTGACCAGCCAACCACTCTGCCGATTTTTGGCAGGCAGGCATGGTCTTCAATGCGGAGAGCAGCGTGGGCTTCATACCTCCGAGTACACCGATTATCAGGACGACCATCTTGACAGAGTAGCCTGGGTATAGCACTTGGAGCTCGTACCGGAGATCTCTGTATTTGGTCCGTTTCTCCTCCTCCTTCAAGGCGATGTTTGTCTCAGCAGGCGCTGAGAACTCGATGACATACATCACCTTGGTCTGATGATCGAGGAGGACTATGTCAGGCTTATTGGCTCGAATTAGCCTGACGGTCGGGAACAAGTAGTTCCAGTATATCCGGCATTTCTCGTTCTCGACAACGGACTCGATATCTCCGGGAATGTAAGGCAGCACTGGTGTTTGGTCTATCTCGTACGAGTGCCGTAGATGGTAGTATAGCACTCGTAAAGCCGCGTTATGTCGGTGGATGTAGACCGAAGTCGCATATATCGGACATGCAGATAATAAATGCATGAGCGACTCCGGCGCCTGACGGCAGGTCCTGCAGTTGATATCAGGGACCTCTACACCCATCACGCGACTCCGATAGACCAAGGTGTTAATAACACCATCTTGACAGGCCACAATGAATCCCTCGGTCTCCGACTTCAGCCCTGCTGACCTTAAAAATGCGAAGGTCAGCTTTGTCGATAAACCCAGTGCTTCTATGTTGTTATAGAAAACACCGTGCAGGGGTTTATCGACGTGCTGCCTGAACAGAATGCTCTGTTCGGCAGCTTTAATGCGGGCTGTCAGACGATTCGGCGGAAGCTCAGTAACTGACTCTACATCAGCACCTCGCCGGCCTCCTCATCTGTAGTCGAACACGAGACCGAGTTCATCTGCGGCCCTCTGTGCTGCCCTAAACAATAAAGCGCCAACTCCCACAGTTTCATGATTTCTCACTAACTGTAGGAGTGGGTCCGAGCTCCTGATGACATTACATGCCATACTCAGTGCCACTCTGCCATGCATGCACTCCAGACTCAAGAGTCCTCGGCCCCCCCGTTGACGTGGGAGGTACACACGAGGAACGGACGACCTAGGATGAATACTCCTATGAATATTCATCATCTTGCGGGTATCCCTGTCTAATTGGCGCAGCTCATCTACTCGCCATTTAACTACTCCGAAGGAGTAGAGCAGAATCGGAACGGCAAGCATATTAGTGGCAGACACCTTGTTCTTCCCCGAAAGTTCAGAAGACCAAATCTTTCGGAGTCGGTGCCTGTACTTGCCACGGAGAGAATCCTTTATTAGGTTCACATCCTGGATGTGGCGTTGTTCCACACCCAGGTATGTGTAGGTCTCTCCGGCATCCAAATGTCGTAGGATGCTTCCGTCTGCGAGCTGCGCATCTTCGTGGAATTCCCCGCATCGTCCTCTCTTGAGGTGGACGACTGCGCATTTGTCCAACCCAAACTCCATTCCAATTGCCCGCGTGTATTCCTCGACCACCCTGAGAGCATTTTGAAGTTCTCGCTCTCCGGAGGTATAGAGTTTAAGGTCATCCATATAAAATAGATGGGTGACCTTATGCCTCCGGTTGCTGGGTGGCCCACAGTGATACCCGCGGGTTTGGCGGAGTCCAACAGATAGCGGCAGCAGTGAGATGCAGAAGAGGAGCGGACTCAAAGAGTCACCCTGAAACACTCCTCTCTTAAATGTCACCAACTCTGTCGAAACTCGCTCGGCACCGGATATTATGGTGAAGCGAGTTCTCCAAAGCGGCAACAGTTGTTCGATGCATCTCACTAGTGGTGCTGGTACCGCAAGACATCCGAGCAAGTGTAACAAAAGCTCGTGGGATGTTGTATCAAATGCCTTGCGATAATCAATCCAGGCCATTGACAGATTCCGTTTGTACTGCACAGAATCCTGTGTAATACAGCGGTCTATCAGCAGGTTTTCCTTGCAACCTGCCAGGCCCTTCTTGGCACCACGCTGTTCGTTTATCTGTTGGTAGACCGGATCAACAGACCTCAACATCCTGGTATACAAGATACGAGTAAATAACTTGTAGCAGGAGTTGAGGCAGGTAATCGGCCTATAATTTTTTGGGTCAGACAGATCCCCCTTTTTGGGGATTAGCACAGTTCGCCCCTCGACAAACCAGTCCGGAATTTGCTGCCCCTTATTATTATTTTTTTTTTTTTTTTTTTCGTTTCCGGAAGGGAGTGCTGGACAGCCTCCCTGTGGCCTCCGACACCACACAGACAGAGCGCCAGCGAATAATCTACAGCAACTCCCCACATCCCGCAGGGTTAGTCACTGTAGATTCCAGACTCGTGTGCCCTAAGTAGACGAAGGGATCCTAGGATGACCGCTTTCTGCATTTGACCAGCCAACCATTCTGCCGATGTTTGGCAGGCAGGCATGGTCTTCAATGCGGAGAGCAGCGTGGGCTTCATACCTCCGAGTACACCGATTATCAGGACGACCATCTTGACAGAGTAGCCTGGGTATAGCACTTGGAGCTCGTACCGGAGATCTCTGTATTTAGTCCGTTTCTCCTCCTTCAAGGCGATGTTTGTCTCAGCAGGTGCTGAGAACTCGATGACATACATCACCCTGGTCTGATGGTCGAGGAGGACTATGTCAGGCTTATTGGCTTGAATTCGCCTGACGGTCGGGAACGAGTAGTTCCAGTAAATCCGGCATTTCTCGTTCTCGACAACGGACTCGATATCTCCGGGGATAGAAGGCAGCACTGGTGTTTGGTCTATCTTGTACGAGTGCCGTAGATGGTAGTATAGCACTCGTAAAGCCGCGTTATGTCGTTGGATGTAGGCCGAAGTCGCATAAATCGGACATGCAGATAATAGATGCATGAGCGACTCCGGCGCCTGACGGCAGGTCCTGCAGTTGATATCAGGAACCTCTACACCCATCACGCGACTCCGATAGACCAATGTGTTAATAACACCATCTTGGCAGGCCACAATGAATCCCTCGGTCTCCGACTTCAGCCCCGCTGACCTTAAGAATGCGAAGGTCAGCTCTGTCGATAAACCCAGTGCTTCTATATTGTTATAGAAAACACCGTGCAGGGGTTTATCGACGTGCTGCCTGAACAGATTCCTCTGTTCGGCAGCTTTGATTTGGGCTGTCAGACGATTCGGCGGAAGCTCAGTAACTGATTCTGCATCAGCACCTCGCCTGCCTCCTCGCCTGTAGTCGAACACGAGACCGAGTTCATCTGCGGCCCTCTGTGCTGCCTTAAACAATAAAGCGCCAACTCCCACGGTTTCATGATCTCTCACTAACCGTAGGAGCGGATCCGAGCTCCTTAGGATGTTACATGCCATACTTAGTGCTACTCTGCCATGCATACACTCCAGACTCAAGAGTCCTCGGCCTCCCCGTTGACGTGGGAGGTACACACGAGGAACGGACGATCTAGGATGAATACTCCTATGGATATTCATCATCTTGCGGGTATCCCTGTCCAATTGGCGCAGCTCATCTACTCGCCATTTAACTACTCCAAAGGAGTAGAGCAGAATCGGAACGGCAAGCATATTAGTGGCAGACACCTTGTTCTTCCCCGAAAGTTCAGAAGACCAAATCTTTCGGAGTCGGTGTCTGTACTTGCCACGGAGAGAATCCTTTATTAGGTTCACATCCTGGATGTGGCGTTGTTCCACACCCAGGTATGTGTAGGTCTCTCCGGCATCCAAATGTCGTAGGATGCTTCCGTCTGCGAGCTGCGCATCTTCGTGGAATTCCCCGCATCGTCCTCTCTTGAGGTGGACGACTGCGCATTTGTCCAACCCAAACTCCATTCCAATTGCCCGCGTGTATTCCTCGACCACCCTGAGAGCATTTTGAAGTTCTCGCTCTCCGGAGGTATAGAGTTTAAGGTCATCCATATAAAATAGATGGGTGACCTTATGCCTCCGGTTGCTGGGTGGCCCACACTGATACCCGCGGGTTTGGCGGAGTCCAACAGACAGCGGCAGCAGTGAGATGCAGAAGAGGAGCGGACTCAAAGAGTCACCCTGAAACACTCCTCTCTTAAATGTCACCAACTCTGTCGAAACTCGCTCGGCACCGGATGTTATGGTGAAGCGAGTTCTCCAAAGCGGCAACAGTTGTTCGATGCATCTCACTAGTGGTGCTGGTACCGCAAGACATCCGAGCAAGTGTAACAAAAGCTCGTAGGATGTTGTATCAAATGCCTTGCGATAATCAATCCAGGCCATTGATAGATTCCGCTTGTACTGCACAGAATCCTGTGTAATACAGCGGTCTATCAGCAGGTTTTCCTTGCAACCTGCCAGGCCCTTCTTGGCACCACGCTGTTCGTTTATCTGTTGGTAGACCGGATCAACAGACCTCAACATCCTGGTATACAAGATACGAGTAAATAACTTGTAGCAGGAGTTGAGGCAGGTAATCGGTCTATAATTTTTTGGGTCAGACAGATCCCCCTTTTTGGGGATTAGCACAGTTCGCCCCTCGACAAACCAGTCCGGAATTTGCTGCCCCTCGTTCAACCATGAGTTGAAAACTCGGGCCAGATGGCGGTGGGTGGAAGGAAACTTCTTCCACCACCAGTTGTTTATACCATCTGGACCCGGGGCAGCGAAGTTCTTGGTTCCAACAAGTGCTTGTTGAACCTCTTCCGTACTGATTGCCGGGCACACTTCGTCTGGCTCTTCTAAGACTCGACGACAGAGAGCCTCGAAGTGTGCTATAGCTGGAGTGTCATTATCGAATGGACTTGCGACTTCGTAGATTCCTTTCCAGAAGGCTTCGACATTATCAACAGTCGGCGGATTTTCGACAACACGCTGTGGCTCTTGGAACAGGCGAGACGGGTTTGTTTGAAACAATTTGTTTTGTTCCAAACTCCGCATTCGCCTGACCAAAGTTTTCTTAATAGCCATAAGCGCTCGAATCCTATCTAGACAGTGCTGCTTGATGGTCTGCAGCACTGTGCGATTTAGAGTGTGGTGTTGGCGTCTCAGTCCGGCTGCCACTCGCCGGACCTTCGGTGTAAATGGTCTACCTGCGACTATATAATCCACCACACTCTGGATTCGAGAAGCGTGTTGCCTTGCCGATCGAATTTTAACTTCGATCTTCTGTACGCGCCGCTTAGCTTTCTCGACCTTATCAACTGCGCTTGCCAGGCGCTGCTGTGGGACGAGTTGCTTGGCGGCAACGTACACCGCGCTGTTGATCTGCCAGATGTTGGCATCTTCTGGAAGCTCCTCACTAATCAACAAATCCATTCGTGCCAGGTCTTGTGGCTTTGGGTTAACCCTGGTGTTAAGGTTAACCCTCGTCCTTAAAGCGATATCGGTGTACTCAGGAGGATGTTCCTCGTCAGCTGGTATTCGCCGCGGTGGAAGTGCGGCAGGCACTTCCTCACGCTGACGAGGTGCCCTTACGTAACCTGTTCTGCGCAGGAAGGATACTTGATCTCTCAGATGTTGTTGAGAGAAGGCGCGATACTCCGGGTGCATATCGCACCACAACCGGTGTAATCGCGCCATGTACCCCCTGCGCTCAGGCTCGCTGCTCTCGTAGCAGGTAAGCAGTTCATCCCTTAATCCCTCCGTCCACCTAAAGCGTCCATGCCTAATAGCCAAGTCTTCATCATTGAGACCGTCCGGTATGGCCCCTCCCACCTGTCTCTGACCCCCATCCGACTGGGGTCGATTGTGAGGGGCCTGTCCTCTGCCACGGTCGAAAACCAGAGGAAATGAGTCCACAGGATGGTTAGCCCTGAGGACCCACGGCCGACATTTGTCAGAGAGGGTTGCCCCTCCCTGTCCGGGGTGCACCGCGAGGAGGTTGCCGGTCCGAATTTTGCACCCCTTATTATTATTATTATTATTATTATTATTTTTTTTTTTTTTTTTTTTTTTTTTTTTTTCGGTTGCCCGATGCTGGACAGTCTCTCCATGGCCTCCGACACCACACGGAGAAAGCGCCAGCGAATAATCTACAGCCACTCCCCACATCCCGCGGGGTTAGTGACTGTAGATTCCAGACTCGTGTGCCCTAAGTAGACGGAGGGAACCCAGGATGACCGCTTTCTGCATTTGACCAGCCAACCACTCTGCCGAATTTTGGCAGGCAGGCATGGTCTTCAATGCGGAGAGCAGCGTGGGCTTCATACCTCCGAGTACACCGATTATCAGGACGACCATCTTGACAGAGTAGCCTGGGTATAGCACTTGGAGCTCGTACCGGAGATCTCTGTATTTGGTCCGTTTCTCCTCCTCCTTCAAGGCGATGTTTGTCTCAGCAGGTGCTGAGAACTCGATGACATACATCACCTTGGTCTGATGGTCGAGGAGGACTATGTCAGGCTTATTGGCTCGAATTAGCCTGACGGTCGGGAACGAGTAGTTCCAGTAAATCCGGCATTTCTCGTTCTCGACAACGGACTCGATATCTCCGGGAATGTAAGGCAGCACTGGTGTTTGGTCTATCTCGTACGAGTGCCGTAGATGGTAGTATAGCACTCGTAAAGCCGCGTTATGTCGGTGGATGTAGACCGAAGTCGCACATATCGGACATGCAGATAATAAATGCATGAGCGACTCCGGCGCCTGACGGCAGGTCCTGCAGTTGATATCAGGGACCTCTACACCCATCACGCGACTCCGATAGACCAAGGTGTTAATAACACCATCGTGACAGGCCACAATGAATCCCTCGGTCTCCGACTTCAGCCCTGCTGACCTTAAAAATGCGAAGGTCAGCTTTGTCGATAAACCCAGTGCTTCTATGTTGTTATAGAAAACACCGTGCAGGGGTTTATCGACGTGCTGCCTGAACAGAATGCTCTGTTCGGCAGCTTTAATGCGGGCTGTCAGATGATTCGGCGGAAGCTCAGTAACTGACTCTACATCAGCACCTCGCCGGCCTCCTCGTCTGTAGTCGAACACGAGACCGAGTTCATCTACGGCCCTCTGTGCTGCCCTAAACAATAAAGCGCCAACTCCCACAGTTTCATGATTTCTCACTAACTGTAGGAGTGGGTCCGAGCTCCTGATGACATTGCATGCCATACTCAGTGCCACTCTGCCATGCATGCACTCCAGACTCAAGAGTCCTCGGCCCCCCCGTTGACGTGGGAGATACACACGAGGAACGGACGACCTAGGATGAATACTCCTATGAATATTCATCATCTTGCGGGTATCCCTGTCCAATTGGCGCAGCTCATCTACTCGCCATTTAACTACTCCGAAGGAGTAGAGCAGAATCGGAACGGCAAGCATATTAGTGGCAGACACCTTGTTCTTCCCCGAAAGTTCTGATGACCAGATCTTTCGGAGTCGGTGTCTGTACTTGCCACGGAGAGAATCCTTTATTTGGTTCACATCCTGGATGTGGCGTTGTTCCACACCCAGGTATGTGTAGGTCTCTCCGGCATCCAAATGTCGTAGGATGCTTCCGTCTGCGAGCTGCGCATCTTCGTGGAATTCCCCGCATCGTCCTCTCTTGAGGTGGACGACTGCGCATTTGTCCAACCCAAACTCCATTCCAATTGCCCGCGTGTATTCCTCGACCACCCTGAGAGATATTATTATTATTATTATTATTATTATTATTATTATTATGATATTTAATTTACTGGTTGGAAGCGAAGTAAGAATATCCTCTGCTACCATGCTAAAATAGTTACTAAAATCATCCTGTGACAGGGTAGGGTCTATTTGAGATTTCGTTGAATATTTATTGTTCCGCTCACAATTAATTAACCTCCAGCCGTCTCTAGATTTGTTATCTGAATTGGCAATATGTTGATCATACGCAGCTTTTTTTTGTTATATTTATCGCAATTTTGTAATTTTTATGTAGAACTTTGTACACCTGAAAATGATTGGGACCTTTAGTTACATTACAGATTAGCTTAACGCAAGTAGAAGACTTATACCGGAACCCGGTCTCCCCCCACCACTTTTTTTTTCTGGTGGGGGGTAATTAGAGTAATTAGGTGTAATGAGCGTAATTAGAGTCGGTAATTGATGTAATAGAGGTAATTAGATTAATGTATGTAATAGAGGTAATGAGAGTAATGTGCTGTAATTAGACTGATGTAATGGAGGTAATTGCAATATAGTATTGTCGATAATTGATGTAATTACTATGGAATTGCGCAATTGTACCGTGTGAAGTAAGAAGAGTACTTAGAGTGTAATTGCAATATTGTGATGTAATTACTGTGGATTGCGCAATTTTATCAATATGTGGAGAGGTAAGTAGAGTACTTAGAGTGCAGTTGCAATATTGTAGGTACTGATGTAATTACTCTGGAGATGATTGCGTTTGTGAGAGAAATGAGAGTAATGTGCTGTAATTAGACCGATGTAATGGAGGTAATTGCAATATAGTATTGTCGGTAATTGATGTAATTACTGTGGAATTGCACCAATATGTGTGATGTAAGAAGAGTACTTAGAGTGTAATTGCAATATTATAAGTATTTGGATGTTATTACTCTAGAGATAATTGTCTACCGATAATTGCGTAATATGATGGTATTTGAATGGTATTTACTATGGAGGTAAATGGAGTTGTTGTACGCAATTGTATATGCCAACGAATTATCGCATCAACGAACGCCTGTCAATCAATCACAAAGGGCCGGTCAGTACAGATGAGCGACGATTGTAAACCCATCGTTCAGTGGCATCGAAAGCAAACAAAGAAACAAGTGATAAATATAGGTACTCTTTATGCAGCCCAGGCAGCCCTCTAAAAGTAGTTTACTCGGTTACAGTCATAATACAAAAGATATTTACAACCTGTTATGAGAGGCAATTTCTATATTATAGTACCACAGTGACAGAGACGCGCGTCCTTTCCCGATTTATAGACTCGTAATTTGTTTAGTTCGGAGAATTAAATATTGAGCAAATGCATGAGATTCTCACCTAGGCTCGGTAATTGTTGCAATATAGTAATGTCGATAATTGATGTAATTACTATGGAATTGCACCAATATGTATGAAATAAGAAGAGTACTTAGAGTGTAATTGCAATATTGTGATGTAATTACTCTAGAGATAATTGCGTTGGTGTGCATAGAGTAATGAGAGTAATGTGCTGTATGTGTGAAGTACTTAGAGTGTAATTGCAATAGAGTATTGTCGATAATTGATGTAATTACTATGGAATTGCACCAATATGTATGAAATAAGAAGAGTACTTAGAGTGTAATTGCAATATTGTGATGTAATTACTCTAGAGATAATTGCGTTGGTGTGCATAGAGTAATGAGAGTAATGTGCTGTATGTGTGAAGTACTTAGAGTGTAATTGCAATAGAGTATTGTCGATAATTGATGTAATTACTATGGAATTGCACCAATATGTATGAAATAAGAAGAGTACTTAGAGTGTAATTGCAATATTGTGATGTAATTACTCTAGAGATAATTGCGTTGGTGTGCATAGAGTAATGAGAGTAATGTGCTGTATGTGTGAAGTACTTAGAGTGTAATTGCAATAGAGTATTGTCGATAATTGATGTAATTACTATGGAATTGCACCAATATGTATGAAATAAGAAGAGTACTTAGAGTGTAATTGCAATATTGTGATGTAATTACTCTAGAGATAATTGCGTTGGTGTGCATAGAGTAATGAGAGTAATGTGCTGTATGTGTGAAGTACTTAGAGTGTAATTGCAATAGAGTATTGTCGATAATTGATGTAATTACTATGGAATTGCACCAATATGTATGAAATAAGAAGAGTACTTAGAGTGTAATTGCAATATTGTGATGTAATTACTCTAGAGATAATTGCGTTGGTGTGCATAGAGTAATGAGAGTAATGTGCTGTATGTGTGAAGTACTTAGAGTGTAATTGCAATAGAGTATTGTCGATAATTGATGTAATTACTATGGAATTGCACCAATATGTATGAAATAAGAAGAGTACTTAGAGTGTAATTGCAATATTGTGATGTAATTACTCTAGAGATAATTGCGTTGGTGTGCATAGAGTAATGAGAGTAATGTGCTGTATGTGTGAAGTACTTAGAGTGTAATTGCAATAGAGTATTGTCGATAATTGATGTAATTACTATGGAATTGCACCAATATGTGAAGTAAGAAGAGTACTTAGAGTGTAATTGCAATATTGTAGGTACTGATGTAATTACTGTAGAGATAATTGCAGTGGTGCGCAATTGTACCGTCTGAAGTAAGTACTTAGAGAGTAATTGCAATATTGTGATGTAATTACTGTAGAGATAATTGCAGTGGTGCGCAATTGTACCAATAAGTGAGAGGTAAGAAGATTTCAAATACTTCATTTCCATTGGTGATCTTATGACCGTCACCTCCCTACTAGTCTACAACAGTGTTGTACCGATAGATTTATTCCAAGTAGTTGTGGTGGGGTAGAGCTCGAATACTATAAAGAAGATATAACCGAAACACAAAAGTAATGTGCTGTAATTAGACTGATGTAATGAAGGTAATTGCAATATAGTATTGTCGATAATTGATGTAATTACTGTGGAATTGCACCAATATGTGAAGTAAGAAGAGTACTTGGAGTGTAATTGCTATATTGTAGGTACTGATGTAATTACTCTAGAGATAATTGCGTTGGTTGTAATTGTACCAATGAGGTACTATATGAGCAATGTCAGCGTGTAATTGCAATAGTTGGTATTTGAATGGTATTTATTATGGAGGTAAATGGAGTTGTTGTACGCAATTGTATATGCCAACGATAATTGATGTAATTACTATGCAATTGCGCAATTGTACCAATATGGGTGAAGTACTTAGAGTGTAATTGCAATAGAGTATTGTCGATAATTGATGTAATTACTATGGAATTGCACCAATATGTGAAGTAAGAAGAGTACTTAGAGTGTAATTGCAATATTGTAGGTACTGACGTCTACAGATAATTGCAGTGGTACGCAATTGTACCCATATGTGCGGCAGCAGGTCGCCACTATGGAGTCTGACAACAGAGTCTCCTTGATTGTAGGTTTGACTTTGGTATTTATGTTTCTTACCCTGTGACGTATTACATATCCTGTATGCAACGAACGGAGAAACTCGGCGATCTCCCCCTCTGTGCCCGGTACTGGATTATGAACTTTCGCCTAAAAGTTACATAGTGACTAGTTTTCTGTGATGACCGATCTTCAGTGCCCTCAGGTCGACATTTCGAGCGACCGTAAGGCATAATAATCACTTTCCCTGTTTTGACCCAAGAAAACGTACCTATTAGAAATTACTGAAATCTCATAACATTTACAGAGAATTAAATAAATTTAGGAAAATGCGCGTAATGAGGCAACCCTTGGCTGGGGTGTCTCACTAGAGATCATGGGCCATTTACAGAGAATTAAATAAATTTAGGAAAATGCGCGTAATGAGGCAACCCTTGGCTGGGGTGTCTCACTAGAGATCATGGGCTCATAATTAATGCAAATAAAAGCTTTTTTCATGTTTATTGGAACAAAACAACTTAAACTTAAATGCCAACAGTTCAATTTTACAACAATTCATATTAATAATATTGAGATACCGCAAAAAGAATCAACCTGGGTGTACTTATTGATTCAGACTTAAACTTTGAGCACATGTAAATAATAAACTAAGAATGCTGTACAACAAGCTAAAATCGTCTTAAGTTTATTCTCACGGACAAAATTAAATGCAAACTGGTTGAAGCACTGATTTGTCCACAAATTGATTACTGCCTGACTGTCTAATACAGCTTCTTAACGGTTGATGTTAAAAATAAGATTCAATTCATGCCTGCGATTTGCTTAAGATCTAGCTATTTAATGATACACCCCCAGATTGTCGTGTAGAAGCGTACATAATCTTACATAAATTGATGAAGCAATGGAAAACATTCATCACCCCAACTATAAATATGCATCACTTTACTATACATGCGTAAAACAGAGATGGCGAGACATCTAATTGAAAGCGAAAATTTAATTATTTAAGTAATATGTGATAATTATTTGTTAATAAATTTTAATTTTGAATTTGAATTATTACCACAATATGACAATTTTATCACTTTATTATGTGGCTGGAATATGTAGCTAAATATTTACATTACACCATGTAACGATATTTCTGATCTGCATAATTTGACCTATAATACTACTAACTTCAATCAAAATGACGGAATAGTTAGACCGAAAGCAAACAAAGAAATATCCAAGAATAATAAATTACGTTAATAAATGGCAGGCAGGCAGGTAGGTTACTCGATTACAGTCATAACGCAAAATACAATAGCAAGTCCGTCTCCTCGTAAAACCTTATTTACGATGGGGTTGTTCAGGCCGACATTTCGATGTTACCGTTTAGTCTGCTTTTTTTTTCACTCTATTTCGACCCAAAGCCTTTAGGTATGTACCTACCTACTGAAATGTAAAAAATAACAATGGAAAATAATTCATTTAATATAATAGCACTTCAATAATGACAAATATATTTATTGGGGGTGTAAATATCAACTTATTTAAATGATAATCTTAATTTAGGCTAATGCATTAGAAAAATATGGTTACTTATCACACATTAATGAAATAACACGGAGAGATGGTGGCATTTTCCCCACCATGTTTACATATTTTACAGTTGGGTACAATAATATTTTTATGGGATATTTAAAATTATCACAGAATCGGATACACAGGGGTATGACCGAGAAATTTGCAGGTTGGACAATAATAAATAGAATATGCCATCAAAAATTTATTCAATAATTCCCATATCTCGCAGAGTGTTTATATATACATGATATTCTATGCCTAGACGAATGCAAATTCTTATCAGCTCAACTATGTCATTAGGATTGGTATTAGAATTCCACTTTAAGACTTCCTCATTCTCCAGTCTCTCCGAAATTTGACAACAATTTACTTTTTCAAACGACTGCCACTTGCTTTTCGAGGCTACCTTCTGGCTATTGAATGGAATATACAGGGTGTTCCAGTTTTTTGTAGCAGGACTTTAACAGTCGATAGACAATTGAAAATTATTAAAAAAAGTTCCTATAAACATAGGTTGAAAAATGCTTAGTTTTCGAGATACAGGGTGTTAAAGTTTGAAAATAAATACGGATTTATATTAATATTTCCAGAATGCTAAGGAGTATCGAATCCAAACTTGCCAATTCTTTACATATAATTTAGAGGCCTATTTTAGAATAACAAACTACTACTTTACTTAACCATGGGCGTAGATATATGGGTTTACTAAGGATCTTTTTTACAAAAAAGTAGTACGCCACTGATATTTTCCCATGTTTTTAGTTTAATTCAATAAAGCAAGAAAAAACAAAAATTTAATGTCTCTTGGCACTTTTTGATATGACAAGCCGTTTTCCTGAAAATTTACATTTAATCATTTGATGCACGCATCTGGACGAATTTTAGACAAACTTGAAGGCGCTCAGAATTTCAAAAAATTTGATGGTGCCAAAAATTTCTTAAAAATAAAGAATGAAACATTTAAAATATTTATTGTAAAAGTATATTATCATGTAAATCAAAATTTTTATAACACAAATGTATTAAAACGCAACGGTCGAACTAAAATAAATTATTAGAAACACAAACACAGAAGCTAGCAACATGTAAAAGTGTCTTACTTCATTACAAGCATCATTAACGATGTTTCATTCTTTCTTTTTAAAAGACTTTTCGTACCATCAAATTTGGTGAAATTCTGAGCGACTTCAAGTTTGTCTAAAATTCGTCCAGATGGGTGCATCAAATGATTAAATGTAAATTTTCAGGAAAACGGCTTGTGATATCAAAAAGTGCCAAGAGACATAAAATTTTTGTTTTTTCTTGCTTTATTGAATTAAACTGATAACATGGGAAAATATCAGTGGCGTACTACTTTTTTGTAAAAAAGAGCCTTAGTAAATCCATATATCTACGCCCATGGTTAAGTAAAGTAGTAGTTAGTTATTCTAAAATAGGCCTCTAAATTAAATGTAAAGAATTGGCAAGTTTGGATTCGATACTTCTTAGCATTCCGGAAATATTAATATAAATCCGTATTTATTTTCAAACTTTAACACCCTGTATCTCGAAAACTAAGCATTTTTCAACCTATGTTTATAGGAACTTTTTTTAATAATTTTCAATTGTCTATCGACTGTTAAAGTCCTGCTACAAAAAACTGGAACACCCTGTATAACTCGTCGGCGGTATGTAATCTTTGTACATGGCTGTTTAGATTATCTTTTCTGGTAAATATTTTATTACACAAATCGCATTGAAAAGAGAGGTTTTTATGAATATTGGAATGTCGGCTTAGACCGCTAGGCCAAGAAAATATTTCACTACAAATATTACACGTATACATGTTTACTACTTCACTGTATGTCATAAAGTGACTAATTATCCTTATTTATCCCTATAAATAAGGATAAAGGATAAATTCTAATGTATCCTTTACCCGGTACACGATAGTTTGTTAAATAATTTATTGCAATTATAATTTCGTTGGTATTTACTGGTTTTAAATGAAAAAGTGGGATAATTTTGATTTTAATTTCTAATATTTGTCTTATGTGGATTTTTTATTATTATCAAAAAGCATGTATGAAAAAATAGGAGCGGACCATTTTCAAGTTGATATGTTAAACATCATTTTCCATCGCAATTCAATAGATTACGTGAAAATACAACACTTAAAAGAAACAGAAGAAGTATCTGCCTACTACATTCTCTTTTAATCATATGATTTTTGATTATTACTAATGTAAAATTATAAATATTCGCTCCTGGATGAACGAAAGAAATGCCAACGCCCAACCTAAATGGTTTTAATGGAGTTTGTATTTTTTATTTACGTAAGATATCAACGCAATCGTCAAAAGTCTTCCACCACAAATTGTTAAATATGGGGATATACAACAACTCATTTGTATAAAACGGTAGCTTTTCGTAATAAGTAATACCCAATATTTGGTAATGGTCGATTTATCCAGTGAAACCGTTCATTCATTTACTTTACAATAATTATAAAAGTATTGATATGTACAGGGTGATTCACAAGGAAAGGGACAAAATGTTATGGTAGATAGAGTTCACTAAGATGAATTAGAAATGACTATTAAAAAAAAAAAAAAAAAAGCTTTTTTTATTGAACCACAAGGTGATTTATGAGTTTTGCCTAATATTTCATAAAGTCATATCTTTTAAACTAATCACTAGAATCAGCTCATATAGAATAAAATAGATTTTTATTCAGAATAATTAATTACAAACTTTGAAAATAAAATAAAACTATACATCACAACAAATGGGTGTACAATAATATTTTTATGGGATATTTAAAATTATCACAGAATCGGATACACAGGGGTATGACCGAGAAATTTGCAGGTTGGACAATAATAAATAGAATATGCCATCAAAAATTTATTCAATAATTCTTGAGAAGTTATTTTCATATAGAGTGAGTAATGAGTACAAAGGGGTATCGAGTGATTGGAGATTCTCTGCATTTACGAAAACTTGTAGAGGGATTCTTTTGAGACACAGAAAATCAACAGTGGGGTGAAAGTTTGGCTTGCATAAATCACGTAATATTATCCATCCAATGAGAGACGAGAGTGGTCACCCACTCCCTACCATTGGATGGGGAAGTTAGCTTAGCTTGGGTTTCAGGACGCTCATAAAATTCTTTCCGTCTTCACCCGTTTTAGTGTGCAAGTGTGCTCTCGTGATCTAATTGTTTTGTGTTTTTTTTTTCAAAATGGTAAGAACCAACAAAAATGCATCTGCTGGTGGTCGTAAAAGGCGCGCGTCGACACCGCAACCAGCTGTACCGCCCCTAACTTTATCAACGTATTTAAATACGTACAAGCCGTCAGCTGACCCAGCATCCACAGCGTCAGGTTGCGCCATCAATGGCAGCGCCGTGGAGTCAGGGACGGTGACTCAAAATCCATCCTCTGGCAGCGTTAATGTTTTAAATGACGTGGTTGTTAAAGATGGTGTTGCTACTGACATTGGGGGCGTTTCGTGTTCGAACGAAGGCGGCAATCAACGATCGTATCATGGCCACCATCAGCAGACGCACGACTCTATACATCCAGGCGTGGAGTTACCGGTGTTGCAACTTGAAGATTGTGAACTCGACAGTAACGTCAATGTCACCATATCTAGGGATAATGCAGGTAAAACCGCTCATACCCCGAAATTAGATGGTTTGGCTTTAAATAAAAAATTTAAAGTCACACCATCTAATTCAGGGTGTCAGGATGTACGCGCATCTCATCCGCGCAAATCATCTATGTCTCTGGTGGCACATGATTCCGATGACGACTTTTTGCCCAGTGTTAGCACTGTTAATATCAACATAAATAAAAGAGCAAAGTCGTCGTCGTCGTCATCGAAAGGTAAAGGTAGGGGTACAGAATCACAATCCATAGACGAGAATTTATGGAATGATATCATTTCCATGCAGACAGTTGTACCTACCCCTCTAAGTCCACTACCAGTGTCACCAAAAAAAATAAAGGTTTTGGCACGTAAAGGGCAGGTAAAACCGTCTGCAAATTCGTTTGTGACTCTACCTCTACCTCTGCCTGGCAATATCACATTACAACAGCCAACCTGTTCTAATGCGCCCTTGCCGCCACCACGCCATAGCGTATTAGAGCAACCAGGTGGCACTAATGCGGTGTTGCCACCACCACCAGAGGTAGCTCCGATTAATAATGAGAATCCGCATTCAGCGGATTCTGATTCTGAACCGGAAGTTTTCTCGCAAGCTGAAACGAAAAATAGTGTAATAAAATTTATAAAAATATATCATCAGCTTAAGAGAAGACATGATTTGAACTTGCAAGTTTGTCGGGAGCATTCCAAAATTTTACGTCGTGCTGCAGATATGCGGGAAAGGGCTGCAAAATTGGAGGCCGACGTAAAAAAACAAAGGGAGGCTCTCGACAAATCTGCAAAGCAGATGAGATATATTTCCGATAAAATGGGTAACTGAGCACACGCGGCGGAAAGATATTTTTAAGTTACATAAGATTAATGTTAATTTGGTTTTAAAACAAATAAAACAAATTAATATTAAAAAAATATTTAAAAATGCCAAAAAAATACAAAAAGTTTGTCAAAATAATAGATGACAGAAATAATAAAAAAATATACAAATAAAAGGCAAAAAAAGGAAAAATAAATTAACGTAATAAAAATAAATAAATAAATTACTATGTATCATGTAGGAATAATGGGAAAATTTCCCTATAAAATTATGTTATTATTTAATCACTTCCTTCCTTAAGGCTTTTAATTCTCTGTCATCAGATATCAAATCATGCTTGATCGTTACGACCTTTAACGAAACATTTAGGGAAATTTGTAAAAGCTTATCTATTACAATTAATCTAGATTTTATTATTGTTTTCTTGATATTTCTTTAAAGCTGTATAGTTCATCTAGATTTTACTATTGTTTTCTTGAAATTTCTTTAAATTTTGTATGTACAGGATCATCACGCGAAAATGTCCCATTTTGAAAAGTTAAAATAACTAATTTTCTTCGCAGAATCCTAATTTTGAATCCAAAAAACAATTGTGCATCTCGATGAAGAAATATGTTATAATTTGTTTTTCTAATTATAACACCCCATATATTTTTAAATAATTCGGTATATTTCCATTTTCTGATATCGAAATACCAACTTAATTTAATAAAATCATTAATGATATTTTAATGCCTAAATACAAATATCTCAAAACCTTTTTGTGATAACACATATTGGCATTTTCGAATTCAGAAAATGAGAAAAATCGGATTAATTAAACATAAGAAGGGTGTTATATTTAGAAAAACAGAGGACGGTGTCATATTTCTTAAACGCGAACCGCAGTTGTTTTTGGATTCAAAAATCTATAACAGTTCATCTAGATTTTATTATTGTTTTCTTGATATTTCTTTAAAGCTAATCTATTATAGTTCATCTAGATTTTATTATTGTTTTCTTGAAATTTCTTTAAATTTTGTGTGTACAGGATCATCACGCGAAAATGTCTCATTTTGAAAAGTTAAAATAACTAATTTTCTTCGCAGAATCCTAATTTTGAATCCAAAAAAACAATTGCGCATCGCGATTAAGAAATATGTTATAATTTGTTTTTCTAATAATAACACCCCATATATTTTTAAATAATTCGGTATATTTCCATTTTCTGATATCGAAATACCAACTTAATTTAATAAAATCATTAATGATATTTTAATGCCTAAATCCAAATATCTCAAAACCTTTTAGTGATAACACATATTGGCATTTTCGAATTCAGAAAATGAGAAAAATCGGATTAATTAAACATAAGAAGGGTGTTATATTTAGAAAAACAAGGTATAATGATCTATTAGTTAAAAAGTATAATTTTGTAAGTTTAAAGCAATATAGAACTACTGTATTATATTAACAAAAACAGAGGACGGTGTCATATTTATTAAATTTTTTTATTCAAAATTAGGATTCTGCGAAGAAAAATGTAGTTATAAGGTCTCTGCTCATTTTTTATAACTTCAAAAATAACCAAGTTATTTCAAAAGGACATTTTCGCGTGATGACCTTGTACATATGTATGTATATGTATGTATATGTGTATATAGCTTCTTGTTTATTTTTATGTATGTGTATCTATTTTTTTTTTTTGTTGTTTGTTAATGTGATTTTTCTTTGCAAAATAATAATTAAATTATATTTTTCTTGTTGGGTGGTTAGGTGAGTTTTTATGCTAGATCTTGCCACCCTTGTGAATCTAGTTTACATTATATTCTTTTTAATTTAAATAAAGACATATTATTAATAATATTACAGTAAACAATTAATTGTTTACTGAATTAGGTACATGTATAATAAGTCTTTTCTAATAATTGTTGATTTTGCACCTGAATCAGATATTTCCATTGATTACTACTCTAACATGTTATTTCAAACGATAGGTAACAAATTTCGTGAATGTGACTTTTATGTGACTGCGTGACTTAATAGATGCACTTATTATATATCCGTAGGAAATTTAATTTCATGAAAAGAAAATTGAATTATTTTGAAAATAAGTTATTAGGTTTTATGTTCTGTGAATTTGTTGTTTATAATGTACTATTTATTGATGTAATATGTGATAAAGAAATAAAAATTTTGTTAATTTTGAATGTAGTTCCATAATTTATTATCAGAATTTGAGAAAAATGTATACAGACTGATTTTTTTCACAGAAACCTCAGAAACAAAAATTACTTAATCTGATGTTGAAATTATTTATTTTTGATTATTTATTTCATATACTAATCATGCATAAAATCACAAAATTTTGAGTGAAAAAAATATTTTTATTTATTTATTTTTGATTATTTATTTCATATATTAATCATGCATAAAATCACGAAATTTTGAGTGAAAAAATATTTTAATTTGAATAAGAGTGAAAAATCAGAATTTGAGAAAATGTATACAGACTGATTTTTTTCACAGAAACCTCAGAAACAAAAATTACTTAATATGATGTTGAAATTATTTATTTCATATATTATTCATCCATAAAATCACAAAATTTTGAGTGAAAAAAATATTTTTATTTATTTATTTTTGATTATTTATTTCATATATTAATCATGCATAAAATCACAAAATTTTTAGTGAAAAAACATTTTAGTTTGAATAAGAGTGGAAAATCAGAATTTGAGAAAAATGTATACAGACTGATTTTTTTCACAGAAACTTCAGAAACAAAAATTACTTAATCTGCTGTTGAAATTATTTATTTCATATATCAATCATGCATAAAATCACAAAATTTTGAGTGAAGAATATATTTTTGTTTGAATAAGAGTGGAAAATCAGAATTTGAGAAAAATGTATAAAGACTTGATTTTTTTTCACAGAAACCTCAGAAACAAAAATTACTTAATCTGATGTTGAAATTATTTATTTTTGATTATTTAATTAGTTTAAAAGATATGACCTTATGAAATATTAGGCAAAACTCATAAATCACCCTGTAGTTCAATAAAAAAAAAGCTTTTTTTAATAGTCATTTCTAATTCATCTAAGTGAACTCTATCTACCATAACATTTTGTCCCTTTCCTTGTAAATCACCCTGTACATATCAATACTTTTATAATTATTGTAAAGTAAATGAATGAACGGTTTCACTGGATAATCGACCATTGAAAATCCATATAAATTGACAATTAATAGAGTAATACACAACGTCACAAACCTCTAGGTTTTAGTGACGGAGATTGTAATAAGATTGTAAAGTGTGACTATAGTTATCACCCATTTGTTGTGATGTATAGTTTTATTTTATTTTCAAAGTTTGTAATTAATTATTCTGAATAAAAATCTATTTTATTCTATATGAGCTGATTCTAGTGATTAGTTTAAAAGATATGACTTTATGAAATATTAGGCAAAACTCATAAATCACCTTGTGGTTCAATAAAAAAAGCTTTTTTTTTTTTTTTTTTAATAGTCATTTCTAATTCATCTTAGTGAACTCTATCTACCATAACATTTTGTCCCTTTCCTTGTGAATCACCCTGTACATATCAATACTTTTATAATTATTGTAAAGTAAATGAATGAACGGTTTCACTGGATAAATCGACCATTACCAAATATTGGGTATTACTTATTACGAAAAGCTACCGTTTTATACAAATGAGTTGTTGTATATCCCCATATTTAACAATTTGTGGTGGAAGACTTTTGACGATTGCGTTGATATCTTACGTAAATAAAAAATACAAACTCCATTAAAACCATTTAGGTTGGGCGTTGGCATTTCTTTCGTTCATCCAGGAGCGAATATTTATAATTTTACATTAGTAATAATCAAAAATCATATGATTAAAAGAGAATGTAGTAGGCAGATACTTCTTCTGTTTCTTTTAAGTGTTGTATTTTCACGTAATCTATTGAATTGCGATGGAAAATGATGTTTAACATATCAACTTGAAAATGGTCCGCTCCTATTTTTTCATACATGCTTTTTGATAATAATAAAAAATCCACATAAGACAAATATTAGAAATTAAAATCAAAATTATCCCACTTTTTCATTTAAAACCAGTAAATACCAACGAAATTATAATTGCAATAAATTATTTAACAAACTATCGTGTACCGGGTAAAGGATACATTAGAATTTATCCTTTATCCTTATTTATAGGGATAAATAAGGATAATTAGTCACTTTATGACATACAGTGAAGTAGTAAACATGTATACGTGTAATATTTGTAGTGAAATATTTTCTTGGCCTAGCGGTCTAAGCCGACATTCCAATATTCATAAAAACCTCTCTTTTCAATGCGATTTGTGTAATAAAATATTTACCAGAAAAGATAATCTAAACAGCCATGTACAAAGATTACATACCGCCGACGAGTTATATATTCCATTCAATAGCCAGAAGGTAGCCTCGAAAAGCAAGTGGCAGTCGTTTGAAAAAGTAAATTGTTGTCAAATTTCGGAGAGACTGGAGAATGAGGAAGTCTTAAAGTGGAATTCTAATACCAATCCTAATGACATAGTTGAGCTGATAAGAATTTGCATTCGTCTAGGCATAGAATATCATGTATATATAAACACTCTGCGAGATATGGGAATTATTGAATAAATTTTTGATGGCATATTCTATTTATTATTGTCCAACCTGCAAATTTCTCGGTCATACCCCTGTGTATCCGATTCTGTGATAATTTTAAATATCCCATAAAAATATTATTGTACCCAACTGTAAAATATGTAAACATGGTGGGGAAAATGCCACCATCTCTCCGTGTTATTTCATTAATGTGTGATAAGTAACCATATTTTTCTAATGCATTAGCCTAAATTAAGATTATCATTTAAATAAGTTGATATTTACACCCCCAATAAATATATTTGTCATTATTGAAGTGCTATTATATTAAATGAATTATTTTCCATTGTTATTTTTTACATTTCAGTAGGTAGGTACATACCTAAAGGCTTTGGGTCGAAATAGAGTGAAAAAAAAAGCAGACTAAACGGTAACATCGAAATGTCGGCCTGAACAACCCCATCGTAAATAAGGTTTTACGAGGAGACGGACTTGCTATTGTATTTTGCGTTATGACTGTAATCGAGTAACCTACCTGCCTGCCTGCCATTTATTAACGTAATTTATTATTCTTGGATATTTCTTTGTTTGCTTTCGGTCTAACTATTCCGTCATTTTGATTGAAGTTAGTAGTATTATAGGTCAAATTATGCAGATCAGAAATATCGTTACATGGTGTAATGTAAATATTTAGCTACATATTCCAGCCACATAATAAAGTGATAAAATTGTCATATTGTGGTAATAATTCAAATTCAAAATTAAAATTTATTAACAAATAATTATCACATATTACTTAAATAATTAAATTTTCGCTTTCAATTAGATGTCTCGCCATCTCTGTTTTACGCATGTATAGTAAAGTGATGCATATTTATAGTTGGGGTGATGAATGTTTTCCATTGCTTCATCAATTTATGTAAGATTATGTACGCTTCTACACGACAATCTGGGGGTGTATCATTAAATAGCTAGATCTTAAGCAAATCGCAGGCATGAATTGAATCTTATTTTTAACATCAACCGTTAAGAAGCTGTATTAGACAGTCAGGCAGTAATCAATTTGTGGACAAATCAGTGCTTCAACCAGTTTGCATTTAATTTTGTCCGTGAGAATAAACTTAAGACGATTTTAGCTTGTTGTACAGCATTCTTAGTTTATTATTTACATGTGCTCAAAGTTTAAGTCTGAATCAATAAGTACACCCAGGTTGATTCTTTTTGCGGTATCTCAATATTATTAATATGAATTGTTGTAAAATTGAACTGTTGGCATTTAAGTTTAAGTTGTTTTGTTCCAATAAACATGAAAAAAGCTTTTATTTGCATTAATTATGAGCCCATGATCTCTAGTGAGACACCCCAGCCAAGGGTTGCCTCATTACGCGCATTTTCCTAAATTTATTTAATTCTCTGTAAATGGCCCATGATCTCTAGTGAGACACCCCAGCCAAGGGTTGCCTCATTACGCGCATTTTCCTAAATTTATTTAATTCTCTGTAAATGTTATGAGATTTCAGTAATTTCTAATAGGTACGTTTTCTTGGGTCAAAACAGGGAAAGTGATTATTATGCCTTACGGTCGCTCGAAATGTCGACCTGAGGGCACTGAAGATCGGTCATCACAGAAAACTAGTCACTATGTAACTTTTAGGCGAAAGTTCATAATCCAGTACCGGGCACAGAGGGGGAGATCGCCGAGTTTCTCCGTTCGTTGCATACAGGATATGTAATACGTCACAGGGTAAGAAACATAAATACCAAAGTCAAACCTACAATCAAGGAGACTCTGTTGTCAGACTCCATAGTGGCGACCTGCTGCCGCACATATGGGTACAATTGCGTACCACTGCAATTATCTGTAGACGTCAGTACCTACAATATTGCAATTACACTCTAAGTACTCTTCTTACTTCACATATTGGTGCAATTCCATAGTAATTACATCAATTATCGACAATACTCTATTGCAATTACACTCTAAGTACTTCACCCATATTGGTACAATTGCGCAATTGCATAGTAATTACATCAATTATCGTTGGCATATACAATTGCGTACAACAACTCCATTTACCTCCATAATAAATACCATTCAAATACCAACTATTGCAATTACACGCTGACATTGCTCATATAGTACCTCATTGGTACAATTACAACCAACGCAATTATCTCTAGAGTAATTACATCAGTACCTACAATATAGCAATTACACTCCAAGTACTCTTCTTACTTCACATATTGGTGCAATTCCACAGTAATTACATCAATTATCGACAATACTATATTGCAATTACCTTCATTACATCAGTCTAATTACAGCACATTACTTTTGTGTTTCGGTTATATCTTCTTTATAGTATTCGAGCTCTACCCCACCACAACTACTTGGAATAAATCTATCGGTACAACACTGTTGTAGACTAGTAGGGAGGTGACGGTCATAAGATCACCAATGGAAATGAAGTATTTGAAATCTTCTTACCTCTCACTTATTGGTACAATTGCGCACCACTGCAATTATCTCTACAGTAATTACATCACAATATTGCAATTACTCTCTAAGTACTTACTTCAGACGGTACAATTGCGCACCACTGCAATTATCTCTACAGTAATTACATCAGTACCTACAATATTGCAATTACACTCTAAGTACTCTTCTTACTTCACATATTGGTGCAATTCCATAGTAATTACATCAATTATCGACAATACTCTATTGCAATTACACTCTAAGTACTTCACACATACAGCACATTACTCTCATTACTCTATGCACACCAACGCAATTATCTCTAGAGTAATTACATCACAATATTGCAATTACACTCTAAGTACTCTTCTTATTTCATACATATTGGTGCAATTCCATAGTAATTACATCAATTATCGACAATACTCTATTGCAATTACACTCTAAGTACTTCACACATACAGCACATTACTCTCATTACTCTATGCACACCAACGCAATTATCTCTAGAGTAATTACATCACAATATTGCAATTACACTCTAAGTACTCTTCTTATTTCATACATATTGGTGCAATTCCATAGTAATTACATCAATTATCGACAATACTCTATTGCAATTACACTCTAAGTACTTCACACATACAGCACATTACTCTCATTACTCTATGCACACCAACGCAATTATCTCTAGAGTAATTACATCACAATATTGCAATTACACTCTAAGTACTCTTCTTATTTCATACATATTGGTGCAATTCCATAGTAATTACATCAATTATCGACAATACTCTATTGCAATTACACTCTAAGTACTTCACACATACAGCACATTACTCTCATTACTCTATGCACACCAACGCAATTATCTCTAGAGTAATTACATCACAATATTGCAATTACACTCTAAGTACTCTTCTTATTTCATACATATTGGTGCAATTCCATAGTAATTACATCAATTATCGACAATACTCTATTGCAATTACACTCTAAGTACTTCACACATACAGCACATTACTCTCATTACTCTATGCACACCAACGCAATTATCTCTAGAGTAATTACATCACAATATTGCAATTACACTCTAAGTACTCTTCTTATTTCATACATATTGGTGCAATTCCATAGTAATTACATCAATTATCGACAATACTCTATTGCAATTACACTCTAAGTACTTCACACATACAGCACATTACTCTCATTACTCTATGCACACCAACGCAATTATCTCTAGAGTAATTACATCACAATATTGCAATTACACTCTAAGTACTCTTCTTATTTCATACATATTGGTGCAATTCCATAGTAATTACATCAATTATCGACATTACTATATTGCAACAATTACCGAGCCTAGGTGAGAATCTCATGCATTTGCTCAATATTTAATTCTCCGAACTAAACAAATTACGAGTCTATAAATCGGGAAAGGACGCGCGTCTCTGTCACTGTGGTACTATAATATAGAAATTGCCTCTCATAACAGGTTGTAAATATCTTTTGTATTATGACTGTAACCGAGTAAACTACTTTTAGAGGGCTGCCTGGGCTGCATAAAGAGTACCTATATTTATCACTTGTTTCTTTGTTTGCTTTCGATGCCACTGAACGATGGGTTTACAATCGTCGCTCATCTGTACTGACCGGCCCTTTGTGATTGATTGACAGGCGTTCGTTGATGCGATAATTCGTTGGCATATACAATTGCGTACAACAACTCCATTTACCTCCATAGTAAATACCATTCAAATACCATCATATTACGCAATTATCGGTAGACAATTATCTCTAGAGTAATAACATCCAAATACTTATAATATTGCAATTACACTCTAAGTACTCTTCTTACATCACACATATTGGTGCAATTCCACAGTAATTACATCAATTACCGACAATACTATATTGCAATTACCTCCATTACATCGGTCTAATTACAGCACATTACTCTCATTTCTCTCACAAACGCAATCATCTCCAGAGTAATTACATCAGTACCTACAATATTGCAACTGCACTCTAAGTACTCTACTTACCTCTCCACATATTGATAAAATTGCGCAATCCACAGTAATTACATCACAATATTGCAATTACACTCTAAGTACTCTTCTTACTTCACACGGTACAATTGCGCAATTCCATAGTAATTACATCAATTATCGACAATACTATATTGCAATTACCTCCATTACA
Organism: Rhagium mordax; assembly: GCA_963680705.1. Classification (NCBI taxonomy): domain Eukaryota; kingdom Metazoa; phylum Arthropoda; class Insecta; order Coleoptera; family Cerambycidae; genus Rhagium; species Rhagium mordax. Next base: position 54,016,071 of record OY796661.1, read on the forward strand.
TCAGTCTAATTACAGCACATTACTCTCATTACCTCTATTACATACATTAATCTAATTACCTCTATTACATCAATTACCGACTCTAATTACGCTCATTACACCTAATTACTCTAATTACCCCCCACCAGAAAAAAAAAGTGGTGGGGGGAGACCGGGTTCCGGTATAAGTCTTCTACTAACGCATTTTACGTAACGACCCATTGCTGCATTTGCTGTTATTACAGGCACCTTTTTTAAGCCGAAAATGCTTATGTACTAGAGACTTATAGTTACCCACCAGCAAATTCGACAGGAAGTTTACACTATAATCATTACTGGAAAAAATATTCCAGTCAAGGCTATAAAGAGAAGTACGTAATTTGATAATACCACTATTTGTAATACGCCGTCTCAACACTTCCTTAGGAGAGGCGGTATTAGCTTGAATAGTGATATATTGACCTAAATGACATGGATCAATTACCTACACCAGTTTTATAATAATTAGTTTTTAAATTTATAAGAATATTGTCTAAACTACTAGACGATTGTGCAGTAATTCTTGTACTGTCCTTAATAACTATGTCGAGACCAAAAGAATCAACAAGTGATACCAAGTAGCAGGTAATCTCGTAAGACGAACCATAAACCCATTTTACGATGTCCATACAATTTTTTCCGTTATTATCTGACAGGACTAGAATTTTTGGTTTTTTTATTTATTACTGACTTCGTTGGAATTTCGATTTTGTTGATTTTTTCATTGGTGTTTGTTTTTGCGACTTTTACCAATTTTTTCATTGTATTTTTTTGTGTTTGAGTTGCTATATTTGTTTATTTATATCGATCAGTTTGTGTGTGAGCATTATTTAGAATTATTTTATTTATAGACTGTGTTTTTATCGTTTCTTTTAAATAATAATAATAATAGTTTATTTATTTCCAACAAAAAATAAAAATTTTACATGTATAAAGAACAATAAAGAACAAATAAACTGAAGTACCCACAAAGTTAAGAACTGACCGTGGGATATTAACATTTATTTGTACGTACTGTCACTAATACAGTTAAAGATACAAAAAATAATAATAATTTTAGTTAATTACAGAAATACAAACATTAAATATTTAAATCAACATTTTAGAAAAATTTGTCCAAAACGTTAGTTAGGATCAAAATACAAACATTTAAAATACAAACATTATGGGTGGTATAAATAAAAACGAACTATCTGCCAACACTCCAAGCTCCGGCATCTCCCACGCAGCATCCACCACCACCGGTAGCACCTCCTTGACACAAGTAAATAATGATACACTATGATCCACTTCGCTGTAAAAACTTTTCTATATTAGGCACCACCGGAAATAGCATTATTAATTCTTTATTATTTCATCTTTATGTTTTAGAGCTTCGTTTAGATTTTTTATTACTACCATCATGTCCTTAAATTCATTTAAATTTTTTCTTTTCTAGATGTAATGTCAGTTAATTTATTGCGAAGGGTAGTGATAATATTTGTTGTGGTTTCTAGATCACTAGTATCTCCGCCACTGGCATATGTGATAGTTTAGTAGCTTTGTTTGGGACTTGAAGTTGTTTTTTTTATCACGGAATTTTTTTGTCTGATTTAATTTTATTTAGTTTCTAGTTTTCTCTCAGTCATATCTACTGAATAGAAAATATAGCTGATAAGATGTTTTGTTTAAATTTTTTACTATTCACCTCAAATCTACAGAAATACACAGAGACAAAAACACGTGGTGAAAGAAGAATATCTTTCAAGCTTAGTCATTTAATTAAATAATGTTAAATTTACTGTATAATTACATTTAGACAAGTACCACGGATACGATACTTTGAGATTCATCCACTATCCATTCAATTTTTCACACCAGCACGAGAGTTTAATCGGTTCAATTATTTTTAAAAACCTACTCTTTTAGAATTTTGTTCATATTCTTCGAGTTTCAATCGCCAGCGAGCCAATCTACTTCCTAGGTCCTTTATTGAAAATAACCAAGTAAATGGTCGATGATCCTAGCTTGACTAGCTTGAATTTCCTGCCAAAGAGATATGGCCTAAAATATTTAACTGACCAAACTATAGATAATAGTTCGCATTCTATTGTGGAATATTTAGTTTCGCGGTTGCATAAAATTCTAGAAGCATAGGCAATAGGTAAATCTTTACCAATTGTCCCTTGTGAGAGTACAGAACTCAATGCGTATCCATTTTTTTTTTTTTTTAATCGTCTTATTTATATTATTTATTTGCGTCTGTAGTTAGTATAAAGGGTTCGTCGAATTTCGGATAGATCAATATTGGAGATGTAGTCAGTGTTTGTTTCAGATTTGCAAAAGAATTTTGACAGTCATTGTCAAAGTTAAAGGGAATGTCCTTTTGTAGAAGTTTTGTCAAGGGTTTAGAGATTTTGGAGAAGTTTGAAATGAATCTTCAATAGTATCCTGCAAGTCCTAAGAATGATTGATATCTTTTTGATTTTTTGGTTGTGGAAAGTTTATGATAGCATTGACTTTAGATGGGTTAGGTTTTACACCATCTTCCGTGATAAGATGTTCTAAGTAATCAACTTCTTTTCTAAGAAATTCGCATTTGTCAGGTTGTATCTTAAAATTTGCTCTTTGGAGGCGTTTGAATTTGAATCAGTTAATCGAGAAATATAATCATGGATGGTAGGAGAATATATTATGATATCATCCATGTAGGCGAGACATCTTTCGTTTTGAATTCCTAACAGAGTACTGTCCATCACTCTTTGGAAAGTCGAGGGGGTGTTTTTCAAACCGAAAAGTATACGTACAAACTGATAATGACCATTCTCAACTGTGAAGGCAGTTCTGTCTGTGGGAAGTCCGGATTTTGAGAATTGATATTGAAAATCGACTTGAATTTTTGTACTGGTTCAAGTTTTATGTTAGAGAAGTTTATTGTCTTAGGAATAGCATTAGCAGTTGTTAAAAATTCGCCGTTTGAATTAATTTTTACAAGGGCGTCGTTGGGTAAACGAACTTTTTCATTTTCTTAGTATAGCTTCTGTATGCACCTTAATTTACAAACCTTTTCTGTACGCGGTTCTTAAAGTTTTATTTTGATTCATGTTATGATTTTGCGAAACTTTATTGATTTCTGGTTCTGGTGAATTGTCAGTTACTTTGTAAAGCGGTACCGTTTTAAAATTTATCAATAATATATTTTTAATATCAACTTGGCATTCATAATGCTCTAAAAAGTCAGCACCTAAAAGTCTGTCAAAATCAATATCTAAATTATAGATATAAACTTTATGCGGGTCATTGTTGTAAACGATATGAGAACGTATTCATTTATAGTTATTTTTTGATCAGTAATGCCTTGTATGATGACGTTCTAGGAAAATATTTATCTATAATTTTCGGCTGTTTTTGATTTAAAAATATCTGCGCCAATAAGAAATTTTAAATTGTTAATGCCTTTTATGTAATATAGATTTTTAGAATTCACTGTCAATAGTAAGTGAGAGAGTGAATTTACATAAAGTTCTGGTCTGGGAAGTTTGGGTTGAAATTGTCGTTGAAGTTTATAGTTTGAATTTGATTGGTAACTTCTGTTATTGAGCATGACTGTGATTGGAGGTTCTGTTGGATAGTCTTTGCCTTGGTAAAAATCCTGAGGATTAACAGTATAGTCTTCATATGGATTTTGAGAATTAACAGTATAATTCTCATTGGAAAAATTAGCTTTATAATTTTCCTCTGTTTGTTGTTCAAATTCTGGATAATCAAAATTAGGTTGATAAGGCTGATCATTGAATTGTGCGTTTTTGGAAACGTTAAATTGGTCATAGAAGTTATTTCGGAATATGGATGATTAAAGTTTACACGGTGCGTCTTTTGAGGATTATTTTGATTATTAAAATTTGTATTTTGTTGGTTATTAAGTGGTCTTTGTTGAAAGTTAGGGTTAGGTCTTATTACAGACGGGCTATTTTGTTGGGAAGTGCTAGGTTGTTAAAAGTTTTGTTGGTTGGAAAAATGTCTCTGTGGGTTTGAATTAGAAAAGTTTTGAAAATTTGGTCTTGGAAATTGTAACGAATTGTTATTGTAAAAATTTGGTCTAAAATCTGAATTTTGTTGGGAAAACTGTTGTCTTGCACGGCACTCGTTAAAAGAATGTCCGTTTCGCTTACATAGTTTCGATTAAATTTGACTGTGTTTTTTCTTCTAACATCAGACTTTGTTTTTGCACAGCGGCGTGCATTTTAGCGTTATGAGTTTGTAAACGCGAAATAAGAGTTAAAGCGGTTATGTGTAAACGCGCACACCCCGTACATAAACAAAATAAAACTTTACTCTTACTTACTGCTGATACCTATGATATCGGGAGTGCGTTACTTTGAAAGAGGTAGCGTGTCGCTGCCACCAGATCGGGAATTGTTTTAATTTCCCCCCGATCAGAGAAACACTAGAAAGCACCTATGAAGCAAAATCAGCTGATAGGCCACTAGTAAAAGAAGACCCTCCAAAGGCTAGAGTACGGCCACGGCTTATATGCGTGGTCTTTTGGCAGAGGTGAATAGTGGTGGGAATAAAAGACTATCAATTAAGAAAAATATAAGCGAATATATTACTCAAAATTATAAAATCAAAACAAGGCAAAACAAAAAAAATGAATGGTAAAATTTTAGAGTAATATGGTACTTTATCCACACGTGCAAAATTACAGTAAATATTTTCCAAAATAAGCAAAACAAGTTATTATTACATACAAAATTACAGTAATTTAATTACTACAAAACAAAACAAATTATTACGCTCGAAACTATAGTAATTTAATTCCAAAACAAAACAAGATATTACGAACAAAATTACAGTACTTAATTTAATTACTACAAAACAATGCGGGCTATCACCCACCGATAACACGCGCTTTAGGACCCCTAAAATTATTAGCAAAGAAATCTTACGTACCCTATTTGGGTCTCTCTATATAATTATATATGTAAGCCACATACACGTCTAGTGCCAATATCAATTATTTTCTACCAGAGACCCTATTTCAGATTCACTAACAAAACGAAACGTATCTGGGGTTAGTAAACTCAAAATGACTTAGCCAAATAAGGCTTCTAAAATTCACAACAACCCTAATTGACAACGCCTTCACTAAAATTATTCGTCGAACTCTATCAATTTTAAACCCGCCCACCGACGCGGATCACTTTCGCACTTCGCGGCGCTTAACTAGCCCCTAGGTAATTCATAATTACCGCGACGACGTCTCTGACGTTGGCCGGTCAAAACTCTAGCTCCGTCTCTGTATCGCGACATCCCGACGCGGCGCTGCCCGATCAACTCTCTCGCTCGGTCGAACTGTGACTCCCCCTTGACCGGAAAGGAAACCTTGGAACTCCTAGCACAAAATCACTTTCCAGGGAGCTGGACTCTGGATAACCAGGAGCTGCCAGCTACGATAGGACGATTTAAACGACCTTGTAAGAACGACTGGCTGGTAGCTAACAAGGTTATCACAGTATCAGCGATTGAATGGGCCATCAAAACCTTTCAACCATTCAAATCGCCAGGAGAAGATGGCATTTTTCCAGCTCTGCTACAAAACGAACTGGAGATACTGCTACCACTCCTTATTAGACTATTCAGACCTAGCTTGGTATGGAATTACATCCCATCCAATTGGTCGGTGGTCAGGGTGGTATACATACCTAAAATGGGTCGGACAGACCCAGACCCCAAATCACTTAGACCAATCAGCCTGACATCATTTCTGTTGAAGGCCTTGGAAAAGGTGCTGGATGGACATATAAGAGGAAACATCCTGAGCACACAACCTCTTAATGTACATCAGTATGCGTACCAGCCGGGCAAATCAACAGAACTAGCGCTTAATAACCTAGTCGGAAAAATCACCCAGTCCCTCCAAAGGAAGGACACTGTGGTGGCAATTTTCCTTGACATAGAAGGAGCATTTAATAATGCACTGCCCGATTCCCTATATACAGCGACAACTGCAAGGGGAATCGAACGGACCATATCAGACTGGATTCGGGCTATGCTAGAGAATAGAACCATAACAACGTCTCTTCAGGGTGAAACGGTCAGGTTTAGGGCCGCGAGAGGGTGTCCACAAGGTGGGGTTCTCTCCCCCCTGCTGTGGTCACTACTCGTGGATAACCTACTGGCTATTCTCACTCTGTGGGATGTTGAGGTTCAAGCATATGCAGACGACCTAGTGATTCTGGTAGGAGGAAATTGTGAAGGGATGATCTCCAACACCCTTCAGAATATATTAGATACGGTACATAGTTGGTGTGAGAGGGAACAGATGTCTGTAAACCCTCACAAAACAACCATAGTACCATTCACCAGAAAACGGAAGATGGATAACTTAGAACCACCTTCCCTATTAGGTGAAATCATTCCATTTGCGGAGGAAGTGAAATATCTAGGAATCACACTAGACAAAACACTAAACTGGAACTCCCATCTGGAGAAGGTGATCAACAAGGCAAGGCTATCCTTGTGGACATGCCGTAGAATTTGCGGAAAATCCTGGGGCATTGGCCCACAACAAATATACTGGATTTACGTTACAGTCATAAGACGTATGATAGCTTATGGCTCTATAGTTTGGTGGACGAAGGGGCTACAACGGACGGCCAAAACCAAACTCTCTGGGTTACAGAGACAAGCGTGCCTGGCGGTAACTGGTGCAATCAGCACCACCCCGTCAGCTGCTATGGAAATCCTCCTGGATTTACTTCCTCTTCACATTTATCTGGAGAGAGAAGCCAGGTGGGCAACATACAGACTTCAACAAGCGGCTATTAATATGCCGCAGGCTAACATCATGGAACACAATGGGCTGCTGGATGACGTGGAAAGTCACAGCATCTTAGGAATGGTCTCAGATGTTATGCCTACCAGGACCAACACCGAACTGCCCTTCAACGTCCTATTTCCTGGAAGAGACGAATGGGAAGAAAATAAAATCGACCTATTAAGGGCAGACAGCTGTTGGTTTAATGATGGCTCCAAAACACCTGAAGGAATTGGAGCCGGAGTGTATAGTTGCAACCCAGAAGTTAGAATATCCACAAGCCTGGGGATCTATGCAACTATATTTCAGGCTGAAGTTCACGCCATTGAGCTGTGCTTGCGGAGGCTTGAACAATCGCATCCCAAGCGCAGATCAATAAAAATATTTTCAGACAGTCAAGCAGCTCTCAAGGCTCTTGAATCATACCGGTGTAATTCTAAAACGGTATGGAACTGTCAGAAAGCCTTAACCCAACTGGGAAAAAGCAACAAAATAACTCTGGTCTGGTTACCTGGACATTCTGGAATGGAGGGCAATGAAATTGCTGACTCCTTAGCCAGGAAAGGTGCAGGATCACAATTCATTGGACCAGAACCTGTACTCGGCATATCGTCAAGTACTGCTAAGACAGCAATCTCAGCCTGGGCTGAGAGTAAAACACTCCAGCACTGGCAAGACTTACCAGGATTGATCCATTCAAAGGCGTTCATACCGTACCCTTCGAAATCAAGAAGTAAGAAACTATTAGAGCTTAACAGGTTAAACCTAAAGACTCTAATTGGCCTGTACACAGGGCACTGCAGACTAAATCACCACCTACACAGAATTGGACTGGCGGAAAACGCCGAATGCCGTCTGTGTTTGGAGGATGATGAAAAGGCAGAGCACATTTTATGTGCATGCCCCGCTGCAGCTAGAATCCGGTTCTCAATGTTCGGCAAAGGGGAACTTCTGCCGGAGGACCTGGACAAAATATCACCCAACAAGGTTATCAGCTTTATTAAAAGACTGAACCTGTTGGGTGAAATATAATTTGGAGTGAGCCACAATAGACCGAGCGGTCGCAGTGGAGGGTCTGATCAACAGCCCACTCACAATTTACCAATACCAATACCAATACCCCCTTGACACTTGAGCTCTCTTTTTGGGTTCACCTGGTGTCCGTCTCCTAACGCCGCTACGCGAATCGCTTACTACCATTGTGCTGCCCGACCGACTTCGCGGCTCGGCCGAACTGTATCTGTCGCTCCGCATTAGTGGTTCGTCTCAACGGTACCCCCTGTGAACCGCTGAATCGGCCCTTTTGCACCTCGATTTCTCCCAATATACGTTCAGGCGAGTCCACTCACGCAATATCGTCTACCCAGCTATTTCCGTGGGAACCGATTCGTATGGTCCTCTCCCATCGCATTTTCTTAACTCCCGGCGATAAGATAAATTTATCTAAACATGATTTCCGTTGCGGCAGTCATAACAACTCAACTTCTTATATACCCCGTGGCACAAATTAAAATTAATTTTTACATTATTAATAGCTATTTCCCTTCTTTTATAAAACTTATAACCCCGATTTGCTACATATGCAATTGATGGCTTCGTTGCAAATCTTGGATTAAAGCAGTTAAGTCGCGTGGATCGCCAAAATGAGCATCGAGGAGACTCTTAATTTCTGACCAAGTATTTGGGTTTCGAGAATTTACCAATTCTGCGACATTTCCGCTGAGTTTGTTTTTTATGTGTAGAGTTAAGAGTATTCTTTGATCATCTACGGCCATGCCTTGGGCGTGGATGCATGCATTTAAAAATGTTTGTAAAAATACTGGGTTTCCGTCGAATTCTGGTATAATCGAAAATATTTCACTTAATTTATAAGGTTCAATATCAGTTGTACTTTCAGTATTACGTGGCATTTTGTTGCTTGTGATTTGGAAATTAAACGACTTAAAAATTTAATGAATTTAAATGTAAAAATGAAATTATACACCACTAGTAAATATGAACGTATGTAATTAAATAAGTTTTGCTAAATTGAAATAACAAAGGAATGTCAATTATGCGTTAGCAGAATAACGCAGAGATAATAGTATCAGGTTACGAATGGACTTAAATGTGTATATCAGCTGTTAAATATACTTTAATTGTTATGGTAAAGTAACACTTTCGTCACTGGTTGACTCAATACTAATTAAATTTAAATTTATTGTATAGTTGCAATTATAGTAGGTGATTAGAATTGGATACTAGAACTGTTTGTCGTAGTACCATTGATTAAGGAATGAATAAGATACGCGACTCCAATGATAAAGTGCGAGCGTTATTATGGGGGCGATATTTTTGATAAGTTGTGAGCATTCCTGTGATTCACATAGTATTATTTTGTTATCAAAAGGTTTATACATGTGTCGTGTCTGGTTTTATATAATTTATAATCTAGTGGTAATAAAATGTTCAGATTGATGTTAGTTTAAAATTATGTGACGGTTGAAAGTCAAACATAAGTTGGAGAAATGACTGGCAGAGAGAACATACCACGTTAATAATTTTAAACTAAAATTAGTCTGAACATTTAATTTGTATTACCACTAGATTATAAATAATATAAAACCAGACACGACACAGGTTTATCAAAAGCATACTACGTGAATCACAGGAATGCACACAACTTACAAAAAATCTTGCCCCCAAAATGACGCTCGTACCATTGAGGTCGCGTATCTTATTCATTCCTTAATCAATGGTAGTACGAAATAGAGCATTAGCAGTGTAATACGAAAATTTATTAAAATAATGAGAGATGATTCTTTAAATGTAACTAAGGTTTTCTTCATTGAGTAGGTTCTTCCGTTTGAGGGATTAGAATCCGCCACCACCAGTGAGGAAGGTCTCCTTGTTTTCAAAGTGCACTTGCACTAGTTAGACACCTTGTGCTCTCCTTGTTCTAATGGGCTTACTAAGAGTTATTCTTCTTGTTCACACACACACACACACACACACCCACACACACACCCACACACACACACCTACACACACAGTTACGTCTACTTTGTAAAGAAATCAAGGACAACTCATTCAGATGTAAAACGGGGTTATTCAGTACAAAATTTTTGATTTTATTGAAATATCTTTCAACTGATAAATAAATTCCAATAATTATTTAAATATTTGGATTCTTCTAGATTCACCATATGTTACTGCAATATATGGAACTAGTAGATCTTTTAATTTCTGTACTATTTTTTTATTTTTATGCTGTCCCAAATTGTCCGACGATGGGGTTATTTGAGACAACAATGAAATAGGCCTATTAAAACCAATTTAAACGGTTTAAAGGGTTATTTGGGACAGAAATAAACGTTTTTAAAAAAACAACATGAAATAAACTGATATTTGGAGAGAAAAAAACAATAGCAAATTTCAGAAACATCTGAACATGTCCATGAAAACTTAACAAACGTTTTTATAGTGCACAAAATTAAAATGAGTAGCTATTTTTATTAAAAACATTGCTTTTGAAACATTAAGGGATATTAAAATGACTCAAATTCACTTCAAATATCCAAAATATTCTTTTTCCAGTATGTCTTTCTGTGGGATAATTTAGTCTTTTCACTATATTGAAAGTGTCGATTGTATCGGTGTCTTCTTTTATTGGAAAACTAAATTTCATTTGTCCTTTCTCTTCACTGTTTTTTACGATTTGGGAAACTCTTAAAAACCTTATATTGTACTGGAGTTCTTCCTCATTATACATTTTTCCAGTAATGCGTCCAACATAATCGGGTCTATGATGGAACAATAACATGAAACGTTATATAACGTGTTTATGTTGTTGCTAAGGTACAAGATTTCCGATTGGCTGTAGCCTAGTAATAACAATCGTGTTAAATAACAACTTCATGTTATCATGTTCCATCATAGGTCTGAATATCTCACATCTCTTTTCATTTCATATTTCACCAACAATCATTCTCCAATCTCGTGTTCTGATGGGTGCCCATCATCATTTTCCTTGTTAGAATCAGTATGTTTTTCTTCGGCTTCTTCCCCATATTGTTCCGCTACTACTGGTTTAAAAACGATACAAAGTACGTTAAACCGATGAAGAAACAGTGTTTTTTTGATGTACCAAATAACCCCAACATTTGTCCCAAATTACCTCATCCCGAAAATTATTAGATATTTTTTTTAATAATGACTGTTAAACTTTCGTTTTTATCTATTTGTCATCTCAATAGCATATATTATTCGTTAGTAAAATCGAAAATATCATAAATCTTATCTTATCCAAGTAACAAATGAAATTTTCAGCCTATAAAATAACGCAGTATTTCAACGTCAGTTTTATCCTTACAAAAGTACACTAAAAATCCAATACTCGCGGCTCAAATGTAACATACCTACTTCTACTTCCAAGATTTAACAAACACTGAAACGCGCGGGAAATTGCTTGTCACTAAATACATTAGGACCATAATCTTATTATATCATTGTTGCCATCTATTCCCAATTAACCTTGCGTTTCCCAAATAACCCCGTTTTACGGTAGTAACAATAATCAGATGCCATATAATCAAGATGTAATATAAAACAACAATGCTTGATAAATTTCTTTTGAACTTTGTCAATGACTTCTATATATTTTAGATAAAATGAACACCATGCTCTCTCTAACTTCGATCTTACATAAAATGTAAGATAAGTAACTAAAATGTTTTATATTTCATCCCGTCCGGAAAGTACAACATTACAGTATTTATATGCGGCCGGAAAATGAGACATTACGGTATCAGAGCCGGTAAAGTACCGGAAACCACCGGAAACTTATTACGAACCAATCACAAACTGTTATTATACCTTTTGACAGTTCTTTGACATATGAAAATCAACAGCAAATTAAAAAATAATGTCAAATGTCAAATGACATAAGAAAATAACCAAGTGTCAAATTATACAAATATACTAATATTCAAGAAATGATGGCATTAAATAAAATATCATTCGACACACGTCCGTAAGGTGTTGTTCCAGCCTCGTTTAGATATTCTAGACTCGGCTCCTGACGTCGCCTCGTCCATAATATCTACTCGACTGTAACAAGTCACCTTCCGGACTTGTGACGAAAATTACTATTTATTTAAAGTCCCTTGCTTTTTTTGTGATTGTTTCTACATGATAATTAAATGTCAATTTACTGTCAAATTTGCACATTTAAATATTCGCTCATTAGTACCGAAATTTTTTGAACTTAAAATTTTTATTTTATCCAACTGTTATGACATATTCGCATTATCTGAAACATGGCTTAATGATTCAGTTAATAATGATTTCTTAAAAATAGAGGGATACAATCTTGTACGTGTTGATAGACCGACTAGAGGAGGGGGAGTTGCCATCTACATTCGTGATATATTCAAATATAAAATTATAAGTACATCTAAGAATATTGAACTGTGGATTTCGGTCCGTTTAAATAACACACCATCCATAATTGGCGTTTTTTATCGGCCACCCCAAATGAATTTTAAACATTTTGTCGACGAACTCGAAGATTCAATATCAATCTGTATGCCACATGGGGAAAAATTATATTGCCTTGGAGATATTAACATAGACTTACTAAAACATGAGTCACCAGCATCCCTATATTTTTCATCTATGATAGAATCTGTCAGTATGGATCAAATAATTAATGAAGCTACCCATATTACTAATAATACGTCTTCTCTAATTGATATTATACTATGTAATGATCCTAGTATGGTGATTTCAACTGGAGTTGGTAGTATTGATCTGTCTGACCATGAAATTATATATTGCAAAATATCAGGCAAACAACCTAAAACTGAACCATTTTATTATACGTATCGTGACTTCAAAAATTTGGATGAGCAACAACTTTATCATGACTTACAACAATTACCATTGGAAAACATATTTTATGTCAATGATGTTGATCTCAAGGTAGACATTTTAAATCAATACTTGCTTACACTGTTTGACAGGCATCTACCATTAAAAACTATTAGAATAACTAAGGGTAAGTCTCCATGGTTAACTGACAACATCCGAGTTCTCATGTCACAAAGAGATAAGGCCAAGGCTAGATTTAGAAAGACTGGATCCCAGATGCATTGGGAGTACTACAAAGAATTACGCAATTATACCAATCATGCGATAACTAGTGAAAAGAGAGCTTATTTTAATCATGTCTCAAGAAATAGTAATTCTAAAAGTCTCTGGAAGGAATTAAAACTGTTAAACACGCAAAAGACAACACCCCAAATACCCGTCAATTTACAAAATCCCAATCTTATCAATAATCACTTAATCGACAGTATTCCAAACGATCTAAACAATAATGTCATTGTTACAGTTAATTACTATCAACAAAATAAAATATGTTATTCTAACTTTGGTTTTGACCTTGTTACTGAGACTGTGGTTTTTAATATCCTCAAAAAACTTAAAAATACCTCTCCGGGAACTGATAATATAAGTATCAGTTTAATTAATTTATGTTGCCCTTGGATTTTAAAATTTTTGGTGAATATAATAAATAGCATTTTTCTTGATAACAAATTTCCGTCGTGTTGGAAAAGCGCTTTAGTGACTCCAATTCCAAAGAAAAGTGAGGTTTTAACATGTTCCGATCTTAGACCTATAAGCATTCTACCTGGTCTCTCAAAATTGACTGAAAAGATTATAGAGTTGCAGTTACGTGAATATTTAGATTTCAACAACATTTTGCCTATTGTACAGTCGGGATTTCGATCGGGATATAGCTGTTCAACAACTTTGTTACATATAACCGATGAAATTCTGCAAGCCTATGACAAAGGAAAAAGTACGGCTCTGGTTTTATTGGATTTTAGCAAAGCATTCGACACCATTAATCACAACATTTTGTTAGCTATTCTAGAGTCCTGCGGTGTTAATATTGAGGGTGTGCGACTATTTCGATCATATCTAGAAGGTCGTACACAAAGGGTTAAGCTGGGGGGAACTATATCTAACGTAAGATATTTGTCTAGGGGTGTTCCACAAGGTTCCCTTCTTGGCCCCCTTTTATTTACAGTGTACACTAGCCAATTCCCTAAATTTATAACAAACTGTTCAATGCAAATGTACGCCGACGACACACAAGTACTTCACTCATTTTACCCTATTAATTATGATAATGCAGTAGCAGCAATAAATAATGATCTAAAGAAATTATCAAAATTGTCATCGGAACATTCACTTTTACTTAATCCGTCTAAATCTGCTGTTGTTTTATTTGGCAAAAGAACAGATTACGCGAACCTTAAGGAAGTTGTTAATATACAAATTAATGACACACAAATTCACTTATCAGACAGTGCAAGAAACCTTGGTTTAATTGTAGACAGGTCTCTCAGGTTCAGAGAACAAACCGCTAAAAATATTCAGAGTGCCTATGCCGCTCTTCGTTTGTTATATCCTCATTGGTCGTTTTTAAATATAAATACAAAAACAATGTTATGTCAGGCTCTGGTATTGTCTCAGTTTACGTATTGTGCTCCTTTTTATGGCCCCTGCTTAGACCAAGACTGCATAAAAAGAATACAACGTGTCCAAAATGCATGTATACGGTTTATATTTGGTATCAGAAAGTTTGATCACGTGTCCTATAAATTAACTGAGCTAAAATGGCTGAACATGTTAAATCGATTTCAAGTATATGCTCTGTGCTTATTTCACAAAATTATTTTGACGAAAATTCCACAATATTTGTTTAATAAAATACCGTTTCGAAGTGACATCCACAATATTAACATCAGGAGCAGAGGACGGTTAACTCCACCTGTCCACAAAACTCGGTGTTTTGAAAGAAGTTTTCAATTCACGATATACAGATTGTATAACTCTATTCCTTCTTATATCAAAGCATTTACTAATTATAAGTTCAAAAAATATGTTGTGAAATTTTTCTTTGAGCAACAAATGTCGGCATAGAAATGTGGTAGGTATATGTAAATTTTCGATTACAGAGTGGTTACTGATCGGTGGTCGTGGCCACTTGGTTGTCACTGGCCGAGCTTAATTTTGATTTTTGATCTCGGCCAGTGATGAGCGGGTGGTTGTGACTTCTGGTCGGAGCAACTCTGTGCTCGGGGTGTTCTCTTAATGACTTAATGTCTAGTTGATGTTTTTATACTTTTGTTTTATTTAGTAAGTAATTACCTGTCTTCTTTTCTTTGTGATTAAATATTAATATTTGTTCAATTTATTTATAGAAGTCTATTATCAATTGTATTTTATATAAACTGTACTTTATTTTTTTTGTCTTAACAAGGGTTAAGTGGTAGAGCACTCTTTTGAGTGAACTTCCCCTTGTTTCCCAATATTTATCTTTATCCACGATTCATGTATATATATTATATCTTAGTTGGGAAATAAAGTCATTATTATTATTATTATTATAATATACCTAAGTCTAAAACATTATCTACTTTCTGTAGATCAACACTATTCATTTTATATTGAAATTTATAGCATTCTTTACAATAGTAATAACTCATAGTTTTGCACTTGTTTATGTTAAATGGTAAGTTATTATCTATGGACCAATTATATATCCTGTTGATAACCTCTTGCAGTTCAGTACAGTCATTTGGACAGGTTATTGTTTTGAAAATTTTCATATCATCTGCGAAGAGTAGAACTTGGCTATTATAAATATTATTTGCTATGCATCTATAAACAAAAGGAACAGAAGGGGACCTAAATTGGACCCTTGAGGTACTCCGGACTTTGCTTTATAGTAATTTGACCGGTAATTATTTACTACCACATAGAGTTTCCGATTCTCAAGGTAAGATTTTATAAATTCTCAGAAAATGAAAAAAGATTTAACTTGCGTACAATGACCCTGTGATCTACTTTGTCAAATGCCTTGGCAAAATCTGTATAGATTGTGTATCAACCTGATGATTGTTTGTCAACGCATTGGATGTATAGTTCACAAATTCAACCAAGTTACCCCCAGTTGATCTTGATTTGCGAAATCCAAATTGAGAATCGGAAATCCTAGAGGTTATACGAAATGAAATATAGTCGTAAATAATTATTTCGAATACTTTTGCAATATTTGATAATATTGTTATAAGCCTGTAATCTGTTATATCACATTCATCTCCATTTTTTAAAACTGGTGTTATTCTAAATACTTTTAATTTTTTTATTTAATAGTGACATGTAAAATAATATGGTTAACGGCTTAGCAAATATGTCTTTACATCCTTTAATAATATATGTAGGGATATTATCAGGTCCTATGCATTTTTTTGGTTTTCATTTATTAATAGCTTTCAGAACATCCTCCTCTGTTACTATATTTATATTTACGAGACTGTCATTACTTTCAGAGCCACCATAATGTAGATGGTCATCTTCGTTTCCATTATCAAAAGACTGTTATACACTTTCAAAGTAACTTGCAAACCCTTGCGCTATAGATTCCCCGCCATGGAGTACTTCCCCATTTATTTTCATTTCAGTTGACAATCCTCTATTTGACTTTCATTTAGAATTTACAAAGTTCCAAAATTGTTTGCTATCTTGATTTATATCATTTTCTATATTTTGTATGTACAGGGTGTTTCCTATAAAACTATACCCCCCTTATTTCGGTCAATTACCACCGATTTTAATTTTTCAAAAACCGGTCTAACACAGAATTTTCCGTAAATTTTGAATATGCTATTACTTTTTTTCCTACTTCAACCGTATACGAGGGGCAGAAAAAAGTATGGTTTTTTAAATGGAACACCCTATATATTTTTACATATTTGGATTCGCCTCGTCCTTCTGATTACAAGTATGTATGACACTTATATATTTGCTGTAAAAATGACGTAAATAATTGAATTTAAACTTAGGGCGTTTCCTTCAAAGCTATACCCCCCTTATTTCGGTCAATTATTAACGATTCAAAATTTTCAAAACCTACACATAGAATTTTTCGTAGATTTCATATATGCTATTACTTTCTTTCTCCCTTCAACGGTATACGAAGGGTGGAATAAAGTATGTTTTTTTTATGGAACGCCCTGTATTTTTTTACATATTTAGATCCGCCCTACCTTTTTGATTATAAATATATATAATATTTATATATGTAAAAAAATACAGGGCATTCCATAAAAAAAAACCATACTTCTTTCCACCCCTCGTATACCGTTGAAGGGAGAAAGAAAGTAATAGCATATATGAAATCTACGAAAAATTCTGTGTAGGTTTTGAAAATTTTGAATCGTTAATAATTGACCGAAATAACGGGGGTATAGTTTTGAAGGAAACGCCCCAAGTTTAAATTCAATTATTTACGCCATTTTTATAGCAAATATATAAGTGTCATATATATTTGTAATCAGAAGGATGAGGCGAATCCAAATATGTAAAAATATATAGGGTGTTCCATTTAAAAAAACCATACTTTTTTCTGCCCCTCGTATACGTTTGAAGTAGGAAAAAAAGTAATAGCATATTGAAAATCTACGAAAAATTCTGTGTTAGAACGGTTTTTGAAAAATTAAAATCGGTGGTAATTGACCGAAATAAGGGGGGGTATAGTTTTATAGGAAACACCCATACAACTTATATGCTTTATTTACATCAAGTTTAATTTTTGCTCTCAGAAATATGTAATCTACATTACATTGTTCAATTTTTGTTTTTTTATATAATTTTAAATTCCTTTCCTTAGACCTTATATCTTTTATTATTTCGGGAGTAAACCATGGTGGAAATTTACGACGAATTTCTATAACTTTAGGGATACATTGATCGAAAACCCTTATTATTTTTACATAGAATGCATCAAACGCTTCATTAATATCATTATAATCCTTTAGATCATCCCACTCGACTTGTAACAGTAAATTACAGTAAAATAAATAATCAGCATTTCTAAAATTATACACATAGGTATTGTTGACCGGATAATTAGTTTGACCAGTAAATAATACAGTATTTATCAGAAGAGCAGGATGATGTCTGTCCTCTATAAAAAAAGGCTCAGTTTCTCTATTCACAGTACAGGTTAAGTTTGACACTACTACATCTCAACATCTACCATTTACATTAACAACATTGTTATTTTTCATACCATTTATTAGGTTACAGAACTGTGAAAGATAATTAACAACGTTCTGGTTCAACTCATTAACATTGAGATCTCCTAGAATTAGGTAATCATAATTAAACAACAATTGTGAATTTTCTAAAAAGTTAACTAATCTTTCATATATTGTAATAGTAGAAGCTGGGGAACATATATTACAAATATGATTAAAGTTGTGTTTAATAATTTTAGTTTTACTGCTAACAAATCAACAGATGCTTCGGGGTATAGCAAATCCACCACTTCATAATCACAATGCAACTCATGACTCATGATTAATTGCGAGTAGAACACCACCTCCTTTCACTTTTCCACTATCGAGTAGATTTCTGTCAGCTCTGATTACTTCATAGCACAAGTTCACTATTATATATGTTACGGTAAAAGTAAATAATGCGGGAATTATGCATAATAACCGGTAATTATTTATAACCACCAGTAAATGTGGTGAATGTAAGAAATTTCTTTAAATTTATTACAGTAACCGGCAATTATATATAATAGCTAGTACGTAGTGGTAAATGTAATAAACAGCTTAAAATTTTGTTTAATTTATCACATTCACTGGTGAATATACAAAGTATCCAACATCCAATACAGACAGGTCAATGTAATAAATAACAAGAAAAATTAATAGTGCCGCAGACCCCGAAAGTGAAACAAGATGCAGCTTCGGACACGTGTTTCGGAGTTATTGCTGCCCATCAGCGTAGCGTAGCTTAAATGATGGATCCGATGAATAGGATCAGGAACAATAACTGAGTACAGTTAGAAAGTACACAGTACTCAAAGTGTACATTCGTGCACCATGTGCCAATTTATGGCCTCAAATGATAACAGTCAGCACGGAGAGCCCTATGCGTACTGCTCAATTTCTACCTAGGCAAAGAGTAATAAATAACATTGCAAACAGGAATCGACTTGTCTACTTGCTGCTTTCTTTAGTTCTTATTTTAGTAGTTAAGCTGTATTTATGTCATTCGGACGTATTTTCCTAACCCATCCCGTGTTCTTCTGTAATTTACACAATGTCTGAGTGTATGCTTGAACGATTAACTTCTAAGTTGTCAAATATTATGAGGAATAAAAAACAAAACAGTAGTTTTCTTAGTAAGGAAAAATACCGTGATTTAGTAAACAAAGTGAAGGAAAGTAAATCCAAAACTAGTGGCAAAAAACCGGAGGACTATCAAAGACTAAAACGATATGATATTATGAGGGTAGGTGATGTTGACAAACTTATTTATCCTGTAAATGAAGAGAGTTCTGGCATTAGATTTTACGTACACACTGAGGAACTTTTTACTTTAATTCATGAAGCACATATCGCGATAGGTCATGGCGGACGAAACAGGATGTTAAAAGAATTGCAAAAGAAGTACAAAAATATTACTACCGAGGAAGTGATGATTTATTTAAATTTATGTGAAAGTTGCCAGAAAAAATCCAAGGTACCCAAAAAAGGACTTGTAGTTAGGCCAATGGTGTTTCAAGAAATGAATTCAAGGTGCCAAGTAGATTTAATCGATATGCAATCTCAGTCAGATCATGACTTTAAATTTATACTTGTGTATCAAGATCATCAACAAAATTTGTACAATTGCGTGCGCTAAAAAGTAAGCGTGCGGAAGAAGTTGCGCATGTATTAATTGACATTTTTACTATATTTGGAGCCCCTAGTGTGTTACAGAGTGACAATGGCCGGGAATTCAGCAACCGAATCATAGAAGAGGCGTGTTCAATGTGGCAAGAGCTTTAGATCGTTCATGGTAAACCTAGACATAGCCAATCCCAAGGTTCTGTCGAGCGTGCAAATCAAGACATAGAGAACATGCTTAGTTCTTGGTTGGAAAGCAATCAAACTAATAAGTGGTCTGAGGGATTGCGCTTTGTACAGCTGATGAAAAATAGAGCCTTTCATGAGGGCATCAAGTGTAGCCCATATGAAGCAATGTTTGGCTCACCTGTGAAAGTAGGTTTAAAAACATCTTCTCTTCCCAATGATGCCCTAGAAAAAGTTAACACTGAAGAAGACCTTCAGGTCCTAATTGAAACAGTGAACCATGAGGATGTTTCAGTCAACAATATTGCTGTAGACGGCACGGGTTCAGAGAGCAACAGAACACCTTCTAACGGACGTCCATATGAAAATATTGCAGGTCCTTCAACTATGTCTGCCATTATAAATAGACAAGGAGCTGTTAAGAAGAAACGAGCAAGCGCCAAGGAAGGTCTAGAAGCACAAGCAAAGAAGATGCAGAAAATTTCAAATCTAAAATTTCCTCCTGGTAAAGTGGGCGACACAGTAAAGTTACGAGTACCGGATGTTGATAGAGCAAGAAGCGATCCACGAAATATGTTAGCAGTAATATTAGAAGTTCAAAATGATGAACTTTATCAGCTAGGGACAAAAATAGGTCGATTGTCGCAATTGTATACCAGAAACCAATTTACAACTTGCGAAGAACAATTTATTTCGATAGACAACGTTCCAAATCTGAGCGTGTCTCTTCGAGAATGTGTTAGGAAATTATCTCTGTCTGGTGGTCAGGGGTATCAGCGATGTGTATGCAAGGGAAAATGCAATTCAGACAAATGCAAATGCAAGAAAAATAAAAAGCTATGTAACTCCAAATGTCACAATAGTTTAGCATGCCATAATAAATAATAGGAAATAATAGTACATTTTGTTTTGTAGCAAATTGGCAAACTACAATTGATTTGCTTATTTTGTTAATTACTACTAGAACTTACTTGTTAATGTTAATTCAGAAGTGTTATTTGTCAAATTACCTACACTACACGAAGTTTGTTGCCTATGTATTGTTCTACTTTGGACATAGTTTTCTGTTTCAAAATAAAATCGTTCACCTTAGGTATTTTTTAAATTTCCTATTTGTAATAGGTACTCATCATTTATCTAATATTTATTTAAAATGGTTTTTATTTTTATTTCTATAGCATGCCTATGATATACTCGCATACTTGTAAAATTACCAGCTTGTACTGTGTTTTTTAAATTCAATAATAAAATATTTACCTTACAATGTTGTTATCAAATTATTAATTAGGTAATTTAACGAACAAACATGGGTAATTATAAAAAAACTAGTAAAAGTAATAAATTTACTTGTATTTATTAAATTAACCAAATTACTTTGGAAACTATATAAAATTACCGGTAAAAGTAAATAATTTGCAAATATTTCTTATATTCACCAACGCTTCTGGCGAATATGAATAATGACCGGCTATTATATATATTAACCAATTTATAACATTTACCGTAACATATATACCAGCATATTATATTCTTACTTCAAATCTAAAGTTGAGGAAAATAAAAATTGCACTAAACATCTCTGGAATGTAGTAAAGGATTTTTGTAATAACTACAAAAACAAAAACAAAAATATTGATAAAATTTTACTAGAAGATGAAGAAGTCGTCATCCCTAAAGAAATGGCCAATAAGTTCAATAGATACTTTTCCCAAATAGGCAATCAACTTGCATCCAAAATACAAACAGGCTGCAAGGAAAATTTAAAGGAGAGTTCTTCTCACTCTATGTACTTAAATCTAACAGACAACGGAAATTAAACAAATCGTCCTAGAACTAAAAAATAATAAAGCACCAGGGCCATATGGCATAACAAATGAAATTCTTAAACTAACAATTAACTATATAGCTGAACCATTATGCCATATATTTAACAATTGCACAGAGAGAGGAGAATTTCCCAACCATTTTAAGTTAGCAACAGTTCGGCCATTATTTAAAGGTGGAGATAAGTGCAACATTTCAAACTATCGTCCTATTTCTCTAACATCCTCTATTGATAAATTATTTGAAAAAATTCTAAAACTGCGTTTAACCAACTATTTAAATAAAAATAAATTCATATCAAATATGCAATATGGTTTTAAAGAAAATTGTTCCACGCAAGACGCAATAGCTAAAGTGTCATCCATTGTATACCGGGTGACACAAGAAGTAGTTACCCCCCCCCCCATTTTCATTAGCAATTTCATAGATGAAAATTTCAAAATTTTATGGTGAAATAAATACACAGATTCTCATATTTTGACATAAATCATGTGTTAGAACCACTTCCGCTTTAACCGGAAGTGGTATCAACTTTCTTATTTTAAATGAGAACACCCAATTTTTTTTCAACATTTGAAATCTACATAAAATTTCCTTTCTAATGATGTATAACATATTGACATTTGCTTTCAAGATGGCGGCGAAACATTACTTTTATACTAAATTTAAGTTGGCCATTGATTCGCAGCCAGAAAACAAAACGTGGTTGGGAGGCTGTGAAAACAAAAAAATGATTTATTGTTGCTTTGCTGATAGCATTATTTGCAAACATTTGACATGCATAATGTCTACTAGGATCATTTTCTTTTTTTCGTGTATTTGAAAACAAAATCTGAATGTTTCACATTTTTTTTAAATAGGAACCTATGTTTTTTATGTGATGTGTGAATTCTACATCAAATTATCTTCATGATGATATACAACATGTTCCCTTTTATTTATTCATTAGCAGCCAAATTCATCTCTGTCTTATTAGAATTAAAACTTTCGATTCTATATATATATATATATATATATATATATATATATATATATATATATATATATATATATATATATATATATATATATATATATATATATATATATATATATATATATATATATATATATATATATATATAATAATTTATATGTTAGAATAAACATATAAAACATGGCGCAGTCGAAAAAGGAATAAAGAACAAGAAAAAAGAAGAAAAAGAAGAAAAATAAATAAAAATGGCAAAGGCTATGGGAAATTTTATTAGTCCAAGTGCATTACAATTGACAGGAAATATTAATGAAAATTGGATAAAATTTATTCAAAAATTTAATATATATATGACAGCTAGTAATTTAAATGAAGAAAGTAGTGAAAGGCAAGTAGCTATTTTGTTAAATATAATAGGAGAAGAAGCTGTAGAATTATACAATACATTTGAATTTAAAGAGAATGAAAATCATGATATTAAAAAAGTAATAAAAGCATTTGAAAAGTACTGCAATCCAAAGAAAAACATTTTACATTCAAGATTCTTGTTTTATAATAGAAAACAAAATCAGTATGAAAATTTTGATTCATATTTATTAGATGTAAAGTCATTAGTAAAAGATGGAGAATTTCAAAATCAAGATGAGATGCTAAGAGACAAAATAGTATTATATAATAATGACAGGGAAACACAAGATAGAATTATAAAAATGGGTAAAATAACATTGAATGATGCAATTCAGGCTTTTCGAGTAGCAGAAATTACAAGAAAACAAACAATACAAATACATAGTAATTATGTAAATAAGGTGAAGAAAAGAGAAGAAGATGTTATTAAAAAGTATGAACGTCAAGAAAGAAATGATGCTGATAGAAAGAATTATGGAAGACAAGAAAATAGAAATTATAAATATGAAGGCTCAAGAAATAATTCAAACTATAAGAAAAGAAATGAATGTAAAAAATGTGGAAAATTTCATGATTATAGAAACTGTCCAGCATATGGTAAAAAGTGTGTAAAATGTCACAAAAATAATCATTTTGCTAAAATGTGTAAATTAAATATAAATGATATTCAAAAATATAAAATAGAAGCAAATGAATATTTTTGTAAATCTATAAATGATAAGAATTATTGGAAACAAACTTTATATATTGAAAATTATAAAATAAATTTTAAAATAGATACAGGTTCTGATGTTAATATAATTCCTTTGAATTTTCTGAAGCAAATAGAAAGTTTCAATAATAAAAAATATCAACTTAAAAAAGGTAATATTAGAAGCTTATGGAGGTTTTCAGATTAAAGTAATAGGTGAAATAAATTTCAATATAAATTTAAATAATAAATCAATAATTGATAAATTTATTATTACTGAAACAAATAGTAATCCAATAATAGGAATTTCTGGTATAGAAAAGTTAAACTTATTAAAACGAGAAATTAATAATATAACAGAAAATTTTAATGAAAAAATGATAGTTAAATATGAAAAGGTTTTTAAAGGTATAGGTAAATTTCCTGAAAAATATAGTATAAGAATTAAAGAAAATGCAATACCTAGTTCAAAACCACCACATAGAATAGCAATTAAATTAAGAGACAAATTTAAACAGGAATTAGATAGATTAGTAGATATGAATATACTACAATTAAATGATCAGCCAACTGAATGGGTAAATCGGTGTGTCACAGTAGAAAAACCAAATGGGAGTTTGCGTTTATGTTTAAATCCACAAGATTTAAATGAGAATATAGTAAAAGAATATTATAACATTCCTACTTTAAGTGATGTTAATAATAAATTAAAAGATGCAAAATATTTTTCAGTATTAGATCTTAAAGATGGATTTTGGCACATTGAATTAGATAAAAAAAGTAGAGAATTATGTACTTTCAGTACAATTCATGGTTGTTATTCATTTAAAAGGTTGCCTTTTGGTTTAAATATATCAGTTGAGGTTTTTCAAAAATATAATGAAAGAATGTTTGGTGATATAGAAAATGTTTTCATATATATAGATGATATATTGATTTATGCAGATACTATAGAAAAACATGATATAATATTAGAACAAGTTTTAAAGAAAGCTGAAGAAAATAATATTAAATTTAATATAAATAAATTTCAATGTCGATTAGAAGAAATAAAATATCTAGGACATATATTTAAAGATGGTACAATGAGGCCAGATAACGATAGGGTTAAAGCTATAAAAGAATATGATATACCAACTAATAAAGTGGAATTACAAAGATTTATGGGTATAATAAATTATCTAAGAAATTTTATTCCTAATTTATCAGAAATTGCAACTCCATTAAGAGAGTTAATTAAAAAAAATGTAGAATTTATATGGTTAAATGTACATACTAATTGTTTTAATTTATTAAAGAAAAGATTAGTAATATACCAGTATTAAAGAATTTTGATGAAAATAAAGAAATAGTAATTCAAACTGATAGTAGTAAAAATGGTATTGGTTGTGTTTTATTACAAGAAAATAAACCAGTATGTTTTGCATCTAAGAGTCTATCAGAAAATGAAATAAACTATGGTCAAATAGAAAAAGAATTTCTAACTATATTATTTTCATGTGAGAAATTTCATCAATATATATATGGGAGGAAAACAATTATACATACGGATCATTTACCGCTTGTAAGTATTATGAAAAAAGAAATTAATAAAATTCCTTCTAATAGATTACAGAGAATAAAATTGAAATTATATAAATATGATTTAGAAGTAATTCATAAACCAGGTAAACAAATGTTTATTGCTGATGCATTAAGTAGAGCGTGTTCAAAAGCTGACAACTCTGAAACATATTCGTGTTTAAATGATGTTGTTCATAGTATTAACATGAGTGAAGAGATTAAAGATAAATTTAAACATGAAACTCAGATAGATCCAGTATTAAGACAATTATTAAATCTATATAATAAAGGATGGCCAAATTCAAAAACTAAAGTGGATGATTCTATTAAATTTTATTATAATAATAGAGATAAAATATTTGTAAATGAAAATTTAGTTTTTTATGAAGATAGAGGCATGGTACCTATTTCATTACGTAATCAAATGTTAAATAATTTACATGAATCACATTTTGGTATAACTAAAACTAAAGCAAGGGCTAAATCTTTATTTTATTGGATTAATATGGATACTGATATTGAGAATTTTATAAGTAGATGTAGAATTTGTGAGAAATATAGAAATAAAAATATTAAGGAACCAATGATAATTCAAGATCAACCAGAGTTGCCTTTTGAAAAAGTAGCATGTGATATTTTAGATTTTGGAGGTGTACCATATTTAGTTTTAATTGACTATTTTTCAAAATGGATTGAATTAGTTAAACTTAAAAATAAAACAGCTACAGAAATTATAAAAAGGTTAAAGAATATATTTTCAGTTCATGGTATTCCATCGAATTTTGTTTCAGATAATATGCCTTTCAATTCATATGAATTTATAAATTTTAGCAGAGAATGGAATTTTAAAATTATAACTTCAAGTCCTTATTATCCAAAAAGTAATGGTCTTGCGGAAAAAGGTGTAGGAATTTGTAAAGGAATATTAAAAAAATCATTAGAATCAAATGTTGATAAAGAAATAATGTTAATGGAATATAGAAACACACCTGTAATTGGAAATATGTATTCACCAGCTCAATTAATTTTTAGTCGTAGAACTAGAACTAAGTTACCGATAGAAAATAATCTATTAAAACCAAAAGTAGTTAAAAATTTCAAAGAAATATTAAAGAAAACTGTAGTTAAAAATAAATATTACTATGACAAAAATGCCAGAAAGAGAACAAATAATTTCAAAAAGGGGCAAAATGTAGTTTATAATTATAAAGGTAAATGGGAACCAGCCAAAATAGTAGATAATCATAATACACCTAGATCGGTAATAATTAAAGATGAAAGAAATAAAATAAAGAGAAGGAATTATGTTGATATCAGGTCATCTTATCTAGAACCTAATTTTGAAGAAGTTTCTGATGATTTGAGTACATTTATAAATAATGATAATTTGAGAAATATTAATGATGAACCATCAACATCAAAAGATAGTGATAGATTATATAGTAGTGATGTTGAATTTAGTAATGAACCATCAACATCAAAAGAAAGTGATAGATTTTATAGTAGTGACGATACATATGTAACCAGATCAGGAAGACAAAGTAGACATCCTGATAGGTTAGATTTGTAATTTGGAAATGTTAAAATAAATTTAAAGATGTAATATTAGAATTAGAAATTTTATTTTGAATTGTGTAAAACATTAGATTAGTAATAGTTTATTATACTAAAGAGGGAGATGTCATATATTATATTATGTAGTTAAGGTAACTATTAACTAGGATAAAATATATAATATATGAGAAGGCTTTGTATGGATGTAACCAAGCAATACAAATAAATAAAGAGACAGTTCAGAACTATAATTTTACAATGATACATTTATTTCTATACAACTAATTTATATGTTAGAATAAACATATAAAACAGTTCCTAGGTGTTTTTGTTCATTTAGCAAAGGCCTTTGACACTGTCAGTCATGGGCTTTTGCTCGATAAACTTAAACATCTGGGAATAAGAGGAAATGTGTTTAAATTGTTTAAAAATTATCTGTATGACCGGAGGCAAATAGTGGAAATAGACAAAGCTTTAAGTGATGAACAGACAGTGACTTGTGGAGTACCACAAGGTACTGTATTGGGCCCTCTTTTATTTACCATCTATCTCAACCACTTACTCACCTTAAGATCATCTGGTACCATAATATCGTTTGCCGATGATACCGTCATTCTATACAGTGGAAGTACATGGGAGGACGTTAGAGAAATAGCGGAGAGAGACCTAAAGAATATAATAAACTAGTTTAATGCAAATTTACTAACTGTCAACGTAAATATAACAAAAATAGTGTCATTTGCCTCATACGAAAAATATTTACCCACTTATAACAGCATATCCGTTGAAAATTGTGACGTAACACTTGTTAATTTAGTCAAATATCTTGGTATTTTTATCAATTCTTTTTTGCAGTGGGATGAACATATAAAGCTTATTAAAAATAAACTTCGGGGCATTATATACAAATTTTATTTATGTAGAAATATTCTTTCCATAAATCAGCTAAAAACTCTCTATTATGCACTAGTAGAATCTACACTGCAATATGGCATAATTGGTTGGGGTGGTCTAAAGAAAACTTTAATGGACTCTTTAGAAACAATACAAAAAAGAATTTTAAAAATTTTATATTTCAAGTCAACACGATATCCGTCTAATAAACTGTATGATGACCTTAAGGTGTTTGATATCAGACAACTATTCTGAAAGACCGTTCTAACCTTCTTTTTTAATAATGAACATTATTTAAACGAACTTAATCATGTGCGTGATACAAGGGCAAGAACAGCAGCCCACCTATTTTTACCGAGAGCCCAAAAAACAATTGGTTAAAGATCTTTTACTTACATTGGGCCAAGATTATATAATAATAT
The DNA here is from genome assembly GCA_963680705.1 of Rhagium mordax. Taxonomy (NCBI): domain Eukaryota; kingdom Metazoa; phylum Arthropoda; class Insecta; order Coleoptera; family Cerambycidae; genus Rhagium; species Rhagium mordax. The sequence continues at coordinate 54,044,143 of OY796661.1, forward strand.
GCCTGAATTTCTTAAGCATTTGTACAGTAAAAGTATTTTTAAAAAGAAATTAAAGTATTGGATTCTTTCAAATGATCTATATTTCTTCCACAGCATTGTTGGTCCTCAAATTAACTAGAAAATTAACTAAAACCTGAATGGGATTATAAAATATACATAATTTTGGTATTAGATTTTTATTTATTTATTATTTATTTTCGAAAAATTTTAATTATGGTGTGTAAACAGTAAATATAGTTTTAATGTGTATTGTTTGTACTACCTACTTTTTATATATCTGTATGTGTGTGATGTTGTATTTCGTTGTTTACGTGATTAGAGTAACCTAAAACTGCATTATTAGTATACTTACCCTTGTCAATAATTAGCAATTACATTTTTACAGTGTCAATATTGAATTATACACCCTATATCCATAGACAGGTTCTTGATTGAACCTAAATGGATTTCTCTTTATATTTATTTACTTATTGTCTTACTGTCTTTATATTCCTAAATTACTCCTTAGGTAATTAATAATATGTTTTTTTCTGTAAATAAATATTATTGTTATTATTATTATTATGTAGTGATGTCTCCGTAATTGCAATTACGTCATACTCAGCTTTTTTGTAAAAATCATTCGTTTTTGTTCTAAGGCATATTCACATTTTGATAATACACATTCAAGTTTTTGTTGCTCATAATTTATTTTCAATTATAATTTTGTTAAATAGTCCTTAAGGACTGGACAATCTAAATTGTTTGCCGAGTGTGAGGTAACAAGGTTTTGTTTATATTTTCCATTATGATTAATGCAATTTACACACTAATGTTCATTAGAATTGCATTCTTTGGCTTAGTGGTCCCCAGCACATATGTAACATGCAGATTTTTGTGATGTGCAGTCTTTTTGAGTATGTCCCAATCCTGAACACCTATAGCAATGTATTATTCTCAGGTGATAACTTCACATTTGCTCCACCCAACAATCAGATACCCAGTTTTAAGCAATATTTTTCTAAATTCAGCTGACACCTCTAACGCTATGTCAAAATAACGAAAGCATTTTAATTTCGTAATTAACTTAATGTCTGTATTTTTTATATTCTCAATCTTGTTTAGTGCTAAAATGTCGATCAATAATTTCTTGACCACTGTCCACTTCCTCTGTAAACATCACTTTTTTAATTAACAAACGCGGATTAAATTTTTTGGTCTCATTGATGTTATATTTATTGCCAAATTTATTAGTAAGACCATCTTTCAATTTGCTTAATGTTTCTTTGTTTTCGCAATGGATTGCTATTCCATTTTTATTTTTTTTCGTTCCATTGACACATATATTTAGATCGGCTGGATTTATAGAACGTGTTACATCTTTAAAGACGTCCTCATTTGATGATGATGAATTGTCTTTACATTTTATTAGTAATGTTACAGCTGATTGATGTTTGTTTATAGAGTTTTTTAGAAGATCGCTATAAGGTATTGTTGACCCCAACGTTTTTGTAACTGGTAATGATAAACTACTTACAGTTTTTGCTTCCTTTAGTTCAAGTATTCTTTCGTTTTGTATTGTATTCATATTTTCCAATTCACTAATTAGTCTTTTACACATTAATATTTCATTTTTAAGATGGGAAATTTCACAGTTTGACACAGCTATTTTAATTTTTAATTCACTAGAATTATTGACTTCCGCGTTTGGATCTTTTTGAATACACGTTTTACACAGCAAAATTTCCTTCTCACAGTGCATAATAGATGCAACCGCTTCAAAACATCTATCGCGTAAACATACACTACAGTTATTGCACTTTATACCATTTTCACGAATTAAATTAGAACATAGAACACATTTAGGCCTTGATATCTTAGCATAGATTTCCAGTTAAACAGATTTCCAGTAATCCAGAGGTCATGAAATAAATACAGAACAGTTGATTATAGGAAATAGAGAAATAAAAAATAACAAAACTAGGTTGAAAATTATTTCAACTAGTGGTAGATGAAAAAAAATACAAAATAACGACAATTCCGTCAAACTACTAGATACAGTTCACAATAATTTAATATTCGTTAATATTACAAAAAAATTGTCCAAATGACCCAACAAAATATTAAAATTTGTAAAATTATAAAATATAAAAAATATATAAAAATATACGGTATCTGATTCCAGTTACTAAATGATGAATTATGAATAAAATAATACTAGAATAACTCAAATTTGAGCACAAGAATTTAGTAGTCACAAAACTCCACTATCAGTTAGTCAGCAAGTACCCCAACTTGATTGAATTTATCCTGTAGGTGGAAAACCATGAGGAGACTATAATTTAAGGTTGGATTTGTACGGTAAAATTTTAAACTTCGAAACAAAAGTTAATGGAATGGACAAACTTAGAAACAAAAGTTAAATGAATTAATAAACTTTAAAGATTAAAATATTGACTTGAACTTGAAGAGAGAAATTAATTATCTCGATTCTAATTATTTTGATAACAATCTTTAAATAAAATATGAAATTTTAGCAAACATAAATATTTCAAGTTAATATTGAGAGCAAGTGATCAAATATACTACAAATCAATTAATTTAATGTAAAAATACAACAGATCACTTATCCCGCATATGTTGGAAGCTTCCTGGACGTGCCAGGTTCACTGCGTTCACGCGCTACAGGGTTTTTGACCGTATTTTTCTCCCACATTTCAATAAAATGCGAATACAGGGTTATTCAGTTGTGAGGAGCGATATATTTTTACACAAAATAGAAACTATAACCTGATGTAACGAATTGAAACTTAAATCGTCACAGGCCATAAATGTATTAGCCGGAATGATAACGCAATTATCCGAAAGGGTGCTTGTGGTTACCACACAATAATGTAGAAAATATACATACAACAATTGAAGAACGATATTAACAATTTGAAAACTAGTTAGAAGATATGAAACACTAAGAAATACCTAAAAAATTACACAAAAAAAAAATTATATTATTTCATTGTCAAGGTTGCTATCTAGAAATACTTCAATGTTATAGAACGCTTTTTTAATTAGAAACAAGTAGGTATAGGGGCGGTTGGGCCCGGCCTCCGCTCATGTCCCCAGAATGGGGCCCCGGACACCGTAGGGCTCCGCTGCACCCCCGAGAATGGGGCCCCCATAATATGTTTACATGGTTGCCTAACTCCACTGTGCCTCCAGAATGGGGCCTCGTAGGGCTCCGCTCACGTCTCAGTTACCAAAAGGGCCCCCGTGTTACCCCATCTTTATAGGCCCCCATCCTAACCCTACATAATGGGGGCCCCTTAGGACGCCGCTCACGTCTCCGAGTCAACAGAGCCCCCTTGTAACCCCCATTTTTTTTTTTATAGGCCTCTATAAGGCAGTGTCTTGCACCTTGTGGGTTATCAGATACGTACATAACCACACTTGTTATTCAGGTGTTCTTACCAATCGTACTAACGTTAGAGGTGCTCTTTTTATTACTTAAACTCTGTCGGTATAGCCATCTACTTTGCATTATATCGAGTAATACCCACAATCTGACCCAACTTGTTGAGTTGTCAAGTAACTACTCTGTATTTTGTATTATTAATATAAAAGCCAGTATGAGAAAAATACAAATTTACTGAGATTTAACAAAATTAATGTAAATGGGTTACAGCGATTTAACACTAAAATAGTTTGTCTACCTGCCAATATAATCTCTGTTACCTAGCAAGAAAAGGCAGTATTTACACTCGGTTATTTCTTGGAGTTAAAAATGCCATACTTTAATGAAACACATGCCGCATATTTTTCATAAACTTTATTGAACAATAATTTTTACTACTCTTGTACAAAGCATACAAAGCTGGTTTTCTTACATAAGTAATAGGATAACATTTTATTCTACGTGGATGTCTTAAAAATTATGAAAATATAGCAGAAAATACTTACATTATATAAAATATAGTACATGAGCGAATATAAAATGAAACTCCTGTAATTTGAAACTTGGAACTAATCAATACAAAAACAAAAAAAAAATGCCACATATATATTTTTTACTAACCTCTAACTATATATAAACAGAGCTAACAATATTAACTGGCCTATAAGTTACCTAAATATTTGGTTCTATTGTCGCTTATCAATCAATCAATTTTTAAATTTCTTAAACCCATAAGGAACAGAGCTATGATCATTAAAGAATTTTCTCTTGGTGGAATTAGTTTTGTATATTTTTCTTTCTATACTTGTTACGACTTCATGCTCTTTTGTTCTTCGAATATTTTTGGATGTAATGTAGATAGGAGCGGATTTGTTAAGAACCATATTCCTTATGCTATCAAAATTTATCAGCTGACTAGCTGCGTAATTCAGTGATATTCCTTTCACCTTGCACATGACCTCCTCGGTTTGTTTCTTTGTGGAGAAAACTTTGTAAGCGTAATTCTTAGGACCTCCGGAGACAAACTCTGTTATGTAGCTATCATATCCATATTTTTCTAACTCGTCAGTCATATCTCCAAGTAAACTGCCTGTGGGTACATCAGGTTCACCTTTCCTCGAAATGTAGATGTACAGTACTCGTTCGTCTAATTTTTTTCAAGATAGCTATATAACTTGAGACGAGCTTGGGCCGTAGCATAAGATGCTATGGCTACATTTACTGTAGTTAGACTATCGTTATTTTCCTCTCTATGCTCATAATTAATAATGATGGTATCTTCGTTTATTGGAATCACACCGTTAACATATATATCTGGATTTGACATTACATTAAAAAACTCTCCCGGATCGTTGACAATTTTTGTTTTTTGATTGATTCTCTCGTTGTCCAAACTTTCCCCAAAACGAATTTAGGATAAGCTTGGCCTGAGATCGTAATCCTGAATTTTCAATAACATCAGCAAAACCTAATTTGATATTTTCTTGATTGAGGAACTGTTCTATGTAACGCTCTCGTTCTTCAACAGTGGTACAATCCATCGGCCACCCCGATGCTTGCTGCCTAATTTTTATGAATTTATTCATCATATCAGTGAATAGTCCCTCTTTATTTGTTGTTTTATCAAACTGTTGAATGCCATAGCTCCAAATTTCATAAACCTCTTTCAATTCATAACCCTTCTCAAGAGCCTTCAATTACTTCGTCAACGACCCAGGTACCAACTAGTGTTCTCTCTTCTTCTTCGTGGCAGCAATCATTCTGATTCATTTGCTCGCCACAGGCACGGCATAAAACGAACAGAAGTTTGTTGTTCATTTTTGTAGGAAGTACAGGATGGTAGAGGTTTGTTGGCTGTAAAATTTTACACTTGATCAAACCATCTGTATATGTTAAATTTATTGCTGAACATTCTTCTCCTACGTAAACTTTAGGATGTCCAACTGGAAACTTGCCATATTTGCAGACCCAAGGGTATAAAGAACAGATATCCACGTATTTAATTTTCTCCCCCCACCCTGATCTTGTAATGCTCAATAGCGTTTCCAGTACGACCACCATACAATGCGTCTCTAGGATTAAGTGGCACAAATGAAAGCAGGGGGCGGTTTTCAATAAGAACTCGCATTTCTTTAATTAACTGTCTTTTTAAATTCACACTCCCCTTTTTTTTCAACAACTTCATAGCCAAGTTCTCGTAGGCGTTCTGTCTTAATAATTGTACATTCGTATCGCAAGTTTAATGTTTCAGATGGATCGTTGTGTAGGGGGTCATCTCTACTATATTTAAAGCAACTAGGGCAACCATGATAGTAGCACCCATGAAATTCGAAAATCTGATTCGTATCCATACAATATCCGTCCACTTTAATGCCATGAAGTCTGGTCTCCTGTCCTTTAGCTGCATGATTAATATTTATATTTCTTTCTTTCTCCTCACAAACAAGCCACTGGACAGCTATCCTTGACTGGTTATCTCGCCACCTATAACCGGTTTTTGATATTATACCGATACTGTTTGGTTTAAGAAAATTACAGCGATATACTTTGTTACAGGCAGATGCCATCGTGCAAGATTCTGTGAATGGACAGACATTGGTAGTCTCGAGTAGTTGCTGTCGGAATTTCAGACAGGCCTGTGTTAATATTTCAACATCTGATATGCAATAAGTCACTATATCGCGTTGCATGTGGAATTCATCGTTTCTATGTGCTTTGTACCATTCTAAAAAAAACTTTGTACGGTCATCTTCTTTCAACGTGTCGGGGTCGTAATATTTCAGAGCAGGTAAAACCCCCTATGTCGAGCCCTATGTAGTTTTCATTTTCAGCTGTATTAAATAGGTGTGGGAAATACCTTTTTTAAAATTATCTCCGAGTCCAAATGCATCAGGAAGAGAAGCCAACTTCATTGGAAAATAGTTCATACTATCCAAAAATTTTACGTTTCTTTATCTCCATTAAAATTATTTTAGAACCACGCATTATCAGGTCTGGTTTTAAGTCAGTCTTCGTCAAGATATAATTTAAAATAAACTGATGGTCGAAAGCGCAACCGTTATGAGCTATTACTACGACTTGTTTAAATTTCCTCCATAGAGTTAATACATGGTGTATGAAAGAAGATACAGGGTCTGCACATTTTACAATCTGTAACCTAGGCCCACATTTCGGGCAGATACTTTCTTCGGACGCCATACATTCATCGCAGCATTGTTTAAAAACACAAAGGTTAGATGAATGTGTTAGGGAACCATCATCTCGTAGTAATCACGTTGTAATGGTTTTTATGGTGAAATAGATTAATTTTATTTGGAGCATCAGGGCTCTCATATAGTACTTCTCTACCCTTTGCACCGTACTTGTACTTGTTTATTCATTTCCATGAGCAATGGTGATTATGAGGGGTGTCGGTAGTTTTTAATTTCTCACACAAAAAAAAAAATTGAAAACTAAATTTAAAAATACCTAATTAAATGGCGACTGCATTTCAAAGTAGTGTGTTGTTGTAATATATTTCAAATGAGTAGTACAGTTTAATATTTTTAACGAATTTCTAATAAGTATTGATTATTATCAGACAACAAAAACATTCGTGTAAAAAAATTATTTTTAATTTAAACTAGGACTTTTGTTTTCTCACAATGGCCAGTCAACAATTTAGAAGCTCGTGCGTATATACCTGGCTCTTTTTTGTGGTGACAGCCCCTTTTGTACAGTCGGTCTTACAGACACCAAGAGTCGGTACTGACCCCATGCAGAGGTGCATTGACGAGCAGAACTGTCGACTTTTTACACCATCTCAATCAGAGACGATAACCAGTGCATGAAACATATTCTTTATGATTATCTGTCAAATCATCAGCTCAAATAGTTCGTGTTTTTAGGAAAATTTAAATTATTTTAAACTGCTGAAATTTTAACCCCGATAGACCACCTACTACGGTATGTAGCATCGAATCGGAAGTATTTAACAAGAATAACAAAAAAAAATTTTCGGAAAGAAAATACCCCATTTTTACTGAATTTAATCTATGATTGTTATAACATATTAAACTTCGAAACTTTCTATTACAATCTTGACAGAGTACCTCTTCTCTTGTCTTTTCACAGGGAGGTGTTTTTGGCAACAAGGACAACTCCTGGCTCATGCGTGGTCATTTCTGTTATTATATGGTACATGACAGGCTTCACAATAATATCGATATACAAACGCCGCATTGAGATTAGTAATCACGTTGTAATGGTTTTTATGGTGAAATAGATTAATTTTATTTGGAGCATCAGGGCTCTCATATAGTACTTCTCTACCCTTTGCACCGTACTTGTACTTGTTTATTCATTTCCATGAGCAATGGTGATTATGAGGGGTGTCGGTAGTTTTTAATTTCTCACACAAAAAAAAAATTGAAAACTAAATTTAAAAATACCTAATTAAATGGCGACTGCATTTCAAAGTAGTGTGTTGTTGTAATATATTTCAAATGAGTAGTACAGTTTAATATTTTTAACGAATTTCTAATAAGTATTGATTATTATCAGACAACAAAAACGTTCGTGTAAAAAAAATTATTTTTAATTTAAACTAGGACTTTTGTTTTCTCACAATGGCCAGTCAACAATTTAGAAGCTCGTGCGTATATACCTGGCTCTTTTTGTGGTGACAGCCCCTTTTGTACAGTCGGTCTTACAGACACCAAGAGTCGGTACTGACCCCATGCAGAGGTGCATTGACGAGCAGAACTGTCGACTTTTTACACCATCTCAATCAGAGACGATAACCAGTGCATGAAACATATTCTTTTATGATTATCTGTCAAATCATCAGCTCAAATAGTTCGTGTTTTTAGGAAAATTTAAATTATTTTAAACTGCTGAAATTTTAACCCCGATAGACTACCTACTACGGTATGTAGCATCGAATCGGAAGTATTTAACAAGAATAACAAAAAAAAATTTTCGGAAAGAAAATATCTACTAAACAAAGTTACTTATTATATTATAATTGATTAATTATCTGAGGAGAAGTCAATCAGTAGTGTAAACCGATTTTTTTTAAAATTAGATTGATATTTTCTAATAAATTGGATTGTCAACAAATCGGACGTTTATGCTAATATACCAGACTCCTTGTGGTGACAGCCTCTTTTGTAAGGAGGTCTAATGGACACCAAAGTCGATACTATCTCCATGTAGAAGAATATCGCATAAACCGTTTGTCAACTTTGACATCATCTCAGCGAGATGAAAACCAATTATTGCTCAGTGTATCTCTATTTACATAAGCTTGCGCCCCAGATAAAATTAAACAATTATTTTAAAACATTTTGTGAACAAAAGATTTTGTTAAAATACCTACCTCGCGATACATACCAAATTTTTAATAAGAAAATGACCTGAAGGACTCGATTTCGGAAGTGGGAAATATCTAAAATGACAAACATTATTATTATTAAACTGGTTTATAAGGTATACATATAAAAAACAAAAAGTAAAAAATATGCTTTTATATAAAACGATGAGCTGAATTCACAGTTACTGTATTATTATAATAAATTTTTTTTTTAGTGAAAGGAAAGACCAAACGGCTCTGCCATATAAACTTAAGAGAAAGGTTAGAGTTATCAACGAAGGTGTCAGATATCTCCATAGATATAAATAGATTAATATTACTAAAAGTTACATCAATTTACATCCTCTGTAGTGCTAATCCAGTGCGTACTAGCGCTAGAAAATACGAGTAGTATTGCATTCATTTAAACAAAGTGTAAAAACAATTTTGGGGCAATTAAATACCCCCCTGCTTACCATTCTTGTTTCATAGAGTAAAAAAAAAAAATTATTGTAAAGTATCAAGACAGTACTTTAATTTTAAGATACCTATTACAACGCGAAATGACAGTAGTGGATTTATAATAAAATTGAATAACTGAAAGTCTACTCTTTAGTCTTAATAGGTACATAATTTCATTGCAGTAGGGTTATAAGTTCTGGGCTAAGTTAACGAGTCAGTAGTTATATCCTATTGAATGATAAAAAATTTAAGATATAATAGACGCAAGCATAAATTAAAAATCAAAAAAAAAAAATATGATCAATATAACCTCGCTGGTCAATTCAATACTAAACAACTTTTTAATAAAATATGTAAGAAATAGTCTATTATTGTCGTTTTTATCTGTTTCCAGGGCATTTGAAATGCAGTTTTAGCCATACCAACTAGGTTTAACATACACCCTAAATAACCATAAATCTATAACGTTTAAATTATTATTATTAGCTGTTTTATATTGTCCATAATATATACAAATCTTACACATGGGTAGATACATTTTTTTCCTTTATAAAACGAAATTAAAAAAAGTGTAGAAATACAAAAATAATATATATTATATATATTTGCGTTATTGAAGTAAATTTGTATTGTATAGCAAAACTACGGGTTGTTTTTCAATAACTTACAACCCTATTATAATCAATGTGATAAATGATAAATAAAAAAAAATAACTCACCTGATATTGCAGTGTCATATACAATGCACTATTTAACTATTTTAGGACTCAATAACTGGGAACTTGTTTGTTCAGAACACCCCTAACACAATAACAATAACCACCCTATAGTAGCAGTACTCATACTAGTTGTTTAACCTAACACGACTAAATAACGTGTGGTCTTAAGCCTCAAGTAAAAAAACCTTCTTATAAACTGGATATAGTACGTCATCGTTCTTACCCTCTCTCTAACCCTCAAGATCCTTAAATTCATCTTTACAGTCATTAAGATAATATGTTCCCTTATTTTTGAATTGTTATTGTTCCGTTTTGTGTAGATAATTGTATTAAGAGTACCTATATAATTTATCAAAATCATATTTTAATAAAGTAATTAAATAAAGTATATTTAGTAATATGCTACATACCATATAGTAGGTAATTAAGTACCCTTAAAGACTTACTTCAATGGTTTAATTTATAACGACTCACGTTATCATAAAAATAACAAACTGAAAAAACTGGAAATAGTCTATAAGAATACAAATACCAGGGAATATTATGGAAATCCTACAATTCATAGTTTTTATAATTCTTCACCTTCAAACACAATTTATTATCTTATATTCATACGAGATATTTACAACTTATTCTTAATTTAAATTAGTTTTACACTTTTATAGTATTCGACATCGATGCAGCGATTCGCTGATAGTTTAGTATGAGCTAAAAGAAATATTAAATACCTATACGTGCCAACATTATTTTCATTTATCTTAGCAAGAATAATTGTCAAAATCGAATTATAAAATGCACACGGCATAAAAGAAAACATTATAAAAGCTGAATTAAGTACAGATACATGACATTCTATTGCAATAGAGATATTGAGGAACAGAAACTATTTTTGTAACGAATTTAACTAGGTATAAAAATTAATTAAATTAACAATGTTTCATTAATGAGCTTAGAAATTGTTCATTTTCAGTAGTATAATAATTATCTATCGGCTAAATTTTAATGGATTAGCAGCTCACCAACCTGTCATAACAGTCGGTGATCTCAAGAAATTAATACCGGTGGCTAGGTCTCCCCTTCAGCTCGCGGGGGTGAAATGAATACCAAACTCAGACGTAATGTATAGGATATAATCTCTTGCATCTACCTTGATTTGCCGGCGACGGGTCAAGTAGAGCTTTTTAGTGGCTGGCGCGCGTGCCCCCATAATACGTAGAATGTCTTTTATTAATTTAGTAAAATAAAATATCAAAATCTGTGTCTCCAATAAACACTAGCAATTTACTTTTTGCCAATCCTTGCAGTCAAGTACGTGTGTATCTATCAATGTATCCATATGACTACCGTGATCGGTTCAAATAATAGCGGGTTTTTTTTTATGAGAAATAATAATAATCTTGACACACCGAGAGTAGAATACTGCAATATCGTTTAAAATTACAGAGTAAAATAGTAGAGTGATACTATTACCTGCTATACATATTTCAAACAATTATATGCATTAGATTAGACATCCCCACTCTGTCAGCTTTTTAAGAAAACCAAACAGTTATTACAATTATTTGTAACATATCAATATTTTTCATAAGCGAACGACTGTGAAATACCCGGGCTAGGGATACATAGATTAAATTAAGATTTATCGATTCGTCTGTCCTGCACTAAAAATTATTCAAAAATGCATTTAAAACGTCTTTTTAGCTCTCGAAATACAAAAATTATCTTTTTAATTTCAATAAATACCCTCGGAAGTAAATTATAGTACATAATTCTATTTAGTTCTAGAGAGCAATAAGTAGCAATAATTAGCCCACAGATGCAACTACCTCTACGATAAGGTTCCCCGTTCTTCACTTAACACGTACCTAACTATATATCCTCATTCTAGGATCAGGATTTACCCTGCAGAACAAATACATTTACCCATTTATCCTTAATTATCCTTAATTAAGCAAATTTAACATGATTTTGTGATAATACCTGTTAATTACTGCATTTTCTTCTCAAGACGAATCCTCTAATGACCACACTCAAACCATCTAGTAGAACGATCGAGAAATCAATAAAAACTATAAAATATCATATATGTTAGGTTAGGTTGGGGGTAGTCGCGAGCGTCTACCCCCAACCTAACCTAACATATATGATATTTTATAGTTTTATTGATTTCTCGATCGTTCTACTAGATGGTTTGAGTGTGGTCATTAGAGGATTCGTCTTGAGAAGAAAATGCAGTAATTAACAGGTATTATCACAAAATCATGTTAAATTTGCTTAATTAAGGATAATTAAGGATAAATGGGTAAATGTATTTGTTCTGCAGGGTAAATCCTGATCCTAGAATGAGGATATATAGTTAGGTACGTGTTAAGTGAAGAACGGGAAACCTTATCGTAGAAGTAGTTGCATCTGTGGGCTAATTATTGCTACTTATTGCTCTCTAGAACTAAATAGAATTATGTACTATAATTTACTTCCGAGGGTATTTATTGAAATTAAAAAGATAATTTTTGTATTTCGAGAGCTAAAAAGACGTTTTAAATGCATTTTTGAATAATTTTTAGTGCAGGACAGACGAATCGATAAATCTTAATTTAATCTATGTATCCTTAGCCCGGGTATTTCACAGTCGTTCGCTTATGAAAAATATTGATATGTTACAAATAATTGTAATAACTGTTTGGTTTTCTTAAAAAGCTGACAGAGTGGGGATGTCTAATCTAATGCATATAATTGTTTGAAATATGTATAGCAGGTAATAGTATCACTCTACTATTTTACTCTGTAATTTTAAACGATATTGCAGTATTCTACTCTCGGTGTGTCAAGATTATTATTATTTCTCATAAAAAAAAACCGCTATTATTTGAACCGATCACGGTAGTCATATGGATACATTGATAGATACACACGTACTTGACTGCAAGGATTGGCAAAAAGTAAATTGCTAGTGTTTATTGGAGACACAGATTTTGATATTTTATTTTACTAAATTAATAAAAGACATTCTACGTATTATGGGGGCACGCGCGCCAGCCACTAAAAAGCTCTACTTGACCCGTCGCCGGCAAATCAAGGTAGATGCAAGAGATTATATCCTATACATTACGTCTGAGTTTGGTATTCATTTCACCCCCGCGAGCTGAAGGGGAGACCTAGCCACCGGTATTAATTTCTTGAGATCACCGACTTGTTATGACAGGTTGGTGAGCTGCTAATCCATTAAAATTTAGCCGATAGATAATTATTATACTACTGAAAATGAACAATTTCTAAGCTCATTAATGAAACATTGTTAATTTAATTAATTTTTATACCTAGTTAAATATTCGTTACAAAAATAGTTTCTGTTCCTCAATATCTCTATTGCAATAGAATGTCATGTATCTGTACTTAATTCAGCTTTTATAATGTTTTCTTTTATGCCGTGTGCATTTTATAATTCGATTTTGACAATTATTCTTGCTAAGATAAATGAAAATAATGTTGGCACGTATAGGTATTTAATATTTCTTTTAGCTCATACTAAACTATCAGCGAATCGCTGCATCGATGTCGAATACTATAAAAGTGTAAAACTAATTTAAATTAAGAATAAGTTGTAAATATCTCGTATGAATATAAGATAATAAATTGTGTTTGAAGGTGAAGAATTATAAAAACTATGAATTGTAGGATTTCCATAATATTCCCTGGTATTTGTATTCTTATAGACTATTTCCAGTTTTTTCAGTTTGTTATTTTTATGATAACGTGAGTCGTTATAAATTAAACCATTGAAGTAAGTCTTTAAGGGTACTTAATTACCTACTATATGGTATGTAGCATATTACTAAATATACTTTATTTAATTACTTTATTAAAATATGATTTTGATAAATTATATAGGTACTCTTAATACAATTATCTACACAAAACGGAACAATAACAATTCAAAAATAAGGGAACATATTATCTTAATGACTGTAAAGATGAATTTAAGGATCTTGAGGGTTAGAGAGAGGGTAAGAACGATGACGTACTATATCCAGTTTATAAGAAGGTTTTTTTACTTGAGGCTTAAGACCACACGTTATTTAGTCGTGTTAGGTTAAACAACTAGTATGAGTACTGCTACTATAGGGTGGTTATTGTTATTGTGTTAGGGGTGTTCTGAACAAACAAGTTCCCAGTTATTGAGTCCTAAAATAGTTAAATAGTGCATTGTATATGACACTGCAATATCAGGTGAGTTATTTTTTTTTTATTTATCATTTATCACATTGATTATAATAGGGTTGTAAGTTATTGAAAAACAACCCGTAGTTTTGCTATACAATACAAATTTACTTCAATAACGCAAATATATATAATATATATTATTTTTGTATTTCTACACTTTTTTTAATTTCGTTTTATAAAGGAAAAAAATGTATCTACCCATGTGTAAGATTTGTATATATTATGGACAATATAAAACAGCTAATAATAATAATTTAAACGTTATAGATTTATGGTTATTTAGGGTGTATGTTAAACCTAGTTGGTATGGCTAAAACTGCATTTCAAATGCCCTGGAAACAGATAAAAACGACAATAATAGACTATTTCTTACATATTTTATTAAAAAGTTGTTTAGTATTGAATTGACCAGCGAGGTTATATTGATCATATTTTTTTTTTTGATTTTTAATTTATGCTTGCGTCTATTATATCTTAAATTTTTTATCATTCAATAGGATATAACTACTGACTCGTTAACTTAGCCCAGAACTTATAACCCTACTGCAATGAAATTATGTACCTATTAAGACTAAAGAGTAGACTTTCGTTTATTCAATTTTATTATAAATCCACTACTGTCATTTCGCGTTGTAATAGGTATCTTAAAATTAAAGTACTGTCTTGATACTTTACAATAATTTTTTTTTTTTACTCTATGAAACAAGAATGGTAAGCAGGGGGGTATTTAATTGCCCCAAAATTGTTTTTACACTTTGTTTAAATGAATGCAATACTACTCGTATTTTCTAGCGCTAGTACGCACTGGATTAGCACTACAGAGGATGTAAATTGATGTAACTTTTAGTAAATTAATCTATTTATATCTATGGAGATATCTGACACCTTCGTTGATAACTCTAACCTTTCTCTTAAGTTTATATGGCAGAGCCGTTTGGTCTTTCCTTTCACTAAAAAAAAAAATTTATTATAATAATACAGTAACTGTGAATTCAGCTCATCGTTTTATATAAAAGCATATTTTTTACTTTTTGTTTTTTATATGTATACCTTATAAACCAGTTTAATAATAATAATGTCATTTTAGATATTTCCCACTTCCGAAATCGAGTCCTTCAGGTCATTTTCTTATTAAAAATTTGGTATGTATCGCGAGGTAGGTATTTTAACAAAATCTTTTGTTCACAAAATGTTTTAAAATAATTGTTTAATTTTATCTGGGGCGCAAGCTTATGTAAATAGAGATACACTGAGCAATAATTGGTTTTCATCTCGCTGAGATGATGTCAAAGTTGACAAACGGTTTATGCGATATTCTTCTACATGGAGATAGTATCGACTTTGGTGTCCATTAGACCTCCTTACAAAAGAGGCTGTCACCACAAGGAGTCTGGTATATTAGCATAAACGTCCGATTTGTTGACAATCCAATTTATTAGAAAATATCAATCTAATTTTAAAAAAAATCGGTTTACACTACTGATTGACTTCTCCTCAGATAATTAATCAATTATAATATAATAAGTAACTTTGTTTAGTAGATATTTTCTTTCCGAAAATTTTTTTTTGTTATTCTTGTTAAATACTTCCGATTCGATGCTACATACCGTAGTAGGTAGTCTATCGGGGTTAAAATTTCAGCAGTTTAAAATAATTTAAATTTTCCTAAAAACACGAACTATTTGAGCTGATGATTTGACAGATAATCATAAAAGAATATGTTTCATGCACTGGTTATCGTCTCTGATTGAGATGGTGTAAAAAGTCGACAGTTCTGCTCGTCAATGCACCTCTGCATGGGGTCAGTACCGACTCTTGGTGTCTGTAAGACCGACTGTACAAAAGGGGCTGTCACCACAAAAAGAGCCAGGTATATACGCACGAGCTTCTAAATTGTTGACTGGCCATTGTGAGAAAACAAAAGTCCTAGTTTAAATTAAAAATAATTTTTTTTACACGAATGTTTTTGTTGTCTGATAATAATCAATACTTATTAGAAATTCGTTAAAAATATTAAACTGTACTACTCATTTGAAATATATTACAACAACACACTACTTTGAAATGCAGTCGCCATTTAATTAGGTATTTTTAAATTTAGTTTTCAATTTTTTTTTTGTGTGAGAAATTAAAAACTACCGACACCCCTCATAATCACCATTGCTCATGGAAATGAATAAACAAGTACAAGTACGGTGCAAAGGGTAGAGAAGTACTATATGAGAGCCCTGATGCTCCAAATAAAATTAATCTATTTCACCATAAAAACCATTACAACGTGATTACTAATCTCAATGCGGCGTTTGTATATCGATATTATTGTGAAGCCTGTCATGTACCATATAATAACAGAAATGACCACGCATGAGCCAGGAGTTGTCCTTGTTGCCAAAAACACCTCCCTGTGAAAAGACAAGAGAAGAGGTACTCTGTCAAGATTGTAATAGAAAGTTTCGAAGTTTAATATGTTATAACAATCATAGATTAAATTCAGTAAAAATGGGGTATTTTCTTTCCGAAAATTTTTTTTTGTTATTCTTGTTAAATACTTCCGATTCGATGCTACATACCGTAGTAGGTGGTCTATCGGGGTTAAAATTTCAGCAGTTTAAAATAATTTAAATTTTCCTAAAAACACGAACTATTTGAGCTGATGATTTGACAGATAATCATAAAGAATATGTTTCATGCACTGGTTATCGTCTCTGATTGAGATGGTGTAAAAAGTCGACAGTTCTGCTCGTCAATGCACCTCTGCATGGGGTCAGTACCGACTCTTGGTGTCTGTAAGACCGACTGTACAAAAGGGGCTGTCACCACAAAAAAGAGCCAGGTATATACGCACGAGCTTCTAAATTGTTGACTGGCCATTGTGAGAAAACAAAAGTCCTAGTTTAAATTAAAAATAATTTTTTTACACGAATGTTTTTGTTGTCTGATAATAATCAATACTTATTAGAAATTCGTTAAAAATATTAAACTGTACTACTCATTTGAAATATATTACAACAACACACTACTTTGAAATGCAGTCGCCATTTAATTAGGTATTTTTAAATTTAGTTTTCAATTTTTTTTTTTGTGTGAGAAATTAAAAACTACCGACACCCCTCATAATCACCATTGCTCATGGAAATGAATAAACAAGTACAAGTACGGTGCAAAGGGTAGAGAAGTACTATATGAGAGCCCTGATGCTCCAAATAAAATTAATCTATTTCACCATAAAAACCATTACAACGTGATTACTACGAGATGATGGTTCCCTAACACATTCATCTAACCTTTGTGTTTTTAAACAATGCTGCGATGAATGTATGGCGTCCGAAGAAAGTATCTGCCCGAAATGTGGGCCTAGGTTACAGATTGTAAAATGTGCAGACCCTGTATCTTCTTTCATACACCATGTATTAACTCTATGGAGGAAATTTAAACAAGTCGTAGTAATAGCTCATAACGGTTGCGCTTTCGACCATCAGTTTATTTTAAATTATATCTTGACGAAGACTGACTTAAAACCAGACCTGATAATGCGTGGTTCTAAAATAATTTTAATGGAGATAAAGAAACGTAAAATTTTTGGATAGTATGAACTATTTTCCAATGAAGTTGGCTTCTCTTCCTGATGCATTTGGACTCGGAGATAATTTTAAAAAAGGTATTTCCCACACCTATTTAATACAGCTGAAAATGAAAACTACATAGGGCTCGACATAGGGGGTTTTACCTGCTCTGAAATATTACGACCCCGACACGTTGAAAGAAGATGACCGTACAAAGTTTTTTTTAGAATGGTACAAAGCACATAGAAACGATGAATTCCACATGCAACGCGATATAGTGACTTATTGCATATCAGATGTTGAAATATTAACACAGGCCTGTCTGAAATTCCGACAGCAACTACTCGAGACTACCAATGTCTGTCCATTCACAGAATCTTGCACGATGGCATCTGCCTGTAACAAAGTATATCGCTGTAATTTTCTTAAACCAAACAGTATCGGTATAATATCAAAAACCGGTTATAGGTGGCGAGATAACCAGTCAAGGATAGCTGTCCAGTGGCTTGTTTGTGAGGAGAAAGAAAGAAATATAAATATTAATCATGCAGCTAAAGGACAGGAGACCAGACTTCATGGCATTAAAGTGGACGGATATTGTATGGATACGAATCAGATTTTCGAATTTCATGGGTGCTACTATCATGGTTGCCCTAGTTGCTTTAAATATAGTAGAGATGACCCCCTACACAACGATCCATCTGAAACATTAAACTTGCGATACGAATGTACAATTGTTAAGACAGAACGCCTACGAGAACTTGGCTATGAAGTTGTTGAAAAAAAAGGGGAGTGTGAATTTAAAAAGACAGTTAATTAAAGAAATGCGAGTTCTTATTGAAAACCGCCCCCTGCTTTCATTTGTGCCACTTAATCCTAGAGACGCATTCTATGGTGGTCGTACTGGAAACACTATTGAGCATTACAAGATCAGGGTGGGGGGAGAAAATTAAATACGTGGATATCTGTTCTTTATACCCTTGGGTCTGCAAATATGGCAAGTTTCCAGTTGGACATCCTAAAGTTTACGTAGGAGAAGAATGTTCAGCAATAAATTTAACATATACAGATGGTTTGATCAAGTGTAAAATTTTACAGCCAACAAACCTCTACCATCCTGTACTTCCTACAAAAATGAACAACAAACTTCTGTTCGTTTTATGCCGTGCCTGTGGCGAGCAAATGAATCAGAATGATTGCTGCCACGAAGAAGAAGAGAGAACACTAGTTGGTACCTGGGTCGTTGACGAAGTAATTGAAGGCTCTTGAGAAGGGTTATGAATTGAAAGAGGTTTATGAAATTTGGAGCTATGGCATTCAACAGTTTGATAAAACAACAAATAAAGAGGGACTATTCACTGATATGATGAATAAATTCATAAAAATTAGGCAGCAAGCATCGGGGTGGCCGATGGATTGTACCACTGTTGAAGAACGAGAGCGTTACATAGAACAGTTCCTCAATCAAGAAAATATCAAATTAGGTTTTGCTGATGTTATTGAAAATTCAGGATTACGATCTCAGGCCAAGCTTATCCTAAATTCGTTTTGGGGAAAGTTTGGACAACGAGAGAATCAATCAAAAAACAAAAATTGTCAACGATCCGGGAGAGTTTTTTAATGTAATGTCAAATCCAGATATATATGTTAACGGTGTGATTCCAATAAACGAAGATACCATCATTATTAATTATGAGCATAGAGAGGAAAATAACGATAGTCTAACTACAGTAAATGTAGCCATAGCATCTTATGCTACGGCCCAAGCTCGTCTCAAGTTATATAGCTATCTTGAAAAAAATTAGACGAACGAGTACTGTACATCTACATTTCGAGGAAAGGTGAACCTGATGTACCCACAGGCAGTTTACTTGAAGATATGACTGACGAGTTAGAAAAATATGGATATGATAGCTACATAACAGAGTTTGTCTCCGGAGGTCCTAAGAATTACGCTTACAAAGTTTTCTCCACAAAGAAACAAACCGAGGAGGTCATGTGCAAGGTGAAAGGAATATCACTGAATTACGCAGCTAGTCAGCTGATAAATTTTGATAGCATAAGGAATATGGTTCTTAACAAATCCGCTCCTATCTACATTACATCCAAAAATATTCGAAGAACAAAAGAGCATGAAGTCGTAACAAGTATAGAAAGAAAAATATACAAAACTAATTCCACCAAGAGAAAATTCTTTAATGATCATAGCTCTGTTCCTTATGGGTTTAAGAAATTTAAAAATTGATTGATTGATAAGCGACAATAGAACCAAATATTTAGGTAACTTATAGGCCAGTTAATATTGTTAGCTCTGTTTATATATAGTTAGAGGTTAGTAAAAAATATATATGTGGCATTTTTTTTTTGTTTTTGTATTGATTAGTTCCAAGTTTCAAATTACAGGAGTTTCATTTTATATTCGCTCATGTACTATATTTTATATAATGTAAGTATTTTCTGCTATATTTTCATAATTTTTAAGACATCCACGTAGAATAAAATGTTATCCTATTACTTATGTAAGAAAACCAGCTTTGTATGCTTTGTACAAGAGTAGTAAAAATTATTGTTCAATAAAGTTTATGAAAAATATGCGGCATGTGTTTCATTAAAGTATGGCATTTTTAACTCCAAGAAATAACCGAGTGTAAATACTGCCTTTTCTTGCTAGGTAACAGAGATTATATTGGCAGGTAGACAAACTATTTTAGTGTTAAATCGCTGTAACCCATTTACATTAATTTTGTTAAATCTCAGTAAATTTGTATTTTTCTCATACTGGCTTTTATATTAATAATACAAAATACAGAGTAGTTACTTGACAACTCAACAAGTTGGGTCAGATTGTGGGTATTACTCGATATAATGCAAAGTAGATGGCTATACCGACAGAGTTTAAGTAATAAAAAGAGCACCTCTAACGTTAGTACGATTGGTAAGAACACCTGAATAACAAGTGTGGTTATGTACGTATCTGATAACCCACAAGGTGCAAGACACTGCCTTATAGAGGCCTATAAAAAAAAAAATGGGGGTTACAAGGGGGCTCTGTTGACTCGGAGACGTGAGCGGCGTCCTAAGGGGCCCCCATTATGTAGGGTTAGGATGGGGGCCTATAAAGATGGGGTAACACGGGGGCCCTTTTGGTAACTGAGACGTGAGCGGAGCCCTACGAGGCCCCATTCTGGAGGCACAGTGGAGTTAGGCAACCATGTAAACATATTATGGGGGCCCCATTCTCGGGGGTGCAGCGGAGCCCTACGGTGTCCGGGGCCCCATTCTGGGGACATGAGCGGAGGCCGGGCCCAACCGCCCCTATACCTACTGAAACATTTTTGTTCTTTTGATAAAGATCCCCTTTGGGAGGTTGCTAATGCTTACTGGTAACTTATTAAAGAATTTAGGACCATAGAAATTAAATTCCGTTTTATAATAATAATAATAATAATAATAATTTATTTGCAGCATATACAATTTTAACAGTAATTATACATGTTAATATTAGTTTACATAATATACATAACAGTATAAAAAAAATATATATACATACATATATATAATACCACTTAACATACTTATAAAAAATTATTAGTCCGCAAATAAATATGAACACTCATTTAGGCTTATCAAAAGCCTGTCTATGAGTACCATACAATATAAGTGCAAAAGTGCTGGTTAGTTAGAAAAAAAAATACAATATCTGCAAAAAAATAAATTCCCTAACAAAAAGAAAAGAATTAAAATTAAAATGGAACTAAGTTAATGTAAATAAATTCAAAACAAAAAAAATCCCATTTATTTCAATGAAAATTTTAAAGTAAATAAGTTAAGTAAACAGTACAAACACAAGTAATACAAGCCATACAAGCAATGTGAACAATTTGAGCTCGTCAGTAATAATTATAAACCGGGATCAATAATATTGTGTAATAAATATCTATCGCATGAAACGATCCATGATTTTAAAAGTCTTTTAAAGAGTTGCTTTGTTCTTATGTCTTTAATAACATGTGGCAAAATATTAAATAATTTTGGACCAATATAAACAAAACATCTTTGGAAAATACTTTTATTCGCCCTAGGTAAAACTAAATTCATCGCATCATTATTTCTCGTTCTACACTTATGATTTATCTCATTTGTGTATTTCTTATTTCTGAATAAAAATAATAAAATGGATTTAGAAAATAGTTGCCTCAAATCTAATATATTTAACTCTGAAAATAGTTGATCTGTAGGGTAAAGAAATGGTTTCATATAAATAATTTTTAATATTTTTTTTTGAATAATTACCAACGGTTCCAAATATGTTTTCCTTAATCCACCCCAACCAATTATGCCATATTGTAAAAGGGATTCTGTAAAGGCATAATATAATATTTTAAGTTGACTCAATTGAAGAATTTGCCGACATTTATAAAATTTAAACATAAGACTGCGAATTTTAGTTTTTACATTGTTAACATGTACATTCCATCTTAAGTGTGCATCAATAAATACACCAAGATATTTAATTGATGTAGCAAACGAAACAACAAGGTTATCCACTAATAAAGAGCTAAACTCCGGCAAGTATTTTTCATACGATGTGAATGGTATAATTTTGTTTTTTTTAACATTAACTGTTAATAAGTTTGAACTAAACCAGCTAAATATCATTTTTAAATCGTTTTCCGCTAGATCCTTCACACCAGTCCAACTATTTCCAGTATATAGGATAACTGTATCGTCAGCAAACGAAATTATGGTTCCACGTCAGTCTAAGTTCAGCAAGCTGTTTAAGTAGATAGTAAATAATACGGGTCCTAAAACTGTACGCTGAGGTACACCACAGGATACCATTTTTTCTTCGCTAAATACACCATTTATTTCAACTTTTTGTTTTCTTGCCTCTAAATAACTTTTAAACAGATTTAGAACATTTCCTCTAATCCCGAAGTTTTCTAGTTTCTCTAGCAAAAGTTTGTGTCTTACGGTATCAAAAGCTTTTGCTAGATCAACAAAGACACCTAAACATGGTTGTTTGTTATCTATGGCACTGTATATTAATGAGGTTAATTTAGCGATAGCATCTTGTGTTGACATATCTTTTTTAAAACCATACTGCATCTTGGACAACATATTGTTTTTGTTTAAATAATCTACCAAGCGTTTTTTTATAATTTTTTCAAATAATTTTGATATCGAAGATGTTAGTGAGATAGGGCGATAATTAGAAATATCAGTTTTATTACCTCCTTTGAACAATGGCCTAATAGTTGCAATCTTAAACTGTGTAGGAACCATGCCACATTCAATGCATTTATTTATAATAAAACACAGGGGTTCAGCAATAAAATCAATTGTTAACTTCAGTATTTCATTTTTTACACCATCCGGACCCGGTGCTTTATTATTTTTAAATTCCAAAACTACTTGTTTTATTTCATCCACGCTTGTGTGATCTAAATACATAGAATGAGGATAATTCACATAGTGGAGTTCACATGATATCAAATTGTGATTTCCGTTTGCACTTCGAGGTTAAAAGCTAAAACCTATTTCAAATGATTCGTTACCTTCTGGAACATCAAATCCGATGGTCGTCAAAATGTCGTCCTGTACGGGGTGGCTGTAGGGGATGAAATGTGAAAAACACCCTAAAAAATTTTTTACGCTATTTTAATCTACAGAACATGAGGATCACTTTTATTAAAGCAAAATATGCTTTAGACTAAGGCAAATATTAGAAATAAAATATTAAACAATTCGGAAAGCACGGAGTTAAATGGGCAACGTCTAAGTTTATCGTACGCTGGTGAAAAGTGTCTTATTGAACAGGCTATGTTTTCGCTTAACACCGCACTAGCTACTTTATTCTCATTATGATCAAAAAACACCCTTTAATAACGTTGTAGATTGGAATTTCAGGATGCTAAGGCACTTTTTACTTTTTTAATATGACCGCTCCCCAATTTTTGAATGGGTTTTTTAGGAGCGCCCGCACAAGATCTTTTAAGGTCGACATTCGTTTGTTTTCGTCCCGGGAGAGATATTTTTAAGGTCCATTATCGCCTGTTTTCGCAGTAAAGACGTCCATTTGACTAACTATATGAAAAATACGAACTAAATTGTATTAGGTATGTATTTTATTTAAACGAAATATTATTTTTTATAAGAATTTATTTTGCTTTAAATAGTTTATAGTACAGTTACTTGGTGATCTCCAGTTACTTGGTGATCTCACTTCTAACTAATTCTATAGTTGTTTTAAATTAAAATATTTTTGGATAGTTTGATTCAAAATGGGTGAAATACCTATCGAATATTAAAAAGGAATAAGGGTGCTTTTCGTTGGGGGTGCGTTTCACCCCAACTTAGGAGTTTCGAAAAGATAAAAGTGACTGTTGGAACGTGTGGTCTCTATAACGTAGTTTTTGCTTTAATACTCGCCGAGTTAAAGGGATTGAAAACGTTGATTTTTAAACAGAAGACACTGATTTTTCTAAGGTTTTAAATAAGCAAATTACTCAAAGAGGATCACATTTTCGAAAAAGTTAGCTAATGAAATAAATATAATCCATGAAATAAAAATTAGTTTAGGCTCATTCTTAGTCCAGATCACGGTGTAAGATAATTAGGTGGTGAAACGCCTCAATGTATCGTATGGTTAGAATGTCTCCAAACTGTTAACGCATCGTAAGACAAAGAGAGAGAGTGTGTGGCCGCGAGGGCACCGCGGGCTAAGCCCCGAATCGTCCCTAGTTAATTTCCACTTCATTTTACCAGGTCGAAAAATATACCATTCGATGCAGAAAAATATGTAGAACACGATTGTTGAAAAATTATGTGTTTAAATTGTCGGCTACTATGCAAAAAAAAATAAAAACCATAAATGAAATTGGACACCGGCACGTTTAACTCGAAACGCTGCTAAAACCGTTCGAGTTATGAAAAAAATTAACATAAACAATTTTATAGAGAACTAAATTTCCTATAAAAAAGTCGGTGGTGGCATTAGTCTATCTTTAATAGTTTTGGTGTGAGGGCGCCTCAAATTCGCGCGCTGATCTTTTGTTAAATTAAACTTATCGTTTTCCAGCGCACAGCTTTCACGCCCACGGTGTAAGAATTGTCTTACACCGTGCTCCAGTCAGACTGGTAGTAGCAACTGACCACCAGAGGGATGTACTTATCTCTCACAGTTACTATGTGCTGGGTCTGTCATAGACCAGTTTGGTTTGCCTTTGTTATTTGTCTTTTCAGCTACCTGTGGCACACTGATGAGAACATAAAGAGTTCGAAACCGGTCTGTGTCTGGTGGAGAAAAGACAAATAAGAAATTTGGCTACCAATTTTGGATTTATAGGTATAATTCAATGGGAGTCGGGGCCTTTGCCCGTCCAGTAGTTGTTTCCTATAATCCTATTTATTAAGCATGTTTTAGTCCATCAGGGCTAGAGGTCGCCGCTCTTGGTGCTTGCTTGGCAAGCCGCTATCGGTCACGAGACATCTTCGATGTCTTGACTGGTAGTAGCAACTGATCACCAGAGGGATGTACTTATCTCTCACAGTTACTATGTGCTGGGTCTGTCATAGACCAGTTTGGTTTGCCTTTGTTATTTGTCTTTTCAGCTACCTGTGGCACACTGATGAGAACATAAAGAGTTCGAAACCGGTCTGTGTCTGGTGGAGAAAAGACAAATAACAAATGTGGCTACCAATTTTGGATTTATAGGTATAATTCAATGGGAGTCGGGGCCTTTGCCCGTCCAGTAGTTGTTTCCTATAATCCTATTTATTAAGTCATTATTATGTATACGCTCAAATTTTTTTGACCGTGATGGATGCATTATCTAAAAGATTTTACACTAAATGTATTTTGAAAATTTTTGAAATAATGAATTTTATGGCTTTGAAGTTAAAAAACTTAGCAGGGAAGAATCTCTCCAAAGAATGTTACCAAAGACAAACAATAATGACAATAAACTAAGGAAAATGCTAAAGTTTTTATTATTTTTTTTAATTGACGCATTTAAGATGAATATAGAAAAACTGACAACCTTTGTACTGTTTTGACCTACCTGATCTTAAAGAGGATTAAAAGACCTTCAAAATGATTTATTTTGATGATTTTTAGCGTTAATTGCAAAGGAGATATGACCAAAATAAGAAGCGCGCCTCATTTTAGCAAATTACGATATTGCTCGTTTTGCGGTAATTTATTAGTCTCTGAAATTCGTTAATTATTGATATATTAACTTTAGGGGTGGTTTTCATCCTCTTAGGGGTAAGATCAATTATTTTTCTTATTAAGGGATGAGTTTTATATCGACCATATTGAGGGTCCAACATAAAATTTTTTATTTCTTATTTCACATTCGTGATCAGCGACTCCAAAAACATAAATAAGTTTAAATAATTTATTCTCAGTACTTGGTTAATTATTGAATATTTTAAACTTTATAGTGGCCTGCAGTGTGAAATTATCATGCATCGGTTCCTGCATGTGTGTGGGACAAAAAGCCCTTTGTAATAATCCCAAAATCAAAGAAACTCGTCTTATTTTTGAAATAGTTGAAGAATCGTTAGAATCTGAATTCGAAAAATTTAATGACAGACACTATGTTCAAACTGTTTAAACCATAATAATAATATCATATAAAAAGTAATAATCTGTTCAGGCGATAATGGGCTTTAAATCACCGTCATAGAGGTTTTTTTTTGGAGTAGAATCAACACCCACTGAACTAATTCGATGATCCACGCGTTCCAACAGTCACTTTTTATTTTTTCGAAACTCCTAAGTTGGGGTGAAACTCACTCCCAACAGTCCCAACGAAAAGCACCCTTATTCCTTTTTAATATTAATTTGATATTTGACCCATTTTGAATTAAACTATCCTAAAATATTTTAATTCAAAAGAGCTATAAAATTAATTAAGATCACCAAGTAACTGTACTATAAACTATTTAAAGCAAAATAAATTCATATAAAAAATAATATTTCGTTTAAATAAAATACATACCTAATACAGTTTAGTTCGTATTTTTCATATAGTTAGTCAAATGGACGTCTTTACTGCAAAAACAGGCGATAATGGACCTTAAAAATATCTCTCCCGGTACGAAAACAAACGAATGTCGACCTTAAAAGATCTTGTGCGGGCGCCCCTAAAAAACCCATTCAAAAATTGGGGAGCGGTCATATTAAAAAAGTAAAAAGTGCCTTAGCATCCTGAAATTCCAATCTACAACGTTATTAAAGGGTGTTTTTTGATCATAATGAGAATAAAGTAGCTAGTGCGGTGTTAAGCGAAAACATTGCCTGTTCAATAAGACACTTTTCACCAGCGTACGATAAACTTAGACGTCGCCCATTTAACTCCGTGCTTTCCGAATTGTTTAATTTTTTTTTTCTAATATTTGCCTTAGTCTAAAGCATATTTTGCTTTAATAAAGGTGATCCTCATGTTCTGTAGATTAAAATAGTGTAAAAAAAATTTTTAGGGTGTTTTTCACATTTCATCCCCTACAGCCACCCCGTACAGGACGACATTTTGACGACCATCGGATTTTGATGTTCCAGAAGGTAACGAATCATTTGAAATAGGTTTTAGCTTTTAACCTCGAAGTGCAAACGGAAATCATTTCTAGAGGGTTTTGGTGCGGCCGTGGACTCTACTAACAGTATTTCTATCGCATGTCGGATCCTGAATTATCTTACTCGCGAGCTTATCACCTACTTGGGAAAAATAAGTAACAAACTCACTAGCTATCTGTTGATAATCGGTCATTTCTTCTCCGCTTTCAGTAATAATTTTATTTATGTTTTCTTCTTGGTTTTTGTAGTTGTTAGTAAAATTTTTCACTACATTCCATAGGTTTTTACTGCAATTTTTATTACTATCTATTTTAGATTTAAAATAATTAAGTTTTGTTTTTTTTATTAATGAATTTATTTTATTTCTATAACTAATATATTTGCTCATTTTGTGGATTCTTTAGGTGTTTTTGAAATAACTTGTCCCTATTTTTAAGTGAAGTAACTAGGCCCAGAGTTGCCCATGGCTTCTTTTTTTTAACCTTATTAAATTTTAAAAGCTGCGTAGAATCCGAGATACACTTTGAAAATTTGTTATAAAAATTGATAAAAGCATCCTCAGGATCTTGACTGTCAAACACTTCACTCCAGGAGACATTACCTAATAATCGTAATAGTTTTTCATTATTAATTTTTTGGTGTACCACATCTGAATGTTGCTTTGTATTATTATCTATTTGATTATGTATAATTTTAGCTATTATTGAGTAATGATCTGTAATATTTGTTTTAATTATTGCTGAAATTATACTGTCAAGTGGAGTAAATTGTCTGGATTTAAGGAATATATGATCTATACAGGATGAAGTAGTATCAGTAACTCGTGTGTTTTTATTTATTAATGATATAAATCCATTTTCGGATAAAAGATTTAAATATTGTTCTGCATAATCTACATTTCTACTTATTTCTTGGATATTTATATTAATATTAATATCACCAATAATAAAAAAATGCTCGCAGGAGTTATAGCTGTAGTTGTTTAAAACCTCTGAGAAATTAGTTATAAAATCATCCTCCGGTGAGGAAGGCGACCGATAAATCGCCAGGATATTAATTTTATTCCTTTTATTTATTGTTACTTCTATGTTAATCGCATTGGTAACACCTAGTTTAATACATTTGTATTCATACGTAAAACCTGTTTTGATATATATTAAAATACCGTCGTTTTGATTGAACTTTTCTTCACTTTCGATGATATCACAACCTTCGATTTTAAAGAAATCTTTTTCTGTTATATTCCAGGTTTCCGTTAGGACCAAACAATCAAAATAGTTACCGAATTGAGATATATACAAGTCAAATTGGTCAAAATTTTTTTGAATACTCCGTATATTATTATGATATATGGAAAATGATTTTTGTGAACTTGCATCTTTAAAAAAGTCATTAAACTGTTCTACATTATCGAGTTCTAGAGTTTCTATTATTTCATTTTTATAGTCCCTAACAAACTGATCCATACTTATATTATGTTATATTATATCCTGCTTATCTGCACTCTATACTTGACCTTGAGACTATACCTATATTTAACAAACAAACAAAAACAACCACCTTTCAATAGTTGCCTGAATATATTACGTAAATTATGTTTAATTTATTTAACATTATTTTTTCTATTTTTTTTTACAAAATATTCCTGTATTTTAATAAATAAATTAATTCTAAATTGACTTCTTAACTACTGTAGGTAAACCTTTAATATATTTTATGAAAATATCCGTTTCACCACCTACGATTTTTGCATTCGTTATAAACTTCCTTAAAAATCTTCCTTTGCATATGCATATAAGTTTTTGAGGATACCATTTTTATACCATTTTTTGGCTGTAGATACCATTTTTCTAACTTGAAATTTTTTATTTAATCCGATGTAATAGATAGGTATACTTGCTTACGAAACATAGCACATTTCTACTCTTTAAAACACGTGGCTCATCATACGACCATCATATACCTAACCTATCTATCTTTAGTGCTAGACGAAAACCTTTATACCATACATACACCGCGTAATTGTCTGCCGCAGCTTATTTCACTTACTTGTTTACACTTATTCAAATTCAAACAATTTTTCTCGTCGCGTCTTGTGAATAATAGGTATCCTCTGGATTGGTGATTTTTTCCAACACTTTAAAAACACAACAAACATAAAATACAATAAGCGATCAAGAACTGTTGTTCATGTACCTACCTATTTTTATTGTATAGGTACCTCTACGTATTATTTTATTAAGTTTGAATGTTACATTATATTTTATGTTTTGTTTTAGAAATTTTGTTGTTTGTGTAAAATGTGTCCCAAAGTAACATATATCTATAACAACACAGACTTTGTTATTTGAATACGTTTAAAGTACAAATTCTATATTACCGTTGTTTTTGTACTTGTTGATTATTACGTGTAAACTTCTTTATTCTAGTGTTATCAAGATACCATTTATGTCAGTAAAATACCATTTTTTTAAGTGTCGGATACCATATACTTTTTTTCATCTAGCAACACTGTTGGTGAGACAGATGTTAGCGTTGTAGATCGTGCGTCCCGACAGCGTCGCGTCACACTGGAGTCTAAAGTTCATCTCCTCTTGACTTTTGTATTTATATGATTTTGTCCGGTGACGTATTACATATCCCACATGCAACAAACAGAGATAGGTGGCGAATTCTCCGAGCTCAACCCAGATCCAGATGTCGTATCCGGTATTGAATTACGCCTACGCGTAACATAGAGACTAATTTCCTGTGGCGACCGATCCTAAGTGACCTTAGTTTGACATTCCTTAGCTTCTGCAAAACCCAATTGTGGTCAACTTTTAACCTATTTGGACCCAAGTTATTTAAAATATAACGTATTGGAAATTACTGAAATCTCCTAACAGTTACTGATAATTAAATAAAATAAGATAAATGTAGGGAATTTGCGTTTAATGGGGCAACCCAGGGCTGGGGTGTCTCAAAACTAAACAAATCATTATTATGGGCGACGTAAATATTGATCTATAATAATACAGGAACCAAATACCCACACAACATTGAATATTTTATGCATATGCACAATAGATGCACAATGTGCACATTATACCATCCATATTTTTAAATCTAAGTTGAAACACTTTCTACTGGACAAAAACTGTTATACATTTGATGAATTTTTTTAAAGGCTGTACTGACATTTTAAATTGATATTTTGTATATTGTATTTATAGTTGTGTTTTTATTATAACTGTTTCTACTTTTTTTTTATGTGACTGTATATTGTATTTATTGACGTTTTCTCAATTATTGTATTCGTTTGTGTACTTTTTAATTGACGAAATAAATAATTTATTATTATTATTATTATTATTATTTTTTTTTTTTTTTTTTTCGTTTCCGGAAGAAATTGCTGGACAGTCTCCCTGTGGCCTCCGACACCACACAGAGAGAGCGCCAGCGAATAATCTACAGCAACTCCCCACATCCCGCAGGGATAGTCACTGTAGATTCCAGACTCATGTGCCCTAAGTAGACGAAGGGATCCCAGGATGACCGCTTTCTGCATTTGACCAGCCAACCATTCTGCCGATGTTTGGCAGGCAGGCATGGTCTTCAATGCGGAGAGCAGCGTGGGCTTCATACCTCCGAGTACACCGATTATCAGGACGACCATCTTGACAGAGTAGCCTGGGTATAGCACTTGGAGCTCGTACCAGAGATCTCTGTATTTAGTCCGTTTCTCCTCCTCCTTCAAGGCGATGTTTGTCTCAGCAGGTGCTGAGAACTCGATGACATACATCACCTTGGTCTGATGGTCGAGGAGGACTATGTCAGGCTTATTGGCGTGAATTCGCCTGACGGTCGGGAACGAGTAGTTCCAGTAAATCCGGCATTTCTCGTTCTCGACAACGGACTCGATATCTCCGGGGACGTAAGGCAGCACTGGTGTTTCGTCTATCTGGTACGAGTGCCGTAGATGGTAGTATAGCACTCGTAAAGCCGCGTTATGTCGTTGGATGTAGACCGAAGTCGCATAAATCGGGCATGCAGATAATAAATGCATGAGCGACTCCGGCGCCTGACGGCAGGTCCTGCAGTTGATATCAGGTACCTCTACACCCATCACGCGACTGCGATAGACCAATTTGTTAATAACACCATCTTGGCAGGCCACATTGTATCCCTCGGTCTCCGACTTCAGCCCCGCTGACCTTAAAAATGCGAAGGTCAGCACTGTCGATAAACCCAGTGCTTCTATGTTGTTATAGAAAACACCGTGCAGGGGTTTATCGACGTGCTGCCTGAACAGATTTCTCTGTTCGGCAGCTTTGATGTGGGCTGTCAGACGATTAGGCGGAAGCTCAGTGACTGAGTCACCTCGCCGGCCTTCTCGCCTGTTGTCGAACACGAGACCGAGTTCATCTGCGGCCCTCTGTGCTGCCCTAAACAATAAAGCGCCAACTCCCACAGTTTCATGATCTCTCACTAACTGTAGGAGTGGGTCCGAGCTCCTGATAACATTACATGCCATACTCAGTGCCACTCTGCCATGCATGCACTCCAGACTCAAGAGTCCTCGGCCCCCCCGTTGACGTGGGAGGTACACACGAGGAACGGACGATCTAGGATGAATACTCCTATGAATATTCATCATCTTGCGGGTATTCCTGTCCAATTGACGCAGCTCATCTACTCCCCATTTGACTACGCCAAAGGAGTAGAGCAGAATCGGAACGGCAAGCATATTAGTGGCAGACACCTTGTTCTTCCCCGAAAGTTCTGATAACCAGATCTTTCGGAGTCGGTGTCTGTACTTGCCACGGAGAGAATGGTTCACATCCTGGATGTGGCGTTGTTCCACACCCAGGTATGTGTAGGTCTCTCCGGCATCCAAATGTCGTAAGATGCTTCCGTCTGCGAGCTGCGCATCTTCGTGGAATTCCCCGCATCGTCCTCTCTTGAGGTGGACGACTGCGCATTTGTCCAACCCAAACTCCATTCCAATTGCCCGCGTGTATTCCTCGACCACCCTGAGAGCATTTTGAAGTTCTCGCTCTCCGGAGGTATACAGTTTAAGGTCATCCATATAAAATAGATGGGTGACCTTATGCCTCCGGTTGCTGGGTGGCCCACACTGATACCCGCGGGTTTGGCGGAGTCCAACAGATAGCGGCAGCAGTGAGATGCAGAAGAGGAGCGGACTCAAAGAGTCACCCTGAAACACTCCTCTCTTAAATGTCACCAACTCTGTCGAAACTCGCTCGGCACCGGATGTTATGGTGAAGCGAGTTCTCCAAAGCGGCAACAGTTGTTCGATGCATCTCACTAGTGGTGCTGGTACCGCAAGACATCCGAGCAAGTGTAACAAAAGCTCGTGGGATGTTGTATCAAATGCCTTGCGATAATCAATCCAGGCCATTGACAGATTCCGCTTGTACTGCACAGAATCCTGTGTAATACAGCGGTCTATCAGCAGGTTTTCTTTGCAACCTGCCAGGCCCTTCTTGGCACCACGCTGTTCGTTTATCTGTTGGTAGACCGGATCAACAGACCTCAACATCCTGGTATACAAGATACGAGTAAATAACTTGTAGCAGGAGTTGAGGCAGGTAATCGGCCTATAATTTTTTGGGTCAGACAGATCCCCCTTTTTGGGGATTAGCACAGTTCGCCCCTCGACAAACCAGTCCGGAATTTGCTACCCCTCGTTCAACCATGAGTTGAAAACTCGGGCCAGATGGCGGTGGGTGGAAGGAAACTTCTTCCACCACCAGTTGTTTATATCATCTGGACCCGGGGCAGCGAAGTTCTTGGTTCCAACAAGTGCTTGTTGAACCTCTTCCGTACTGATTGCCGGGCACACTTCGTCTGGCCCTTCTAAGACTCTACGACAGAGAGCCTCGAAGTGTGCTATAGCTGGAGTGTCATTATCGAATGGACTCGAGACTTCGTATTATTATTATTATTATTATTATTATTTTTTTTTTTTTTTTTTTTTTCGTTTCCGGAAGGAAGTGCTGGACAGCCTCCCTGTGGCCTCCGACACCACACAGACAGAGCGCCAGCGAATAATCTACAGCAACTCCCCACATCCCGCAGGGTTAGTCACTGTAGATTCCAGACTCGTGTGCCCTAAGTAGACGAAGGGATCCCAGGATGACCGCTTTCTGCATTTGACCAGCCAACCATTCTGCCGATGTTTGGCAGGCAGGCATGGTCTTCAATGCGGAGAGCAGCGTGGGCTTCATACCTCCGAGTACACCGATTATCAGGACGACCATCTTGACAGAGTAGCCTGGGTATAGCACTTGGAGCTCGTACCGGAGATCTCTGTATTTAGTCCGTTTCTCCTCCTCCTTCAAGGCGATGTTTGTCTCAGCAGGTGCTGAGAACTCGATGACATACATCACCTTGGTCTGATGGTCGAGGAGGACTATGTCAGGCTTATTGGCTTGAATTCGCCTGACGGTCGGGAACGAGTAGTTCCAGTAAATCCGGCATTTCTCGTTCTCGACAACGGACTCGATATCTCCGGGGATATAAGGCAGCACTGGTGTTTGGTCTATCTTGTACGAGTGCCGTAGATGGTAGTATAG
Source organism: Rhagium mordax (assembly GCA_963680705.1). NCBI lineage: Eukaryota > Metazoa > Arthropoda > Insecta > Coleoptera > Cerambycidae > Rhagium > Rhagium mordax. Next base: position 54,078,031 of record OY796661.1, read on the forward strand.
CACTCGTAAAGCCGCGTTATGTCGTTGGATGTAGGCCGAAGTCGCATAAATCGGACATGCAGATAATAGATGCATGGGCGACTCCGGCGCCTGACGGCAGGTCCTGCAGTTGATATCAGGAACCTCTACACCCATCACGCGACTCCGATAGACCAATGTGTTAATAACACCATCTTGGCAGGCCACAATGAATCCCTCGGTCTCCGACTTCAGCCCCGCTGACCTTAAGAATGCGAAGGTCAGCTCTGTCGATAAACCCAGTGCTTCTATGTTGTTATAGAAAACACCGTGCAGGGGTTTATCGACGTGCTGCCTGAACAGATTCCTCTGTTCGGCAGCTTTGATTTGGGCTGTCAGACGATTCGGCGGAAGCTCAGTAACTGATTCTGCATCAGCACCTCGCCTGCCTCCTCGCCTGTAGTCGAACACGAGACCGAGTTCATCTGCGGCCCTCTGTGCTGCCTTAAACAATAAAGCGCCAACTCCCACGGTTTCATGATCTCTCACTAACCGTAGGAGCGGATCCGAGCTCCTTAGGATGTTACATGCCATACTTAGTGCTACTCTGCCATGCATACACTCCAGACTCAAGAGTCCTCGGCCTCCCCGTTGACGTGGGAAGTACACACGAGGAACGGACGATCTAGGATGAATACTCCTATGGATATTCATCATCTTGCGGGTATCCCTGTCCAATTGGCGCAGCTCATCTACTCCCCATTTGACTACGCCAAAGGAGTAGAGCAGAATCGGAACTTCAAGCATATTAGTGGCAGACACCTTGTTCTTCCCCGAAAGTTCAGAAGACCAAATCTTTCGGAGTCGGTGTCTGTACTTGCCACGGAGAGATTCCTTTATTTGGTTCACATCCTATTATTATTATTATTTTTTTTTTTTTTTTTTTTTTTTTTTTTTTTTTTTTTTTTTTTTTTCGTTTCCGGAAGAAAGTGCTGGACAGTCTCCCTGTGGCCTCCGACACCACACAGAGAGAGCGCCAGCGAATAATCTACAGCAACTCCCCACATCCCGCAGGGTTAGTCACTGTAGATTCCAGACTCGTGTGCTCTAAGTAGACGAAGGAATCCCAGGATGACCGCTTTCTGCATTTGACCAGCCAACCATTCTGCCGATGTTTGGCAGGCAGGCATGGTCTTCAATGCGGAGAGCAGGGTGGGCTTTATACCTCCGAGTACACCGATTATCAGGACGACCATTTTGACAGAGTAGCCTGGGTATAGCACTTGGAGCTCGTACCGGAGATCTCTGTATTTAGTCCGTTTCTCCTCCTCCTTCAAGGCGATGTTTGTCTCAGCAGGTGCTGAGAACTCGATGACATACATCACCTTGGTCTGATGGTCGAGGAGGACTATGTCAGGCTTATTGGCGTGAATTCGCCTGACGGTCGGGAACGAGTAGTTCCAGTAAATCCGGCATTTCTCGTTCTCGACAACGGACTCGATATCTCCGGGGACGTAAGGCAGCACTGGTGTTTGGTCTATCTGGTACGAGTGCCGTAGATGGTAGTATAGCACTCGTAAAGCCGCGTTATGTCGTTGGATGTAGACCGAAGTCGCATAAATCGGGCATGCAGATAATAAATGCATGAGCGACTCCGGCGCCTGACGGCAGGTCCTGCAGTTGATATCAGGTACCTCTACACCCATCACGCGACTGCGATTGACCAATGTGTTAATAACACCGTCTTGGCAGGCCACAATGTATCCCTCGGTCTCCGACTTCGGCCCCGCTGACCTTAAAAATGCGAAGGTCAGCTCTGTCGATAAACCCAGTGCTTCTATGTTGTTATAGAAAACACCGTGCAGGGGTTTATCGACGTGCTGCCTAAACAGATTTCTCTGTTCGGCAGCTTTGATGTGGGCTGTCAGACGATTAGGCGGAAGCTCAGTGACTGAGTCACCTCGCCGGCCTTCTCGCCTGTAGTCGAACACGAGACCGAGTTCATCTGCGGCCCTCTGTGCTGCCCTAAACAATAAAGCGCCAACTCCCACAGCTTCATGATCTCTCACTAACTGTAGGAGTGGGTCCGAGCTCCTGATAACATTACATGCCATACTCAGTGCCACTCTGCCATGCATGCACTCCAGACTCAAGAGTCCTCGGCCCCCCCGTTGACGTGGGAGGTATACACGAGGAACGGACGATCTAGGATGAATACTCCTATGAATATTCATCATCTTGCGGGTATTCCTGTCCAATTGACGCAGCTCATCTACTCCCCATTTGACTACGCCAAAGGAGTAGAGCAGAATCGGAACGGCAAGCATATTAGTGGCAGACACCTTGTTCTTCCCCGAAAGTTCTGATGACCAGATCTTTCGGAGTCGGTGTCTGTACTTGCCACGGAGAGAATCCTTTATTTGGTTCACATCCTGGATGTGGCGTTGTTCCACACCCAGGTATGTGTAGGTCTCTCCGGCATCCAAATGTCGTAGGATGCTTCCGTCTGCGAGCTGCGCATCTTCGTGGAATTCCCCGCATCGTCCTCTCTTGAGGTGGACGACTGCGCATTTGTCCAACCCAAACTCCATTCCAATTGCCCGCGTGTATTCCTCGACCACCCTGAGAGCATTTTGAAGTTCTCGCTCTCCGGAGGTATAGAGTTTAAGGTCATCCATATAAAAGAGATGGGTGACCTTATGCCTCCGGTTGCTGGGTGGCCCACACTGATACCCGCGGGTTTGGCGGAGTCCAACAGATAGCGGCAGCAGTGAGATGCAGAAGAGGAGCGGACTCAAAGAGTCACCCTGAAACACTCCTCTCTTAAATGTCACCAACTCTGTCGAAACTCGCTCGGCACCGGATGTTATGGTGAAGCGAGTTCTCCAAAGCGGCAACAGTTGTTCGATGCATCTCACTAGTGGTGGTTATTATTATTATTATTATTATTATTATTATTATTATTATTATTATTATTATTATTATTTTTTTTTTTTTTTTTTTTTCCGTTTCGGAACGAAAGTGCTGGACAGTCTCCCTGTGGCCTCCGACACCACACAGAGAGAGCGCCAGCGAATAATCTACAGCAACTCCCCACATCCCGCAGGGTTAGTCACTGTAGATTCCAGACTCGTGTGCTCTAAGTAAACGAAGGGATCCCAGGATGACCGCTTTCTGCATTTGACCAGCCAACCATTCTGCCGATGTTTGGCAGACAGGCATGGTCTTCAATGCGGAGAGCAGCGTGGGCTTCATACCTCCGAGTACACCGATTATCAGGACGACCATTTTGACAGAGTAGCCTGGGTATAGCACTTGGAGCTCGTACCGGAGATCTCTGTATTTAGTCCGTTTCTCCTCCTCCTTCAAGGCGATGTTTGTCTCAGCAGGTGCTGAGAACTCGATGACATACATCACCTTGGTCTGATGGTCGAGGAGGACTATGTCAGGCTTATTGGCGTGAATTCGCCTGACGGTCGGGAACGAGTAGTTCCAGTAAATCCGGCATTTCTCGTTCTCGACAACGGACTCGATATCTCCGGGGACGTAAGGCAGCACTGGTGTTTGGTCTATCTGGTACGAGTGCCGTAGATGGTAGTATAGCACTCGTAAAGCCGCGTTATGTCGTTGGATGTAGACCGAAGTCGCATAAATCGGGCATGCAGATAATAAATGCATGAGCGACTCCGGCGCCTGCCGACAGGTCCTGCAGTTGATATCAGGTACCTCTACACCCATCACGCGACTGCGATAGACCAATGTGTTAATAACACCATCTTGGCAGGCCACAATATATCCCTCGGTCTCCGACTTCAGCCCCGCTGACCTTAAAAATGCGAAGGTCAGCTCTGTCGATAAACCCAGCTTCTATGTTGTTATAGAAAACACCGTGCAGGGGTTTATCGACGTGCTGCCTGAACAGATTTCTCTGTTCGGCAGCTTTGATGTGGGCTGTCAGACGATTAGGCGGAAGCTCAGTGACTGAGTCACCTCGCCGGCCTTCTCGCCTGTAGTCGAACACGAGACCGAGTTCATCTGCGGCCCTCTGTGCTGCCCTAAACAATAAAGCGCCAACTCCCACAGTTTCATGATCTCTCACTAACTGTAGGAGTGGGTCCGAGCTCCTGATGACATTACATGCCATACTCAGTGCCACTCTGCCATGCATGCACTCCAGACTCAAGAGTCCTCGGCCCCCCCGTTGACGTGGGAGGTACACACGAGGAACGGACGATCTAGGATGAATACTCCTATGAATATTCATCATCTTGCGGGTATTCCTGTCCAATTGACGCAGCTCATCTACTCCCCATTTGACTACGCCAAAGGAGTAGAGCAGAATCGGAACGGCAAGCATATTAGTGGCAGACACCTTGTTCTTCCCCGAAAGTTCTGATGACCAGATCTTTCGGAGTCGGTGTCTGTACTTGCCACGGAGAGAATCCTTTATTTGGTTCACATCCTGGATGTGGCGTTGTTCCACACCCAGGTATGTGTAGGTCTCTCCGGCATCCAAATGTCGTAGGATGCTTCCGTCTGCGAGCTGCGCATCTTCGTGGAATTCCCCGCATCGTCCTCTCTTGAGGTGGACGACTGCGCATTTGTCCAACCCAAACTCCATTCCAATTGCCCGCGTGTATTCCTCGACCACCCTGAGAGCATTTTGAAGTTCTCGCTCTCCGGAGGTATAGAGTTTAAGATCATCCATATAAAATAGATGGGTGACCTTATGCCTCCGGTTGCTGGGTGGCCCACACTGATACCCGCGAGTTTGGCGGAGTCCAACAGATAGCGGCAGCAGTGAGATGCAGAAGAGGAGCGGACTCAAAGAGTCAACCTGAAACACTCCTCTCTTAAATGTCACCAACTCTGTCGAAACTCGCTCGGCACCGGATGTTATGGTGAAGCGAGTTCTCCAAAGCGGCAACAGTTGTTCGATGCATCTCACTAGTGGTGCTGGTACCGCAAGACATCCAAGCAAGTGTAACAAAAGCTCGTGGGATGTTGTATCAAATGCCTTGCGATAATCAATCCAGGCCATTGACAGATTCCGCTTGTACTGCACAGAATCCTGTGTAATACAGCGGTCTATCAGCAGGTTTTCCTTGCAACCTGCCAGGCCCTTCTTGGCACCACGCTGTTCGTTTATCTGTTGGTAGACCGGATCAACAGACCTCAACATCCTGGTATACAAGATACGAGTAAATAACTTGTAGCAGGAGTTGAGGCAGGTAATCGGCCTATAATTTTTTGGGTCAGACAGATCCCCCTTTTTGGGGATTAGCACAGTTCGCCCCTCGACAAACCAGTCCGGAATTTGCTGCCCCTCGTTCAACCATGAGTTGAAAACTCGGGCCAGATGGCGGTGGGTGGAAGGAAACTTCTTCCACCACCAGTTGTTTATACCATCTGGACCCGGGGCAGCGAAGTTCTTGGTTCCAACAAGTGCTTGTTGAACCTCTTCCGTACTGATTGCCGGGCACACTTCGTCTGGCTCTTCTAAGACTCTACGACAGAGAGCCTCGAAGTGTGCTATAGCTGGAGTGTCATTATCGAATGGACTCGCGACTTCGTAGATTCCTCTCCAGAAGGCTTCGACATTATCAACAGTTGGCGGATTTTCGACAACACGCTGTGGCTCTTGGAACAGGCGAGACGGGTTTGTTTGAAACAATTTGTTTTGTTCCAAACTCCGCATTCGCCTGACCAAAGTTTTCTTAATAGCCATAAGCGCTCGAATCCTATCTAGACAGTGCTGCTTGATGGTCTGCAGCACTGTGCGATTTAGAGTGTGGTGTTGTCGTCTCAGTCCGGCTGCCACTCGCCGGACCTTCGGTGTAAATGGTCTACCTGCGACTATATAATCCACCACACTCTGGATTCGAGAAGCGTGTTGCCTTGCTGATCGAATTTTAGCTTCGATCTTCTGTACGTGCCGCTTAGCTTTCTCGACCCTATCAACTGCGCTTGCCAGGCGCTGTTGTGGGACGAGTTGCTTGGCGGCAACGTACACCGCGCTGTTGATCTATTATTATTATTTTTTTTTTTTTTTTTTTTTTTTTTCCGTTTCCGGAAGAAATTGCTGGACAGTCTCCCTGTGGCCTCCGACACCACACAGAGAGAGCGCCAGCCAGATTATTATTATTATTATTATTATTATTATATTCACAATATTTTTAAAATATGAAATACATATTATAAAAATATATTCAACTGGTAATATTCAAGGATATGAAGAAAATGTGTATATTATATTTCAAAATATTTTTAAAATATTTTGTAAAATATTATTACATATTATACAAACAATATTTTTCAAATTTATAAAATATTTTATAACATTTAATAATATTTTAACAATGTTTTGTGAAATATTTGGTACATGATATCTAAATATTAATTTTCATATTTATAAAATATTTTATGACTTTCATTAATATTTTAAAAATATTGTGAACCATTTATTAGTATATGTTAAACATAAATATTTTGGGAAATATTTAATATACATTATACAAATATTAATTTTCATATTTATAAAATATTTTATAATATTCAATAATATTTTAACAATATTTTGGGAAATATTTAGTATATGTTATACAAATATTCATTTTCATATTTATAAAATATTTTATGACATTCATATTCCTACCACCTACCGACACAGCACAAGCGGAATATATGCGATGACAAAATAAAATCCCTGGATATTCCTGGATGTAAAATCAATAGGGAAACTTTCTAGTATGTCTATTCGTAATACTTTAGGACATCCCAAAATATCACTTTTAAAAATAACTCCGATAGAGGAAATATTTGCTACAAGTTGGTCTTCTCCGTCAACAGATGGCGCGAGAACTCACTCGCAGTCACAATAAATTCCATACTAATAGGAGTCGCATTAATATTCTTTAAGATTGTTAGATAAGTGAAGACGATGGCCTATCATGGATGGTTTTCTATTGTAAAATGAGAGGAGTTTCGGAGTCCAACATGTTCAGGCAACAATAATTATTACTTGTTGCATGAAAATGAACAATTAATATCTACATACAACTATTGAATGTGTATAGTATAGTATAAAACATAAACTGTATATATACAGAATATGAATAAACATTTCAAAAATATTATTATTCATATTAAATGAATATGTTTTAAATATGCTAAAAGGTGATTTTTGCACATTCGTATAATATGCATACAACATAAGTAGAGTAGATTGCAAAGGGATGTGAAGATATAGGAGACATATCAATTATAGGAATGAAAAAATTGGTTTGGTATGGTTACAAAATATTTTATTAATGTCAATAAATACAATTTTAAGTATAAGTTTCAAGATATAGGTAGAATGTGAATTTAACGTGGTCTAGTCTCCCTGACGACCTAAAATAAAGTCAAAGAACATGTACATATTCTTGGGGACATCGTTTTTAATTGGTGACCATAATGGATGAATTTTGCGGTGAGTTAAAAAAAAATAATTTTTTCAATAATTTATTTTTAAACATTTTGAATTTTGTAATTTTTAATCCAATTTTTATCATGCATTAAAGAAGGTCCAATAAACTTAATAATTGTATGTTTAGAGATGAAACATCAATGTGAGTATATCAAATTGGATATGTTTTTTTTGTTATTATGCTTGTATAAATCCTAAATAAAGTCATTTATAAACAGTGCATATCAAGCAAAGAAAGAGAGTTGTAAAAAACAACATAAATGATATGAAAAAAATATTAAATACATATTTCAACATATGTATATAACATAAACTGTATATGTAAAGAACATGAATAAATATTCCAAAAATATTATTATTCATATTAATTCAATATGTTTAAATATGGCAAAAAGTGATTTTTTCACATTCTTATAATATCGCTGAATGAAATAAAACTTACCTGTTTTATGATTTCCACAAATCTTTTATATTTATATATTTCAAAAAATATATAAACTACATGACAATTGTTTCGCCACACAGTGGCTTCGTCAGATGATGAGTACTAGACTAACTACTTCCTACAGAACGAGGGTATTTAAAGTGTTCTAGAGTATAATAAAATATTAACAGTGTTGTAAAATTAATTTTGAACAGGTGGGTAGCTTAAATATGAATCAATATGAAAAAACCAAGAAGTATTCAATCAAAACAGAATAAACTTACTCTCACGATATCAAACATTAACAATATTGTAAGATTTATTTTGAATGGGTACATAGGTTAAACATAAATTAAAATATGAGACAATCAATAAGTATTCAGCTAATCAGATATGGTAGGTATATGATTAAAACAGATTTAACAATGGGGAAGAATTAGTTTCAAGTTGGTCATTTAGGATGATATCTGAATTTTTCAATTTGTCAATTTCTAAAGATTATAATTATGTTAATTTTGGTCCTTTATTTTCTGAATATAAAATATCAAACTTTTCATTAAACTAATGATTTTCTTCGAACAGATGATTAGCGTAAGTAGAATCATCTTTTCTATGTGTAACGCTTCTTTTGTGATCTCCTATTCTTTTCTTAAAACTTCTTCCGATTTGACCAATATAGACTTTAGGGCAAGTACCACAGGTTAGCTTATAGATTCCTGATTTATTGTCTTCCTTAATTTTATCCTTATTATTTTTAAAAAATTTACCAAGCGTATTTGTAGTTTTGTAAGCAATATTAATATTTTGTTTTTTCAAATTTTTAGCAACTTTCTCTGTAGGTTTGCCGATATAAGTGAGGGTGTTGAATTTTGATATATTTGTTTTAAATTTTGGATAAACTAATTCTACTGCTTTTTTATAAGATTAGAATAGAAATCATAAAACAGTTAAGTTTTATTTCATTCAGTGTTAATATGGATGTCCATCAAGTAGAGATCAACTCAATCAACTATTCATATAATATGCACACAACTTAAATGATACGAAAAAAAATATTATATAAATATTTCAATATTTATTTTGAATATTTGTAGCATATGTTATAAATGTGCCAGTGTTGTGTGGGTACCTTCAGTCAATCCTGGAATATATGAATTTGACTCAATACATTAAAGAACCATTGAGAATCACAGAAAAGTCTCAACGACATAATAGCAGTTCCTAGAAACATTGACATAATTGTTACTGGAACGAAGGATATGCTCAATATGACTGATCATCAATATTGTACTTTGAACAAACCTACAGCTAAGAAAGAACAAAAGAAAATGTATAGAGACTTAAACAGAATAACTATGAATGATGTTTTACTAGATGTGTCAATTATAAACTGGAATTACGTAAAAGATCCTCAGCTAAATAATGTGCAAAAGCTACAATTTATATATAATGCCATTTTAGCTTTATATGATTTCTATTCACCAGTGAAAACAATAAATATTAGAAAGTCGCAGACACGATAAAGGAAATTATAAAAATAAAAAATAAAGCACTATAATCGAAATAGACAAGAAACAGACAGAAAATTTTACATCAATATAAAGAATCAACTTTCTACTTGCATAAAGAATGAAAAAAGAAGCATATTATGAAGACAAATTGAAAAATATTAATAGAGGTACCAAAAAAAAAAACATGGAAACAACTTGAACAATGGGGAATATGTAATAAACCAAGATATACAATACCTGGAGTACCTGAAGAACTAAAAGAGCCATACGAAATCAGTACATTCTTAATAACGGTAGGATATGGAGTGAATATTAACAATAATTTAATAAAGGAACACAAAAAAGTAAACTTCACAATAATGAAGAAGTTTAGAAATACAACGCCTGAGGAAGTTGAAAAACAAATCACTACAATAAAAACAAATGCACAAGGAATAGATAACATCAATTAAAATGCTAAAACTAATTGAAATATATTGCATAGAACCATTAACTGAAATAATAAATGACTCACTCAGTACGGGAGACATACCGCAGATATGGAAGCAATCAGTCGGAACACCCCTACCAAAAAATGGAAAACCTGAATCATTTGCAGAAATACGTCCAATAAATAAACCACCAACGGAATCAAAGCTATTAGAAAAAACAGTAGCAAAACAGTTAAAAGATCATTTAGAAAAGATAATATACTACCGAATACACAATCAGGTTTTAGAAGTAAATTTAGTACATGCACAGCTCTCTTAAAGGTAGTATTGGATACCTATATGTAAAGCCACTGACAACAAAAAAATTGGCATATCTAGATCTAGTGCTACTAGATTACAGCAAAGCTATCGATCTGTTGGATCATGACTAACTACTCGCAAAACTTGAGTACCTAAATAGGAATAGAACAAACAGCTTACACCTGGTTTAAACATTATATACAAAATAGGCAACAGTGTGTTAAAATAGAGGACAACGTATCAAATATGCAAGTTTGTAAAAAAGGAGTTGCACAGGGTAGCATACTTGGACCTATTCTATATACTATATACACACGTAATCTACCAGAGGTGATTCAAAATAGCAAGGCACATTTGTATGCGAATGACACCCAATTGATAAAAGAATTTTATCCGAGTGAAATTAATGTTGCGATAAGGAAAATCAACAAGAATCTTAATAATATCGTTCAATAGTCTAGAAATCATGGACTAAAGATAAACCCAAAAGAATGAACAGTAACTGGAACAGAAAAAAATAGAAAATAAAAGGCTAAAAATTAAAAACGTCAGTATAAATATAAATAATTGTGATATATGATATACTGCTGAAGTAGTAAAAAATCTTGGGGCAACAATTTAAAATTTGAAAAACATGTAAATAAAATAGTGACTAGTGCGTATATCAACCTGAACCTGAACATATGTGTGATTGTTGAAGGATAAAATAGTTATTTTTATACCAAGGCTGCGAAATTCTTTTTAGCGTACCGAGAGAAGAATTATCGCCGAGGCCGCTTGCAAGATAATCTCGAGGGCGCTAAAAAATTTGGCGGCCATGGTATAAACACTATTTTTGGTGCAGCCATAAATTAAAGTTAGAATTATGGTGAAAATTACACCACCGTTTATGCTATATTTAGAGGTGGTTTTAATGTTACAGCTTTTCTATGGAAATGGTATATTTTGTACGTATACAAAACATTTTGATAGTAAAATGAATTAGTTGCTTCGGTCTCAGGAGTAAATATAAATAATAAGAAAAACTGTACAATTTAATGTTAATATTTATCCTAAATAATTAATAATTCTGTTTAATAAAAAATAAAACCTTCCGTTGTCATATTTTAGAAATGCCAAATTTTGAAGTGACTTAAACGTCTCTTATATAAGTGACTTTTGGTTTGGCGGCCGTTACTAAGGGTAACGGCCGCGAAATTGGATTTCGCGCACTGTTTTGCGAATGCGAAATACTCACTTCGCGGACGGCTGCACAAAAAAGATTGAAAGCTTATTTTCTGTAGATTTTTCTTCATTAGATCATTTTTCCTACAAGTGAGGTTTTCACTTTGTATAACCAGGCCAAGAATTCAATTGGTTTATCGTTTATACTGTTGTCTCATATCAGCAATATCGTCTGAGGAGGCCGTGGAGATGCACAGTTAAAATCTTTTAATATATTTTTTTTTATTGGTACCCTATTTTGCTTATTTAAAGTACGCCTCAGAGTGTTTAAATCCAACTATAAAAAACCCACGTGTTTTAAAGTTACCATGGCAACATCAATAACCCGAGACACGTGAAGTGTAAATGTCAACTGTTTAATTATTGATCTGACAGAAGTACCTTGTAACGGCAAATAAAATATTACTGACAAATGTTTCAATAGCAGCAAATATCAGGCAAGATTGAAGTTTGTAAAATCGAGGCGAAGCCGAGATTTTACTATCAATCGCGTCTGTTATTTGTGTATCGTGTGTCGTTCAGTATTTTTCATTATACCATAAATACTTTAATATTTAATGATGATTTGTAAGCCTTGCATTTTTCTTCAATTCATTTATCGGCCTAGGCCGGTATTGGTGTTATATCAATGAAGAATAGAGTAATGATAAATTTTAGCGGCCTAGGCCGATATTGTTGTCATATCAATGAAGAATAGAGTAATGATAAATCATAATATCAGAATGGTATAATGAAAAAACTTTAACTGTGATGACAACAATTAATCTTATATGAAAGATTGCAAATCAATTTTTGTTTTTCTCATTTCGATGACAACTAAAGGTATTTTACATTATTAGTTCTTATTTCCATTTTTTGTAGTAGGTATTAATACTAATATTATTTATGATTTCAAAGTGTACCAATAAAAAAAATAGCGTAAAGTATTGGTGGATAACGGGTCTTTAAAACACTTGCTCTTAAAATACCACCACCAAGATTTTGACACTTACCTTGTTTCGCTCTGTATAACATGCCAAAGGGACTTAATAAAGAAATTGGCGAAAACGTCTGAGATATTGATATTAACTCATTTGCCATTCATAATGGGAGATGAAAAATGTTGTTTTAACAAAGTGGCAGACCATCAAAATTTTGCAATGTTTGCACTATTTTGTTTTACACCCTATATAATAGGAGTATTTAAACTTTTTCAAAAGAATTTATTCTTTTATGCAATCTGGAACAAATGATATTTTGCACGGTGCAAACCGCACAAAAAAGTCAAGTTTTAAAAAAGTTACAGCTAATTGAAAATGGTGCTAAAAATTGCCTTTGCCGAACTTTTTGTTGACCAGTTTAATATCAAAACTCTCCATTTTCTAAATTTTATTTACTGATTTGTTTGTTGCAATCCATATTTATTAATATACCCGTTTTAATTTTTCAGATATCTTTTACCATGAGCCGCACACAAAAGACAGCAGCACTCAAACAACTCCACATTCTTCCAATAATGTTCTGATTAATTCGACGAATCCCATTCCAAAAATGACTAATAATTACAACATCGGGAATGGTCCAGTCACTATACCTCAGCCTTCAAAAATCAATGAATTTGCGTTATAGCAAACACCAATAAGCAGATCCTCAAGTTTGAAACGAAAACCTGTGCAGGTGTAAATTTAAAATATATCATGAACTAAATACGTTGATATAAGATAAGTGTGTAAATATTCAAAAAATGTTGTTTGTTACAATTAGTAATTCAGACTATATTATTAAAATGTAGTGATTTGTTTTTCAAGTAACCAATGCTATTTTATTCATTCGTTAAAACTATTTCATTTTAAAAAGTAAATATAAGTTTTATATTGAATTACATAATGTTATATTAGTCAAAATTTTCAGAATTAAAAAAAATCATTATTATTTTACATTATGTAATTAAAATGTCATCTATTTTCTATTTGGAATTCATAAAATGGTTGCTTTAATTCCTTATTGAATATTAAAAATTGAAAAACAAATTGAATACCCTCCTGAGGTATCTAACTTGAAATAGTATATTCTATGTTAAGAGCGGAAAGTACATTCCTGCCGCTTTTGATTGCAATTTGCAAAATTAAATTGATCGCTACAATCCATCGTAAAAAACGAAAAGGATAGGTACCTATACCTAATTTAATTTTGATGGAACGCGGTTTTTTCAAACTTCAAATGTCAAGCGTTGTCATGGAAACGCCAAGATAGCTGTTGATTACATTGTTCAATGCCCAAGTAGAAAGTAAATACCCAGACAGCACCGGATATCCAAAATATGTACTTTTTAGGTCCATTTATTGTCCCGGATATCCATGTGTATGTAATGGATATCCAGTGGACATTTTTTAATGGATATCCACTGGAGGTCCTGCTGGGACCTCCCTTACTTTAGTTTATTTAGCTCTAAATGAAATCTTTTAATGCGTCTTAGTATAAAGTTCCGGTGGAATTTTATTTTTCTTTATACGGGCTCAATTAGTTTAATTTTATGGAACTTCGGACCAGATTTGAATATCCATAGGATATATGTCAAAGTAAAACCAGTGGATATCCATACTTTAACTGTTTATGGATATCCATTTCTGGAAAGTCTTGGGATATCCGATATTGTAAAATATGGATATAGGTACCTAATTAGGGATATTTAATGACAACAAATTAAATGGTCAGTATTTTCATTTTACGGCTATTTAATTGACAATTAATAACACCTCAAATATCATCATATGCGGTTAAATTATTGTAGAAAAAAATGATTATGTCGTTAAAACTACCGAAGTGCATTTTTATAGAATGAAGAATTCAATACAGTATAGCGAGGCAGTAATAAATAATTATCCATATTTGCGTGGAAGGCCGGATTGTAAAGTTTAAGTTAGTTGTCAATGAACTTATTCTTGTTTTACTCGCAACTTGTCAGTGGTGTGATAGCCTAGTGCAAACGAGCTCGGCTGGCAAGCAGAAGGTTCCGGGTTCAAATCCCCCCACATGCTCTTGTTTTTTTTTTATCAAATGCATCAGGCATGACATGAGGTCTATTAATTGAGAGTTAGAAGCCGGATACAGGTTAGATATGTGTGTAATTCCCCTGATAAAGGAATTTATGTGCAGTGGATATCTGTAAGGCTTTAGAATGGACAATGTATGGACATCTAAAGTTGTGACAAAAGGATATCCATAAGATATCCCATGTGGTCCATATGTTGTTCATAAGGATATTCTCTCTAAGTCCTTCATGTCCAATATGGATATCCATCAAACGTACAGAGGATGTACCTGTGCTGTCTGGGTAATTCGCTCTAGAGCGGCAAAATTGCAAAACCGCTCGCTGATCGCTCCCGCTCAAATGACAGTTCAAAAATGCTACTTTCAATGTCAGTCGTCAAAAAAATATATATTATTATTGTAGGTACTATCGCGGCCGAAAAAAAGTAATCGATTTTTTATCAAGTAGTATGTTTTTTCGAAAAATTTTCCTTTGTGAATGGGAGTTTTTACATCAGTTATGTCAATTAAATTATTTTGACAAGAAACCATTGATGGGGTGGTATTTAATAAAAAAAAAACTGATAAGAAATAACTTGTTAATATTTTTTTATTATAAGAAAACAATTAATTTCATTTCGTAAAATATGTTTGTTATGAAATACGATGTAATTTAACAGGGTAAAATTTTTGTTATAGTTTCATGAGAATGTTTTATAATATACCTACATTTATTAATATAATAATATCCATAAATAAATAAAATGTCATTTATAAACCATCTTATAATGATTTAAATTTGACTTAGATATACAGAGTGATCCAGATTGACTGAAGGTGATGTCATAAAATATATGCATCAAAACCGTCAAAACTGATATCTGATTGATCATATC
Organism: Rhagium mordax; assembly: GCA_963680705.1. NCBI lineage: Eukaryota > Metazoa > Arthropoda > Insecta > Coleoptera > Cerambycidae > Rhagium > Rhagium mordax. Next base: position 54,093,252 of record OY796661.1, read on the forward strand.
ATGCTATTATCCGAACTTATTTTCTTCGCAACATAAACGCCACTAACTGTGAACTGAATGATCAGACTGCCAATTTATGCGAAGGAATTTATAAGGAAGCGGCACAAAAAATATTTATATGAAGCGACACGTTCAGTTTATCTAGATCACTCGTTATTAGCATAGACAATGCTATAATGTGTTGAGAAAGTTTATGTATACTTAGGAAATTAAATAACCGTGAATTTTATGAAAATGTTGTTGTTTCTTAGTAATTTACTGGCTGATTTGCTTTAATGATTACAAAGTTAGTATGAGGAAGTAATGTATTAATACAATACTTAGAGACGAAACAGTGTCGGCACTCATTCCTAATATTTAGTGCGAGAAAAATAAGCCTAAAAGTATACGAATCTGGTGGAATTTGGTGGAGATGTTGCAGTTATCATCTTATTGCATACCTATACTAAAAGTCCTCTAAAATCCAAGCTGTGCTACGCCCGCCGTATTGAAAAATGGCGGTTATTTTTCAGCTTTTTGTATATAATTCCTTTACCGTTGCAGATAGTAAAAAAAGTTTCAAATTTCATTTATCGAGAAATATTAATTTTTTACTATTTTATAAAATTATTTTTACCAATTTTACGTTTGTTTCCTTTATTTTCTGCTTGTTTATATGTGAGTGTATTCTGCAAAATGAAAAAGTACATAATCATTGTATAAGTGTGGATTTTAGAGTAGTTTAAAATTTTATATTATATTGAATGAAACACACTTTGTATCTAAAGAAGATCGGAGTCGATAGCATCTAAATCTTCTGCGTCGTTTAGATCCTCGATAATTTTATCCATGTATGAATTTAGACATTATACTCCCTGAAAAGTGTTGTCACAGGTTGTAAAAGCCGTTAATTTTGTTCTATCCACTCTTGTGGATTTTTTCATTGCCAAGCCATTTCAGATTTCGTTTATATCATTTGACAAAAACTTTTATTGGGGGAGGGTTACGATTACTGAATTTTGCCTAAATTTGGTTTTCACGTAGTTAACATACGTCGCACAAATATCTTTATAAGTTTTATTTGTCTGCCTTATAACTGGATGCAATAAAAATCCACCTTCAAATTACCTTCATAAATAATAAGAATAGACTTACAAAGACTTTTTCTTTGCTTGCTTGCTTATTTTATGAATTTCCGTGCATTTTGACTATACTGTAATCCTGTGACATATCGTTGGATATGAGAGGAGATTGAGAGATGAGTCGAACAGACATATTATTTTGCTTCATTTCAAATCACCCCTGTCTTTGTAAATTCCGAAAAATTTTAAGTTAGTGAGTTCGCAAATTGCGAAAACACGAAAACTTCAAACACTATTTCCAAACCAATTTCCGAGAGACTGTTCTGGTAAGAAATCCAAGGTAAAGGATTGAACTTAGAACTACATCGTGAATTGCACGATCACGCTCTGATTTTAGGCTCAGGAGGAGTGAACGAAAAATTTAATTTTGTCGTCTATCGTTCTGAAACCGCTAAAATCTCACGCGTTATGTCATTCTGCCTAAGTCATGCTTCATAATATGCAACATGAAACTGATTTTCGCCTAGGAAACCAAAAACATTTGTTTAATCCTGCTCTTGAAACATGCAGTTTCTTACTTGTTTTGTTCATTCAATTTGTTTATATGGCAACGTGTGGGCAAAAGTAGTGAGTAAAAATACTTTCGCCCACTCTTGTGTCACTTTCACCCCCTCTACTGTCAGTTTCGCCTACCCTACTGTCCAATTACCAATTGTCAAACTACAATAAAATTCAGACGAAATTTTTCCATTTAATTTAAATACCTTGTTTTAGGTTTCTCCGTCAATATATGAAACGTAGCAGCATTAGCTTCTTTTAGAATATCTGCTGGCACAGTAATATCATCATTTACTTCCATTATTTCACAATTTTATAAAAAATGTTCACCACGCGTCAGGCCAATAATTTTCTTGACAACTACAAATGTTTATATTTACACGAACCATAGCAACGCAACCTGCCGTCTACGTTGATTTGCACTTCATTCTTATAACCATAAACTAAAGTAACTTTTACAAAATTTAATAATTCTTTTACATTTTAATAGCGGGATTAAACAAAACGCTATACAACACTGGTGAAGAAACGAATTCGCTCACTTGTGTGCTTTTGCGCGCTCGGCTGACGCCTCGTATGCAAAATGCACACGTGTGAGCAAAATTCTTACTTTCTTCACTTGTATTGTAATATACTTTTCCAATGTTAAAACTTTTGTATTTATATGGTCTCTTCGATTTACCGTCATCAGACGTGAACCTTTCATCGTCGAATTTGCACACCATTTCCCTTACTAAGAGCAAAGTTTAAATATTCATTTAATTTTAAAAATAAACTGTAGGTACAAAAAATATATCTACCTCACATAAACAAGAATAATCTGTTGGTTTCCAATTATCTCTTCTCATTTTGATAAACCAGTATTTTCTCCTCTGGAGAAGCGTTTCATTAAAAAGCCCTTTTTTGCATAATTACTGCAATTTGCTGCGGTACAGGGTGTTTCCTATAAAACTATACCCCCCCTTATTTCGGTCAATTACCACCGATTTTAATTATTCAAAAACCGGTCTAACACAGAATTTTCCGTAGATTTTGAATATGCTATTACTTTTTTTTCTAATTCAACCGTATACGAGGGGCAGAAAAAAGTATGGTTTTTTTTAAATAGAACACCCTATATATTTTTACATATTTGGATTCGCCTTGTCCTTCTGATTACAAATATATATGACACTTATATATTTGCTATAAAAATGGCGTAAATAATTGAATTTAAACTTAGGGCGTTTCTTTCAATACTATACCCCCCCCCCCCTTATTTCGGTCAATTATTAACGATTCAAAATTTTCCAAACCTACAAACAATTTTTCGTAGATTTCTATATGCAATTTCTTTTTTTCTACCTTCAACAGTATACCAAGGGTGGAAAAAGTATGGTTTTTTTTATGGAATGCCCTGTATTTTTTTACATATTTAGATCCGCCCTACCTTTCTGATTATAAATATATATAATACTTATATATGTAAATAAATACAGGGCATTCCATAAAAAAAACCATACTTTTTTACACCCTTCGGTTACCGTTGAAGGGAGAAAAAAAGTAATAGCATATGAAATCTACGGAAAATTCTATGTGTAGGTTTTAAAAATTTTGAATCGCTAATAATTGACCGAAATAAGGGGGGGTGGGCAAGAACTGGGGACTACAACCACGAATGGTACATTGGCTGTACCAAAGGGTTGTGATACCAATAATAACCTACGCCTCCCTGATCTGGTGGCACAAAGCTGGAAAAGGAGAGTCGTTGAGGAAACTAAACAAGGTACAAAAACTTGCGTGCCTATGGATAACGGGGGCCATGACAACAACGCCTACCGCAGCTATGGAAGCGCTGCTATGCCTACCTCCATTAAATCTAGTAGTGGAGAATAAGGCATTGATAGCGACTTACAGGCTAAGAAACAACGGGTATGAGACCTTTCCCAGAAAAGGATATCATACAGAAATAGCCCAACAACTGGGAAAAAACCGACTACTTGAAATGCAGTCTGACAGAATCAGCACTACTTATAACTTCACAAAAACCTTCAGGGTGATTATACCTAATAGGGAAGATGGGGGCAAAAGGCAGATGCGAAGTCACCCAAATGATACCATATGGTATACGGACGGATCAAAAACTTCAAGCAGTACCGGAGTAGGAATTGCGGGAGACCAACCAGGAACATACTTCAGTCTGAACCTGGGCAGCACTGGAACCGTGTTCCAAGCAGAAATAACAGCCATAGAGGCTTGTGCACAAGAAATGGTACGGATGTCATACACTAACAGAAGAATCCGTATCATCACTGACAGCCAAGCAGCTCTTAGAGCTCTGGAGGCAGTAGAAATACGTTCTAAAACAGTAAGAAATTGCCTGAAGCCCCTGGCGAAACTGGCAGAACACAACAATGTGCAATTGGAATGAACGCGAGGACACCAGGGAAATTCAGGTAATGAAAAAGCTGACAGGCTGGCCAAAGAAGGAGCAAAAAAAGCCTTGATAGGACCCGAACCGACATGCGGGATCGCATACAGCACCGCAAAAGGCGCAGTAAAGGAACTATTAAGACATAAACACAACTTGCATTGGAGAGAGGCACCAGGAATGAGACAATCACGCATATTCTTAGGTGACCCATCCAAATCAAAGACTAACGAATTGCTGAAGCTGAGCAGAAGACAGCTAAGATGTGCAGTGGGTATTCTAACAGGACACTGCACGCTAAACAGACATCTCACCAACATAAAGGTGAAGGATGATCCAGATTGTAGGATGTGTGGTGAAGAGGAGGAAACACCTCACCACATCATATGTGAATGCCCGGCCTTAGTGGCGAGAAGGATCACACATTTCGGTGAACCATCAGTGACACCGGAAGAGATAGCCAATGCTCCCATCGACCGTATACTCGCCTTCGTGGGAGGAACGGGTCTTATGGAATAGGGAGACCATGGGGGTACAATAAGCTTTAGCTTCAGTACAGCGGGCCAAAAGACCGCAACCCATAAGGAAAAAAAAAAAGGGGGGGGTATAGTTTTGAACCCAGTTTTGAAGGAAACGCCCTAAGTTTAAATTCAATTATTTACGCCATTTCTATACCAAATATATAAGTGTCATATATATTTGTAATCAGAAAGACGAGGTGAATCCAAATATGTAAAAATATATAGGGTGTCCCATTTAAAAAAACCATACTTTTTTCTGCCCCACGTATACGGTTGAAGTAGGAAAAAAAGTAATAGCATATTCAAAATCTACGGAAAATTCTGTGTTAGACCGGTTTTGGAAAAATTAATATCGGTGGTAATTGACCGAAATAAGAGGGGGTATAGTTTTATAGGAAACACCCTGTACAACCATGCATTTCGTCCCTAACTATTCCACATTCCAAAGCAATAAAATTCGTTTGCATGGTATTTCTCATAAATGCATTAGATACGATAAGTAACAAAAATGACCAGTTTTCAATTAGATTTAAATTGAATATATCTAATAGGGTATTTTACGGTTTTTCGGAAAGTGTCTTAAATAGTTTATATGGTTAGTGATGATTTTTGTTTTTTCTTTTTAAATGAAATCCGCTAAATAGTCTAAAACGGCGTTTTTAATTTCAATCTTTAAATTTCGCGCGAAAACGCTAACCGCCATGATTTGTTTGGGCGTGACGTCACTACAATAGTCAACACACGCCGAATGAGAAACAATAATTTGGTTTAAACTTGCAAGAAGAAAACCAAAATTATTATCGAAAAGAAGTATAAGTACTGTATTTTTGTAAAGATCATTTCGATGTAAATACAGTTATATCTTCGGTTTGTAGGCAAAATGGCCGAAGTGTCACTATGGCACTCGAGGCGACGGCGGTGCTTTACTCGGGCGCCAGTTTCCGTTTATAGTGCAGAAACACCACTACTCAGGCAGCTACAGTGAAGAAACGGAATATTCCAGTGGGTCGTTGGGAAAATTAGACTTTATTTCGGATTAAAAGGCACAGTTTGATATCACAATTAGATTTATTCAGGATATTTGAACAGGCTACGTTTTTATTCTAAAAGCTCTCTATTCTAATTACAGTTACCAGGACTTAAAAGCTATTTTACATACAGGACTTATGATAGTTAGCAGGGTTTAAGAAAAAGCTATTTACAATATGTACATCTACTTTAAAGCATAATTCTAAAGCACAGACTACGGCAAGGCACAAAATACAGCGGTGCGAATATCAAGCAAGACGAGCAGGCGGTTAACTAAACGGTTACGGACTAACAGCAAAGCGACGTACGGATACCAGGAGTAGCAGAAGCAAACACCAAAAGCATACAATTATTAAAACAGGATATGTGCAGTGTACAGCAGACTTGGCTTATTGCGCAGCATTAACTAACAGTCGAGTTATGGAATTTAACAGGATACTCCTTGTGGTCAGGGTCTCGAATACTGAAAAATAAGTTATGATTAGTACGGTAATAGGTCACACATACGCTTATACTGGATACAGGCAACTGCTAGATATCTCTGGCTGGAGATACGTACGTATACGATATATCTGATGTTCATACCCTCATATATAACATATACCGGCAGCTGACTTACTCAAAAGCTGGAATAAGAAAGGATTACTGGAAGCTCCTTCGGACGGTAGTAGCCGGCTGAAAGGAAAGTATGATTAATACAATAAGCTTCGCTGCGTAGAGTACTGTTATTATGAGAAGATGCCAGGCAATTAAAATGCGCAGAAACGACTTTATTCATGCCCTTCATTTTAAGCTAATGAGAGCGACTTGCGTCATATTCAGGGTTGTGCACAGTGGCAGCATCAGTATACAGAGGGTTTTGTTCGCAGGCGGTCGGTGGTTGAACCAAGAAATATAATTATTCGCACACGTTACCTCCGCCCCGGGCATCTTCTCATAATAATATTGCTCTACGTATACGTTATATATTGCCGGGGACAGATATCGGCGCGGAATATTATTTACTTGTGCTTTTATTAATTACGGATTTATTAATAACAGGCCAGGTTATATTATAAATCAAAATAAATACTGGTTACAGGTGAAAATAATATAACAATGTGGAAAACAATAATGAAATTCTATACGGGGTGTATCGAATAATATTATTTTAAACAGGAATTAGTAACGAAAAAATCACTTCGTTACACTTGTATTTTGTATAAATTAATAGAAATAAAAAAATTAAAAGTAATTATTGTCATAAAATGTCAGTGTTCGTAAATTAGAGGTTATATGTTACAGTTTGTAAATAATGTTCCAAAAAAGCTGTAAATCAATGAAAAAGAAGTAAATTTTTGTATGTTAAAGTTGAAAAACAATATGGCGGATTTATTGAATATAAAATAATAGGTTCGGTTAAAAGAATCCGAATAAAGCCAAATTGCAAACCATCCAAATTCAATTGATTGTCAAACTGATAGGAAAAGTTTAAGTTAACCTTTTGTAATCTGTGCGTTTCGTTTACTAAGGCTTATTATAATAGTGACGTCACATACGAAACCATCATGGCGGCTAACGTTTCAGAGTAGACTAAAAATCTCACTTTGTAAAACTTGAATATTAAATTAATCTTGTATTATTATATAAAAACCTATATGTTTAGGTTTCTCCATGCACAGACCATTGTATTCTCATTATTCCACAATTAATTTTTTATAGTGTAAAATACCCTATTAAATTATTGTCGCTTTTTCAAATTTCAAACATTGCTTGCACCCAATTACCTGTCAAATGACTTATTCATTAAATGAGCGTATAGTTCTTATAAAGTATTGAAGCACAAAATTTACTTTGTACATTTAATACAATTAAATGTCAAAGAAGGAAGGGCGCTATCGAGAAACCGAAAATTGTTTCGGGGTCCTGAAGTCGGCCCGAGTCCGAAACTGTAATCGGTTCCGTCCTAGGACCGATATTAAGAAATCATTAAATTTCGCTGGATCGACTATTCCGGGGTAGCTAACAGTTGAAGACACGGAAAATGCCAGCGGGTCGTAAGCTGGGGGTCTGTCTAAAGGACCCTACTCAAACGGGTTAATCAGGATTTTTCGGCGGCTATGTGGGCTCAGAAATTATAACTCGGAAATTTTAATAATAATAATAATAATAATAATAATCATTTATTGCCCAACAGATCGTAGATCCAATTACAGGACAAATTAAATACAATAAAGAAAAAATTATTTAAAAGTAATGTTACATAGATAAAAGCAAAAGAGGTTACAAATTTTATATAAGATAATAATGTATAATACAATAACTAACAACAACTTATAAAATAAAATAACTATACATAGGTACAGGTACACATTTAGAAATGAAAGTCTAAAACAATACTACTTAATATTGATTAGTAAACCTATTGTTGGCAGCAGTAATAATTTCCGACCATTTGCTACAATTTATATCACATGTATTTGAGATCTCATTAAAGTTATTGCACATCACATATATAGGAGATTTAAGAAGAACTTTAGTTCTAGCTAGATCATAATGAAAGGTTATATTTTGGCGGGGGGTTATTCGAGGTATATGAAACGAAAACATTCCTAGAAGTGTAGAGCAGTCCAATCTATTGTGAAATAGATTAAATAATATTTTCAAACTATTTATTATGCGTCGTGATTCTAATGTAGTGAAGTTATGTCTATTAAGTAACAAAGAATGTTGATAGCCTCTTTCTGGATAAAATCCATCGATTTTAAAGGATAAAAATTTAAGAAATCTGCGCTGCACATTCTCAATTGAGTTTTTATGGGAGGCATAGTACGGGTACCAGACTAATGAGCAGTACTCGAGTTTTGATCGTACGTAAGAATAGTAAAGTGTTTTTAGAGCAAACTCATTAGAGAATGACCGACAGTTTCTAATGATAAAACCTAACATTTTTAATGCGGATGCAGTAATTTGTTCGATGTGATTCGAGTAAGTAAGTTTGGAGTCAAATATTATTCCTAAATCCTTTATTGTTTCGCAACGATCAAGTACAAGAGAATTTAAAGTATAGTCATATAATACTGGATTACCTTTCCGAGTGTAGGTAACTACTTTACATTTTGTAGCATTTAAATGTAGATTGTTATTATTACACCAGTTTTCAATTGATTTTAGTTGTTCTTGAACTTCTTCGCAATCTTCAAAACTACCTATTTTTGCAAATATTTTCAAATCATCGGCAAATACTAGTTTATCACAGTTTACTTCAGTAGTGAGATCATTTATAAATAACAGAAAAAGTAGTGGTCCTAGGTTGGAACCTTGAGGTACACCCGAAGTTGCTATAAAAAGTTCAGACTCATGTCCATAATACATTACATACTGTTTTCTGTTACTTAAATATGACCTAAAAAAGGTAATTAGATGAGAACTAAATCCAAACATATTTAATTTTCCCAAAAGAAGCTCATGATCTATGCGATCAAAGGCCTTCGAGAAATCAGTATATATCACATCCACCTGACCTTGAAAGTTGAGTATATTTGAGATAAATTGATTTAAGATGCATAAATTAGATACTGTTGATCGCTTTTCCATGAAACCATGTTGGTGTGGTGATATTAAAGAGTTTACAGATGGATAGATGCGACTATATAATGCAATTTCGAAGACCTTTGCAAAATTGGAGAGAATTGAAATGGCTCTGTAGTTACTAATTTCGCTTGAATTTCCACTTTTGAAAATGGGACATAATCTACTTAATTTCCAACAATCTGGAAATGTTTCTGATGCGATTGATAAGTTGTAGATAAAAAGAAGTGGTTTAGCCAGAGCAAATGCGCAGTCTTTAACCAAAAAAGAAGGTATTTTATCATGACCTGAGGTCATTTTATTTTTAAGTTTCCTGGTAGCGCCTATAATTTCATTCTCAGTTAACGCGTCAATATTAAAGCATAACACATTATTATTCTTAATATCTGATTTTATTCCACTACGGGGTAGATAAACACTGCTGAAAAAATCACCAAAACCATTAACTATATGCTGAGGATTCTCATAAGTTTTATCTTCATGTGTTAGTAAACCGGGAATTCTAGTTGTTTTATTTTTATTTTGAATGTAGGACCAGAAATTTGAAGGATCGCTTGTTACGGAGGTTTGTACACTATCAAGATAGTTTTTATAGGCAGTATTTATCTGAGTTTTTATTACGGCTCTTAATCGTTTGTATTCTTCAAAAAAGTATATGTTTTTATCTTTTTTATATTTTGAACGATATTTGTTTTTCAAAGTTATATTTCTTTTAATTTCAGTGGTGTACCATTTTGGGTAACTATTATTGATTTTATTATTAAATGTTGGAACATATTGGTCAAGAACTGCGTATAATTGGACATAAAATTTTGAACAGGCATCATTAACATTTACTGTGTTTGACAAAAAGTTCCAATCCACATTTGAAAGAGCATTGTATAATTCTGGAAAATTAGCTTTTCTAAAATTATATGATTTACTTGCTGTGTTATTAGAAAAGTTTACGTGATGTATATCCTTCAACCATAAGTTTAACATCAGAGCAGGGTGATGTAAGTCCTCTTGAACGAAGGGAACATTATCTCGAATAACCTTATAATTGATATTTGAAAAAATGAGATCCAATAAACGTGTATTTATATTTACTACATTATTAATTTGAGATAAATTAGTGAAGGACATAAAGTCATACACGATTTGAGATCTACCGTCTCTTACATTTTCATTATTAAAATTAGTAACACTTGAATTTAAATAGCATTTACAGCCTATGATATCGATATTAGTAAATGAATTTGTTATTACAGCCAAATTTATACTAGTAACCTTACACATATTGTTGAACGCTAGGAGAACTCCACCACCACAACGATGTCCAGTAATATCTAGTTTCCTATCAGATCTAAACACACTGTATGAATCAGGAAAATATTCTGAGTTGGAGATTTCGTTCGTCAACCAAGTTTCCGTTAAACCAATTATGTTGAACTCGTTAGCACTAACAGAAGAGTAGAATTCATTCACTTTTGTTCTTAAGCCGCGTACATTTTGGTAATAACACGTTAAATCCAATACACTTGTTAGATCGTTGGGCTCATTTAGTTTAAAGTGACAATCTTTGGTACACCACGTATGTATTTAATCCGCAGGTTCGTCTCCCCAGCAGCAATACGTTCATTAAGTTGCCTCTTAACCGTCCGGTACAATTCAATTTGTCTGGGAGTGCGATCCAATGAGATGTTAATATTTTTATAGTTAACAGTACTTTTTAGGTTTCTCGCTTTATGAATAATTTCATGAACGACAGATTCATCACTAACTGTTACTTTTACTGGTCGTGGGACATTTTTTGTTTCATCATACTTTCCTATACGAATTGCTTTAACATTTCCATTTCCAGACATCGGCACAGATATTGACTGAAATATGTTAGTAACAAATTGCTTATCTTGTTCTGCTCGTGTTTGATTCCCTGACTTTTGTTGCTCACTAATACCAAAGATAACAACGTTGCATTTTCGTTTTTCTCTTTTACTAATTTCTTGCAAAATTTCCTCAAACTGGTTATTATCAATAGTGCTAGAAATGTTCTGGTTAGCAGTTTGTTTCAACTCTACAATTTCATTTTTAAGTTCAACTAAAGCTTGTTGCAAGGCCTGCATATCGGTACCTATCATTACGCAATTGCTACAGTTCCAAGTTAGCCCCTTCTTTCCATTAATTGTTCTCACTTCCGAGATTGTTAAATCCACACAAGAATGCTTAAATATTTTTTTACATAAACCGCACTTAGCAACTTTGTGTTCTTCTGTAGGAGAATTGCAACAAAAACATGTTAATTTTTAAGTAGATAGAACAACGTATTTATTTTTTCTCCAAATAATATACAGTGTGTCCCAGATTGGGGCCCAATGCATTGCTATCTCGCTTATTAACGGAGATGGAACGATGGTTAAATGGGGAAAGTTTTGCAGATTTTAATGGCCATTTCGAATCCGTTTTCAAATTTTATGTAGCACCCATAGTTTTTGAGTAATTTTCAAAAAACTGAAAGATTGCTTTTTTTTATTTCCTTCATAACTTATTAAGCATTATTTATACAGGTTGGAAACTTGCACATTATTAGAACACTTTTTAAAAATACATCTAATAGTGATAGCAAAATTTTTCTACCGTCACTTGTTTTCGAGACTGACACATTAACTTTTGTTTTTCTTATGGGCGCCATATTGGATTTTTATTTGATTAAATAGCATTTTTTATGCGCTTTTCAACGATGTATCACAATCTGAAAAAATTCTATACTGAGGTAGCAACGTAATAGAAAAACAGGTTTTTTAATGGTAGGCTCTGAACAAAATTGGCAATTGTTCATAATATCTGTTTTCTCCTCATTAGAAAACCTTAACGCCATATTCTTATTTAAAATTATTAATACCTACTCTTAAATAAACTACTGAACCCAAAAAAATAACAAAAAGGAACTCTTAACAATGAAACTCAACAACAATAAACAAAGTAACAACACAAAAGAAGAACAAAACCAGCAAATAATATAACTAGATTGCTAGATACATTTTAAATGGTCAAAAATATTTAATTAATATCACTAGGATACGTTAAGTAGGCTATGCAAAATATGGTGGAAAACAAAACGTTTCCAATTAATTATTGTGACAATTCGTCAGAAAATTGTGCGTCGTTGAAGTATTTCCATTGATTAAGGAATGAATAAAATACGTGACTCCAATGTAAAGTGCGAGGCTAATTTTGGCAGCGAGAATCCCGGTAAGTTGCGAGCATTCCTGTGATTCATGTAGTATGCTTTTGATAAACCTGTGTCGTGTCTGGTTTTATATAATCTATAATCTAGTGAAAACAAAAATTGAATGTTCAGATTGATTTTAGTTTAAAATTATGCGACGGTTAAAAGTCAAACAAATGTAGAGAAATAGCTGGCAGAGAGAACATACTACGTTAATAATTTTAAACTAAAATTAATCTGGACATTAAATTTTTATTACCAATAGATTATTAATGATATAAAACCAGACACGACACAGGTTTGTCAAAAGCATACTACGTAAATCACAGGAATGCCCGCAACTTACCGAGATCTCGCTGCCAAAAAAGGCCTCGCACTTTACCATTGAAGTCGCGTATCTTATTCATTCCTTAATCAATGAGTATTTCAAGAGTTATATTATTTGCTGATTTTGTTCTTCTTTTGTGTTGTTACTTTGTTTATTGTTGTTGAGTTTCATTGTTAAGAGTTCCTTTTTGTTATTTTTTTGGGTTCACTAGTTTATTTAAGAGTAGGTATTAATAATTTTAAATAAGAATATGGCGTTAAGGTTTTCTAATGAGGAGAAAACAGATATTATGAACAATTGCCAATTTTGTTCATAGCCTACCATTAAAAAACCTGTTTTTCTATTACGTTGCTACCTCAGTATAGAATTTTTTCAGATTGTGATACATCGTTGAAAAGCGCATAAAAAATGCTATTTAATCAAATAAAAATCCAATATGGCGCCCATAAGAAAAACAAAAGTTAATGTGTCAGTCTCGAAAACAAGTGACGGCAGAAAAATTTTGCTATCACTATTAGATGTATTTTTAAAAAGTGTTCTAATAATGTACAAGTTTCCAACCTGCATAAATAATGCTTAAAAAGTTATGGAGGAAACAAAAAAAAGCAAACTTTCAGTTTTCTGAAAATGATTCAAAAACTATAGGTGCTACATGGAATTTGAAAACAGATTCGAAATAGCCATAAAAATCTGCAAAACTTTCCCCATTTAACCATCGTTCCATCTCCGTTAATAAGCGAGATAGCAATGCATCGGGCCCCAATCTGGGACACACTGTATATACAGAGAACAATTAACATGAAATAATACTGTAGCGACTTTGAGGTCGGATATTTATTTACAAGCTGTTTACTTAAATAAATGGGCCAGCTGGTAATCAAAGGTATTTGTAAGGCACGCGGATAGGATTTTATTTCGGCGGTGAGTTGCGGCTAATTTATGTTTATTTTCGCGTCTAGAAGATTTCGACCGGCAAGTACGAAGGGTTTCCAACAGGATATATTTTCGGTACTACGGACAATCGGTTAGCTATAGATATTCGAGCCTATTCTTGATGTTTTTAAAAATACGGCGAACTACTGCCACAAAACGAGAGTTATTTATCAATGACTTTTATTATGTAATCTAGGTCTGCAGGTAGCCTCTGTGCAGTGAGACCTGTTAGATCGCCCGACGAGCAGATCTAGCCAGCCGTTGCACAATCAAGGACTATTATTATGTAACCTAGGTTTGCAGGTAACCTCTGTGCAGTGAGACCTGTTAGATCGCCCGACGAGCAGATCTAGCCAGCCGTTGCACAATCAAGGACTATTAATTAACTCTGATTTGATTTAGTAGTAAATACAGCGATAATCCCGGACAAAAGAACTCTAAGTATCTATACTTAACTGATGGACGGTTAATAGTGGCTCGCGGTGTAATCTTAATTCTTACCAATAACAAATTCAAGCAATTTATTCGGAAGTCGCGGTGAACACGGTGACGGTTTAATGCTGAAGTTGATTCGGGTCGGATTGATCTAAGAGAGCTGAGCGATCTGATGAATCTGAGAGGGAGGCCATGTGTCGCTGGTTTTTTATCACCTTAATGACGTAGGCAGACTGCGCGCTAAACGGCCGATTGACTTGAAACACAGGACTCGTACGCGCAACGTTCTTTACGTAGGTCGGGCGCATTAGGTAACTAATACTATTGACTCTAAGTTGTACTAACCGGAAATGCATTGCTTGCAATTTTTAGATTATAATGCAAAAAGGAACGGATTAAAACGGACACAGATTAATATTTTAACCGGTTTTAGTAACTAATGATTTTTGTTGACGACTCTATCATTATTTATAACAATTCACGGATTTTAATTATACGGGGGATTGTCGAAAATTAATCAATTAATTATTTAACGGCTTGTTTACCAGCTGGTTTTTTTACAACTCAATATTAACTTAATTAAAACAGGACTTAAATACTAACAAGCGTCGGCAGGGTGTACCCAAGTTACGGTAATACTTAAAGCAAAACAGATATTCTTGGACGGGAAAAATCACTTCGTTACAATGGTCGTTGTTGTTGCAGGAATATTCTTTCAAAATTGAACACTGTCCAGGCAAAGAAAATCTTTTAGCCGATTATCTCAGTAGGAATCCTCAAAATTCAAGTTTGGAGCATCTCGATGAAGAGCGAATGTTTCCGCCTAAATTCAAATCAAAAGAAAATATTTTGGCTATCACCCATTTGGAACTTTATCAATCAATTATCGAAAGTCAACAGGATTCTACGAACATCAGGGAGAAAGTCAGTCGTTGGATTGAACTCAGTCAACGAACTATAAATGAGAGATCGGTTAGAGATCAGAAATTTTACTCAACTCATCAAGTGAGAAATGGGATACTTATGAGATTGATTTCAAACAAAATTTATTTAGTGGTAACGTAAGATTAAAGATATTATTTCACATTTTCACGACAAGTCTGGTGTCGGCCATCCAGGAAGAGATGAAACCTTTTGAACCATATCTAGAACTTATTATTTTAACAACATGTCCAGGCTAGTAGGCCAATATATTCAAAATTGTTTAGTGTGCAAATCCGTTAAAGGACGACAAGTACAGCCGGAAGCCCCATTACGGTGTCATGAACCTCAATACGCTTTTGAGGTGATCAGTATGGATATATTGGGACCATACAAATGCGCCAAGGACACTGGTAATCGATTTATAGTCATGACGGTCGGTTTATTTACCAAGTGGACCGAAGCGCAAGCGTTCGTAAAGGTGAAGGGCGAAACTTTAGTTCGATTTCTGGAGGAGCACTGGATATCTCGGTTTGGCTTGCCGAAGACTATCATCTCAGATCAAGGAGGACATTTTCAAAGTGGATGGTATGCTCAGTTTAGTAAACGAAATCATATTCAAAATTTTTATACGCCCATTTATCATCAAAGATCAAATCCAGTAGAAAGGCAGATTCAAGAAGCCAAGAAAATTTTAAAATCTCTTATGTTCAATCAGGCAACAGACACATGGGATATGTACCTTGTCCAAATGCTTTACAATCTAAGAACTAGAAAGAACGCTTCCACAAGATATACACCGAGCTTTGCAGTTTTAGGATACGAACTCGCAGAAGCCGGCGACTGGCAGATAGAAAGCTATTTCCAAGAAAGACAACCCACATTAACCAGACCAGCTATCGTTCAAAATATAAGTCAAAATTCACAGCAGTATAGACAAAAATAAGCCCCTAAGGAAGCAGTCACTCCTATAGTTTTGAAAGTTGGAGACAGAGTTATGGCTAAAAATATGCGTAAAGATAAACAGACATTTATACCATCGTGGACTGGGCCACATAGGGTGACAGAGAAAGTGTCAAATGAGGTTTATATTATCCAGAAAGACCAACCCCATGTGAACGATCTGAGACTTGTGAAACCAACGGAGGAAGTAGGATTCGCATCCAGTGAAGACGAAGATTCCGATGACTCTTCAGTGGGCGATCCTCACGATGGACCAGAGCATTCCAATGACCCAATTCCCGTACAAGTCCAAATTCATACCCCTAATACAGCCAGCGTAGCAGTCTCGAATGTAAGAAGGCATCCTGCGTCGAAGCAGACAAAGGATAGCGTTTCCGAAGGGCCGGAAACCAGTTCGCAGCAAGCAGCTTCGCATGCTGATATTTCCATTCATGATCTAGATCCTTCTCCACTAGTAAATGAAAGCAAAAGCAAAATTCTATTCGATCCAATAATTCCAAGCGAACACATGACCAGACAATTCCGCTTGCAGAGTGTTCCTCTGAAGCCAATAACCTTCCTGAAAATATTCCACAAAATTCCTGTAATCCTTTCAATCTCGAGAGAGAACGAAGACTCATAATTCCTTTGACAAATGTTAAACTACCAAATTTAAGTTGTATTTCAAAAGACGTTCCGTAGAGAAGTCTCTCCTCTCGCTGTCCACACGCGAGGAGAAAATATGAGTGATGAGAAATGGTCCAGAAATTTTAAAGTCGGATACTGAGGTATCCTCTGTTTCAATTTTAACTAATACGCACTGATTTATGTTCACAGCCTGAACATAAATAGATTCCTGCTGATCCTATCCTGAGATTTAACCATGAAATTCCCAATGCAATGATCCGCCTAAGTCCCAATGGTATGTTGGCCGGTTCCAGACGAACGAGCCAAGCAGTGGAGCGCAGCATTCCCAAGAGGATGGACTCCCAAGACAGAAGACGAAGACGAATACAGAAGACGAAGATCGAAGAACAAGACAGAAGACCCAGAAAACAGTGCATAAAGACACTATCATGTTTTCAATATATGATAGATAGGATTCGTGGGGTCAAATATAAATAAATAAGAAACTAAATCGTGCCATATACCCCATAAGATGAAACTAGTGCAGCTACGGACACGTGTTTCGGAGTCACTCCTATAGTTTTGAAAGAATAGAGTACTATGTACTGTACTTTCTAACCTTTATTAGTTATTGCTTCAGATCTTAGATTCTTTATTTAGCTACGCTACGCTGACGAGGAGCAATAACTCCGAAACACGTGTCCGTAGCTGCACTAGTTTCATCTTTTGGGGTATATGGCACGATTTAGTTTCTTATTTTTTCAATATATGTTCATTCGATTATTATGTTAAGCCTATTTTTGACCAATAATTCTATAAATTACCAATGTTATGATCCATTTTACTTAAAACCTATGAGGCCAATAATTATAAAAATTCCTAATGTCCAGTCCCCTACTACCATTCGGCCAAGAATTGTAAAAATTTATAATGTGTGTAAAACGAAATTTTGATGCAAATTAAAAATTAAACATGTCAAATTCATTACTCTTTTGATTTCACGGCCAACTTTGGAAAAAAATTGATTTTCAAAATCTTTTAATTGACATTTTAATATTTTTGAAAAGATTTAATTTTATAACGAATAAGATACATTACAAAAACAGGTAGAGTTGTTATTAAAATAAGAAAGTTGACATCACTTCCGGCTAAATCGGAAGTAAAAAATAAGGCTACCAAGTATCAAAAGTTGCGCATTTAGATGCTATGCCTCACCTATAAATTTAAAATCAATCGGTTTAATAACAAATAAGTTACAGAGTGTAACCTCATCATGGTCACCCGGTATATAATAATTAATCTTAAGCAGTGATTAGTGATCGATTTCAAAAGACGAATTTTCCAAAGGAGGGGAGTGTTATCGAACGCAGCAGGGGGCGTATAAGTAGCTTTAAGTCAAAAGATCCCTTTTAGTCATAAGTAACAAGCATAAGGCTTGAATGGTGTGTATGGAACATCCGTTCCATATGCACCATTTTTTTACCAAAAATATCACAATTTTCACTTCAGTTCCTAAACCCCAAAATTCCATTTTTTGCCTGATATGCATGATTTCGTGCGTATCAGGAATTTTTTATAAATCACAAGTCGATTTTCAGTACAGTTTCCAAAATTCCATTTATCCTTTTAGGCCATTCTCCTCTCTTGAACGAGCGCATCCAGAGACGACCAAGGATATGCATTATCTTCTGCCAGTGCCGAATCCTCTATGGACGGACTGGGGTTTTAATTATGATGATTAGAGCGCAGGTAATCATCTTCATAAGCCGGTCTAACGGATCACGAGTGAAGAATCCACATAGGCGCGAGAGTGAATCTACCGTAGATCAGTTGTCTCTTAATCAGATCTACCATAGACTGATCCACCTTCGTGGTTGCGCTGGTCTACGGAAGAATAGGTTCACTCTACCCTCGCGTTCGGGAATTCCTCGTGAGTCCGTGACCTTAGCTTCATATGGGAGGTTGAGCAGGCCTCGCCTTCCCATTGGTCATCGTCTCTGCCGGGATCGTGTCTGCTAGTACCATTTTAAATTTTAGGAACTGACTTGAAAAGTGAAATATCGGGAAATTGCGATGCCACGTGGCGGTGTGAAAGGGTTCCGGGGCACTTTCGTATATACCGGGTGACACAAGCCGGTATACCAAGTGACCGCCTCGTGAAATCACATTCGAAGAGAATTCTTTTTCTGAAAGATCCACGGACGTCTAACGGTGTATATCATTTTGGAGAATATTACAATAAATTTATAGTATCTATTTCAAGCATTAAATAAAACCCACTCACTAAATTGCCAATTCATGTCCATGTAATATAATTCTCTTTCGGCGATCACTCTCCTTTAAGCGCGGCCGTCGCAGTCGCCGACCCTTGTGGGGGTATCGTGGCTATGGTGGTAGACCTTGCTTAGTGAAGCTTTATATGTAGAATGATGATTATACAATATATCTTTATATATCTGTTTTCTTCTTTTATTGCATTCCAGTGGTAATTAAGTACTTGTGTTGACCATCTGGTTAACGACCAGCATTGTGCGACAGAGACCCTTCGGCTGAAGTCAAAGAGGAGTGAACGAATCCTGTCTGGGCAGGGGTCTAAGGTGAATTGTGTATTGTGCATAGTGTCTATATAATGTTGTATCTTTAGTTCAGGAAGTTGCGAAACCTGTATACGAGGAAGCATTAATTGTCGACGGCTACCGTTAATCTATCGATATCGAGATATGGATATATTAAAAGCTTGCCACGACCTGCGTTGAATTCAACGGCCACGAGCTAGTTCAGATGTTGTGATAGCGGCTGGTTGACTTAATCGAATATCGGTCGTTCCCTCCAACTATTACTGATCTATAGTGACTGGTTAACTGAATCGTTGACACAGCCTTAATAATTTAGTTATTAAACGTTGATACTACCACGTGATTTAGACAACCAATCAAAAATTGGTTACTCTGTTGTCGCCACTGTTTCTATAAGTCATGCTTCATAATATCATTGTTTATATCATGGTAGAGATATAAGATGGTATGTCACGGCGCACATTTTGACTACCGCTAGGACTACGTCATCAAGTAGAAATCTTGGTGCGAATTTTAAATATAAAGTAGAATAATTTGACAGATTTTCCCGTTTCTTCTAATCTTGAAATCAAGTACCACAAATTGAAAATCTACCTATTTATATATGGCCCGTGCTTATTATCGTGGTGTTTACCTGCATTTTTAATTAGAACGTGTTTGACATAATATGAAATTAGCTTTGAAATTAATCATGACTTTTAATAAATAAAAGTTGTAACTTCACAGTTGTGGACTTTAGTAATTGAAATTAATTTAATATAATTATAATTAATAATAATAAATAGTTTCATTGAATATTATGAATGTTAGATAATGTTATTTACATAATTGTTCATAATATTCACTAAAAGAATATATAATTTAAAGTAATGAAGGGATATTCAACAAAGTTGAAATCTACTTACTATTAAAAAGGACATGGGACAACATAATAATAACTACATAATATAAAGCATAATAGGTATAACTATTTTTTGAATCCTATAAATTTTGTGATCTTGTTTGTTTTTCTAGAGTTATCTTGTATTTTTCTGTTGATTTCTCGTAGACAAAGATAAATGTAAGTAAGTTCTTGCCCAAATGAGAGAATGAATAGCATAGATGGCAAGAGTGGCAAGCATCGTTTGCTACATTGTCAAAGATTTGATCCTCTTCAATTTCTCGCCGTGGTTAAAGGAGTCCTCCATGACCTTTGTGCATTTTTCAATTAAAACTGATACCACCAGACTAAATTAATAAATTCAAATAACCAAAACTTAACATTCTTAAATGTTGTGTAGCAGATTTGACAATTTGTTATTTGACAGTTGACAGTTCCAACTTTGCAGAAAACATATACCTATTTAGTGGCACTCAACAAGTTTTTCTACTTGCGCAGTACAGTACGAAAATCGAGCCGAGATAAAACTAACCATGTTTTATCTCAACCATGTGTTTATATATACTTTATAAACAATGATAATATGCAACATGAAACTGATTTTCGACCCCATACTACAAAAACATGTCCAATGTTAAATTTGTACTAATTTCCAATGTTAACATTGTAGGTACCTACTAATGTACTAAATTCACGGAACTTATTAAAACTACAAAAATTAAGTATTACAAAAGGCAATTGAAAATTAACAAAAATTCTTCTAAAAATATATGAAACTGTGTTAAAAATATTAAGTCACAGTAAACAAAATATGGTATAACAAGTATATATACAAGGTAAGAATACGACATCTGATAAAAAAGAAATTGTGGACACCTTTAATACCTTTTTTAATGAAATAGGAGAAAAACTGGCATCTGAAATAAAAACAAACACGAAAATTGCAGACTACAAAACAGACTAACTAACTCAATTTACTTGCATTCAACAGATGATAATGAAGTTCGGGAACTTAAAATAAACAAGGTACTTGGAATGGATGGGATAACATCAAACCTTTTAAAGGAATGTTCAGAACAACTGGCATTACCATTGGCGTATCTGATGAATAATTCTTTAAAGACTGGAATTTTTCCTTCAGCCTTTAAAATTGCAGCTATTACACCATTATATAAATCGGGAGATAAACAAGAGATAAGTAATTACCGACCAATCTCTTTAATATCAAATGTGTCCAAAATTTATGAGAAAATACTGAAAAAGAATAAATAATTTTTTAAATAAGTACAAAATTATTTCAGACAGATAACATGGTTTTCAGACAGCCAAATCAACGCAAGATGCAATAACTAACTTAACAGGTAATATCTATACTGCTGTTGATGCATCGGAACCAGCCCCAGAACCAGCTTTATGCATCTTCGTGGATTTGGCCAAAGCGTTTGATATCGTAAGTCATCCTGATCTACTTTGTACATTGGAAAACATTGGGTTTAGAGGGAATGTGTATAAGCTTCTCTTCCTCAAGGGACGGTTCTGGGGCCGCTCTTATTTACCCTTTATGTAAATGATATTTTTAAAATTAATACAGTTGGAGAAACCATAAACTTTGCAGATGACACCGCAATTTTTTACAAACATAAAAATTGGGATACATGTAGCGTATTCACCTACATCTTATTAGGTTTTTACTGTAACTATCAATTATTTATCGTAGTTATCAACTTTTATCGTTTTGTTTTCTTTTTGTTACTAAGAAAACAGAATAACAAAAAATAATTTTAGAATATCAAAAAATATATAATCATAAATATTAATCGATTCTGTATCTGAAATGGTAATGAAATTATAATACATTAATCACGCACAAGAATTTTAATTTTGTGGTATCCCCACAAATTGGTGACCCCGACGTGATTTTTATCATCTGCCCGACGTGATTTTTATCATCTGCCCGACGTGATTTTTACTATCTGCCAGACGTGATTTTTACTATCTGCTGACTGAAGATACTGTGTTATGAAAACCTGCTGCATTATGGTAATCTGCCTGACGTGATCTGCTGAACCTATTCTACCCGACATAATATACCTGACCGATCAAAAGCTTTGAATTCCTGGACCCTGAGAAGATTGCAAATTTTAGAATATTTTACGAAGATCTTCAATTTTGAAAATTTTATAAATTCATTGGATTGTACAATTTGTGGGTGAGTACGATACTTATATCCTCCCTACATTTATCAATAATTGTAACTACCCAATCAAGGTATCTTTAAAATATTCTATAACATTAATTATACTAATTTCAATAATAACATCATTTAATAATGACAGAATCAAATGTAGATCGTGAAAATCAACCTATGCGTGAAAATCAATCTATTCAAATTCCAGAACAATATGCTTATACTATTAAACTTCCCCCATTTTGGACATCGAAACCAGACATCTGGTTTACGCAAATAGAAGCTCAATTTTCAGTAGCTAGGATCACAAATGACAGGCGGAAGTATGACCATGTTTTAGCTGCATTACCCATAGATGTGATTAACAACATCTATGATGTAATTAAAAACCCGCCTGATCAAAATCTCTATGAGTGTTTACGCGATACCATAATTTTTCGACTTTCTTCTAGTGAAGAAAATAGATTAGGCGAACTGCTAACGGGTTCCCGATGGGTGATCGCAAACCCTCAGATTTTTACAGACACATGTTGAGCATAGTTGGTGGCTCACACATGGTAAGTTCTGACTTACTTCTTAAGTTATGGAAACGTCGTTTGCCAAAAACAGTTTTTGTAGCCCTTACAGCTTCTGGTAAAACAAACACAGATGAACTGATAGAGATAGCAGACAAAATTTGGGAATCTTGCCAAAACCCAATTATGTCACAGATTAGTCATGCCATTTCAGTACCAAATAATCCCGATTTACAAAATTCTATAAATCCTCCCTTGACATTATCTAACTTGTCGACTCAACTCAATACTTTTACTACAAATTTACAGCTGGCTTTAAGTGATATTACACGTAGACAACAATTTTTAGAAACCCAGATTTCTACACTGCAGTCTACCTCTTTCCCAATTTCATCAACTGTTTCTTTTGCCGATGGATATTGTTCAAATTGTAACAACCGGTCACGTTCACAAACGCGTTCGAGTAGTCATTCCCGCAACAAATCTCCAAATCGCAATTCTTTTGATCCGACCAACAATTCAATATGTTATTATCATCAGCGATATAAGAATCGTGCTTATAAATGTGGTGGTTTATGGTGCATTTATAATAAAGATCATAAATCCTCAAATTCTGCAGTTTCAAAAAACTAGTAAACTCTAGTGTCCTTACACCAGACACTAGTACTACGAACCATAAATGTAGACTTTTCATTAATGATTATAATAATAAATTACGTTTTTTGATTGACACCGGAGCTGATTTATCAGTTATACCTAGGAATATTCTAACAGATTTTAAAAGTAACCCAGATCTTATATTGACAGCTGCTAACGGATCTGTTATTCATACTTACGGTAAAAAATTACTGACAGTTAATTTAGGTTTACGTCGTGCACTTACCTTCATTTTCAATATTGCTGATATTTCAATTCCTATAATTGGTGCAGATTTTTTAACGCATTTTAATTTATTAGTTGACTTAAAGAATAAACGTCTAATAGACAATAAAACGTCTTTGTCAATAAATTGCTATTTGCAATCCGTTTCACTGTCTTCTCCTAAGTTATTTTCAATAGAAGATCAATATACTAAATTACTGCTGGAATTCCCACACCTGGTTAGTACACCTAATTATTTTTTACCGATTAAACACTCTGTCAAGCATCATATTGTAACGGAAGGACATTTACCTTTTTGTCATCCACGTAGATTAGACTCAATCAAATTAAATATCTCTAAAAACGAATTCAAACAGATGGTTGAATTAGGTATATGCGAACCATCTTCGTCATCAGTTTCCTCCCCATTACATATGGTGGCTAAGAAGGAACCAAACGATTGGCGCCCATGTGGTGATTACAGAAAACTTAATACAATTACAGTTCCTGATCGATACCCGTTGCCACACATTCATGATTTCAACGCACAGCTATACGGCTGCACCATTTTTTCGAAAATTGACCTAGTACGAGCTTATCATCAAATACCAGTTGCTGACGCTGACGTTTACAAAACCGCTATTTCTACTCCTTTTGGTTTATTCCATTTCCTTCGAATGCCTTTTGGATTACGAAATGCCGGTCAAACTTTCCAGCGATTTATGAATGAAGTACTTAAAGACTTACCTTTCATTTTCACTTATTTAGATGACATCTTAATTGCAAGTAAAAATACAGATGAACATTTATTACATTTACGTAAAGTTTTTGAACGACTAAACGCTTACGGAATAAATATCAAACCGTCGAAATGTGTTTTTGGTAAAACTTCTTTAAATTTTCTCGGTCATCACATTTCTGTTAACGGTATCTCACCTACTGAAGACCGTATTAATATTATTAAAGATTTCCCAGAGCCTACGACTTTAAAACAACTTCAAAGATTTTTAGGAATGATTAATTATTACCACCGTTTTGTTCCTAACTTCGCAGAAATTTTATCACCTCTGCATGCTTTTAGTACCCAACTAGCTCGTGATAAAATAAAAAATTTCAGTTCTTGGCCTTCCGACTGTAAACATAGTTTCTTTAATGCCAAAGAAGCTTTAGTAAACGCAACGGTGCTGTAACATCCTAATTATGATAACGGTGTTACACTCACTTTGTCCGTAGATTGCTCAAACGTGTCGATGGGTGCCGTATTAGAACAAAGCACTGGGGACTTGGTAACACCTTTAGCGTTTTTCTCCCGCAAATTGACAGAAGCACAACAACGATATTCAACCTTTGACAAAGAATTGATAGCATTGTTCACGTCAATCAAGCATTTCAGGCATCTTCTAGAAGGTCGTCCATTTATTTGTTTTACTGATCATAAACCTCTGACCACCGCGCTGTTTACTAATGCTGAAAAAACACCACGTCAAACGAGACATTTAGAATATATTGCACAATTTACAAATGACATACGTCACGTTCACGGTAAAGATAATGTCGTCGCGGATACGTTATCACGCATAAACGATTTATCCTTACTAAATCAACATAATATGTTATCAGGTACTGCGATTTCTCCTGTAACATCAAACAATTTTAATTTACGTTTGTTGAAAGATGCTCAGTCACATGATTGCGAACTTTCACATTTACTTACAAATCAATCAAACTCACATTGTAAAGTCAAATATTCTCTAAAGAAAATAAGATTTCCGAATTCAGATGAGGAGATTTGGTGCGATGTTTCATTTTCTAAATTTAGACCCTTCGTACCAAATTCTTTGAGACGCTCAGTTTTCGACATTTTTCATAATTTAACTCACGCTGGCATCCGTGCTACTAAAAAATTAGTGACATCTAACTATTTCTGGCCAAGAATGAATACAGACTGTACCTTATGGACCAAAACTTGTTTGAACTGTCAAACTTCCAAGATAAATAAACATACTAAATCACATATCGGTAGTTTTCCGGTTCCCAAAGGAAGATTTGAACATATTCATGTAGATATTGTGGGACCGCTACCGCCCTCACACGGTTTTTCGTACATTCTTACGGTGGTAGAACGTTTCACACGATGGCCAGAGGCTTATCCCTTGTCAGATGTGTCCGCTGTAACTGTCGCCGAAACGTTATTTAACAATTACATTTGTCGTTTTGGAGTACCATTACATGTCACCACCGATCAAGGAGTACAATTCGAGTCAAATCTTTTTCGCGAGTTTTCAAAGTTTTTAGGTTTTCATCGCATTCGCACTACTACGTACCATCCTGAAAGCAATGGCATGGTTGAGAGGTTTCATAGAACTCTAAAAGCTACTTTATCAGCCAGAGCAGATACTGTAAATTGGTTTGACGAACTTCCAATTATTTTACTGGGATTACGGGCTATGCCTAAATTTGATTTACATTGTTCATCTGCGGAACTCGTTTATGGTCAAACTTTGCGCCTGCCAGGTGAATATTTCATAAATTCAAATGTTAATACACAAATACCTTTATTTATAAACAAACTACAACATTATTTTAAAAACTTACAGTTTACAAATCCGAGAAAAACTTTTAATCGGAACACTTTTGTCAGCCCCGATTTAAAAACTTGTGATTACGTTTTCGTACGGAACGATAGACTTAAACCTACATTTTCCCCTTTATACGAAGGTCCTTTTAAAATTGTATCTCGTACTGACAAATTTATGACAATCTTCAAAAATGGAAAAGATTTTACCGTCAGTATAGACCGTGTTAAGCCTGCGTATTTATTGAATGATGTTGTTGAACTGCCTGTCACATCTACTGTCAAGAGAGTTCGTTTTGACATTGATACTTTGATGGGTTAGTTTGTTGTTGTTTTGTTGGGGGAATATATATAGCGTATTCACCTACATCTTATTAGGTTTTTACTGTAACTATCAATTATTTATCGTAGTTATCAACTTTTATCGTTTTATGTTTTCTTTTTGTTACTAAGAAAACAGAATAACAAAAAATAATTTTAGAATATCAAAAACTATATAATCATAAATATTAATCGATTCTGTATCTGAAATGGTAATGAAATTATAATACATTAATCACGCACAAGATTTTTAATTTTGTGGTATCCCCACAATACACTTATAAACATCGTAAAAACAGATTTTTGTAAAATTGTGGGTTTTCTTAACATGAAGAAACATACCGTAAACTGGACTAAAACGAAGTATGTTCCCTTTACACCATACGCTAAAAATCTGATTATTATACTATTCCCATAGAGTATAATGGAGACAACCAAATTTCTTCTTTTAAAAATATAAAATATTTAGGTGTCACTCTAGACAGTCATCTTAAATGGGATGTTCACATTAACACATTATTAAAAAAATCAGAGCTCTTGTAACGGTTCGATTTTCTCAAGCTTTAGTGATGCAGAAATGTTTCGTATAATTAGAATTACTATTCAACGATTATATCATTCCAGGCACAAATACGTAAATACTTTGTTGTAAAATTAGCCTTAGACCGGCCCTGTGGCCGTTTTGTATTGGTGCACGCGAGTGCAGTGTTGCATAGGGCAAATGTTTGTTGCTTGATGACATCTTCAACCTGGCAGAGAATGATATGACCAGCTTTAAATACGGCTTCGCCTTCTTTCATGGGTCTACTTTTGGTTGCAACATAACCAAAAATATTAATTAATGTTGGAACTGAAAGTATACTCATGAAAAAAGGCGAAGCCGTATTTAAAGCTGGTCATATCATTCTCTGCCAGATTGAAGATGTCATCAGGCAACAAATATTTGCTCTGTGTTTGCAAACATCTGCATTAAATTCTCCACCTCGTGAAATAAAACTATGTATACGAGATGAGCCCAATAAACGACAATACGTATGCAGCTGCAAAGCCGGTAAATCTGGGTTTTGTAAGCATGTAATCGCCACGTTCATTTACATAAACCGGCAAGATTTGTTAAATTATAAAATAATTCAGTAGTTTTTGTATTTATTATACTTATTACTATTTATTTTACATATAATACTTACTAATGAAAGAATCATCATGAATAAAATGTTGGCTACATACACACATACAAGTTGGTTATTGGTATGGCAATTTTTAAAGCCTTTTTCCATTTATTACAAGGATTTGCGTCTTTCGGAAACCAGTGCATGCGGACAATACTTTTAAGCTGTAAGTACCGCACTGAGGCATTAAACAGAATCTTTTGCATTTGCTTTTAATTTCACAACTTTAATAATTGATGTTATTAAACAGTTTTATACTTTCAAATATGAACCCTTACTATTTGTCGGATAACATTACCGCGTAATCTAAAACGTCAAATATTTGTTTTCCTCACTATACTGGTTGCATATTTACATAAGAGATGTCGCACCCTTTGTGATTTTCACTAATATCCGACATTTTGAAAATTCACTAGCGCCATCTGTTGAGCATGATTTTCGCGAATACAATAAATTACAAGATATGATTGATCGCCGTCCGAAATTCGTCTGTTTGGCGCATGAAGTCACCTGGTGCCAAAAATTCAAATTAATGGCATTGTAATTCATGACAGACTGTTTATTGTATAACGATTAGAAACGTCGGATCTTCACTTTCCGATAGGTAATAATGTAAATATGATTAGGTTCAATTTGTACATCTCAAATTTGCGGCGTTTTCGAATTATTGTTAAATGAAGTTGCAAAAAGTATGTTATCCGGTCTTTAACTTGAAACACTGCCAAAATGAAGCTATATAGAGGAAAATTGCTTAGGACCTTTTTTGTGGAGCATTAAATTTCCTACGAAAAAGTCCGCTGTACAGTCCACCTTTCACCGATCACCGATGAAAATCTCTCGCGTTGATTAACTGTTGCCTGTTACCTCACATGAGTAATAGCCGCCTGACAGACGAGTTTAAAATAATCCGATTGTAAAACAATTATGACTAGTTTAATAGGTAGGTACTTTTTGATAGAGAACCATACAGGATCGATATCCTTCATATTGTTATTCTTAGAGTTTAAACATTAGCCAATCTATAGACTATCTGCGAAATGTCTACTAGCGCCATGCGCGGAATTTTTCCGAATTTTTGTGCAGTGACTTTTGTATTGTTACATGCGTCAAATTGGGTTTTTATTTTTTCTGGAATAAAAAACATATTGTTTTTTTCCAGGTTTTCTTCTTCCAACGGTTCTTAATTGTGAGTACATACAATTTTTTACAAAATAAATACAATTTTCAGTAGCATTGTATTTATTTTTTGTATTAAAACTGTTAAAATGATTTTATTTGCATGTCATTTTGTAAACCGGATTTTTCCGATATAGAGTTTAATTTTTATTTTTGCCTGTCAACAAAAAATAAAGTTGAAAAATTAATAAAATCTAATCATCTCATGCACGTGAGGGAAACACAGAAAGAGACAACGACAATAATTGAAGATTTCTGATATCATTAAGACGAGAATATCACGTCGATTTCGAAACTAGGTACAGGCAAGATTCAAGAAACGTCACCGCATCCCGTGTCTCTTTGGGAGATCTCGAACGCTAATCCTTAACGGAACATTGTCATCTTCGGCTGTATCGTCGACGGCGAATAGGCCGAATGAAGGAACCGCCACACAATAAACGTGTAAAAACAGGTGCACTGAGCACCATGAGTCGTTCCCCGTAAATATAACTGACTTGTCCAAGGACAATCCTTCCGCAATTCTATGGAAACCTTGCTATGACTTTTACTTCTTCTATATGATCAAGTTTGGTCATCTTCCCAGAAACATCGGCCATTGTGAACCAGTCCCAAGACCTCACTAAATCATTCAATCATATATACAAAGGGCAGGAACCTAATCAATGCGAGCTTATGACTCGCGCTGACTGGGAATTCCTCGTTCATGGGGAACAATTATAATAATAATAATAATATAAATATATAAATAGAGAGTATAAATTTGACAAATTTGTAAATAAATAGATAACTCAATAAGTGAATAACACTTGTTTTGAGAAAAAGAAGTAACTTATTCTTATAATTATAATATGACACATATTTTCAATATGAGATACATTCGAATACATATTATATAAACACACAAACAACCGAAGCTATGAACATAACACACCTACATTTACGATAACAAAAAATCAGTTTTTCTTTTAATCATGAGTGATCGTTAAACATTGGACACCGAATAGAAACAACATAATAAAATGTATATTAAGTAGAGCTAGTGCTTTTTACAATATTTCTTAATAAAATTATTAAAAATAAATAAATAAATAATTAAATGAGTCAATAAAACAACATTTGTATTTATCTAGTATCTAAGTGCCTATATACGTATTAGTACTATGATTTTTGGATTTATTTATTATTGTTTCCTCTGGGATTTTTTTTTAAATTATTTTTTATATCAATATATTCTTTAAATATTTTCCTATCATTTCCAAACATAAATTGCTTTAATTTTTTTTAAAAAACATTGTTTATTTTGACATTTCTTATTTCTTCTGGAACCGTATTATATAATTTGGGAGCCAAATAGCTGTATGATCTCTGACTGATAGTTTTTAACATAAGGGGATATACGTATTTATTTCTTTGCCGGGTATCATAACTGTGAGTGGGTAATATAGCTAATTGTTTTTGATAATGTTGTTTTACAGTTACTTGAAAATAAAATGTTTGTCGGAGATCAAAAACCTTGGCTTCCATATATAAGAGATCGCTAGAATATCTGTAATTTTTGGACATCATTATTTTTAGAAACCTTTTTTGTAAGACCTCAAGTGCAGGAAGATGAGATTTGGCTACCCCACCCCACCCTAGTATACCATAATTAAAGTGACTTTCGACCAAAGCGTGGTACATACTTTTCATTTGAGGAACTGTCAGTATTTTTTGCAGAATTTTAAATTTGTATAAAATGAACCGTAATTTTTTTGTTATATATTTGACATGTGAATCCCACCTTAGATGTTGATCTATGATGACTCCTAAATATTTTATTTCTGATTTGGGCAATATGATATATTGATTTTCTTGTATGTCAATGTTTATTTGTTCAAAGGATGAACGTTTTGTTTTATTACAACTAAAAGGTACGTAAAAAGTTTTTTCAAAATTTATGGTTAATAGCTTATGGTCGAACCAATTTTTTACATTACATAGATCAGACTCAGCTGTATTTTTAATTTCTTCCCATGTTTCACCTTTGTAAAATATCGCGGTATCATCTGCAAAAGTAATTACATCTACTCTGCTTCTATTGATAAAAGACCATTAACATATATCGAAAATAGTATCGGACCCAATACTGTGCCTTGAGGCACGCCATATTCAATTACTAATGGCTCGCTCAGTACATCATTCACTCTTGCGCACTGGATTCTGTTGGAAATATAGTTTTTAAAAAGCTGCAAACAATTATTCCTTATTCCAATATCTTCCAGTGCTTGCATGAGTAAATGATGACTGACCGTGTCAAATGCTTTTGATAAGTCAATAAAAGTACAAAGGCATGGCTTACCTTCATCCAAAGCTGAGTAGATCTTGGTCGTCAATGCCAGTATTGCGTCTTGTGTCGATACATTTTCTTTGAAACCGAATTGTTTATCTGACAGTATGTTATTTATTATTTACTTTATTATTTACTTATTTACTATCTATTAAAATCTGACAGCTCTTCCTCACTCTAATTTATCGCCGATTTTTCGTGTATTCTGCGGCGCTAAAGGCTTTTTTTTTAACGGGTTTGGCCGCGCAGCGCCGTGCGTGATGGACGTTTTCGTGTCGGGGCTATCGAATTGCCGACTTTCGTGACGTCGGTCCGTTTGTAAAAATCGGTAAAATTAGAAAGAGATACGACACGCGAGAAATTTGAAAAAAATGGCCGACGTTTTCTGAACGATAGACGTCAAAATAGCGCTTTTTCGTTCGCTCATACTGAGTCTAAAACCGGCGGGGGGCCGCGCGATTCGCGATGTAGTTTTAAGTTGCATCCTCTAACTCGGTTTTCGCGCCAGAACGACGGTCCGGCAGCGATCTTTTGTTTGGAAATAACGTTTGAAATGTTCGTGTTTCCGCAATTTTTTCGAATTTCCAAAACATGTCCCCCTTCCGAGCTTATTAACTCGCGACTCCTTTGAGACGGGCCGGCGGCGTATTTTTTTTTGAAAACTAGATGAAATTTAGAAAATAGCTGTCGAAAATCGTTTTTCTCGATTTTGCCTCCCAAGAAAGGTATGATTTTTTGAAAAGCGGCGATTTTGTCGGATTTCGACGATTCTTCCGACACCTACCCATTAGACGCGCGTCACAGCCTTTCCCTTTGGATATAGAGAATCGCGACATGCACGACGGCCAAGAAGGACAAATGAACAACTTTTTTTTTTCTTTTTCGTCCATCTGAGATATTACCCGAGATACGAATATTTAAAAAGGTCGATTTTGCAGAAAAACGCTACTTTCCCCAGGCTCTAACTTCTTTAACCGAAGGATTTTTTCGACCGGCGTTTCGGGAAAGCTAGAACCATCCTACCTCTTGGGTCCCTGAAAATTTCGTTGCTTAATCTCTAAAGGCATCCGAGCGGTGGATATTTTAAATTACCAAGACACGCCGAAAATTCGCCGGTGACGTCACCAAACATGAACACCCTTATTAAATACCCATGCCGAACTTCGCATATATTTTTTGTATTCTGCCCTCATAAGCAAGAGTGGTGCATCTAATTACAGAGTACTGAGAAAACAGCGATTTACTTTATAGTATTTGATGCTTATGATACGTATTGGAAATTAACCATTTGGGTTTATACAATGCTTTTGGTTAATAATAATGAAATCACAAGAATATTTTTAACAAAAATCTTATGCAAACAAAAATACGAGAAAAGAAAATAGGTACATGCTGCACTTTTACTATAAAACAGGAGAAATATTTGTTGGTATAATACAAAAGCAAAATGCGGCATCTGCAAAAGATAAAAACAACTTTAAACCGGATACAACTAAATAACACGAATCGTTTAACGAAACGGCGAAGCCAATGAAAATACGAGAGACCCCTTTTCCCTGAACCTTATTTCCTTTCATGTAACAATTCTGTCGGGCTGTACGCATGTTTTCCGAGATCTTTAAACTGGATCCAACTAAATAACCCGAATCATCGCTTACCTTAACAGACACGTCAGCGAAAATACACGAAACCCTTCATCCCTGAACTTTCTTTACTTTCAAGTGACATTCCTGTCGGACTCTATATGTTCCAGAGATTTTTAAACCGGATCCAATAAATAACCCGAATTAACTAAACAAGGACACCAGCGAAATTCTTCATCCCTGAAATGTATTTCCTTTCAAGTGGCATTCCTGTCGGACTCTACATGATTACCGAGATATTTAAACTGGATCCAACCAAATAACCCGAATTATCACTTAACAGAGACGCCAGCCAGCAAAAGTACGCGAAACCCTTCATCCCTGAAATTCATCTCCTTTAAAGTGGCATTCCTGTCGGACTCTACATAATTCCCGAGATCTTCAAACCAGAACTAAATAAATAACCCGAATCATCACTTAACTAGACAAGGACGCCAGCGAAAATGCACCACACCCTTCATCCTTGAACCTTCTCTCCTTTCAAGTGACATTCCTGTCGGACTCTATATGTTTCCCGAGATCTTTAAACTGGATCCAACTAAATAACACGAAACATCAATTAACTGAACAGGGACGCCAGCGAAAATACACTAAACTCTTCATTCATGAACTTTATATCGTACCCCCGCAATCCTGTTATTTTCAGTTAAAATGGAATCATCTCGGAGTAAAAAAATCTTGCGCTTGGTTTTGGAAAATAAAACAAATAAAACAAGTAACGAGGTGCCAGAACAGAGTAAGTCTGTTGTGAATGCTCTAACAAAAATAAAAAACACAGAAATTAGTGGATCTAAAGAAAACGTACCTACGAATATATTCAATATAGTGCAAGAAACCAATGTACTTGTTGTGGATAATGAAACTGAAACTGGAAACACCTATCCCCTTTCATCTGATATTATTGTCGGACTCTACATGCTTCCCGAGATCTT
Source organism: Rhagium mordax (assembly GCA_963680705.1). Lineage (NCBI taxonomy): Eukaryota > Metazoa > Arthropoda > Insecta > Coleoptera > Cerambycidae > Rhagium > Rhagium mordax. Next base: position 54,126,960 of record OY796661.1, read on the forward strand.
TAAAGCGGATCCAACAAAATAACCCGAATCATCACTTAACTAAAGAGGGACGCCAGCAAAAATACACGAATCCATTCATCTATGAACCTTATCCCCTTTCATCTGATATTACTGTCGGAATCTATATGCTTCCTGAGACCTTTCAATTCGGATCCAACAAAATAACCCGAATCATCACTTATCTAAACAGGGACTCCAGCGAAAATACACAATTCCCTTCATCCCTAAACCTTATTTCCTATCATGCTACAATTCTGTCGGCCTCTACATGTTTAGCGAGATCTTTCACCGGATCCAACTAAGTAACCCGATTCATCACTTAATTAAACAGGGACTCCCAGCGAAAATACACAACACCATTCATCCTTGAACGTTCTGTCCTTTCAAGGGACAATCCTCTCGGACTCTAAATGTTTCCCGAGATCTTTAAACTACATCCAACTAAATAACCCGATTCATCATTGAACTAACCAGATACGCCAGTGCAAATACTCGAAACCCTTCATCATTGAACCTTTTCTCCTTTCTGTCAGACGCCAGCGAAAATACACTAAACCTTTCATCCTTGAACCTCCTTTCAAATGACATTCCTGTTGGACTCTACATGTTTAACGAGATCTTTACACCCGATCCAACTAAATAACCCGAATTATTACTTAACTAAGCATGGACGCCAGCGAAATTACACGAAACCCGTCATACTTGAATCTTCTCTCCGATCAAGAGACATTCCTGTCGGACACTAAATATTTCCCGAGATATTTAAACTGGATCCAACTAATTAATTCGAAACATCACTAAACTAAACAGGGACGCCAGCGAAAATACACGAAACTGTTCATCCCTGAAATTTATTTTCTTTCAAGTGGCACTCCTTTCGAACTCTACATGTTTCCAGAGACCTTTAAACCGGATCCAACAAAATAATCCGAGTCATCCCTTAACTAAACATGGACGCCAGTGAGAGTACACGAAATACTTCATCCCTAAACCTTCTTTCCTTTTATGCAACAATTCTATCGGACTCTACATCTCTACATCCTTAAATCGGATCCAACTAAATAGATCGAATCATCGCTTAATTTAACAGGGGCGCCGGCGAAAATACGCAAAACCATTTATTCCTAACCGTCTCTCTTTTCATGCAATAATTCTTTCGGACTCTACATGTTTCCCGAGATCTTTAACCGGATTCAACTAAATAACCCGAATTATCACTTAACTAAATAGGAAGGCCGGCAAAAATACGCGAAACCCTTTGTCCTTGAACCTTTTCTCCTTTCAAGGGAAATTCCTGTCGGACTCTAAATGTATCCCTAATCCTTTAAACTGGATCTAACTAAATAACCCGAAGGATCACTTAACTAAACGAAAATACATAAAACCCTTATCCCTGAACTTCTTACCTCTGAAGTGACATTTCTGTCGGACTCTACATGTTTCCCGAGATCTTTAAATTGGATCAAACTAAATAACCCAAATCATCACTTAACTAAACAGGGACTCATGTGAAAATACACAAAACCCTTCATTCTTGAACCTTCTCTCCTTTCAAGGGACAATTCTGTCGGACTCCATATGATTCCCGAGATATTTAAACTGGATCCAATTACCCGAATCATCACTTAACTTTTTTATTTATTTTTAATTATTTATTTATTTATTTTATTTATTTCTATACAAATCCAACAGGCATGAAGCCCAATTACAGGATAGGTTACGACAAAATTAACATAAAGTAAACATACAATAAACTACAATAGTGAAACTCAAATCGGACAAACAACAAATAAGTGTATAAAGTGTAAAGTATATATAGGTATACATATAAAACAAAATTAAATAATAAAAATATGTGTTAGCGCCTAATTTGTGCATCTAGCTCGTATCATATAAGTAAATAGATGCATACATTAAATAAAATAATAAGGTGCCTATATAAAAAACATATTAGTTAATCATTTAAGGTAACTCTTTTAATTTCAGAAATGCTCGAATAAAATATATCAATCCTGTCCTCAATATTTCTATAATTTAAAATCATCTGGTAAAGCGGGGAAGCTACCAATATGTTAGTTCTCGGAGTGGGAATGTTAAAAAGACTATTATGCCGGGATGACAACCTTGGGATACGATACTCAATTTGATTTAGAAGAGATGTACAATCTAACTTATTATTAACTAATTTAAATAAAAATACTACGGATTGCATTGACCTTCTATGCTCGAGATCTACCAATTCAAATCTATCTAATATAGTGCATTCTGTGAGTCGGACGAACATACAAATATTTGGGGAGTCAACCAAACTACCACCTCCCCCCGTTTTCGAGGATGCTGAACACGATGGTGATGTTTTTTCTGCTCCCTGAGTTGACCCTACCCCCCAAACGGCCAAAAAACCGTCCCCAAAGGGGGAGAATTGCGTATTCGACGTCTTCCACCGGCAGATCTTATGTCACCCCCCGTTTTCGATAATGCTGAACACGATGGTGAGAGTACACGAAATACTTCATCCCTAAACCTTCTTTCCTTTTATGCAACAATTCTATCGGACTCTACATCTCTACATCCTTAAATCGGATCCAACTAAATAGATCGAATCATCGCTTAATTTAACAGGGGCGCCGGCGAAAATACGCAAAACCATTTATTCCTAACCGTCTCTCTTTTCATGCAATAATTCTTTCGGACTCTACATGTTTCCCGAGATCTTTAACCGGATTCAACTAAATAACCCGAATTATCACTTAACTAAATAGGGAGGCCGGCAAAAATACGCGAAACCCTTTGTCCTTGAACCTTTTCTCCTTTCAAGGGAAATTCCTGTCGGACTCTAAATGTATCCCTAATCCTTTAAACTGGATCTAACTAAATAACCCGAAGGATCACTTAACTAAACGAAAATACATAAAACCCTTATCCCTGAACTTCTTACCTCTGAAGTGACATTTCTGTCGGACTCTACATGTTTCCCGAGATCTTTAAATTGGATCAAACTAAATAACCCAAATCATCACTTAACTAAACAGGGACTCATGTGAAAATACACAAAACCCTTCATTCTTGAACCTTCTCTCCTTTCAAGGGACAATTCTGTCGGACTCCATATGATTCCCGAGATATTTAAACTGGATCCAATTACCCGAATCATCACTTAACTTTTTTATTTATTTTTAATTATTTATTTATTTATTTTATTTATTTCTATACAAATCCAACAGGCATGAAGCCCAATTACAGGATAGGTTACGACAAAATTAACATAAAGTAAACATACAATAAACTACAATAGTGAAACTCAAATCGGACAAACAACAAATAAGTGTATAAAGTGTAAAGTATATATAGGTATACATATAAAACAAAATTAAATAATAAAAATATGTGTTAGCGCCTAATTTGTGCATCTAGCTCGTATCATATAAGTAAATAGATGCATACATTAAATAAAATAATAAGGTGCCTATATAAAAAACATATTAGTTAATCATTTAAGGTAACTCTTTTAATTTCAGAAATGCTCGAATAAAATATATCAATCCTGTCCTCAATATTTCTATAATTTAAAATCATCTGGTAAAGCGGGGAAGCTACCAATATGTTAGTTCTCGGAGTGGGAATGTTAAAAAGACTATTATGCCGGGATGACAACCTTGGGATACGATACTCAATTTGATTTAGAAGAGATGTACAATCTAACTTATTATTAACTAATTTAAATAAAAATACTACGGATTGCATTGACCTTCTATGCTCGAGATCTACCAATTCAAATCTATCTAATATAGTGCATTCTGTGAGTCGGACGAACATACAAATATTTGGGGAGTCAACCAAACTACCACCTCCCCCCGTTTTCGAGGATGCTGAACACGATGGTGATGTTTTTTCTGCTCCCTGAGTTGACCCTACCCCCCAAACGGCCAAAAAACCGTCCCCAAAGGGGGAGAATTGCGTATTCGACGTCTTCCACCGGCAGATCTTATGTCACCCCCCGTTTTCGATAATGCTGAACACGATGGTGAGAGTACACGAAATACTTCATCCCTAAACCTTCTTTCCTTTTATGCAACAATTCTATCGGACTCTACATCTCTACATCCTTAAATCGGATCCAACTAAATAGATCGAATCATCGCTTAATTTAACAGGGGCGCCGGCGAAAATACGCAAAACCATTTATTCCTAACCGTCTCTCTTTTCATGCAATAATTCTTTCGGACTCTACATGTTTCCCGAGATCTTTAACCGGATTCAACTAAATAACCCGAATTATCACTTAACTAAATAGGGAGGCCGGCAAAAATACGCGAAACCCTTTGTCCTTGAACCTTTTCTCCTTTCAAGGGAAATTCCTGTCGGACTCTAAATGTATCCCTAATCCTTTAAACTGGATCTAACTAAATAACCCGAAGGATCACTTAACTAAACGAAAATACATAAAACCCTTATCCCTGAACTTCTTACCTCTGAAGTGACATTTCTGTCGGACTCTACATGTTTCCCGAGATCTTTAAATTGGATCAAACTAAATAACCCAAATCATCACTTAACTAAACAGGGACTCATGTGAAAATACACAAAACCCTTCATTCTTGAACCTTCTCTCCTTTCAAGGGACAATTCTGTCGGACTCCATATGATTCCCGAGATATTTAAACTGGATCCAATTACCCGAATCATCACTTAACTTTTTTATTTATTTTTAATTATTTATTTATTTATTTTATTTATTTCTATACAAATCCAACAGGCATGAAGCCCAATTACAGGATAGGTTACGACAAAATTAACATAAAGTAAACATACAATAAACTACAATAGTGAAACTCAAATCGGACAAACAACAAATAAGTGTATAAAGTGTAAAGTATATATAGGTATACATATAAAACAAAATTAAATAATAAAAATATGTGTTAGCGCCTAATTTGTGCATCTAGCTCGTATCATATAAGTAAATAGATGCATACATTAAATAAAATAATAAGGTGCCTATATAAAAAACATATTAGTTAATCATTTAAGGTAACTCTTTTAATTTCAGAAATGCTCGAATAAAATATATCAATCCTGTCCTCAATATTTCTATAATTTAAAATCATCTGGTAAAGCGGGGAAGCTACCAATATGTTAGTTCTCGGAGTGGGAATGTTAAAAAGACTATTATGCCGGGATGACAACCTTGGGATACGATACTCAATTTGATTTAGAAGAGATGTACAATCTAACTTATTATTAACTAATTTAAATAAAAATACTACGGATTGCATTGACCTTCTATGCTCGAGATCTACCAATTCAAATCTATCTAATATAGTGCATTCTGTGAGTCGGACGAACATATAAATATTTGGGGAGTCAACCAAACTACCACCTCCCCCCGTTTTCGAGGATGCTGAACACGATGGTGATGTTTTTTCTGCTCCCTGAGTTGACCCTACCCCCCAAACGGCCAAAAAACCGTCCCCAAAGGGGGAGAATTGCGTATTCGACGTCTTCCACCGGCAGATCTTATGTCACCCCCCGTTTTCGATAATGCTGAACACGATGGTGATGTTAGTTCTGCTTGTTGTAATTTTAATTACTACTATGGGAAATTATAGATACTTTATATAAATTATTAGTTTTATTGACACTTCTCAAATTCAATATAATTTACAATTCATCTGTTTTATACACAACATATTTTATTTTATTTTCTGCCTACTCGATCCACATTGGTTACTGTTGCTATCTATATTTATTTTACAACACCCCTTCTCAATGTTGATCGAACTTCAACTAAATTTTCTTGCTTCTTAATTCCAGCTAATTCTAAATAATATTTCAACTTCTTACTATTTAACGGCTTTGTTAAAAAATCAGCCAACATATTATTTGTATCACAATACAAAAATTCCATTTTTCCAGTCTTCATCATTTCTTTTGCATAATGATATTTTACATCAATATGTTTCGATTTTTCGCACATTTTTTCATTTTTCAATAATTTTAAACATGATTGGTTATCTTCATACATAATCGTTTTATTAATATTTAAATTAAAATCATGTAATAATCCAATTAAAAATGTAGCTTGTTTACATGCCAGTGATAATGATACGATTTCTGCTTCTGTTGTTGACAGAGTTACACATTCTTGTTTCTTACACCGCCAATCAATTAAACTACCATTTAATTTAAATAAATAACCACTATTTGATTTTCGATCGCTTTTATCGTTTGCCCAATCAGCATCTGCATAACCAATTAATATATCATCATTTAATTTTGTATCGCCCAATAGAATTTCATACTCAATAGTTTCTTTTAGATACCTCATTATTCGTTTAACTTCTTTCCAATCAAAATTTCTTGGTTTACTTACTTTTCTTCCTAATATTGAAGTTGCAACAGCAATATCTGGTCTAGTGTTAACTGACAGATATAACAATGAACCAATTGCACTTTGATACAATTCTGTATTATTAAAATATTCATTTATTTCATTGTCCTTATCAAGTTTATAAAAACCTGTGTCAATTGGAATTTTAGAACCTTTAGCTAACGTCATTCCATAATCATCTAATAATTTTGCAATATAATTTTTCTGATTAATTGAATATATTCCCCTTCTGTTTTTATTAACTTGAATTCCCAAATAACATTTAACACTTCCAAGACATTTTATTTCAAACTTTTCTCCAAGTTCTTGAGCTGTTTTTAATATTAAATCTTCGTTCTTACTTGCTATTAAAACGTCATCAACATAAACCAATACATAAATTATTTCTTCTTCTTTTTTGACATACAGGCATTGATCATAATTACCCCTTCTGAAGTCCATACTTTGTAATAATTCATCTAATGTTGTATTCCAAGCTCGGGCAGCTTGTTTAAGACCATATAAGCTTTTATTTAATTTACATACCAATTCTTCTTCACCAATTTTAACATAACCTTCTGGTTGTTTCATGTAGATATCTTCATTTAATTCAGAATTCAAAAATGCAGTTTTAAAATCATAATGTTGTACCATCATATTATTTTTACCTGCAATTGTTAATAATAACCTGAATGTAGACTTATTTACAACTGGTGCAAATACTTCGTCGTAATCATGACCATATTTTTGCGAATAACCTTGTGCTACGATTCTTGCTTTAAATTTCTTTATTTCACCATTTTCATCAAGCTTTCTTTTGAATATCCATTTACAACCTATAGCCTTTTTATTTTCTGGTAATTCAGTTAAAAACCAAGTTTCATTTTCGTTCATTGAATTAATTTCGTCATTCATAGCTATTAACCATTTTTCAGCGTCACTACTACATAAAGCTTCTTTTACTGTTTTTGGTTCAATTAATTCATTATTTACTAAATTAACCATATTAACAAAATCTCCATATTTTATTGGTGTAACGCCTTTTGTTGATCTATTTGATCTTCTTAAAGTCAATTCTTTTTTATTTAATACTCCATCTTCTTCAATTTCATCTTTTTCTTCCTCAATTTCTCTATTTTCAGTTTGATATTCACCATTATCTTCTTCTTGTTCTTGTTCTTCATGTTCTATTGCTTCAATACTACAATAGTCATTATTTTCATTTAATTTTACTTCTACATCATGTTTATCATTTTCTTCATTAGATTTATAAAAACCATTATGACAATTTTCTATAAAATAAACATCTCGACTAATATAAATCTTGCTTGTAGTTGTATCCAATAATCTGTAAGCTTTACTTCCACTCTCATATCCGACAAAAATGTATTTTCTTGTTTTTTCATCAAGTTTTCTTCTTTTTTCTTTTGGAATATGCATATACACCTCGCTACCAAAAACTTTTAAATGTCTCACATCAACTTGTTCATTATTCCACACTTCAGTAGGAATTATTTTATCAGTTTCTTTTGGTATAATATTTTGTATATAATTTGCTGTCATTAAAGCTTCACCCCAATATTTGTTATCTAAATTTGAATCAAACAACATACATCTTGTCATTTCTAATAATGTTCTGTTTTTTCTCTCTGCAACCCCGTTTTGTTGTGGCGAATAAGGTGCTGTAACTTGATATTGAATACCTTCACTTCTTAAATAATTTCTTAAATTTTCACTTCTATATTCTCCACCACCATCTGATCTGATTATCTTTGGTTTTCTATTAAATTTTGTTTCTACCATTTTAACATATTCTTTCGTTTTTTCATATACTTCATTCTTTGTCTTCATTAAATACACCATTGTATATTTACAAAAATCATCAATAAAAGTCAATACATATTTATTTCCTCTAGGTGTTGCGGTTTGCATAGGGCCGCAAACATCTGTATGTATTATTTCTAGAATACCATTGGATTTTGTAAGTGATTTTTGAGGAAATGCTTTTCGTGTCATTTTTCCTCTCAAACAAATATCACATATCATTTTACTTTTACATTTAGATAATTTTATACCATTAACCATATGTTTTTTAACTAAACATTCAACTGATGTTGGGTGACAATGTCCAAATCTTCGATGCCATACATGTATGCATTCAGTGGCTTCACCACCAGACCACGCACCCAAAACTTGTTGTTCTGTACTTCCTATATTTTTAAGTTTATATAACCCATTATTTAATACACCATAGGCAACAACTTTTCCATTATGTTGAATTTCACATTCATTATTGGTAAATAATAATTTTAAACCCATATTTGTCAATTTTTTAACTGACAATAAATTTGTTTCCAATTCTGGTATGTATAACACATCTTTAACTGTTACTTTAATGACTTCATCATTTTTTAATATACATTTCAGTATTCCACTACCAGTTCCATGTGATAATACTTTACTACCATCGGCTAATTCAATTTCGCTTTTATTGTCAACAAAATTTATAAAAAATTCTCTGTCATTTGTAACATGACAAGTAGCTCCAGAATCAATATACCAAGCATTCTTTAAAACCTTCTTTGACATATTAAAACATATATCTATATCATTTTCTTTGTTTTCTATAGAATTCACTGCATTAATTCGATTATTTTTCAGTTTATTTTTATAATGAAAACAATTCTTCTTTATATGACCACTTTTATTACAATAATAGCACGTTTTACTTTTACTTGACATAAATTTTCCATTATTTATTTTTAATGCTATTCCTTCATTACCAGCTTCTTTAGTTAAATCATTTTCTTTTCTTCGTTTATATTCTTGTATTAATTTACTTTTAACTAATTCAAGAGTAAGATCAGTTTCTGGTCTGCTTTCCAAACTAGTTACTAGTGTGTCATAACTTTCTGGCAAACTACATAACATAAATGCCACTATTAAATTTTCAGCTAATTGTTCTCCCAAACCAACCAATTGTTGATTAACTTCCAATATTGAATTTATGTGTTGTTCCATATCACCATTATCTGCCAACCTTGCTCTACATAATCTTTTCAATAAAAATACTTTATTTGAAATTGTAGACTTCTCGTGATACGATTTTAATTTTAACCAGGCTTCTTTTGCAGTTTCTGTATCTCTTATATGGACAACCTGATCATCTTCAATTAACAAACCAATTGTTGCTCTAGCTTTCCCATCTTTAATCTTCCATGAATCACTTATAGTTGATGGTAAATCATTTTTAATAACTTCCCATAAATCATTACTTAATAACAATAATTCCACCTTATATTTCCATAATTGATAATTGGTTCCATTCAACTTGGTTATATTATATTTTGTATTATCCATCCTAACCAAATTAATTTATCTTCCTTTAATGTTTCAATTATGTTTTAAATGTTATTATTAATGGCTCTGTACTGGGCCCATAACCTGTTGTAATTTTAATTACTACTATGGGAAATTATAGATACTTTATATAAATTATTAGTTTTATTGACACTTCTCAAATTCAATATAATTTACAATTCATCTGTTTTATACACAACATATTTTATTTTATTTTCTGCCTACTCGATCCACATTGGTTACTGTTGCTATCTATATTTATTTTACAACACTGCTCCCCGAGTTAACCGTACCCTCCAAAACCACCCCCAAAGGGCGAGAATCGTGTATTTGACGTCTTCCAACGGCAAAACTTATGTCACCCCTCGTTTCGAGGATGCTGAACACGACGGTGATTTTAGTTCTGCTCCCCTAGTTGGCCCTACCCTCCAAACGACCTAAAACCACCCCCAAAAGGGGAGATTTGCGTATTTGACGTCTTCCAACGGCAAAACTTATGTCACCCCCGTTTTTGAGGATACTGAACACGTTGGTAATGTTAGTTCTGCTCCCCGACGCGAACCAACTCTCCGAACGGCCAAAAACTATCCTCCAAGGGGTGAAAAATGTGTTTCGTGGCAAGAGAAAAATATTAATATTACCAAGTCACCTCGACAAATGTTGAAAATGATTTATATTTACGTATAGTAAATAAGTAATTTAATGCATCAATAAAAATGTATATGATTTAACTTACTTCACTTACCTCATAAAACCGCACGTCAAAGGGGTAGTTTGTGTCCATTCGAGGGGTTCGCGGGGGTCGAGGTGACTTGGTAATATATTTCTCTTGCCCATCATACTCAAAAATAAGAGATAACGCGGGTTTTCTCGTTTGTAGCACGAAACACATTTTTCACCCCCTTGGAGAGTGGTTTTTGGCCGTTTGGGGGGCTGGTTCGCCTCGGGGAGCAGAACCAACATCACCCTCGTGTTCAACGTCCCCAAAAACGGGGGGTGACATAAGTTTGGTCAGTGGAAGACGTAGAATACGCGATTCCCCCTCTTTGGGGGTATTTTTTGGCCATTTGGGGGGTAGAATCAGCTCGGGAGCAGAACCAACATCACCATCGTGTTCAGCACGGGGGGCGACATAAGTTTTGCCGTTGGAAGACGTTAAATACACGATTCTCCCACATTGGGGGTGGTCTTTTGGCCGTTTGGGGGGTAGAGTCAACTCGGGGAGCAGAGCCAACAACACCATCGTGTTCAACATCCTCGAAAACGGGGGGAGGTGGTAGTTTGGTTGACTCCCCAAATACTTGTGTTTTTCGAGGTTTTTTCCGACTCACAGAATGCACTAATAGTATTTTCTGAGAAATACCTCTAGGTGGATATACACCATCAAGGATATATGCTGCAGACTTTAAGAAACGCCATTGAATGTTTTCAAGTGATGTTATATGTATATTATAAATGGGGTTCCAGACTATCGATGCATATTCTGAGCGAGATCTTACAAGAGACAAATACAGCAAGCGAAGTGTATGCACTTGACTCAGACCTTTAAAGTTACGTATATGGTATTCACATTTTATTTACATGAGGGGAGTCCTTGGAAAATCTGAATTCTGTTGGTATGAATGACTGTTTTAATTGGTGAGGTTATGTTAACAAGTCAGAAACATAACCACAAAATCAAATTAGTTCTACATAGTTGCCAGAGTGAGACCCTAAGGAAAGCACAGCAATGTTATCAATAAAAAATTTGGCAATTCAGCCAAAAATAAATGACAGTGACGATCAATTAAATCTGACACTTCAATATTTTGTCAATAGTAGACAACCCTGAGACAACCTAAGAAAAACATATCATAGCCTCCCCTCATGTAAATAAAATGTGAATGGCATACCAGACTTTTGAAGGCAGTAACGGTTGTTGCCTCTATATGATTTATAAAAGAAAGTTTCTTGTCGAAAATTACGCCAAGATCTTTAACCGTATGAGGCCTTTGCAACAGTTCATTATTCAAGCTGTAATCAAATATTTCTGGTGTAGATTTTCGATAAAAGGTCATAACATTACATTTCGCGGCATTTAAATGTAAATTGTTTCTGTTACACCAGGATTCAATTAAATTTAATGCGGTTTGAAGACGTTCGCAATCAGCAATGGATGTTATTTCAAGCAGTAACTTTAAGTCATCAGCATACATCAAAAAGTGTACATCTATGTCAGACACAATATCATTTATGAACATAGTAAAGAACAGTGGTCCAAGTATCGACCCTTGCGGCACTCCAGATTTTTTAAGAAATCTGCCAGATTTGTAACCATGGTATTGAACAAATTGATATCTATTTTCTAAATAGGCTGTAAAGAGTGAAATTAAATCAGTGGAAAAACCAAAACGACTAAGTTTTTTTAACAAAATACCATGGTCCAATTTATCAAACGCATTCGAAAAATCGGTGTAGATGACATCTACTTGACTTTGCTGATCAAGTTTTTCACATATAAATTGTGTCTTACATATAAGGTTCGTCACGGTTGACCGTCCGCTCATAAAGCCATGTTGATGACAAGATATAATAATAATAATGTTTATTTAAAATCTAAAGATAACAATAATGATAGTAGTATAATATTGGACAACAAACAATTATACAATATTTACAATAAAAATATATATATAGTAAAATAAACATTAGAAGAACCCACAGAAGGTAAACCTTTTTCGTGGGAGTGACTAATCCTTATTAGCAAACATTAACAACGAGAAGTGTATAATATAATATAAAACGTTACATATTAATAATATAATATAATATAATATAATATACTCTTTTGAAGGTAAGAGAAAAATATTTTACGAACAATTTAAGTATAAGAAAATTAATTTATATTTAGTGTAGTGTAGTGTATTTAGTATAATGTAGTGTAGTAGTAATTATAAAAAATTATGTATATATAAGACAATTAGTAAATATAAATGAATAATAATTTTTTTTTTTTTTTTATTAGCTTCCAGCAGACAAGATTTTTTATTAAATTTGAGATGTATATGGATGTATTTAGAGCTTACATGCAATTATAACCAGCCTTAATTGTTTTTAATATCAACTAACTGGTGGATTTTATACCGATGTTGTTGGTTTATCCAATCTCTAATTTTTTTTTTAAACATAATGTGAGAGGTCACATTTGTCACACAATCAGGTAATGAATTATATATTTTTGGACCAATATATTGATAAGATCTTTGACCAATTGTTTTGCGCATTTTTGGAACTTGAATTACTTTTTCTTTATGTCTAATTTCGTATTTATGTTCTTTTCTTTTCATATTATTTCTATCTTTATGAGATTCAATTAAGATCTTTTCACAGAAAAGCTGCTGAGGATCAAATACACGACTGTCCAAGTATAGATCATTGGATGGATAATCAAATCTTTTGTCGTATATCACTTTTAAAATCCACTTTTGTATGGTTTCTAAGTTTTTCAAAAAGCAATTTGTTACTCCTCCCCAACCTATGATCCCATATGTAATATGGGATTCGGCCAATGCATGGTACATTATTTTAAGGTGTTTCTCGTTACAAATTTGCTTAAAATATTTGAATTTAGGCAGTAGACTTCTTATTTTTTTTACTATGTTATTGACATGTACATCCCATTTTAGGTGAGAGTCAATGGTGATGCCCAGATACTTCATAGTTTTGGTAGATAATATTGCGATTTTAAAATTTTCTTGCTCTATGTTAAGAGTATTATACTTTGGGAGACCATTGCTATAGCTGGAAAACGGTAAGTAATGCGTCTTATCAAAATTTATTGTTAAAACTTTACTGTTAAAGAATTCGACTACAGTTTTGAAATCTCTCTCAACCTTACATTTCAACGATTCCCATGTACTATCTTTAAAGAAAATAGCCGTATCATCAGCATAGCTTATTATTTCAGCATCAATTGGCATTTTAAATAAGTCGTTAACATAGATACAAAATAAGATTGGTCCCAGTACTGTACCTTGTGGAACCCCGTAACAGACATTCCTTATATTACTATGACAATTATCTATGCTGACAAACTGTTTCCGATTAGTTAGGTAGCTTTTTATTAAATTATGGAACATTCCTCGAAAACCAATGTTTTCCAGGGTATCTAATAAATCAGGGTGACTTACCGTGTCGAAGGCTTTGGCTAGATCAACGAAAACACATAGTGAGGGCTCATTAGAGTCCAAAGCGTTATATATTTTAGAGGTGAAGTCCACTATTGCGTCATTTGTTGATCTAGCCTCCATGAATCCGTATTGCTTGTCCGACATAATTTTATATTTTTTCAAGAAGGAGCATATTCTAACTTTTAATATTTTCTCATAGATTTTAGCTAGGTTAGATATAAGAGAGATTGGTCTATAGTTTGATACATCTTGTTTGTCCCCTGATTTATATATTGGTTTAATCATGGCTACTTTAAAGGCATCGGGAAAGATACCGCATTCTAATGATTTATTTATTAAATATGTTAGGGGCTTCACAATGTAGTCTGAAATTTCTTTTAAAGTTTCAGCCTTCAGCTTATCGACTCCGGGTGCTTTTTTTAATTTTAGATCAGTAATTATTTTTTTTTACTTCATGCACATCGGTATTTTTAATTACAAATGAATTGGCTAGGTGAGATTTCGGAAGGTTATAATATTTTTTTCGTTTAATTTTATTTGCTAGATTTTTACCTACCTCACTGAAAAATATGTTATAGTGATCTGCAATTTCATTTTTGTTTAAAATAATTTCTCCATTCGAGTTTTTTATGCTTGTAATATTTACCTTATTATTTTGACCCTGTATATCTTTCACGCATTGCCACATTTTTGCGGGGCAGTTTTTACTTTCAGTGATTAAGTTCTTGTAGTAGTCTGTTTTTGTTTTTTTTATTAACTCAGTCAGTTTATTTCGATAAGTTCTATACTGATTTAAAAGATCATTATTTTCAGGATTGTTTTTTAATTTCTTGTGCATATCATTTTTTTTATTTATCGATTTTATTAAACCATTTGTCAAAGCAGATACATGATTATAAGTCGATGAATGAAGCAATATTTCGAATATTTTGCCAAAGTTACAAATAATTGTTATTGGCCTATAGTTGATAAGTTCATTTTTATCGCCTTTTTTAAAAACCGGACGAACACGCGACAACTTCCACTGCTCAGGAAAACACGAAGTTTTCAGTATTAAATTGAAAATAATTGCGAGAGGTGTAACAAAAGCTGAGGAGCAGTCTTTAATTAAAAATGCAGGTATTAGATCTGGTCCCATAGTCATATTTGCTTTAATATTTTTTATTGCAACTTTAATTTCATTCTCGGACATAGACTTAAGATTTAAAGCATTTATTACATCAGGATATTCATCAACGTCCATATCGTCGGCGACTGGATCATTGAAAGATTGAGAAAAGTACTCTGCGAAAGTGTTCACCATTACCTGCGGGTCTTCAATTATTTTATTGTTGTAGGTCATTACTGAAGGAATAGAGGATATGTTATTTTTATTGTTAACAAATGACCAGAAGTTCCTTGGATTATTTCTTAAGTCATTTTCAATGGTATGGAGATATGTGGCATGGGCTAAATGGATATCATTTTTTATTTGAGATTCATGACAGCCAGTCCTTCTATACTCATTGAGAGCCTTTGTTTTTTGTTTTATTTTATAGATAATATTATTGTTGAACCAAGGAGGGTATGTCTTTGAGGATGGTTTTTTTTTTTGGCACATTCTTATCAAATATATCATCCAGTTTCTCATAGAGAGCTTGAACAGCGCTATTTACCTCATTGTAATTGTTTAAGAAATTCCTATCAACATTCGAAATATCCTCATATAGTCTTAACTTAACAGAGACGCCAGACAGTGAAAATACACGAAACCCTTCATCCCTGAACCTTCCTTCCTTTCAAGTGGCATTCCTGTCGGACTCTATACGTTCCCGAGGTCTTTAAACCGGATCCAACTAAATTGAATCATCACTTAACTAAACAGGGACGCCAGCGCAAATACCAGAAACTCTTCATCCCTGATATTTTTTTCCTTTAAAGTGGCAATTCATGTCTGACTCTGCATGTTCCCCGAGATCCTTAAACTGGATCCAACTAAATAAAACGAATCATCATTTAACTAAACAGGGACGCCAGCAAAAATACACGAATCCTTTCATCTCTGAACCTTATCCACTTTCATCTGATATTACTGTCGGACTCTACATGCTTCCTGAGATCTTTCAAGCGGATCCAAATAACCCGAATCATGACTTGCCTCAACAGGGACGCAAGTCAAAGTACGCGAAAGACTTCATCCCTAAACCTTCTTTTCTTTTATGCAACAATTCTGTCGTACTCTACATCTCTATATCCTTATCAGCAAAGGTAAATTAAAACAGCTAAGGGCAACCATACACTACAGATAAATATCGTTAGACAATATTTTACATATTTTATACTGATAGTATGTCAGAATTTAGTGAGGATCAAAAACAGTTTATGAGAGATCTTTTTACTAAAATAAATACAACAATTAACGAAAAAACTACAGAAATAAGAGATGAGCTTAAGGTACAAATAGCAAAAATAAAGGAAGAATTTGTAAATACTGTAGATAACTTACAACAAAAAATAGATGTATTAGAATCTCAAAATAAAAAGTTGCAGCAAAATTTAATTTTTTTGGAGAGAAGGACTCGGAAGAATAATTTAATTATTTTCGGCATTAGCAAAAATGAACCAAATATTCAAGAGTGTGTCTTAGGCATTTTTAAGGATATCCTCGAGTTGGATAATATTGATGTTGCTGATCTTAATGATGTTTACCGTCTAGAATCGCAAAACTCGAAAGAATATCCCATAATAGTCGAGTTCATATCTTTTCAAAAAAAAAATACTGGTTTTGAAAAATGCACATAAATTAAAAGGCCAAACCATTTATATATCTAGGGATCAGTGTAACTACGACCGAGAAAGGAGTAAAATACTTCTTCAACATCAGAAGCAAGCAAGAGCTGAAGGTAAAAGTTCATATATAAAAGGGGAAAAATTATACATTGCAAATAAGTCATATACAGTAGGGCAACTTGAACATAAAGAGATTGAGAAAGATGAAGAACCTGTGGTTGAGTTAATAGATGAAAGTAATGTAATTATTAACGCTGACTTGAGTAGTAAGAAAAAGCGACAGTTACAAGAAATTGAAGTAGAAAAAGACGAGGAGCAAGAAAAAAAGAAAACTAAATCTACTGGTCTTGTTAATCGCCCTAAAATGACTGGCAATGAATCAAATAGAATTCAAACAAGATCAATTTTGGGATCAAAGTAATTTTGTGCATTAAAAAGTTTATTATACTAATTATTAAATCTGATATACTTATTTATATTGTCATAAAATGTCCTATTTATTTATTTAATTGTCAACTACTCCTGATATATTTTTAATTTGTTTTTTCTAAATATCTGTTTTAATTATCTTAAGTACTATTTTTATTCGTTACTCCACGAGTTAATTAATTTTTATTAATATTTGTAATTAGCAAACGACTATTATTAATATTGTTTCTTTAATGTGCTAATAATAATAAAAGAAAGAAAATGAATTTTAAATTTGGTCATCTTAATGTTAGATCATTGTCAACTGGTTTTCAAGATTTATCAGACATAATATTAAATGAAGCTTTTCAAATATTTGCAATATCGGAAACCTGGTTAAATAATAATATTGATTCTGATGTAGTAGCCCTTCCAGGTTATACAATTATCCGTAAAGATAGGGAATCTGAAAATAGAGGTGGAGGAGTTGCATTGTACGTAAAGGATGGTTTGCATATTAGTATTGTTGATATTGAAGAACGCCAAACCAATATTGTTTTAGAGCAATTGTGGGTAAAATTTAAAATTAGAGGTAAGTCCTACGGTTTTGGAGTTGTGTATAAGCCACCAAAAAGCAATGCTACTGAATCATTAAATGTATTAGAAAACAGTTTAACATATTTATTACCTGAAGTAGATGAGCTAATATGTGTAGGTGACATAAATATTAATCAGTTCAATGTAGTTAATTCAGATGTTTGTAAATTTAACAATCTGCTTGAAGCATATGATTTAAAACAAATTATAACAGAACCAACTAGGATCACAAATATTAGTGAAACACTTATTGACGTTATAATTATTAGTAATAATGTTCTGATTTCAAAGACACGCGTCGATGATGTAGGGAATATATCGGATCATCGATTAATTTTTTGCGAATTAGCCTGTCCTGTGGATAAAGGAAAGCAATTTTTATACACATACAGGGATTTTAAGTATTTTGAATACGAGGCTTTTTTAAGAGATTTAAATAATATTCCTTGGGATACAATCTACACGTATGATAACGTAAATGCCATGTTACAATTTTTTAATTCTAATATTCTTCTTCTCTTTGAAGCACATGCACCCTTAAAAACGGTAAGGATATCGAAACCAAAAGCACCTTGGATAACAGATGTGATAAAAATAATGATTAAAAGCAAAAAAAGTGCTTTAACGAAATTCAAGAAAACAAAAAATCCACTTGACTGGTCTTATTATAAACAATTACGAAATGCTACTAACTCTGCTATTAAACGAGAAAAAAAATCATATTTAGAATTTGTTAAACATTCTAAAAGTAGCAAGGAATTATGGCAAACATTAAATAACATGAACGTGACGAAACCCAAAAATAAAATCGATATTCCTCCGCATCTTTCACAAGTGAATAATATAAATGATTTCTTTGTATCTATTTGTAAAAGTAATAATGTCTGTGATGAACTTATCGATAATTATAATAACAATAGCTATATTGAGGACGCAACTTTTTCTTCCACTAGAGTGTCTGAGGATGAAGTTTATAAAGCATTAACTAATATCAAATCCAATGCTCATGGGAATGATCTCATTACAACTAAAATGTTATTACATTGTATGCCTCATCTAAAAACTTATTTAACATATATTATAAATCATTGTATTGAGCAAGGCATCTTCCCTGAAACCTGGAAGAAAGCTTGGGTTAAACCTCTAAACAAAATAAATTGTCCAACTACCTACAGTGACCTCCGTCCGATAAGTTTGTTGCCTGTTATGTCTAAAATAATAGAACGTCTATTATATAACCAAATGATGTCCTACTTAAATTTGCATAAAATTATACCATTAAATCAGTCAGGTTTTAGGGTGGGTCACAGCACCACAAGTGCAATTTTAAAAGTCAATGATGACATAGTGAAGGGTTGCGACCAAGGTAAAATTACGGCACTTGTGTTGCTTGACTACTCTAAAGCGTTTGACACGATTAATCACAAGTTACTTTTGTCAAAATTAAAATATTATGGTTTCTCCGCGAACGCACTTTGTTTAATGAGGTCTTATTTTTCAAACAGACAGCAATGTGTAGTATTAAATGATTCAATATCTGAATCAAAAACTTTGGCGGCTGGAGTACCCCAAGGTTCAATATTAGGGCCCTTACTCTTTATATTGTATACTGCTGACTTTCTAAACAGCTTAACATCTTGTCAATCACATTATTACGCAGACGATACACAAATATACTTAACCTTTCCACCAGGTAACATCGACCAGTCAATTACAAAAATTAATGATGATATTGAAAATCTAATACAATATTCGCTCAAGCATTGTCTTAAGGTAAACGCAAACAAATCATCTGCTCTTATTTTTGGAAATGAAAAGATCTGTAAGGTAATTGAAGAAAACTTTGGAATTTTTGTACAGGGTCAAAAACTAACTTACCTCAGTCACACCAAAAATCTTGGAGTTATTATGGACAGAAAGCTCAAATATAATTTTCATGTTAATAATTTATTAAAAAAAACCTATTGTGCCCTAAAAAGAATTTATTTTAGTCGTGAGATATTAAATCTAAATCTAAAAAAATTGCTTTGTGACTCCCTGGTTTTGTCTTTCTTCAATTATGGAGATATTATTTATGGGCCGTGCTTAGATCAAATCGACACATACAGAATACAAAAAGTACAAAATATGTGTATTAGATTTATATTTAATTTAAAAAAAAGTGATCATGTATCTGAGAAACTAAAAACTTTAAATTGGCTCAATATGGCTACGAGGAGAAATGTTCATCTTGCATGTTTCACACATAAGGTGCTACTTACTTCAAACCCACCATACCTTAATGACTGTTTAATACCACGATCTGCTTGTCACAGCCGAAATCTCAGGCATGTTAATAACTTAAATATTCCCCAACATAGTATGGCATTCTTCAAAAAATCATTTACATACGCCGCATCCTCCCTTTACAATTCCATCCCTATTCATTTTAAAAATTATTCTTTTAATTCATTTAAGTTTAATTATAAGAAACACCTTTTAAACCAGTGAACAAAAAGTCAAATGATAAGTGTACCAACATTTTTTATGATGTTTTAATTTATTTTTCCTTTATTTAACATATATGTGTAAGTAAGCAGTACGTATTTCTAATATGTTTTGTATTATGTTAATTTCTAGTATAAGATGTGTATTATTTCTGTATTAATTCTACTTTATAGTTTACATTGTTTGTAATAAATAAAAAATGTACCTGGTTGAGTGTAAGAGCAGTCCTCCGGACTGAACTTCGCCAAATAAAAGACAATTTATTATCATTATTATTATTATTATTATATATCTTCAACCGGATCCAACTGAATAACCAAAATTATCACTTAACTAAACAGGGACGCCAGTGAAAATACACGAAACCCTTCATCCTTGAACCTCCTTTCCTTTCAAGGGATATTCGAGTCGGACTCTAAATATTTCCCGAGACCTTTAAACTGGATCCAACTAAATAACCCGCAACATCACTTAACAAAACAACGCCAGCGAAAATCCACAAAACCGTTCATCCCTAAACTTTCTTTCCTTTCATGCAAAAATTCTATAGAACTCTACCACATGTTTCTCTAGATCTTTAAACCGGATCCAATTAAATAATCCGAATTATCACTTAACTAAACCGGGAGGCTAGCGAAAACACACAAAACCCTTCATCGATAAACTTTCTTTCCTTTCATGTAACAGTTTTGTCGGACTCTACATGTTTCCCGATATCTTTAACCGGATGCAACTAAATAACCCGAATTATTATCATCACTTAATTAAACAGGAGCACCAGCGAAAATACACATAACACTTCATCCTTGAACCTACTCTCCTTTCAAGTGTCATTCCTGTCGGACTCCACATGTTTTCCGAGAGCTTTAAACCGGATCCAACAAAATAACCCGGATCATCACGTAACTAAACAGGAACGCAAGCGAATATACATGAAACCCTTCATCTTTGAACCATCTCACCTTTCAAGTAACACCTCTGTCGGACTGTACATCTTTCCTGAGACATCTCGACCGAATCCAACTAAAACGTCCGAATCCCTTAACTAATCGTGGCCGCCTACGAAAATACGCGAAACGCCTCATTTCCGATAACCTTCTCACCATGACTTCTATGTCGGACTCTACATCTTCCACGAGACTTTTCTACCGAATCCAACTAAAACGCCCGGATCCTTTAACTAATTGAGACCGCCTACGAAAATAAGCGAAACCCATCATTTCCGATAACCTCCTCACCTTATCTATGACATCTATGTCGGACTCATCTTTTCCGAAACTTTTAGACCCAATCCAACAAAAACGTCCGAATCCCTTAACTGACCGAGGCCGCCTACGAAAATACGCTAAACGCCTCTTTCTCGATGATCTTCTCACTTTTTAAGTAGCATCTCTGTTAAACTCTACATCTTTCCCGAGACACTTCGACCGAATCCAGCTAAATTACCCGAAACCCTTAACTAATCGAAGATGCCTACGAAAATACGCGAAACGCCTCATTTCTCATTACCTTATCACTTTTCACGAGGCATCTCTGTAGACCGCTACTTCTTTCCCGAGATTCTTATACCAGATCCATCTAATTTACCCAAATCACTTAACTAATGGAAGACGACCCTCTTACTTTTCAGGTAGCATCTCTGTCGGACTCTATATCTTTACCGAGACTTCCACCGAATCCAACTAAATTACCCGAATCCCTTCACTAATGACTAATACGAAAATACGCGAAACGCCTCATTTCTAATTACCTTCCCACTTTTCAGGTAGCATCTCTGTCAGACTCTACATCTTTCTCTTCCCGAGACTCTTACACCGAATCCAACTAAATTACCCGAATCTCTTAACTAATCGAATACTAATACGAAAATACACGAAACGTCTCTTTCCTGATGACCTTCCCACTATTCAAGTAGCATCTCTGTTGAACTCTGCATCTTTCCCTAGACTCTTCCACCGAATTCAAATAAATTACCCTTAACTAATCAAAGACTAATACGAAAATAAGCGAAACGCCTCATTTCCGGATGACCCTCTCACTTTTCAAATAGCATCTCTGTCGGACTCTACACCTTTCCCGGGACTCTTAGACCGAATCCAACTAAATTACCCGGATCCCTTAACTAATCGGAGACTCCCACGAAAATACACGAAACGCCCGTTTCCTGATGCCCTCTCACTTTTTAAGTGTCATCTCTGTCGGACTCTTTCCCGAGACTCTTCCACCGAATCCAACTAAATTGCCCGAATCCCATAACTAATCGAAGATGCCTACGAAAATACGCGAAACGCCTCATTTGCTGATGCCCTCTCACTATTTAAGCAGCATATCTGTCAGACTCTACATCTTTCCCCAAACTCTTCGACCGAATCCAACTAAATTGCCCGAATCCCTTAAATAATCGAATACGCCTACGAAAATACGCAACACACCTCATTTCTGAAGACCCTCTCACTTTTCAAGTAGCATCTCTGTCGAACTCTGCAGCTTTCCCGAGACTCTTAGTCCGAATCCAACTAAATTACACGGATCCCTTAACTAATCGGAGACTCCTACGAAAATACACGAAACGCCTCTTTCCTGATGCCCTTTCACTTTTTCAGTAGCATCTCTGTCTCTACATCTTTGCTGAGATTCTTCCACCGAATCCAACTAAATTTCCCGAATCCCATAACTAATCGAGGATACCAAACAAAAATCCGCGAGTCGTCTCTTTCTTGATGCCCCCTCACTTTTTAAGTAGCATCTCTGTCGGACTCTACATCTATCCCGAGACTCTTAGACCGAATCCAACTAAGTTTCCCGAATCCCATAACTAATCGAAGATGCCTACGAAAATACGCGAAACGCCTCTTTCCTGATGCCCTCTCACTTTTTAAGTAGCATCTCTGTCGGACTCGACATCTTTCCTGAGACTCTTCGACCGAATCCAAAAAAATTGCCCGAATCCCTTAACTAATCGGAGACGCCTACAAAAATACGCGACACCCCTCATTTCTGAAGACCCTCTCACTTTTTAAGTAGCATCTCTGTCGGACTCTACATCTTTCCCGATACTCTTCCACCGAATCCAACTAAATTGCCCGAATCCCATAACTAATCGAAGATGCCTACGAAAATACGCGAAACGCCTCATTTGCTGATGCCCTCTCACTATTTAAGCAGCATCTCTGTCAGACTCTACATCTTTCCCTAGAATCTTCCACCGAATTCAAATAAATTACCCTAATCCCTTAACTAATCGAAGACTAATACGAAAATACGCGAAACGCCTCATTTCCGGATGACCCTCTCACTTTTCAAATAGCATCTCTGTCGGACTCTGCAGCTTTCCCGAGACTCTTAGACCGAATCCAACTAAATTACACGGATCCCTTAACTAATCGGAGACTCCTACGAAAATACAAGAAACGCCTCTTTCCTGATGCCCTCTCACTTTTTAAGTATCATCTCTGTCGGACTACATCTATCCCGAGACCCTTAGACCGAATCCAACTAAATTTCCCGAATCCCATAACTAATCGAAGATGCCTACGAAAATACGCGAGACGCCTCTTTCCTGATGCCCTCTCACTTTTTAAGTAGCATCTCTGTCGGACTCTACATCTTTCCCGAGGCTCTCCGACCGAATTCAACTAAATTGCCCGAATCACTTAACTAATCGAAAACGCCTACGAAAATATGCGAGACGCCTCTTTTCTGATAACCCTCTCACTCTTCAAGTAGCATCTCTGTCGGACTCTACATCTTTCCTGAGACTCTTCGACCGAATCCAAAAAAATTGCCCGAATCCCTTAACTAATCGGAGACGCCTACAAAAATACGCGACACCCCTCATTTCTGAAGACCTTCTCACTTTTTAAGTAGCATCTCTGTCGGACTCTACATCTTTCCCGATACTCTTCCACCGAATCTAACTAAATTGCCCGAATCCCATAACTAATCGAAGACGCCTACAAAAATTCGCAAAACGCCTCATTTCCGATGACCGTCTCACTTTTCAAGTAGCATCTCTGTCGGACTCTACATCTTTTCCTAGACTCTTCGACCGAATCCAACTAAATTGCCCGAATCCCTTAACTAATCGAAGACGCCCACGAATTTACGCGAATCACCTCTTTCCTGATGCCCTCTCACTATTTAAGTAGCCTCTCTGTCGGACTCTACTTCTTTCCCGAGATTGTTCGACCGAATCCAACTAAATTGCCCGAATCCCTTAACTAATCGAAGATGCCTACGAAAATACGCGAAACGCCTCATTTCCGATGACCTCTCACTTTTCAAGTAGCATCTCTGGCGGACTTTACATCTTCCCGAGACTCTTCCACCGAATCCAAATAAATCACTCGAATCCCTTAACCAATCGAAGACGCCCACGAAAATACACGAAACGCCTCATTTCCTATAACCTTCTCCACCTTATCTATGAATTCTCTGTCGGGCTCTGCATCATTCCGGAAGCTTTTCGGCCGAATCCAACTAAAACGCCCGAATTCTTTAACTAATCGAGAACGCCTACGAAAATACGCGATACGCTTCTATTCCGATAACCTTCACACCTTTTTTTTATCCAAGACTTCTATGTCGGACTCATTTTTTTTGCAAATTTTTTACCAAAACTACTTGATGCGTACGGTCATTATTATTTTTGCTATATTGGACCGTCTAGAACATACTATTTCTACGATCCCACAGGAGCCATTTTTTAAATATTTTTTAAAGAACGGCGTCAAAATCTTACTTTTCAGGTAGCATCTCTGTCGGACTCTATATCTTTACCGAGACTTCCACCGAATCCAACTAAATTACCCGAATCCCTTCACTAATCGAAGACTAATACGAAAATACGCGAAACGCCTCATTTCTAATTACCTTTCCACTTTTCAGGTAGCATCTCTGTCAGACTCTACATCTTTGCCTTCCCGAGACTCTTACACCGAATCCAACTAAATTACCCGATTCTCTTAACTAATCGAATACTAATACGAAAATACACGAAATGTCTCTTTCCTGATGACCTTCTGTAAAAATATTCTTATGAAACTGGTGGAAAAATCTAATAAAGTTTTTATCTTTGACAACTTTTATTATTTTATCGGTTTCAGGATATTAATCCTTTGTTTACATATGCAAAAGTAGGCTGGTAAATAAGTCATAACTAAAGTTGTACAGTTATACTTATTGCTTGTACGGTAATATTACAATACAGATCTGTCAATAACTGTCAACAGATGAAATAATAAATAATGAAACTATAGGGCTATTTATTAATACAAACGGACAGAAAACTCCAAACAATAATAATTAAATACTGAAATCCAACTGAAATGTATTTTCAGGCAATCCAAGGTCCATTTTTATGTAGCTGTTGTGACATTAAAAATGTAAACATTTATGTAATATGAAAAAAGGTAACAAATAAAAACAAACAAAATATAACTGTAACCATGGCGACAAATCAACCCATACAGACTTGACCAACTAATGAAATGAAAACGTTATTAATAAGAGAATATCAAAAGGTAATATCTATTAATAATGTCTTTATTTTCTGAAACCGATAAACTATTGAACAAATCACGGATGTTATGAATTATAACAGCCTTAGATGTCTTAAAATCCTCGCTCTACGAGCTCGGATTTCAAACCGACATCTGCGGCAGTTATGATAGTCATAACATTCCTTGATATGTTAATAGCTATAATATATCTGATTACATGTCAAAAACTATAACTAACTTGATTATTAATTCACAATTTTAATTGATATTCAACACTTCCCCTCAATCAAAATTTTGAAAAATCATTTGAACAATTAATTAGGCCAAGATTTGAACAAAAATTATTAAAAATTAATTTTCTCAAAGGTTTAGTTAAACCATCAGCTAATTGATCAGAGGTGGGAATATAATTTATTTCAATTACATTGGAGGCTATCTTTTCTCTCAGAAAATGGTATCTAATCTCTACATGCTTAAGTCTTTTATGATGTTCTGGATTTTTCGCCACAAATATTGCTGATTGGTTGTCTTCAAAAATTGGTGTTGGTCCATCGGGTGGTAAACCAATTTCAGCCATCAAATTTCTTAGTCAGCAAGCTTCACTTACGCCGTAACTCAGAGCAACATATTCGGCTTCAGTCGAAGAAAAGGTGACACACTGCTGTTTGCTTGAAGACCAAGATACAGTGCATCCATATACTTTGAATAAATATCCTGACGTAGATTTTCTGTCTTTAACATCACCGGCCCAGTCTGCATCAACAAAAACTTGAAGTTTTGGGTAGCCTTGACCTCTTTTGAATAATAGCTTAAAATTGAGGGTACCTTTTATATATCTAAGAACTCTCTTCAGTGCCCTCCACAGATCTTCATTTCCAGTGGATTGGTATCGGCTTAAAAAGCTCAAAGATGTACAAAGATCGGGTCTCGAGCCAAGCATTGCATACATTAGGCATCCTATTACTTGCCTGCATCTAGTATCGATGTTTTCATCCTCTGAAGGCTTGATGGAGATAACAAAATTGGGTTCCAAAGGAGTTGCTACAGGTTTTGAATCATACATATTAAAACGTTTTAGAATTTCAGTGAGGTAACTAGTTTGATCCAATTCAATTAAATCGTTCTTCTGATAAATGTTTATTCCTAGGTAATTTGATACTCTTCCCAAATCTTTCATTTTAAAATTAGTATTTAGAACTTGTTTCAACTGTTCAATATCATTTGGATCACTTCCAAATATTAGAATATCATCAACATATAAAAGAACGTAAAATTTGTTACCATTATTAATTTTAAAATAAAGACAATAGTCCGACTTTGAGCGATGGAATCCTTGCTTCTCCATAAATGAATTGAATTTCTCATTCCAATTTCTAGGTGATTTTCGTAAACCATAGAGAGATTTATTTAACTTCAACACCTTGTTATTTATTATCATGCCCTCCGGTTTCAATATAAACACGTCTTCATCAATAGATCCATAGAGAAAAGCACTTTTGACATCCATTTGATAAATAATCATGTTAAGTTCATTAGCAATAGCTAGAAGTACTCGTAATGTTGGGAGCTTTGCCACGGGAGAATAAATTTCTGAATGGTCAAATTCTTCTTTTTGCTGAAAACCTCTTGCTACTAATCGAGCTTTATATTGCAAAGGCTTCCCATTATTGTTTCTTTTAATTTTAAAAACCCACTTGGCCTGTATTGGCTGTTTACCATCAGGTAAATTTACCTCAGTCCGGGTGTCGTTTTCAAGCAATGATTGAAATTCTTGATCAATTGCTACTTTCCAAAGGTGGCTCTCTGGACTTTTCATAACATCATCATAACCCTGAGGAATTAAGTCGCTTTCACTGAAATAAGTTAAATCAAAATCATCAAGATTCTTTGGTTTAGAGATTTTATTTCTTCTTCTCAACCTAGGCTGTTCCTCTTCTTCATCATGTTCTCCATCTTCTTGGGAAGGATTCTCTTGACATATTTGACTCTCAATGTCCATAGATGACTGATTATCAGCAATTTCTTTTTCTTCATCATGAGTTTCAAAAATGATTACATCAGGTTTCTTGATATTGTTTTTGCTCTCATCTTCGAAATGATTACTGTTCAGAAGTTGAAATCCTTCTTGTAATTCATTAAACTGTTGCTGTAAGTTTAACTCAGGCTCAAAAATGACGTCTCTAGCAGTAGTGACTATGTTCTTAACTGGAAAATATATTCTATATCCTTTGCAGTTATCGTCATAACCCACGAAAATCCCTTTCTTGGATTTAGAGTCCCACTTTTTACGTTTTTCTTTGGGGACATGCACATGTACTGGTGAACCAAAAGATCTAACGTGATCAATGTTTGCATTTTTCTTTAACCATAACTCGTAAGGAGTTTTACCTGGAATCGAACTTGTTCCGGTACGATTCAAGACATAGGTTGCAGTATTAACAGCTTCAGCCCAAAATTTCTTAGGAAGATCTGCATCACATATCAAAGTTCTTGCCAATTCAACGACTGTGCGCATTTCGCGCTCAACTTTACCGTTTTGTTCAGGAGTATAAGCTATAGTTCTTTGATGTCGTATTCCATTGGCTTGAAGTAAACTTCTAACTTTGTAGTTGACAATTTCTGCTCCATTGTCTGACCTTAACACCTTTACTTTGTTACCAGTATCTTGTTCAGAGCTAGCTAGAAAAATTTTAATTTTATCGACAACTTCAGATTTGCTCTTCAAAAAATATGTACATCTATAATGTGAATAATCAACTTTTATCAACAAAAAATACTTGGAACCACCAATACTGTCAGTCTCCATTGGTCCATTTAAGTCTATATGCACAATTTCACATGGTGTAGTGGTAACAGTGGAACTTCTTTGAAAAGGGAGTCTATGCTGCTTTCCTTGGACACATTTATCACAAAATTCAAAATTTGGTTTTGTGTAATCAACGTTAAACTTCTTCAATACCGATTTACAATATGGTATATTTTGATGTGCGAGAAATTCATGCCATTTGTTCAATGAATAAACAGGAGTTACAGTATTAACCACATCAGTATCCAACTTAAAATCAAGAATAAAACCATTTCCTTGGCGATGAGCTACTGCTTTGACTTTATCTTCCATCATTAGTGTACACTTTTCTGAAGTACCTACTACATTGTAACCTTTATCAAGAACTTTACTTAATGACAATAAGTTAATTTTCAAATTTGGTACATATAAGACATTTTTGATAATATGTTTAGTCCATTCTGAACCATCAAAAGATAAAATCGGAATATTACCAATGCCTGTAGCATTAAGAAGTGTACCATCACCTATTTTTACCAGTCTCTCAGTAATCATCAAAGTAGTAAACCATAGTTTGTTGCATGACATATGTTCACTGGCACCACTGTCAAGATACCATTTCGTATTTTCAATACTGTCATTGTTGTACATTGCCATACTAATGAAGGCACCAGAAGGTTTTGTTTCTCCAGAATTTTTACTATTTTCTCTCCTAAGCCTATTTCGACAGTTTTTAATAAAATGGCCAGGCTTTTTACAGTAATGACAGATTGGCACTTCTGTACGATTATTACGAGAATCTGTGCGATTATTAATATTTTTGTAACACTTAGAACGCAAATGACCCAGTTTACCACAAAACGTACATTTTACTTGCCGTGAAATAAAAGCATCATTTTCATTGCTAGAAGTAGTGGGTTTATCTTTGGTCATTCTTTCCTCTTCAATGAGAAGACGAGACACTAAATCGTTATATATTTGTTTACAGGTACAGATTCCCATGCAGATACAAAATGACTATATTCAGGTGGAAGGGACATCAGAACTTTAGTCATTATCATATTATCAGAAATAGCTTCTCCAGTGTTTTTCAAATGATTTATTATTTCTTCTAGTTTCGAAATATGTTGTAATGGTGTAAAATAACCTACAGTATATTTAATTAATTGATAATTATTGTTTTATTAGTACACGCGTGTGCCGAGGTCGTAGAACTTATTTATTTAATTTTAAGTTATGTAGGTTAAGTAAGTTGCTGCTTTAGCTATTTTTGGAATACCACTAAGGTGGCAATTATTAAGAATTGTATTGTGAATTAGACAGTGTGTGAATAAAGATATGATTTAAAACACAAGTCGTTTAACTAAAATCTCAACGAATATAATAAGAGTTATCACATGGCGATCCTGCCACTGGAACTAAGATGGAACAGTCCTGTATATATTGGAATAATATTTAATGTACCTATATAAAATGGAATAATATTTAAATTTAATGGCTTATGGTGAAATTGTGATGGGTCATGTTGGTTAATGGTATGGTAATTTGAACATGACATAAAATGGGAAGTAGCCAGAGTAAAGAAGAGGTTATTGTGGCTGGTAATAGCGGGGGACAGTCGAGTCAAATAAATGGTATGTTCCCAGCTGATCTTACAGGAAAAACTATTGTGGAAATTGTGGTTTTAATTTTGGCGGCAATAGTTATACTAGGGTATTGCTATCAAAGATGTAAAAAAAGATTGGAAAAGAAGATTCGAGAAGAAATAAGTGCCAGTCAAGAGATTGCATAGGATGGATGCAAGTTCCTCCCTGTCAGTTTTTTTTTTAGGTTTTTAGGTCCACAAGATTGATTGTAGTCTGCATGGAATGAATATTGTTAAAGAATTTAGATATCTGACAGAAGAATTAACCGTATTTTACAGAAATTTAAATAAGGACAGTAGTGTAAGAAGAAAAGACAATGAAGTGACCAATCGTAAGTTTAAGAAATTATTAAAGTGTAGAAATGAGTATGAACGATTAAAAGATGTGTATAATAAGTCAACTGTAGATGTTAAGCTTAGGGAAGAAATTAGGGAATATGCAAATACTGTTAGTAAAATTTTAAATGGGATTGAGTCGATTTTGAATGAAAGGTTACAGTTATCGGGTACTGAAAAATCTGAAACCGATGAAAAATTAATTCCGGTAGATTCCGATTCATCAGTTTCAGATACCGAAGAAAAAATGTCGGAAAAATTTAATTTGAAAACAGCAGCAAGTCTGCTTCCGGTTATGAACGGTACCGAAACTGTAACTAAGCAACTAATCGACGCTATTGAATTATATGATTCAATGTTAGATGCCACTGGAAAAAGTTTGCTGACAACCTTTATTTTAAAAAAAAGTTTAACAGAAAGCGCGAAAATTAGACTTAATAAGACATACAATTCAAATGCGGAACTAATTGTCGATTTGAAAAATTATTTTATAACAAAAAAATCGGTGTCCTATTTGTCAACGCAGTTAAATAATGCTAAGCAAGGGGGAAAATCTATTGACCTATTTGGCAAATCAATAGAGGAATTATTGACGGATCTTACAATTACTCAGAGTGAGGGTAACGAAACTGCATTGAAAATTTTAGGAGATGTAAATGAAAAAATTGCTATTAATTCGTTTGCAAATGGGTTGCGAAATAATGATTTAAGAACCATAATTAAAGCGCGCAACTATTCCAAATTAGCTGACGCAATACAAGGAGCGAAAGATGAAGAAATGCCGAGTAATAGTAACGGTCAGGTTTTTCATACTCGCGGAAATGTAAATTTTAGACGTGGTTCCACAAATAACAGATTTGTAAGAGGTAATAATAACTTTTCGAGAAACCAAACTAGAGGTATTAGTTACAATTCAAATTATAATAGGGGTCGTAATAGTAGAGGTAATTTTAATAACAATCGTCCTAAAGGTAACAATTTTTGTTATGGAAACAATACTACCCAAAGATTATATTACACGACAAACTCAAATGGACAATCTAATAATATAACTAGTGATCGAAATTGTTCAGGTATCCCGTCGGAGCCATTTTTTCGAGGCCCAACGAGGAATTACTAATTTTAAAGTTTTAACATTAAATGGGATGAACCTTGTAGAATTTTTCTATGGAGGTAAAAAATTAAAATTTTTATTAGATACGGGAGCAACAGTTAGCATTATTTTTAGCAAATATGTAGGTAAACATGAAATAATTGACTCATCAAAGAAAATTAGTTTAAATGGTATTTCTGGGTCAACAGTATCAAAAGGTTCAGTTTCTGTTTCATTGCAAGTAAACAATACACAGCTCTGTCATCGGTTTTTAATATTACATGACCTTGACCATAACATGCATGGTATATTAGGTTCAGATTTCTTTAATAAATATTCAGCTATAATAGATTATGAACGATTTTTATTTTCTTTTTGGTTTAATAATAAAAAAATTGTCGTTCCTGTTCAATCGGCACATGCATTGCATACCTCAATTCCGGCAAGATGTGAAGTAATAAAATATTTTAGCGTTGATATGGCTGAGGATTGTGTTGTTTTACCGAGTGAACTATGTGAAGGAGTTTTCGTAGCTGGAACTTTAGCTAGACCTAATCGAAATATGATACCCATTAAAATACTAAATGTTAGAGATCAAGAAGTTATTCTTAAAAATTTTAGCCCAAACGTAGAAAAATTAGAAGATTATAATTTAGGTGAATTTGAAAGTAATAGGAATTTTTCAGTTGATAGAGCAAGCGAATTATTAAATATTATTAAGAAAGACCATCTAAATAGTGAAGAAAAAAGCACTTTAGAAAAAATTTGTGTTAAATATTCTGACGTATTTCAATTAGGCAATGATCCATTAACAACAACTAATATTTATAAAGAAAATATACGATTAAATAAATCTGCTAAACCTGCTTACATAAAGCCTTACCGGATTCCTCATGCGCAAAAGGCAGAAATTCATAAACAAATTGATAATATGTTAAAAGAGGGAATAATTGAAGAAACAAGGTCAAAATGGTCAGCGCCTTTGCTGATTGTTCCAAAAAAGGTTGATCAGAATGGAAATAAAAAATGGAGGGTTGTTATAGATTATAGGCAATTGAATAAACAAATACAAGATGACAAGTTCCCATTGCCCTGCATCACAGAAATCTTAGACTCATTACAGGGGGCTATGTACTTTTCTCATCTTGATTTGTCTCAAGGCTATTATCAGGTCGAACTAGGTCATTCCAGTAGACAATATACAGCGTTTACAACAGATCGAGGTCAGTACCAAATGACAAGACTTCCAATGGGGTTGAAAATTAGCCCTAGTGCTTTTTCTCGTGCAATGACAATTGCAATGTCTGGGTTGAACTATGAATGTTGTTTTGTTTATTTAGATGATCTAATTGTTTTTGGAAATAATTTATTAAATCACAATAGAAACCTAGTCAAAATTTTTCAAAGGCTGAGGGAGGTAAATTTGAAATTAAATCCAAATAAATGTGAATTTTTAAAAAAAGAAATTCTATATCTAGGTCATACAATTTCATCTGAAGGGGTGTCACCTGATCCTTCGAAGATTGAAGTAATTCAAAAATTTCCAATTCCGAAAGATTCTAATGAGGTGAAAAGATTTGTTGCCTTTGCTAATTATTATAGAAAATATATTCAAAATTTCGCAAACATTGCTGCACCTCTTAATTATTTAACAAGAAAAAACATTCCATTTGTTTGGACCAAGGAATGTCAAAAATCTTTTGAAAATCTTAAACAGGCCTTAATTACCTCCCCAGTATTACAATATCCAAATTTTTCACCAGATAATTGTTTTCAAGTGAAAACAGATGCATCGGGATACGCACTGGGAGCTGTATTGGCAAATGGGGATGACAGACCTGTTGCATTTGCTAGTCGATCTCTTAATAAAGCCGAGAGAAATTACAGTGTGAGCGAAAAGGAATTAGCAAGTATCGTGTTTGCAGTAAAGCATTTTAGGCCTTATTTATTTGGTAGAAAATTTGTAATATTAACTGATCATAGACCATTAATTTATTTGTTTGGAATGACTAATCCTTCAAGTAGATTAACGAAATTTAGGTTAGCTCTCGAAGAATACGACTTTGAGGTTAAGTATGTCAAAGGCAAAAATAACGTTGTGGCTGATGCTTTGTCACGAGTCGTTATATCTTCTGACGAATTAAAAAATATGAACAAAAGTATATGTAATACAGTGTATATTACAACACGAGCACAAGCTAGAAATTCTGGAAATAATATTCAAGGTGGTTTTGATGCATCCAGTTCCGATGAAAGGATTGATCACCCTGGCATCGTGGAAGTATTAAAGATGCCTAAAGATTCTTTCCAGTTATGTCCAATTTCATGTTCTGAATTCGAAAAAATAATGAAAAGTAAACAATATGATTGCAAATTAGGAAACTTATTATATATTAAAAATTCGCGAATAATTTATTTAAAACAGGATCCTCGATCGGCATTAGACCTAGGTACTATGTTGAGAGACCTGAAAAATATTTATGATACATATCAAATTCCGGAATTAATAATTATAAAGAATAGAAAGTGCGCACAAATACTTGAAAGTATTTTAAAGTTTCCAAATAAAATAAAAGATATTGGTATAAATATATCTATATTAAAAGATGTTCAAAATATCGTAGATTATGAAACGAGACAAATTATAATGAATGATTATCATATACTACCAACTGGTGGACACGCAGGCATAAATCGTATGTATAATAATATAAAAAAGCTTTATTTTTGGGGAGGTTTGCGTAAAGATGTAGAGAAGTTTGTAAAGAAATGTGACGATTGCCAACGTTATAAACATTCCAATCCAAACAAAGAACCTATGACAGTTACTAGTACCGCTTCTTCAGGGTTTCAAAAAATTTATATAGATTTAGTAGGACCTTTGGAGGCAGATTCAGAAGAAAACCAATATATTCTAACCCTGCAATGCGAACTTACTAAATTTGTAGAGGCTTACCCATTAAAAAATAAAGAGGCTTATACAGTAGCAAAGTCTTTCGTAGATAATTTTATTTTGCGCTACGGTATACCGAATGCAATTGTATCAGATCAAGGTACGGAATTTATGGCTTCTATTTTTAAAGAAGTATGTGAACTTTTAGGCATTACCAAGCTAAATTCTACGGCATATCATCACGAGACTCTAGGTTCTCTTGAAAATTCTCATAAAAACTTAGGAGCCTATTTACGAATTCAAGTAGCAAATCATACAAATTCTTGGAGTTCATGGGTGCCGTACTGGTGTTTTGCTTACAATACAACGGTTCATACCGAAACTAAGTACACACCCTACGAACTAATTTTTGGGCAAACAGTGAGGTTGCCTTCTAATCTGAGTGAAGGTACAGATCCTCTATATAATTTTAATGATTATCCTTTAGAATTAAAATACCGCTTACAGAAAGCTTGCAGTGATGCAAAAAATAATTTAGTTGCTTCAAAACTCAAACGAAAATCGACTCATGACCAGTACCAGAAAATTGTACATTATAAAGTAGGAGATAAGGTTTTGTTGAAAAATAATATCTCAAGCAAATTAGAACCCATTTATAAAGGACCTTATTGTGTGGTTGAGGATAAACCTCCAAACGTAATGATAAAAATGGGTGATAAATTACTTGAGGTACACAAAAATAGGACTAAATTGTACCATGATTAGAAAAAAAAAATACATGTCATTGAGCTCAACATGTATTTTTTTATCTTCTCCGAGGGAGATGTAATGGTGTAAAATAACCTACAGTATATTTAATTAATTGATAATTATTGTTTTATTAGTACACGCGTGTGCCGAGGTCGTAGAACTTATTTATTTAATTTTAAGTTATGTAGGTTAAGTAAGTTGCTGCTTTAGCTATTTTTGGAATACCACTAAGGTGGCAATTATTAAGAATTGTATTGTGAATTAGACAGTGTGTGAATAAAGATATGATTTAAAACACAAGTCGTTTAACTAAAATCTCAACGAATATAATAAGAGTTATCACAATGTAACGCTATCCCACCTCCTTCATACTTGTAATTAAAGAATTTATTTTGAAATAAATGGACACTAACTTCAGATATCTGCTCATAAACAGACAACAACTTCGACCACATTTGAAAAGCACTTTCGCATGATAACAAATGAGTAAGCGGACCTTCCTCCAACCTAGTGACAATGCATTCCTTTGCTTTATTATTTCTCTGCGTCCAATCTTTAAAATCCTTTTCGTAAGTTGACTTGCAATTTCCGTAGGTTTTATATCCATCTCAACTACTTCCAGAAAGCCTTTAGAAGCGAGGATGATTTTTATTTGAAATTTCCAGATATTCCAATTTTCTTTACCTTTTAGTTTTAAGGCACTAATTTGTTCCATGTTTATCGACCGACAATAGAAACATTACAATTTGCCGTTATTTTTGCCTTAACAACTTCACCACAAAGTTTTTCGTATTAAAGAACTGTTAATTATTTTCCACTTTATTAACTACGAGTTATAAGCTGTCTGGGCCCATAACCTGTGAAAATATTCTTATGAAACTGGTGGAAATATCTAATAAAGTTTTTACCTTCCCACCATTCAAGTAGCATCTCTGTTGAACTCTACATCTTTCCCTAGACTCTTCCACCGAATTCAAATGAATTACCCTAATCCCTTAACTAATCGAAGACTAATACGAAAATACGCGAAACGCCTCATTTCCGGATGACCCTCTCACTTTTCAAATAGCATCTCTGTCGGACTCTACACCTTTCCCGGGACTCTTTGACCGAATCCAACTAAATTACCCGGATCCCTTTACTAATCGGAGACTCCTACGAAAATACACGAAACGCCCCTTTCCTGATGCCCTATCACTTTTTAAGTGTCATCTCTGTCGGACTCTTTCCCAAGACTCTCCCACCGAATCCAACTAAATTGCCCGAATCCCATAACTAATCGAAGATGCCTATGAAAATACGCGAAACGCCTCATTTGCTGATGCCCTCTCACTATTTAAGCAGCATCTCTGTCAGACTCTACATCTTTCCCGAAACTCTTCGACCGAATCCAATTAAATTTCCCGAATCCCATAACTAATCGAGGATGCCTACGAAAATACGCGAATCGCCTCTTTCCTGATGCCCTCTCACTTTTTAAGTAGCATCTCTGTCGGACTCTACATCCATCCCGAGACTCTTCGACCGAATCCAACTAAATTGCCCGAATCCCTTAACTAATCGAAGATGCCTACGAAAATACGCGAAACGCCTCATTTCCGATGACCTCTCACTTTTCAAGTAGCATCTCTGGCGGACTTTACATCTTTCCCGAGACTCTTCCTCCGAATCCAAATAAATCACTCGAATCCCTTAACCAATCGAAGACGCCCACGAAAATACACGAAACGCCTCATTTCCGATAACCTTCTCCACCTTATCTATGAATTCTCTGTCGGGCTCTGCATCTTTCCCGAAGCTTTTCGGCCGAATCCAACTAAAACGCCCGAATCCTTTAACTAATCGAGAACGCCTACGAAAATACGCGATACGTTTCTATTCCGGTAACCTTCACACCTTTTTTTTTTATCCAAGACTTCAATGTCGGACTCATTTTTTTTTGCAAATTTTTTACCAAAACTACTTGATGCGTA
The DNA here is from genome assembly GCA_963680705.1 of Rhagium mordax. Classification (NCBI taxonomy): domain Eukaryota; kingdom Metazoa; phylum Arthropoda; class Insecta; order Coleoptera; family Cerambycidae; genus Rhagium; species Rhagium mordax. The sequence continues at coordinate 54,164,096 of OY796661.1, forward strand.
CGGTCATTATTATTTTTGATATATTGGACCGTCTAGAACCTACTATTTCTACGATCCCACAGGAGCCGTTTTTTAAATATTTTTTAAAGAACGGCGTCAAAATATTTTCCCATTGGGGTCGAAAAAAAAATTTAAAGTGGGCGCCCAAAAAATTTTTCCAAAAGGGGCCGAAATTAAAAAAGTTTCGTAAAAATTTTTCCCCCATTTTAAACACCCTCCCTCACCAAAAAAAAAATCCAAAAATTTGTGTTTTACCAAAAAACGTCACTGACCTTTATTTGACAGCTGTCATCGAAATGTTTAAAAATTTTAGTGTTGAACTCACTATTTCTACGGCCCCACAGGGGCCGTTCTATTACTATTTCTTAAATAGAGCCCCGCAGGGGCTCTGAACTTTTTATTTTTTTTCTCAAATTTTAATCCTAAAATCCTGAATTTTTTCCAACTCCCCGACCCCGCGACCCCATGTCGGACTCTACTTTTTCCCGAAATTTAAAAACCGTCTTTCAACTAAAAACCCCGAGATAAAACTACTGATATAGAGAGTCAGCCTCGCAGAGATAGGTTAGGCAAGCCAGACCCGTAGGGTCTGGCGTCGCCTAACCTAGTATTTCTTAATATATGAATTTAGTCTTAGTTTTACTTTCGTCAAGTTAGTAATTAGTGAGATGGGCCTATAGTTGTTTACCTTAGATGTATCGCCGCTTTTATATATGGGAATAATAGTAGAGTTAATAGCTGCTTCTATCGTGTCATCCCGTTTGCACTTTGTTGCTAAAATGTGAGACCCACTTTTGATCATTCCCCATCCGTTAACAATGCAAAATCGAGAGGTCGTCAAAAAATCGTACTGTACAGGGGGTGGCTAGGGGTGGTTTTTCAAAAATTATGAAAAATTTTTTTTTGCGTTTTTTACATCCATGCCACCTGGTCCATCATCTACTGAAGCTTTATGCCAATATTTTAATCAGAAATATTTTTTTTTAATTTTAAAATCGTCATGTACAATGCTTTTATATGGAGCGCCTTATTATATTAAGTCTCGCCCTGAAATACCACAGTTGTAATATCCTTTCTAACGTCCAAACTCGAAAACCGTTTGATTAATCAAAAAAATCATTTCTATAAACGTTGTAGGTCAAAGATCGAGGATTACATTACTTTTTTCAGATTCTAAATCCGATCGACAGTTTCGTTAAAAACTTACAAATTGTAAAGCCATGTCGTGGCGGTTACGGCCGACATTGGAGATGCTACGAAGGTTCACGTTACCATGGCGTGCCAGCCAAAAAACGACTCTAAGCTTCAGCGCGTTTGTAAAGTCGATATTCGTCTATTATCGTGCAATTTCTGTGTTTTAGAAGCATTTTAAATGTCTTACGATATTATTTTATTAATAAATATTTAATTAAACAACTTCGATGTGATTTTTTTTAATGGTAATAAAATTTCCCTTTGATTTTTTCAATAATGATAAGTAATTTTAAATAGCTACACAAAAATATAGGCAGGTAGCCGGTATCTTACACAAAAATATAGGTTAGGTAGTAAGGTACCTAGATAAATTAAATAGTCTAAAAGTTTTGTTGAATATATTAAGTTAAGTTTACAATGACACAAGTAATGATAATAATTAATAATAATTGTACTACAAGTGTAACGAATTACAAACCCTTAAAAGGGAGCCATATATAAGAGACAGGGGTCCGATTGGGAAATATTTACTATTTTTGGTCATACATTTTTTGTTAATTCATATAATACAAAAGAAAACATGAACTTATAATATGTTAAACTATAGGAAGAGTATAGTTTTGTGATTTGTGATCTGTTTATATACTTATACTTCGCCCAATCAATAGGTACTTTTACCTTGCAAAAGGTATAGGAAAGTTTATATTTGGTACGATTGTTTAGTTCGGAAATTATTTAAAATCCCAAGTTTTCGACCTTGGGGGATGCCGCTCGCACCGCCCGCCTATTGGTTTTAAGGGGTGGAAAATCTCGGTATCGGTGCGAGATACGATTGAGGTCATGATAAAAATTGTGGAGGGTTTTGTATATTTTTTTCGAAACTTTATTTGTAAGATTCATAGTTTTAACGCTGCAGCGCGTAGAAAGTAAGCATTTTCGTCAATTTCACGGAAAATTTTATTTTTGAACAAAATTTACAGCTGTTTATTAATTTTTTACCCTTATTTGTTATCCTTACCACACCACCACAGAGGTAGACTAATAGGGCGCGTTGTTTTTAACGTGATATCCCCAGTAGGCATAATTCTCGAAGCATCATGTCATTGAAGATGATTAACACTTTTTTGAACTTCTTATATTCATTGATGGGCTAGACAATAACGAACAAAATAAAGATATACCCGAAAATTTGCCGATACAAGATTTTAGTTCGTCAGAGATTTATAAACTCTTCTTGAGAATTTTCCTCTTGTTCTTCAGGAGTGAAAGTGATTTATTCTTCTGAAGTAGGTTAAAAAATATAACTTTACCTTTAATATATGTAGAGTCAAGACTTCTTGTCACTCAGTGATTTATTCAATTCAAATATTCAAAGATGATAATGTTAACAGTTAAAAGATATCATTTGTGCGGGAGGAAAATTTTTGGTTGAACTTTACAGAACAAATAATGATGACGTCACTTTAAATGACATTTTATTACATTTATTACAAAAAATTAATATACATTGGCCTCTTTGCCTCCTACAAGCGATGCTGCACGATATCATTCTTTACGGACCTACCATCAAGTTTACTTATGGTACAACAAATCGAAAAATGCAGAATGCAGTTGATTGGGGTTGGAAGAGTAGTAAATTTTGTCCTACTCCAATATTTATGATGAAAGATCCTGCACCTGAAATTTTATTAAAATGCATTTCATGTAAATGTAATAAGGGATGTGGAACACATGCAGTTATAGAAAGGCAGGCTTGAAATGTTCGATTATATTGCACATGAATTTCATGTAACAATATTCCGGAAATAATCCCCGATTTCGACGATGAAGACGATGAACCACCTGAAATCAATCAATTTCTCACTTTACAAATACCAGATGATAATGGTCATGGTGATGATCCTGAAGAACAAGAGGAAAATTCTCAGGTAGAGTCCATAATCTCTGACGAACTAAATTCTTCAACATTAATTAATCCATTAAAGTCAAAGTTTTAATCATTTTCAACGACATGATGCTTCGTGGATTATACCTACTGGGGATAACACGTTAAAAACAACGCGCCCTATTACCATTCTACCTCTATGGTGGTGTGGAAAGGAGTAACGATTAAGGGTAAAAAATTAATAAACAGCGAGAAATAAATAAAAAAATAAAATTCTTCGAGACATTGACGGAAACGCTTGCTTTCTAGGCGCTGCAGCTCTAAAACTATGAACCTTAGAAAAGAAAGTTTCGATAAAAAATTTAGAAAATCGTACGTTCTACATTTTTTATAATCGACGTATTTCGCACCGACATAGAGATAATCGCAAAAAAGCGATATCCACCCCCTAATACCAATATGGGGGCGCAAGCGGCATCCCCCCCAAGGTCGAAAACTTGGGATTTTAAATGACTTCCTAATTAAACAATCGTACCAAATATAAACTTTCCTATACCTTTTGCAAGGTAGAAGTACCTATTGATTGGGCTAAGTATATAAACAGATCACAAATCACAAAACTATACTCTCCCTATAGTTTAACATATTATAAGTTTATGTTTTCTTTTGTATTGTATGAATTAACAAAAAATGTATGACCAAAAATAGTAAATATTTCCCAATCGAACCCATTTTTCTTATATATGGCTCCCTTTTAAGGGTTTGTAATTCGTTACACTTGTAGTACAATTATTATTAATTATTATTATCATTACTTTTTTAATAAATAGGATTATAGGAAACAACTACTGGACGAGCAAAGACCCCGACTCCCATTGAATTATACCTATAAATCCAAAATTGGTAGCCAAATTTGTTATTTGTCCTTTCTCCACCAGACACAGACCGGTTCCGAACTCTTTATGTTCTCATCAGTGTGCCACAGGTAGCTGAAAAGACAAATAACAAAGGCAAACCAAACTGGTCTATGGCAGACCCAGCACATAGTAACTGTGAGAGATAAGTACATCCCTCTGGTGGTCAGTTGCTACTACCAGTCAAGACATCGAAGATGTCTCGTGACCGATAGCGGCTTGCCAAGCAAGCACCAAGAGCGGCGACCTCTAGCCCTGATGGACTAAAACATGCTTAATAAATAGGATTATAGGAAACAACTACTGGACGAGCAAAGACCCCGACTCCCATTGAATTATACCTATAAATCCAAAATTGGTAGCCAAATTTGTTAGTTGTCCTTTCTCCACCAGCTACCTGTGGCACACTGATGAGAACATAAAGAGTTCGAAACCGGTCTGTGTCTGGTGGAGAAAGGACAAATAACAAATTTGGCTACCAATTTTGGATTTATAGGTATAATTCAATGGGAGTCGGGGTCTTTGCTCGTCCAGTAGTTGTTTCCTATAATCCTATTTATTAAGCATGTTTTAGTCCATCAGGGCTAGAGGTCGCCGCTCTTGGTGCTTGCTTGGCAAGCCGCTATCGGTCACGAGACATCTTCGATGTCTTGACTGGTAGTAGCAACTGACCACCAGAGGGATGTACTTATCTCTCACAGTTACTATGTGCTGGGTCTGCCATAGACCAGTTTGGTTTGCCTTTGTTATTTGTCTTTTCAGCTACCTGTGGCACACTGATGAGAACATAAAGAGTTCGAAACCGGTCTGTGTCTGGTGGAGAAAGGACAAATAACAAATTTGGCTACCAATTTTGGATTTATAGGTATAATTCAATGGGAGTCGGGGTCTTTGCTCGTCCAGTAGTTGTTTCCTATAATCCTATTTATTTAAGCATGTTTTAGTCCATCAGGGCTAGAGGTCGCCGCTCTTGGTGCTTGCTTGGCAAGCCGCTATCGGTCACGAGACATCTTCGATGTCTTGACTGGTAGTAGCAACTGACCACCAGAGGGATGTACTTATCTCTCACAGTTATCATTACTTTTGTCATTGTAAACTTAACTTAATATATTCAACAAAACTTTTACACTATTTAATTTATGTGGGTAGGTACCTTACTACCTACCCTATATTTTTGTGTAAGATACCGGCTACCTGCCTATATTTTTGTGTAGCTATTTAAAATTACTTATCATTATTGAAATAAATCAAAGGGAAATTTTATACCATTAAAAAAAATCACATCGAAGTTGTTTAATTAAATATTTATTAATAAAATAATATCGTAAGACATTTAAAATGCTTCTAAAACACAGAAATTGCACGATAATAGGCGAATATCGACTTTACAAACGCGCTGAAGCTTAGAGTCGTTTTTTGGCTGGCATGCCATGGTAACGTGAACCTTCGTAGCATCTCCAATGTCGGCCGTAACCGCCACGACATGGCTTTACAATTTGTAAGTTTTTAACGAAACTATCGATCGGATTTAGAATCTGAAAAAAGTAATGTAATCCTCGATCTTTGACCTACAACGTTTATAGAAATGATTTTTTTGATTAATCAAAAGGTTTTCGAGTTAGGACGTTAGAAAGGATATTACAATTGTGGTATTTCAGGGCGAGACTTAATATAATAAGGCGCTCCATATAAAAGCATTGTACATGACGATTTTAAATAAAAAAAATATATATTTCTGATTAAAATATTGGCATAAAACTTCAGTAGATGATGAACCAGGTGGCATGGATGTAAAAAACGCAAAAAAAAAAATTTCATAATTTTTGAAAAACCACCCCTAGCCACCCCCTGTACAGTACGATTTTTTGACGACCTCTCGATTTTGCATTGTTAACGGATGGGGAATGATCAAAAGTGGGTCTCACATTTTAACAACAAAGTGCAAACGAAAATCTTTTCTAGAAGGCTTTTGCGGGTTGGCAAACTCTACTATAATTAATGATGCTTTAAATGCAGAAGGCCATAAGCCAATTTCCATGCAATTATTTAATATAAACGCGAAAGGTTCAGCTACATCTTCGGAAATTGTTTTAAGTGCTTCTGCCTTTAAATTGTCTACTCTGTCTGTCTACTGTGGATTTATTATTTTTTAGTTCTTTAATTATTGTTTTTATTTCCTCAGAATTAGTGGATCTTAAAAATAGGGAATTGGGATATATAAATCTATTTATTGTATAATTAGGGTTTTTTTAAATTTTATTTGCTAAAGTTTTTTTTTTTTTTTTTAATTTTCTGGCCTTGCATCGCGGTGCTTTGGCCATATTTGCTAAAGTTTTACCCATTTTTGTAAACGTAAACGTAAATTCATTTGATATATTTTTACTGTCGGATATTAATATTTCTTTTTAATTTTTTATTGATTGTATGTCTACCTTTTGTTGTAAAGAAATTAAATCAACAGTTAATCCTGCTAAGTTATCAATTGCAGTAAATAGTATAAAAACGGCAAATAACGGCATTCTTATAAATTGTGAAAATGCTGAATCCGTAAACAAGCTAAAAGATACGTTAATGCCTCAATTGGAGGAGAAATGTGATCTCTCATTATCAAAAACCATAACTCCAAAAATAATAATATATGGTACTGATAAAACTGATGAACCAGTAGATGACACCACTCTGGCAAATAACATTATAGAAGCCAACAAAATTCCTTCAGACCAAACCAGTTTTATGTTTAAAATTGTCAGAAAAATAAATAGTGATGGACTTGTTAACCTGATTGTTGCCGTGGACCCAAAAACAAGAACTGAAATTCTAAAAAAGGGCCATCTCTACGTAAATTGGACTCGATGCCGTATAAATGAATCATATCACATAAAAAGATGTAATAATAATAATAATAATAATAATAATAATAATAATAATAATAATAATAATAAAAAATATAATAACAAACAATAAAAAATATAATAACAACCTCCTCGCGGTGCACCCTGGACAGGGAGGGGCAACCCTCTCTGACAAATGTCGGACGTGGGATTTCAGGGCTAACCACCCTGGAATTCCAATACTCTGGTTCCACCAATCACCAGAAGAAGGGCTCCTCACAATCGACCCCAACCGGATGGGGGTCAGAGACAGGTGGGAGGGGCCTTACCGGACGGTCTCAACGTTGATGACGCACGCTATGTTAATGGACGCTTTAGGTGGACGGAGGAGTTAAGGGATGACCTGCTCATCTGCCATGAGAGCAGCGAACCTGGGCGCAGGGGATACATGGCGCGATTACGCCGGTTGTGGTGCGATATGCACCCGGAGTATCGCGCCTTCTCTCAACAACATCTGAGAGACCAAGTATCCTTCCTGCGCCGAACAGGTTACGTAAGGGCACTTCGTCAGCGTGAGGAAGTGCTTGCCGCACTTCCACCGCGGCAAATACCTGCTGACGAGGGTCATCCTCCACAGTACACCGATGTCGATTTAAGGACGAGGGTTAACCTTAACACCAGGGTTAACCCTAAGCCACAAGACCTGGCACGAATGGACTCGTTGATCAGTGAGGAGCTTCCAGAAGATGCCAACATCTGGCAGATCAACAGCGCGGTGTACGCTGCCGCCAAGCAACTCGTCCCACAACAGCGCCTGGCAAGCGCAGTTGATAGGGTCGAGAAAGCTAAGCGGCGCGTACAGAAGATCGAAGCTAAAATTCGATCAGCAAGGCAACACGCTTCTCGAATCCAGAGTGTGGTGGATTATATAGTCGCAGGTAGACCATTTACACCGAAGGTCCGGCGAGTGGCAGCCGGACTGAGACGCCAACACCACACTCTAAATCGCACAGTGCTGCAGACCATCAAGCAGCACTGTCTAGATAGGATTCGAGCGCTTATGGCTATTAAGAAAACTTTGGTCAGGCGAATGCGGAGTTTGGAACAAAACAAATTGTTTCAAACAAACCCGTCTCGCCTGTTCCAAGAGCCACAGCGTGTTGTCGAAAATCCGCCAACTGTTGATAATGTCGAAGCCTTCTGGAAAGGAATCTACGAAGTCGCGAGTCCATTCGATAATGACACTCCAGCTATAGCACACTTCGAGGCTCTCTGTCGTAGAGTCTTAGAAGAGCCAAACGAAGTGTGCCCGGCAATCAGTACGGAAGAGGTTCAACAAGCACTTGTTGGAACCAAGAACTTCGCTGCCCCGGGTCCAGATGGTATAAACAACTGGTGGTGGAAGAAGTTCCCTTCCACCCACCGCCATCTGGCCCGAGTTTTCAACTCATGGTTGAACGAGGGGCAGCAAATTCCGGACTGGTTTGTCGAGGGGCGAACTGTGCTAATCCCCAAAAAGGGGGATCTGTCTGACCCAAAAAATTATAGGCCGATTACCTGCCTCAACTCCTGCTACAAGTTATTTACTCGTATCTTGTATACCAGGATGTTGAGGTCTGTTGATCCGGTCTACCAGCAGATAAACGAACAGCGTGGTGCCAAGAAGGGCCTGGCAGGTTGCAAGGAAAACCTGCTGATAGACCGCTGTATTACACAGGATTCTGTGCAGTACAAGCGGAATCTGTCAATGGCCTGGATTGATTATCGCAAGGCATTTGATACAACATCCCACGAGCTTTTGTTACACTTGCTCGGATGTCTTGCGGTACCAGCACCACTAGTGAGATGCATCGAACAACTGTTGCCGCTTTGGAGAACTCGCTTCACCATAACATCCGGTGCCGAGCGAGTTTCGACAGAGTTGGTGACATTTAAGAGAGGAGTGTTTCAGGGTGACTCTTTGAGTCCGCTCCTCTTCTGCATCTCACTGCTGCCGCTATCTGTTGGACTCCGCCAAACCCGCGGGTATCAGTGTGGGCCACCCAGCAACCGGAGGCATAAGGTCACCCATCTATTTTATATGGATGACCTTAAACTCTATACCTCCGGAGAGCGAGAACTTCAAAATGCTCTCAGAGTGGTCGAGGAATACACGCGGGCAATTGGAATGGAGTTTGGGTTGGACAAATGCGCAGTCGTCCACCTCAAGAGAGGACGATGCGGGGAATTCCACGAAGATGCGCAGCTCGCAGACGGAAGCATCCTACGACATTTGGATGCCGGAGAGACCTACACATACCTGGGTGTGGAACAACGCCACATCCAGGATGTGAACCAAATAAAGGATTCTCTCCGTGGCAAGTACAGACACCGACTCCGAAAGATCTGGTCATCAGAACTTTCGGGGAAGAACAAGGTGTCTGCCACTAATATGCTTGCCGTTCCGATTCTGCTCTACTCCTTTGGTGTAGTCAAATGGGGAGTAGATGAGCTGCGTCAATTGGACAGGAATACCCGCAAGATGATGAATATTCATAGGAGTATTCATCCTAGATCGTCCGTTCCTCGTGTGTACCTCCCACGTCAACGGGGGGGCCGAGGACTCTTGAGTCTGGAGTGCATGCATGGCAGAGTGGCACTGAGTATGGCATGTAATGTCATCAGGAGCTCGGACCCACTCCTACAGTTAGTGAGAGATCATGAAGCTGTGGGAGTTGGCGCTTTATTGTTTAGGGCAGCACAGAGGGCCGCAGATGAACTCGGTCTCGTGTTCGACTACAGGCGAGAAGGCCGGCGAGGTGACTCAGTCACTGAGCTTCCGCCTAATCGTCTGACAGCCCACATCAAAGCTGCCGAACAGAGAAATCTGTTCAGGCAGCACGTCGATAAACCCCTGCACGGTGTTTTCTATAACAACATAGAAGCACTGGGTTTATCGACAGAGCTGACCTTCGCATTTTTAAGGTCAGCGGGGCTGAAGTCGGAGACCGAGGGATACATTGTGGCCTGCCAAGATGGTGTTATTAACACATTGGTCTATCGCAGTCGCGTGATGGGTGTAGAGGTACCTGATATCAACTGCAGGACCTGCCGTCAGGCGCCGGAGTCGCTCATGCATTTATTATCTGCATGCCCGATTTATGCGACTTCGGTCTACATCCAACGACATAACGCGGCTTTACGAGTGCTATACTACTATCTACGGCACTCGTATCAGATAGACCAAACACCAGTGCTGCCTTACGTCCCCGGAGATATCGAGTCCGTTGTCGAGAACGAGAAATGCCGGATTTACTGGAACTACTCGTTCCCGACCGTCAGGCGAATTCACGCCAATAAGCCTGACATAGTCCTCCTCGACCATCAGACCAAGGTGATGTATGTCATCGAGTTCTCAGCACCTGCTGAGACAAACATCGCCTTGAAGGAGGAGGAGAAACGGACTAAATACAGAGATCTCCGGTACGAGCTCCAAGTGCTATACCCAGGCTACTCTGTCAAAATGGTCGTCCTGATAATCGGTGTACTCGGAGGTATGAAGCCCACGCTGCTCTCCGCATTGAAGACCATGCCTGCCTGCCAAACATCGGCAGAATGGTTGGCTGGTCAAATGCAGAAAGCGGTCATCCTGGGATCCCTTCGTCTACTTAGGGCACATGAGTCTGGAATCTACAGTGACTAACCCTGCGGGATGTGGGGAGTTGCTGTAGATTATTCGCTGGCGCTCTCTCTGTGTGGTGTCGGAGGCCACAGGGAGACTGTCCAGCAATTTCTTCCGGAAACGGAAAAAAAAAAAAAAAAAAAAAAAAAAAAAAAAAAAAAAAAAAAAAATAATAATAATAATAATAATAATCCTGCTGAGACAAACATCGCCTTGAAGGAGGAGGAGAAACGGACTAAATACAGAGATCTCCGGTACGAGCTCCAAGTGCTATACCCAGGCTACTCTGTCAAAATGGTCGTCCTGATAATCGGTGTACTCGGAGGTATAAAGCCCACGCTGCTCTCCGCATTGAAGACCATGCCTGTCTGCCAAACATCGGCAGAATGGTTGGCTGGTCAAATGCAGAAAGCGGTCATCCTGGGATCCCTTCGTCTACTTAGAGCACACGAGTCTGGAATCTACAGTGACTAACCCTGCGGGATGTGGGGAGTTGCTGTAGATTATTCGCTGGCGCTCTCACTGTGTGGTGTCGGAGGCCACAGGGAGACTGTCCAGCACTTTCGTTCCGAAACGGAAAAAAAAAAAAAAAAAAAAAAAAAAAAAAAAAAAAAAAAATAATCACTTTATTTTCATATGCATTACATAGGGGTAGGTACATAGAAAATACGTCAGAGATTACATATAAGAAAATACAAACAATTAGCCAATAGATAAAAATATGTAAGGAGTAAAGTAAAGCAATATAAAATTATAAAAAACAATAAACAATAAAATGGATGGAGAAACGGCATATTAAATAAATAAAACATAAAACATAGGTGATTAATTTTCCACAGCATTATAAAGAAAAAATTAATCTAACGTATAAGGACATATCATATTAAGATAGTTCTTTAATTTATTTTTGAAAATCTTAATGTTTTTTCAGTTTTTTATCTCCAAAGGGATAATAATATTATATAAACGACAGCCATTATAGTATGCACCTTTTTGATAAAATGTAGAATTGTGTCGATCAGGATGAAGCATATTTTTACGACGAGTGTCATATAAGTGGTCTACTTTATGTTTGGTAAATAAATGAAAATGGCGATACACAAAACATAATAATTCCAAAATATATACAGATATAGCAGTCAAGATCTTAAAATTTTTAAAAGCAGTTCTGCAGGATTCTCGTGGTTTAAGGCCACCAAGAATCCGCAGCGCATATTTTTGTATGAGAAAAACTCTATTAAAATCTTTACTCAAGCCCCAGTGAATAATGCCATACCGAAGATGTGAATAAAAACTAGCATAATATAAAGATATCAGGATGTACTGACTGCTTTGCTTTGATATAGATTTAAGTCCGTAACATGCTGTTGTTAGTTTATGACATAGGTTATCTACTTGAACGCCCCAATCAAGTTTCTTATCCAGATGAATTCCCAGGAGTTTAACAGACTGAGAGAACTGTGTAAAATTATTGCCAATGGTAATGCCATTGTCAAGAGTTATGTTACACTGAGAGGATCTAAATATCATGATAGCGGTTTTATTTTCATTAAGCGGTAATTTATTTTTTTCTAACCATTGTACTAATTTATTAAAAATTAAATTGGCAGTTTCCTCGAAGTAGGATGGATCTTTAGATTTAAATAAGATATTTGTATCGTCAGCGTAAGTAATTAATAAGTTTGGATATTCCATAAGCGCTTTATGTAAATCATTAACAAATATTAAGAATAATTGAGGCCCAAGGATCGATCCCTGAGGAACCCCAATGGATAGCGGAGAGACTTCTGAGTGAACAATATTATCTTTTAGGGATACAGAGACTTTTTGGCTCCGACCACTGAGACAGGATTTAAACAAATTATATGCCGTGCCACGTATACCGTATCTATACATTTTTTCTAACAATAATGTATGATTGATGCAATCGAAGGCTTTACTTAGGTCTACATATAATCCGAACGCAAAAGATTTTTTGTCGATAGAGTCGACTACATTGTTGATGAAAGAAAATAGAGCCGTGTCCACCCCTTTGCCTTTGACAAAACCATGTTGAGATTCATTAATTATGATTTCTTTTTTTAAATATTTATAAAGTCTATCATTCATAATAGATTCATAATAGAATAGGAGACTTATATAGTTGTTGCAGCTTCGGTCATCTCTCTACAAATTGTACCAGTAAATTTCCAATTTGCCATATATGTGCTGAAGGACATGAAGCTAAGTTATGCACTTCTAAGGTTAATAAATGTGCAAACTGCATACGTTCAAACAAACAATTCAAAACATCCTATGACATAAATCACGCAGCAAATTTCAATAAGTGTCCATGCTATGTAAGTAAATTGAATAATATTAAAAGTCGCACTCTTGAAACTCTAAATACTAACTAGCAATTAAATCAATACAGAAATCTCTGTGTAATACATCATAACTTACAATGCGTGAAAAATAAAATTGAAGAAACAGAAATATTCTTATATCAAGAACAAATTGATGTGCTTTGTATTTCCGAAACTTGGATTCAACCACAAGAAATTAATCACATACGTTTTCCGGGCTATAGTATTTCTAGTTGTTTTTGTAGAAATTCATTTTTACATGGTGGAACTATGATATTGACAAAAAATACCTTGAATGCAATAGAAATCTCACAGTTTGTAGACTCAAGTATAGATAAGGCTTTTGAATGTTCTGCTGTAGAAATTAAGTTTAATGAATGTGTATATTGTATTATATGCTTGTACAGAACTCCAGACTCTGACCTAAATATTTTTATGTGTAAATTAGAGAACATTTTAAATTTATTGTCTAACAAACCTCATATTTCGCATATTATTATATGTGGTGATCTTAATATTGATTTTTTATGTAAAGATAGAGTCACTTTGAACCTCGGTGATCTGATTAACTCTTATTGTATATATTCAGTTTTTGAAGAACCCACCCGAACTACAAATAATTCAATCTCGGCAATAGACTATATACTCACTAATTGTAATAACAAAATTATCCATAAAGAAATTTTATATACAGGATTATCAGATCATTCTGGTCAAAAAATTGTTATTGATGTAAATGCCTCATCAAACATTAACTTATATACATTCAGATCGTTTTCCAAAAACAATATTTCCAAATTTAAAGATATTCTGTATACAGAGACTTGGGATAATGTTTTTAATACACAAACTGTAGAAAATAAATATGCAGCTTTCTATAATATTTTAAAAAGTCATTATGATTTGTGTTTCAAGTTTGTCAGCAAGAATCTTGATTTTGAAAATAAAAATAATTGGATGACTGCAGGAATTAAGGTATCATCAGTTCACCTAAAAGAATTGTTTATTTTACAAAAGAATGGTTTAATCCGTACTGAGCGCTACAAACACTACAAAACAATTTACAATCAAGTAATAAGAAAAGCAAAAAAGATGTTTTTTGACAATTTAATAAAGAATTCGACAAATAAATCAAAAACAGCATGGAAAGTAATTAACAACTCGATAAAAAACGACTTAAACCATCAAAATGTTAACAAAACTGTAGAAATCGAAGTAAATAATAAACTAATCACCGACAAACAAGAAATTGCAAATTAAATGAACTCTTACTTCATAAATGTACCCAAGTCACTTAATACATCACAATATAATATTGTTCAAACTCCAATACCAACTGTCATTGAAAATACTATTCACCTAGATCCGGTTACGATTTCTGAAATGATTAATACAATAAATGAGTTAAAAGCGTCAAATTCAGTGGGCCCTGATGATATATCGATTAAGATAATTAAACTTTGTGCACCTCAAATAGCTATTCCATTAACACATATTATCAACGAATGTTTTAAGGAGGGTACTTTCCCCAGTCTTCTCAAATTATCTAAAGTTATACCTTTATTTAAAAAAGGTGATCGCAAAAATGTATGTAATTATCGTCCCATAGCAATATTGTCGGTTTTTTCGAAAATATTTGAAAAACTACTATCTAAGCGAATAAGGTTATTTTTAGAATCTTCCAATATTTTATCCGCAAATCAGCAGGGGTTTAGAGAACATCGGTCAACTATAACAGCGCTTATAAGTATTTTAGATTTAATTTATAAAGAACTAGACCAGGGACATAAAGTAGTGGCATTATTCATCGATCTTTCAAAAGCGTTTGATCTCGTGGATCATGATATTCTTTTAAGAAATATTGAATATTATGGTATACGAGATATTTGCAACAAACTTCTAAAATCGTATCTAAAAAACAGAAATCAGTTTGTAGATTGTTTTGGTACCAGATCCAATTAATGTACTGTTGATATTGGTGTACCACAAGGTAGTGTATTGGGTCCATTATTGTTCCTCCTTTATACAAACGATTTGGATCACTATTTATCAACATTGTATGGTGCATTTGCGGATGACATTACTATTATTACAAGTGAAAAGCAAACTCATGATTCTGTTGACAAATTGAACACAAATCTGCAGCCTATAATTCAATATTTTAATAGCAAAAAATTAGTCATGAATCAGGATAAAAGTTATATAATGCAATTTCACCCCATTGGCAAGAATTATACTTCGAGTGTTTTAATTAAACATAATAGCAAATCCATTCAACAAATCACTTCTCATAAAGTTTTAGGTATACATGTATACCTATATATATATATGTATATATGTATATAGATTTGACTCTAGATTGGAAAACACATGTATCATATATTTGTAATAATTCTGTCAGTAATTGTTTTGCATTAAAGCGGTTACGCCATATAACTAGTGTAGACACTCTTAAAATATATTATTATTCTAACTTCGAATCTCGGATTCGCTATGGAATAATTTTTTGGGGATATTCAACATCAGCAAACAGAGTGTTTGTACTGCAAAAAAGAGCCATACGCTGTATGTTTGGATTGCATATCAGGGAATCTTGCAAATCATCATTTTCTCAACATAAAATATTAACTATGCCGGGACTGTTTATCTTTGAAACCTTAAAATTTGTAAAAAATAACTTAGATAAATTTAATTTTCAAAACACATATCATAATTACTCTACACGTCATGGTTCGGATTTGCAGTATGAAATGCATAGACTGGAGTTGTATAAATCGAATCCATATTACATGGGATCAGTTCTATACAATAAATTAAATGACAATATAAAAAATATAAACAGCGTAAAAACTTTTTTATCAAGTGTAAAGAAATTTCTTGTGTCGAATACTTTTTATTCAGTAGAAGAGTTTTTAAACTTTTAGTTGCATCTTAAGTTTTATTTATCTGTCTAATTTTAAGTTCTAATATGCGTGTGGGTGGGTGTGTATGTATGTGTAACATGCATGATGCATGTTCTGTCTGGATGCACCATTAATTATAATTAATTAATTAATTTAATTAGGTTAATTATTGTTAACGTGTCCTATATCATATGTATGATCGATTGGATAAATAAAGGTATTCTATTCTATTCTATTTTATTCTATTCTTTTTAGTTCTTGTTTGAGTAATTTCTTGCACTACTTTCCACGGCTCTTTTATATCCGAGATATTATTTTTTATTTTATTTTGGTAATATTCAATTTATTTTTGTAGTTTTTATATTGAATTTTAAGTTGTATATTATTAGGGTCTTTTTGAAGATTTTTAAACATAATATTCTTTGTATGAATAGATTTAACCAGCGAATTTGTTATCCATGGTGTTTTTCTAGTATTTTTTCTAGCCTTTTTTTTAAAACAGTACAATCGTTCATAATATTCGTAACTATGCTTATGAAAATGTTTGTTGCAGATTCCATATCTTTCGCTGAATATACAGGGTCCCAGGACACAAATTTAAAGGCGTCATGTAATTTTTTATAATTTAAGATTTTAATTATGTTTGTATTTTCTAAAGTTTTTTTGTCTAAATTGAGAATTATTTGAAGCATAACTATATAATGATCCGTAATATCTGCATGTACAATAAGAGGCATTAACAGAAGATCTGTAATGTTACTTTTTGATTTAATAAAAATGTGATCGATACATGATTTTGATTTCTTTGAGACCTAGTTATATCATTGATTGTTGACACATAACCGAATTCATTTAATATATTTAAATATTCATTAGTAAAATCATTATTTTGTAACAAATCGATATTTATATCTCCAACCCATATGCAGTAACCAGTATATTTGTATTTTTTGACTGAAAATAATTTTGTAAGTCTTTGTTAAAATTGTTAGGATCCATGCTTGGAGATCTATACAAGGTTGTTATTAATATACTGCTCTTCTTATTTAACTTAATTTTAATATTTAATGAATTTAGATTATTTATTTTTTCTATTTTATAGGTATAATAGAGGTTAGATTTGACGTATGCAACAGTACCATCATTTTGATTGTAGTCACCGTAATTATATATTATGGCATATCCCTCTATATTATATAAATTTATATCTACAATATTCCATGTTTCAGTAAAAATATCTACATCCAAATCAGAATCTAAGTTATCTAGAAAAATTTTGAATTCATCCAAATTTTTGTTCAAACTTCGAATGTTATTGTGGAGAATTTTGAAATTATTGACATTATTATTTATTTTTAGAACTTCCTTTGCTTCCTTACAATTTTTTAGGTTATAGGTTTTAATGGTGTCCACTTTAAAATCTCTAATATACTGATTCATAATTTACTTAACTAAGAGTTAATTAAAATAAAGTTAAATGTATATAGTAATATTTTTTTTTATTATTATTTTTTTTTTATAAACTTACTATTTTACTGCATAAGTTCCTTTCTTTAGAGAACAGAAGATCCTTTTGCTTCGGTTTGTTGATTGTATTGCTTCCTTGTTGTTCTGTCAGATTTGTCGCTTCTTACACTTGTAGTGGAGTTGGTTCGCACTATTTTCTTTTTTTCCTTCTCCTTTAATGGATCTGCTGGATCTGCTTGTTCTTTTTCTTAATGGTGTCGTATTTATTTTTTGTCAAGCGAATAAACAGAAAAGTTCATTTTTAATATAAACGAGGCTTCCCTAGGATCCATCCCCAAAATAAAAAATCCCAAGAATCCTAACCAACGACATAAAGCCAAACCGTGGTGGAATGAGAATTGTGAAAAGGCAACCAAAGACAGGAAAAAATATTACCAGATTTATAAAGAAAACCCCACAGTCGAAAACCTGGTAAATTATAAGAAACAGGATGCGATGGCAAAAAAAGTTATCAAAAATACCAAGAGACAAAGTTGGAAAGACTACTGTTCATCAATTAATAAAAATGTACCAATCAAAGAAGTATGGGCTAAGTTAAACCGTTTTAAAAACAGAAAACAAGACAACAGGACACCACTTGAATCATCTAATTGGAC
This sequence comes from Rhagium mordax, assembly GCA_963680705.1. Classification (NCBI taxonomy): domain Eukaryota; kingdom Metazoa; phylum Arthropoda; class Insecta; order Coleoptera; family Cerambycidae; genus Rhagium; species Rhagium mordax. Next base: position 54,181,952 of record OY796661.1, read on the forward strand.
TGAACAGTTTTATTCGAGACTTACGCCACATTGGGCAAGCACAGAGCCAGAAGGAAACAACAACAACAACCAGCAAATACAAATATACACCTAACAAAAAAATTTTCAATGCAAGAATTAAATAAATCCTTGAAACAAAATAACAACTCTTCACCAGGCAAGGACAACATTCATTATTCTATGTTATTCCAGTGCGAAACACCAATCAAACATCAATACCAAATGATTGGTATGATTATATAATCATACCGATACTCAAACCAGGGAAACCCAAAAATGAGGAGAGCTCATATAGACCAATTGCACTAGCATCATGTGTACTAAAAACCTACGAAAGGCTAATTAAAAACAGGCTAGAACATTGGCTCGAGCAAAAAGACCTGCTGCCAAAATCGCAATATGGATTTAGGAGAGGCAAATCTACTCAGGAAGCTATAGCAATATTGGTTATGGACATCCAACTGGCGTTTACCAAAAATAACTCCATCTCAGCAATCTTCCTCGATATCAAAGGTGCCTGCGACAGCGTTGTCTTAGATATACTGGCAGACAAAATAAGGGATATCGGTATACCTGACAAAATCTCCCACAACATAATATCACTATATAAGAACAGACAAATATTCTTAAAAATTAATGAAGATATTTTAGGACCCCGAACGACCTCATTAGGACTACCCGAGGGTAGCATATTAAGCCCACTCCTATTTATGATATATACTAGAGACTTTGAAAACATTTTCAATCCAAATACAAAAACACTAATATTGCTTTTATACTGAAGCACGGAAAATCGAAGTAAGTACCACAAAATTAATCTCCGAAATGCGAAAAGTAAACAGATGGTGCAGCAATATCGGCTTCACAATCTCCGAAGGAAAATCAGCAATTTGTACCTTTACTCGGCAAAGATTCCAGCAACCAAACAAACTGAAGGTAGACTCTTTAGAAATACCTTATAAAAGCTCCGTAAAGAATTACACTCGATAAGAAGTTACTATGGAAAGAACATATAAATAGTATCAATAAAAAAAGTGAAAATGCCATAAACATTTTAAGAATATTCTGCAAAAATAAATGGGGTGCAGATCCTAACATAGCTCTTATATTTTATAAATCATTGGTAAGGTCTATTCTTGATTATGGCAGTATATTTTATGGCAACGCAGCAGACACACATTTGAAAAAAATCGAAGTAATTAAAAACAAATGCCTCAGAATATGCTTAGCACTCTTAAAAAGTACCCCAATAGTCTCTATCGAAGCCGAATCCGGCGAACCACCTTTGGAATTAAGAAGACAATTTTTGTGTGACAAACTAACAACCAAGTGGTATTCTAAAAACGGCAGATGCATGGATAATCTTTATAAAGTCACCATATTAGGTTTAACAGCGCCATATTGGCATCACAAGAAGCTACCTTTGATGGTTGAAAGTTACACCCGGCTCTCTCAGTTCACGGAATTCATTTATCAAAAGAATAATTTGCCATTCTTTACGATAGACGAAACACATAAGCAAAATATTAACACCCATTATTTAGGCTTAGATGATCCAGAAATACAAAGAAATCTATATTCTGAAAACGAATTGAAAACCAAATGGAATAACTTTGAGTACATCTTTACAGATGGATCCAAGATCAACAATGAAGTTGGCTGTGACTTTTACCATTCCAACGAATCTGTGTCTCAGAAATTCAAACTTCCATATATGGCATCAGTATATACGGCTGAACTTATTGCAATAAAGAAAGCTATGGGTACGCTCTGACCCATCAAAAACTCAACTTTGCCATCTTTACCGATAGCAAGAGCTCGGTAGATAAATTAAAATCCTTAAATAAGTCAACATATTCAAATAATATTATCGTGGAAATAATGGATATTTACAAAGAACTACATTCAAAGGCCAAAGTGCTAGAAATAATATGGATAAGGCCACTCAGGCATAGTCAATAATGACATAGTGGATCAGTTAGCAAAATCGGCGGTAACATCAGGATTTCATATAGAAACAAAAATCCTACCACCATCAGACATTACAGCCATATATAAAGAACAATTAAATAATGAGTGGCAGTCCAAATATGGAAACAGCCCAACAGGACTTAGATACAAACAAATCCAACCCCGCATCCCCAAAAAACCATGGTTTCACTCAATTGCCAACCGACGTTTTATCCAATATCTATGCAGAATAAGAACAAAACATGCACTTTGCCCAGAACACAAACACAGAATAGGGCTTTCAGACTCCCCGAACTGCTTGTGTGGAGAAACAGGCGACTTACAACATATCATATTAGGATGCCCACAATATTCACTGTACACGAACTCACTCTACAAGGAACTGATAGCAAAAGGAATAAACCTCCCAATCAACTTAGATACCTTACTACATAATGCAAACCCAAGGTGTAAGACAATTAGGTGATGAAACGCCTCAATTAGAGTGTCTCCAAACTGTTAACGCAAGAGACGCGAAATCGTAAGACAAAGAGACAGAGTAGGTGGCCGCGAGGACCGCGCGGGCTGCGCCTCGCATCGTCCCTAGTTAATTTCCACTTCATTTTACCAGGTCGAAAAATATACCATTCGATGCAGAAAAATATGTAGAACACGATTGTTGAAAAATTATGTGTCTAAATTGTCGGCTACTGTGCAAAAAAAAAAATAAAAACCATAAATGAAATTGGACGCCGGCACGTTTAACTCGAAACGCTGCTAAAACCGTTCGAGTTATGAAAAAAATTAACATAAACAATTTTATAGAGAACTAAATTTCCTATAAAAAAGTCAGTGGTGGCATTAGTCTATCTTTAATAGTTTTGGTGTGAGGGCGCCTCAAATTCGCGCGCTGATCTTTTGTTAAATTAAACTTATCGTTTTCCAGCGCACAACTTTCAGCCACACCGTCGTGAGCCACCCTCACGCCTAAAATATTCAAGATAGACATATGCCGTCACTGACTTTTTTATAGGAAATTTAGTTCTCTATAAAATTGTTTGTTAATTTTTTTCATAACTCGAACGGTTTTAGCAGCGTTTCGAGTTAAACGTGCCCGCGGCCAGGGAGGACGCGCTGATTCCTTCAGTGTAGCGTGTGCGGTCTAGAACATCTAAGGGCATCACATACCTGTTACCTATTGCTCAATCTCGTGCGGCTAGAAGCCGCCTGTCTCTCTAAGAAGAAAATTTTGAACTCCAACAGTAAAAACAGCACGCAGAAAGAGACCAGAGCCCCAAACCGGCGCGGCGGGCTTTTGGGATATGGAAATATGACTAGTTAACGGCGTTCATTATCGGAATTAACCAGACAAATCGCTCCACCAACTAAGAACGGCCGTGCATCGCACCTCCCACCGAAACAAAAAAGAACTCTCAATCTGTCAATCACTCCGGGTCTAGTGAGGTTTCTCGTGTTGCGTCGTATTAAGTCGCTGGCTCCACTCCTGCTGGCCGTCCGTCAATTACTTTTAGTTTCAGCTTTGCAACCATACTTACCCGGAAGCGTATTTACTATCTATACTATTATACAGATCCAACCTGCTCTCTATAGAGGTAGACTTTGCAATAGGAAATACGCCGCCATTCGCATTTCTAACTATACTACTGCACAGCGTACAGCCTCCGTCTTCTAACTCGCAATAGACCTCGTAATAAAAAAAAAATTCCTTTAATCTAATAAAAAAAAATTCCTTTATCAGGGGAATAACACACATATCTAACCTGCCTCCGGCTACCGCCTCCGGCTTCTAACTCGCAATAGACCTCGTAATAAAAAAAAAATCCTTTAATCTAATAAAAAAAAATTCCTTTATCAGGGGAATAACACACATATCTAACCTTCCGCCAGCTATCGCCTCCGGCTTCTAACTCGCAGTAATCACAGGTGAGAACAGCCTGTGCAATAATAGACCTCGTGTCTGACGCATTTAATAAAAATAAAAAAACAAAAAGGTGTAGGATTTGAACCCGGAACCTTCTGAATGCCAGCCCAGCTCGTTTCCGCTAAACCATCGCACCACTGACAAGATGCGAGTAAAGCAAGAATAAATAATTTCTAATGGTGACGCTGTACAGTAGTATAGTTAGAAATGCGAAAGGCGGTGTCTTTCCTATTACAAAGTCTACCGCTATAGAGAGCAGGTTGAATCTGTATAGTAGTACGGATAGTAATTACGCTACCCGGAACCCAAAAGCTTTGGTTTCTCGAAAGCTACCCGCCAAGTTTTTGGAGGAACGCCGACTGGTCCGCAGGATCGTGTCTCACTTGCATCCGTACAAATATCCATATATCGTTTTATATAGAACCGGATCGACTGCGGAATGTTCGTTCGTTCCTTCTTGTTGAAACAAACAACACAATACCGGACTTCGCCAATCGGCGAAGAAATTCGAACATTCTGTCGACCTTTCACTAGATTGAACGCGACGGTGTTTCTCGAAAAAATCGACGATACATTTTAAATGTTCTCGCTCAGAGAGAGGAGAGTTGTCGCAAAAATTACTTTGTGGTTTTGTGGAAAATGAATAAAACCGTATGTTTTCGGTATTATTCTGCTTATTTGCACAATTGACCATAAACATTTCCATAAGAACGGCGTTTGCTCATGTTATGAGCGTGGGGTTATGTCGCACAACACAAAACACTGTACCGCTAATACGCTCGACGTTAAATTAAGATGTGTCGTCTACAACACTTCTCATTTACCTTACACCTTACAGTTAATAATATTCATGAACTTAAAAATTTACAAAACGATTATAATAAAATAATGAATAAAAGCAAAGATTTCGCACGTTGAAAGATACTGCACAAAAGTCATTGAACACGCCGCCGCGAGCGCTAGTAGTCACGAATAGGTAAGCTCCGCCTTTGTGCCGATAGTCTATAGGCCCCAAGCTTTTTTAGCAATTTTGCCCGCCCGGGTAAAACTGTACGGGTAAAGCAGTCACAAAACTGAGGTGTGTGGCTGAACACCGTCCTTCTTGCCGGTGTCGGCGTTCAATATCTTGCCAACGGTTGATTTTAACTATTTTGAACGTGCTCGGTGCTCGTGCAAGTCAGCCACGCAGGTAACTTTTATCAGTGTCGGGACTGTCCACGCCGTATGGTGATTTCTTTTGTTTCTTCGTCCATCCGCAGATAACTAAATCAACCACCTGGTTCTATAACTCATTTGATAGACTTACGTGGGAAAATTGTCTTCGTTTAAGCGATCACTCTTTAACCCAGTTTGAACGTTTTCTGTTTGATTATCAGCTAATGCCGCCGCCACCACTTGGATTATTGCTTATTTTACAATTTGCCAATGCATATTTAGACACTTTTTTTATAGATATAACTACTCAAAGCACGCCAAAATAATGAGAAACAATAAAGTACACAGCAAGAAACGTCACCAGGTGACGTACGCCAACTGACCGCTTGGCCCTCCCACATGCGCAATATCATATCTTTATTTATTTGTATCATGTATGTAGATCATACATATAACACTAGAATAAAAAACAACAGAATTGTAGTGCCAAGGGTAGCCAAGACAATTGGACAGAGGTGTCATAATTTTCACTCACCAAAAATTTTTAACGAAATTCCTGATGAGATCAAACGTCTAGTCTAAACCCCTTAAAATTGTTTAAATCTAAATTATCAAGATGGATTTTGCAACAAGCAAGAAACAAAATCCACCAGTTTTAACCCTTAATTTGATAATGTATTTTTTACAGATATTGTTCGAATATTTATGTAAAATAGTGTTAGTCGTTCTCTTTAGAGGTGTATGCAATGTTGTAATGCTAGCCAGAAAGATTTTAGCAATATTTTGAAATTAAAAATAATACGTTTATTTTATATATCCTATAGTACCCGTTGCCAAATTTTCATGAAAAGCAACCACATTTGTTTTGTATCTTATTATCCACATTACCAAATTTATAAGAAAATGGATCACGTACGTTATGTATCCTATTGTCGACATTACCAATTTTTTAAGAGGGTCTATCAAGTTTGTTTTGTTTATTTTTTTGGCTACTTTAATTTGATATCTGAATCAAACAAATATTTTTATTTTTCAAGTTTACAAAAAAACACCTAAATTCTACTATAAAAACAACAAACATCTATTTTTAATTTCAGAAAGAAAACAAACAAAATGTTTCCAACCCGTAAAGATAAAATTATTGCCCTTCTTCCTCCTCCGACATCAGATATTGACGTGTCAAGTGACGATGACGAAGAAAAAATACTTCAAGTATATGATGAGGATATATATTCAGAATCATCTGAGGCTCCCTCATTTCCTAGCTCAATTGCAGAACAACTTGAGGGTATTTTCAACAGTTCAGATACCGACAGTGCTTCAGAACAGAGGGAAGAACCGAATATTGAACTATAAGCAATAACAACACCTGTGAAACACATTCCAGAAGATAATGCAACCCCAAAGCAGTCATATGTTTTTACCCCATTGAAGACAAGATCTCATTCAAAGAAGAAATGCCAGGAAAGTACAGAAACCGAACAAAGCCAAAAGAGGAAGGGAAATACTAAAAAAATTAATATCATTTTCTTAGTGGATTGATTTTCTTAGATGCAATCTAACTGTTCTTACTTCGTTTTGAAAATTGACGAGATTCCCCTCTTTATCAACTATTCTGATTGTAATGTTGTTAATGGTCTTAACGCTCACCGGGAAGTAAAGAATATTTTGTGGGTGCTTCCACTATTTTATACCCAATTGAAACTGTTGGAAAAAAACTGATGAATAATGTGGACAGGTTTTCCATTAAAGAAGGAATCAACCGCAATGTTACAATCGATACAGATGACATTCACTTTAGATATTCGGACGGTGTGATCAGAAATATGTTTCACATCAGCTTCCAACTCTCTTTTATCGAAGCCTAATAATGAACCAATAGAATCGCTTCCTTTGAAGTTTATTCTTCTATTCATCTTTATTGCTACTTTAGATGTATTAATATTCAAAGAAATCAAAATAACTGCACCTTCATCCAGTTCGTTTACTGCGTCCACTATGCTTTTTATAATATCAGAAAGCTCATAGATCATTCTCCCCCCACACAAATTTATTTGTTCCTATTGTCAATGTTTGGAATTGTATTATAAGTATCAAAGTTTGCCAATCCTATTTCGTAATCTATATCATCCTCTAAATATCTGTGAGGAATCACACCACGATTTAATTCAGATGAATTACCACTAAGAGTTAAAGTCAAAGATATATTAACACGTTGACAGTTTATTATTAAATGAATACAGAACATCATTTACATTGATTATATAAAAAAATTAAACATAAGTGTCTACAAACATATGTACTATTATTTTGTATAGAATCATAATTGTATTTTATTTCAGGTACCATCACTTAAATAATATTTTATTAAGTCTTCTGGGGGTCTTAAATTACCATAGCTATCAAAATTCAAAATAAACTATTTCCTTGTTTCTCTTGAAATATGCTATCCAGTGAGTTCCGTCTCCATCATTATCGTCCAGATTTACTATCCCAGACTCATTTTTCTTTATTCCTTTTGGAAATGTATCTTTCATGAAGGCGCCTCGAAAATAAGGAATTTTAAGTTTTTTCGCAAATTTTATTAAATCCATAGTCGGTGACGTAGCTTTATTAGGTTTTTTTGTAAGTTTTAAGGTATAATCCTGAGCCTTTCTTTTCATGGGGGCCTAAATATAAACCCTTCCCCTTAGTGGTCTGTTCCATTGCTAAATTATGTCTTATTTATTTATTAGGCCAAATATTATTCTTAATATATAATATATTACTATGATATGTCCGGGTTTTTATTATACTCAACTTTTCATAGCAATAAATTTATAAATGTCAGCTTTACACAATGAACTTTTATTGAAATACAATCTACTTACTTTATTTTTCCTTGGCTACTCTTACCTCAGGGCGGCGGGTTCATAAGCTCAAAATTTTTATTATTTAATATATTATCTCAGTTATTTTGTATTTAGGTCCCTAAAATTTTATTTAAATTACTATTTACTTTATTTAAATGGATGCGTTTGAAATTGACGCTGTCCTGGTCTAGTTCTGTGCTTGTGCTTGTTGGGCTCTCTACGTCGCACAGATCTGTGATCTCGCAGCTGCTACCTTCACTTCAGTGCCTTCAGTGTCCCTACTCCCTACTCCCTACTACTTTGGAAATGGCCGCCTCAAGACAATTACTGCGTTCGGTTTTAAAAATCCAGAGGCGAGCGAGCAGATACAGATTTATCACATGTGATCACCGAGGCAAATGAGCCTAATTGCCCTAATTTAATTACCGAACGGATACCAAGGAGGAACATAAAACATAACCCCATAAATTTATTATTATTTTTTTATTTTGGTGTATCACTCTGAAAAAACAATGCAGTTTATTTAATCTATGTGTTCTGTTAGTTGTACTCAAGAAACCTAGAGAACAGTCTTCTTGGTTGTACTTAGATAAGCCGAATTTTTTGATTGAGCGTCTTACAGCTGCTGCAAGACATTTCTTTTTTTTGACCAACTGATGACGTCAGTCTTACCAAATCTCACAGCTTTTATAAGCGTCCTCTGGAGAACGCTGTAAAAATAATTAAGGGTGGGAGAGAAATGTCAAATTAGAATGACAATGTTTTTGGTGGTTAAAGCAGTTAAAATTTGAATTTGTTCTGTGGTTTCATTACGGCAGAGTCTCTGATTACGGTTTGATTAATAATTATTAACAATCTTACCCGTAGATAAACATTTCCCAAAACAGTAAGACATTTTATTTTCTGAAGCATGTCTAATCGATGACGTCACTAGTAAGACGCCGTTAGACATTGTGGTTAGACGCAGCGTACAGAAAAACGGCTTTAGTGTCTGATACACAGATCACAGAAGAACCCTAAAAAATCTGTTTGCTCGACGTCTTGAAGCCGAGCTAAACGAGGTAGCGCTGACCGCTCGTATTTATGCATACCGAACGCAGAGCAGATCTAAAAGAGCATGCATTGTCTATTACCGAACGGCAAATGAGGTAAACGAGCAAAGCGAGCTTTCAGATATGTAAAAACCGAACGCAGTAAATGGGCGCGTTTAGCGAACACAACTTAACACAACCGTTGACAGTGCTGACCGGTAGCCGTTCGCTGAACGGGATGGTTGCCTATGCGCTAGCTGTCAGCTGCTGCACAACTTTCTAAGCGGTAAATTTCTACGCTGCTTTTGGTCAACATAAGTTGTGCAGACAACCGGCTACCGGTCAGCACTGTCAACGGTTGTGTTCGCTAAACGCGCCCAATGTTTATGCTTGTGGATATTTTATTTTATTTATTTAAACTATTTATTGTGATACAAGTGCCTTGTTCTCTGTTAATTACTTCATTCCCTGTACTGGATACTTCTCAATGCGTAAGTATGGATTGCAATAGATTTATTACCTTATACTCTTCCACTTTTGGTTTGAAAATTTATTTTTCTTCTATACTTTTATATTAATTAAAATTCAGTTAACTTTTCCAATGTTTACTTTCCATAACATGTCATTACAAACTTCTAATAATCTTGGCAGTTTCAAAATTCGTTGCTAGGATATAAGAATGGAGGTTATGAATTCTTAGGAAAATTTTACGTGTTTACTCCATAGACTTAATAATACTAACATATTATTATTAAGTCTATGGTTTACTCATGATACAACAACACGTTGTATTTATTTTATCATGTGGTTTACTCGAGCAAGGCTGGGAATCGACTGAATTATGTGATTTTGTCTTAAGAGCAAATTGTGTCAAAATCTGACATTTCTTGACACTATTTTAATAAACTACAATCTAGATTTGTATTTTGACAAATAAAATTATTTTCTTTTAACTTTATTGGAGTTATTCTCCTGTACGCTTGACTTTTCTTTTAAGATTCTTATTTACCATTTTCTCCTGATTCTTTTGATACCTCATATTCTTACTACTGAACTAATTTTGGCACTTTTCAAAATTTCCCTATTTTATAACATTTTACAATAATATTCTAGTATCTACCTAATTTAACTATCTATTACTCATACAAATCAACTATTTCCTGTATTTCCTACCTATTAACAATTCAACTTACTGTAAATTAGTATTTTACATGACTTTCTTTTTAGCATATGGTTTTGTTACATTTTGGCGTACCGTGACTTAACTAAGGACGTTTCAATTTCACCAACTTGTACCAACGATACACTAGGGTGTCTACTTTCCTTCACACACTCACATTTGGTAAGTCCCTTTATAAATTTTCTTTATTTTGCGTTTATTCCTTCATCGTCATTCTTGGTTTTGAAGTTTCTTGTTTTCTTTTTTCTTTCAGACTTCTGCAAGCTACTCTGTTCCTTGGATGGTTGTATTTCTACCCCACGCTGGTTCTGACGTTAACTTACTACTAAATTATTCTACTGGAGAACATTTTTAAATACTTTGTTCATGGTACGATCACTTTAAAACTCTACTTTACAATACTGTTTCAAATTTAGTGAAATACTTCAGACAATCTATTTAACCAACATCGTAGATAAGTATGAACACCTGTAGTGCTACACCGCTCCCCTGAGTTAACTTTAATCTGTTTTGTGACAATTTATTTCAGTATATTGTATTTCCGTTTCAAGCCACCTGTTTTTATATAAATCCAACATTTAATTTTAACTTTTATATTTATTTTACATTTATAATTATTTATTATGTTATATTTTATCGTTACAACTACATATCATAGCAATATAAATAATATTACATATATAAATAACATAAATGGACCTCTCCTATGCTGATGATACAGTGATAGTATGTGCAGATACATCGTGGGAGTCTGTATGTAAAAGGGCTGAGGGGGGACTAGAAGCTCTGCGTGAGTTTTTTAATCAGAGTCAACTAAGTATAAATATACAAAACTAAATTCTTAACTTTTACCACTACGGATGCTACATAATAATACAAATTGTGCTAAACAAAATTGCCAATGTCCTATAATTAAAAAAACGCAAAAAATTAAATACTTGGGAATGATAATTGATCAGCATCTAAAATGGAATGAACATGTAAATTATATTAATAATAAAGTTAAAAAATTAATACATAAATTTTACCTATTACGAGATATTTTAAATAGAAAAATTTTAATAATTGTATACACTTCACTCGTCGAGTCGATTTTGAACTACGGCATCTTAGCCTGGGGAGGACTTTATAAAAGTTCTTTACAAAATTTACAAGCGACACAAAATACACTCCTTAAGATAATGTACCATAAGACAAGGTTGTATTCGTCGAAGGATTTGTATGCAGAACTAAAATTATTTTAAACATTAGATCTATGTATACTTACCGTTGTTTACTACATAAATTTAACCCACTAATAACAGAATATGCCTATAATCCACATTCTACTAGAAATGATCATAAACAAAACTTATTAATTCCATTTTTTAAGAAAACTTTTGCTCAAAGGTCAATATTTTATCATGGGGTCAAATTTTATAACATATTACCGATACATCTAAGAGTCTTAAAATACAACAAATACAAAATTGAAACTAAGATTTATGTAAAGAACAATTTAAGTAAATTCACAGATATTTTAGAATAAAATTGTAACTAAACATGTATTCATTTCAAGATAAATATAACAAATTATTAATTAATTAATGAACACTCTACTCTTCAAGATTCAATGGTATAAAGTATAAAAGTTAAATGACCATTAAATACCTATTATCTGTCTTTTGCAAATATTGTATGTTCTCTTGTTCAACAATACGTTAACCACCATTTCGTTCGTTCCTTTGAATATCTTCTAATGTCCACTCACTATTCTAATTACGAAAAAAATCGTCCTGGTTTTGAAATCTGATTAAATCAAATAATAGAATACGAGATATAATATAATTAGTGGTTAGAAATAATTTAAAAATATACACAAAACAAACACTTTAAGTGTTTAGGTGTATCATTTAAAACATTTAAAATAAAATATATGTTATATAGATTTTTTGATATTGTTAAGAAATATTTTATATTTAAGCTATAACAAGATTATGGTAAACAATAAGTGTAATTTTCATGTGTATAGAGATCTATTGATAATAAATTTGAATTGAATTGAATTTGTTCTGCTATCAACTGACGATTTGCTTTGGCATCGTTAACTGCTTTTGTAATTCTTGCCACACCTCCTTCCACAGCCCCTAATAGGTAAGGTAAGGTAAGGTAAGGTAAGGTAAGGTAAGATAGGTAGCAGGAAAGGGAGAATGCCTCCTCTTTTTGGAGCGGGGATAACTCTTCGCCTAGGTTTTTTTGAGGGCGATTTTTTTTACAGCAAACAATTCATTTTTCCACCTTCCTTCTTTGTTGGAACACTATTTATTCGGTGCTTAAGCCCCCTTCCCACTTTACTATTTAGTTTCATTATTCCACCGACTCCCAGAAATTCCAGAAATTTTTCAATTTATTGCCTATTTATAGATATCTAGTTTAACTTTGTTACTTCATTTTATTTTGTTTATTGTTTCAATATACAGATAAGTCCAGGATGCTTCGAACACGACAGGGATTGGGACGAATGTGGCGACGAGTGGCCGACAACTCGCCTCAGTTCGAAATTTGTACATTAGGAGAAGGGCGCGGCACTCGCGGTAGTGCGCTGTGACCACTCACTGCTCGCTCAGCAGTCAGCAGACTGTTGTTAGTATCTCATTAAAGGCTTAAACACAATGAAAAAATAAGAGATAAGAAAATGGAATAAGAAATAAGATAAATAATTATTCTAAGTTTTAAATACACAATACTCTGGGCGATAATATATTAATTCTTATTCCATTTAAAATTCAACTGTTCAAATAGGGAACTTGCCCATATTTTCTTTATTTCATTAAAATGTGTGTTTATGTATAAAAACACATCATACCAAATATCAGCCCTTAAATCGTAGTACTTATTTTACAATAAATAATTAAAGTTGGAATGGCCCGTCAGCAAATTCAAACAAGGCGAAACGCATGGGAGCCACTGTGACGTCACTCAGTGTGAACACGGGACGGAGCCGAATGTTTAGCCGCCAGTCAGGGGCATTTATTTGGTTGGCATCTTTTGTCTCGGTTATTGTATTTTAATGTGATATTCGGTTTGTTTATTCGATTTAACTTGTTTTTGTTTTGTATTTAACATGGAAAATACTTATTATAAGTACTGCATCGTGCCATTGTGTGCAAATACAACTATTAAAGCTCCAAATAAAATTTTCATTGGGGTACCTGAAGAAAAGAATCGCCGATCAAATTGGCTAAGGGCATGCAGAAGAGATATAGGGGATATTTCTATTAATGTATGACGCAGTCATAAACATATCAACTCTGGGTAAATTGTCTGATTGTCCTTTTCTATAACCCGCATCAACCATTTTTAATGCAAGTAGGTATTCACCACATAAATTATTAAGAAACAGTCACAAAACGCCTAATCAATGCACCAAAATTAAATAAAACTGCTTCCAAAAACAACAGAACAGCACGCTGTGGGCACATGGGTATTATTAGGCTTTCACACGGCTTTCAGGTGCTGGTCCACCGTCACTCTATCGATACGCACGGTCTGACGTCACCAATGGCAGCGCGTTTTAAGCGGAGATACAATTATTCAAATTTTAAACCTTTGTAACTCAGTTAAAAAAAAAATTTAAACTTTTTCTTTTTGCATAGGGTTCTTAATGATATTATCTTTTTTAACTGTTTTTACATAATTTTATTATTTGGGCAAGTTCCCTATTGTTCCTTGCTTTTCGGATACCTATCATTATTTGTTAATTCTATTCCATATTCTTTATTTCTTATCTCTTATTTTTTTCATTGTGTTTAAGCCTTAACCGTGTTGGGATGTAGAACTCATGTCTGAAAGAAATTTGGTTTACGTTTCGAAATTTTTCTAACTTCAATAATTCATCCTAGATAGGATTAATTATTGTAATTTAAAAAAAATCTCAAAACACATTTAAATATTTCCATTGTTTGTTTTTCGCAACAAAAATGTGATTCTACAACATAAAATTGAAATTAATTGTCGCTGCACCTCGAGTGTTGCAGGTGTAATAAAAATTATTATAAAAGAATCCAAACAAGGAACAGTAGACGCGAGAGCGATCGGCTACAGCGCAGAGATCCACGATTCCCACCACTGTGTCCGCTTGCCTACAACGGGCACAAGTAAATCGCGCAAACTAATATCCATGTTCGAACCTCCTCGGTCTTTACTGTATAGAAATTATACAGATAAGTCCAGGATGCTTCGAACACGACAGGGATTGGGACGAATATACGAGTGGCCGACAACTCGCCTCAGTTAGAAATTTGTACATTAGGAGAAGGGCGCGGCACTGCGCTGTGGCCACTCACTGTTCGGCCTCAGCAGTCAGCAGACTGTTGTTGTTAGTAACTCATTAACCGTGTTGGTATGTAGAACTCATGTCTGAAAGAAATTTGATTTACGTATTCTGGACCAACGTTTCAAAATTTTTCTAACTTCAATAATTCATCCTAAGGAATAATTATTGTAACGGGCACAAGTAAATCGAGCAAACTAATACCCATGTTCGAACCTCCTCGGTCTTTACTGTATATAGCAATACATTGTGATATCCCGACAATCTGTATGCAAATAGATGCCGAGTGGCGATGCCTGCTTGACGTTGCTGGAGCCTTCCAGTTTCCTACGGCTCGTATGTGGCGTTATCTTTCGCCCGGCAATATGCTGCTTGTGCTTTCGTGGAATGCTATTTCATGGGCCCTGACAGGAAAAAATACCAAAACACCTGCTGAAGATAATTTATGTTTAATATTTTATGTTTAAATAGATAGTGGTTGGGTGTGCTTATATGATGTTTAATGTTTATATACAATAATGTTGTTTATAATGTTTTTAATAATTGTGTTTTAGTGTTGTTTTATTTATTTGTAATGTGTTTATTTGTGTTTACTGTTTATTATTGATCGTGTTCTGTAAATATAGGTAATTTTTTGTGTATATATTTATGCGTGTGTGTTTGTTGGTGGAAGTTTCTTATATCTGCTGTATTTGTTGTTAAGGCTGATCTATGTATATGAGTATGCATACATTTATCTGCTAGTTCTATTATGTAATCTTTAATTAAGGGTGTTTTTGTGTCATTGTGTTGTTGCATGTTTGTGTATCTCGTTCGTTATCAATCTCAAAAGCTTATTTTGCGTTGTCTGCAATCTTTTTGTCTGTGTGTCCCTAATAAATGTCCATACTTGGCAGCCGTACGTTAAGGCTGGCCCACGGTGTAAGATAATTAGGTGAAGAAACGCCGCAATTAGAATGTCTCCAAACTGTTAACGCTAGAGACGCGAAATCGTAAGACAAAGAGAGAGAGTGTGTGGCCACTTGGGTCGCGCGGGCTGCGTCCCGTATCGTCCCTAGTTAATTTCCACTTCATTTTACCAGGTCGAAAAATATACCATTCGATGCAGAAAAATGTGTAGAACACGATTGTTGAGAAATTATGTGTTTATATTGTCGGCTACTGTGCAAAAACAAATAAAAACCATAAATGAAATTGGACGCCGGCATGTTTAACTCGAAACGCTGCTAAAACCGTTCGAGTTATGAAAAAAATTAATATAAACAATTTTATAGAGAACTAAATTTCCTATAAAAAAGTCAGTGACGGCATATGTCTATCTTAAATATTTTAGGCGTGAGCACGGTGTAAGACAATTCTTACACCGTGGGTCTGAAAGTTGTGCGCTGGAAAACGATAAGTTTAATTTAACAAAAGATTAGCGCGCGAATTTGAGGCGCCCTCACACCAAAACTATTAAAGATAGACTAATGCCACCACTGACTTTTTTATAGGAAATTTAGTTCTCTATAAAATTGTTTATGTTAATTTTTTTCATAACTCGAACGGTTTTAGCAGCGTTTCGAGTTAAACGTGCCGGCGTCCAATTTCATTTATGGTTTTTATTTTTTTTTGCATAGTAGCCGACAATTTAAACATAATTTTTCAACAATCGTGTTCTACATATTTTTCTGCATCGAATGGTATATTTTTCGACCTGGTAAAATGAAGTGGAAATTAACTAGGGACGATTCGGGGCTTAGCCCGCGGTGCCCTCGCGGCCACACACTCTCTCTCTTTGTCTTACGATGCGTTAACAGTTTGGAGACATTCTAACCATACGATACATTGAGGCGTTTCACCACCTAATTATCTTACACCGTGGGCTGGCCTAATTACTGATTTATATAAGAATAGTTTATTAAAGGGTACAATTTACCAAGTTGTCCATATGTTTTGTTTAATGTTTTTGTGATATGTTGTTTAAATGATAAGCGTTTATCTAAGTGTAATCCTAAATATTTGACTACATTTGATTCTCTAATTTGAATATTATTGAATTAAATTTTATTGAAAATATTAATATCTGTGAACTTTTTTGTAAATGTGATTACCTCACTTTTATCTTCGTTTACCTTAATTTTTTATTTATTTATTTATTTGTTTCGAAGTACACTACTCAACAGAACAAAAATTCCAGTTACAGAGTAAGGAATATATACAATATTTCATACAATAGTATACAAAATTATATAATAGTACATGTACATACATTAAAAAGTATTGAATATAACACAAAAAAGTTTAGATTAATTGTAACACACAATTTTTCATGTTAGTTGCACTACAATTAAAAATATCAATTACATCTTGTATATTGTGACAGTTTTGACACATAACATACACAGGCGAAAATTTTAACAAATTAGTTCTCGGAGCAGATAGATAAAAGAAATTAGTAAGTCTTGTTTGTATTGATGGTATACGAATGTATGATTAAATTTTATGTAACAGATCAGGGCAATTTATTTTATTTTTAAGAAGTTTATGCAGAAAAATTACTGAGTGTAGAAATCAATCGCCTCCTGCTAAGTTCACATGAACCAAATCTCTCTAATAAAATGTCATTTGGAAAACCTATTGGTGGATAAACTTTGTCCTCTTTAAAAACCATAAACTTTAAATATCGCCTCTGAATTTGTTCAATAGCATGACTATGCACTGCATAATATGGATTCCATACAACAGATCCATATTCAAGTTTAGACCGCACAAAAGTAGCAAATAACATTTTTAGGGTATTAATATTATTAAGTTCATTACAGTTACGAATAATAAAGCCCATGGTTTTGTAAGCTGATGAAGTAATAATATCTATATGCTGAGTAAATGTAAGTTTATGACCAAAAGTTATTCCCCGATCTTTAAAGGATCCTGGTTTATTCAGATCTATTCCATCTATAAAATAAGTATATTGCAGATACTCTAATTTCCTAGTATATGTAACAGCATTACACTTAGTAGCATTCAGGTAGGCAATTCGAAGTGCACCAGGTATTTATTACATTTAAATCTTCCTGCAGAAGCAAACAATCCATTTCATCATTGATAGGCAAATAGAGTTTGAGATCATCTGCATATAGTAGACAATGGCAATTTAAGTCAAGCACAATATCATTAATGAATAAAACGAAGAACAACAGACCCAATACGGATCCTTAAGGAACACCGGATGAATCGGTAATCTCATCAGACTTATAACCATGATATTGAACACATTGCTTTCTATCTTTTAAGTACGAAAAAATTAAGTTAACCAAATTCGTATTAAATCCAAAATCTGAAAGCTTCCGTTATAAAATACCATGGTCCAGTCTGTCAAACGCTTTTGAGAAATCCGTGTAAATGACGTCGACTTGACCATTATCATCTAATACCGAAATAAATTGTGTAACACAGACCAAGTTGCTAACTGTAGAGCGACCTGCAACAAAGCCATGCTGATTTGCACAGATTTGTTGATTGACATGCACGTAAAACTCCTGATATAATGCTAATTCAAAGGCTTTACTAAAGTTATTAATTACGGTAATAGGACCATAATTATTTATATCAGTACGACTATCTTTTTTGTAAACTGGAATGATTTTTGAACACTTCCAAAAGTCTGGAAACGTATTGCTTTTGAATGATATATTAAATAAAATACACAGTGGTTTTGCATATATATTGGCACAATCTCTAACTAAGAAAGAGGGAATACCATCAGGCCCAGTCGTAAATTTATTTTTTAACTTTCTCAAAGCCTTATAATATATTATCCTCACTTAGTTCTACTAATTGTAGTTCATTTTCATTTATATCATCCAAATCAGGAGCGACATATTCAAATGAAATATTATATGCGCTTTCAAAAAAGGTACCAAATGCGTTTACGATCTCCTGAGGATCGTCGATAGACGTATTCTCAAAGATCATACTCTCGGGAATAGCTGATGTATTCTTCTTACTATTAATGTATAACCAAAACGATTTAGGATTAGTCTTGAGATTATTTTCAATATTACCAACATACTGTCTATGGGCAACCTTAATGTCACTTTTTATATTGGATCGCATGGTTTTAAATTTCTCAAGATCGCGCCGATTATTAAACTGCTTATATTGCTTCCATACCGAAAACTTTTTCTTAATAGCATAAATTATGTCTTTATTATACCAAGGAGGATATTTATGACCCTTGGGATGGGTCATTGGGACACATTTCAAAAATATATTATTAATAACTTCTTCTTCTTCTACAGTTGGCGTCCTCATAAACACTTAGGAACTACCAATCTGTTTCCATAAATAAACTGTACATTGTGATGTAATCAGCCTTTTTAAAGTTATAAACCAATTCATTTTTAACTGAGAACTTGTTGTTTATCCCTTCCTTGGTAAGAGGTAAATCAATACATAATGGTGGATGATGCAAGTCTTCGCGCAACATAGAAATATGTGATTTAATAACTTGAACCGAATTGACATTACTTCAAGTCAAATCCTGTTGGCTTTACTTTTTTTAAATTATATTAAAAGTAAAAAATGTTCCTTCTTAAAATTTTATTTTACTAACCCGTTCATCGAATTTTGTTAAAACCATATTTTCCCTCAATATTTTTCTTTTATTATTCTGAGCTGAGTTTGTCTCTTAAGTAGGTAAATAAAACCAACTTTCAGACGTTACTTATCCGATTCTCAGACGAATATCCACGGCTTTTATTTTTTAATTATTACACATTACCTACCAAATACGCCTTCAATCTTTCGTATTTTATATTTCTTGCTAAATAAATAGAATTTTGCGGTGGTGCTGGCCGGTGTCAAACAAAGCCGAACACCTGATATGGGCGTGATGTATCTATATTTTAACCAATAAACACACGTTTTCACCCTCTATATTATAGTACCTATATACAGTTTGCGGATTCGAGGAGTTCTAGACAGAAGCCTGTCGGGATTATTATTTTAATGGTAAAAAATTAAATAGGTAAACGTGTATCCGTGACGGTAATATTTAATTAGGAAAATATTAAATTGTAAAAATACATTTGATAATTATGGCTACTAAAGTTGGCGTCTTAAATAAACAGTCAATAAAGTTTGTTTTAAATTTAATGGATTATTTTATAAAAGAAAGAGAAAACGACGGACCGTTGATACCACTTCAAAAGGTTCATGAAAGAGTTTCTGAAGCTTTAAATATAAGTCTAAGAACAATCCGCAGGATTAAGCACCAACAAATTAATATTGTCTTGACAAAAAAAATAAAACGAATAAGGAAGAACCCAAAAACATTGGATATATGTGATGGTGTTAAAATGGAAATAAGGGAAGTAATTTATAATTTGTATGAATCAAAAACACATTTTACACTCGATACGTTGAAGGAAACGCTGAAAAATAGGGGAATCATAGACTTATGTAAGGTAAGTCTCTTAAAACATCTAAAACATTGTGGATTTAGGTATAGAAAAGATTGTAACCGTGCGTCGCCCATACCTCCCCGCGGTTCTTGCTGGACTGTAACAATATTAGTTTTCAAACAATATTAGTTTTCGATCATCTTTTAATAATAATTAATATTGTTATTGACTGAATTGGGCAAATTATTTTTTGTTATCAGTTTCAGTTGTGCCCGAACCTATATATAATCAGAATGGCACTAAAACGATGAAGTTAGTGAGTTAATACTTCTTAGCATTTTATGACACCTTTAATATTTTTCTATAATTATTTAGCGACAGCATCAGTGTTATAGGCGCTGGCATATCTGACCCATCGAATACATCTTAGTTCAGACGACGAAGCGACCTTTGGACCGGCCAAGTTAAAATATACTCGACTATACTTGCCCCACTAGAAGTAATATTCTCATTTTCATTCATCATGAAACACTCAGATGAATCGGTTAATTGTCCCGAATAAGGCAAGAGAGGTACAGCTGGTTGCTATTGTGTACCGAAAATTTTGGATTTATATTGTTCTAGTTAACTTAACTAATCGAAAACGCCTACGAAAATATGCGAGACGCCTCTTTTCTGATAACCCCCTCACTCTTCAAGTAGCATCTCTGTCGGACTCTACATCTTTCCCGAGACTCTTCGACCGAATCCAAATAAATTGCCCGAATCTCTTAACTAATCGGAGACGCCTACGAAAATACGCGACACCCCTCATTTCCGATGACCCTCTCACTTTTCAAGTAGCTCTCTGTCGAACTCTACGTCTTTCCCGAGGCTCTTCCACCGAATCCAACTAAATTACCCGGATCCCATAACTAATTGAAGACGCCTACGAAAATACGCGAAACGCCCCTTTCCTTATGCCCTTCCCACTTTTCAAGTAGCATCTCTGTCGGACTCTACATCTTTCCCGAGGCTCTTCCACCGAATCCAACTAAATTGTCCGAATCCCATAACTAATCGAAGACGCCTACGAAAATACGCAAAACGCCTCATTTCCGGTTACCGTCTCACTTTTCAAGTAGCATCTCTGTCGGACTCTACATCTTTTCCTAGACTCTTCGACCGAATCCAACTAAATTGCCCGAATCCCTTAACTAATCGACTCCTACGAAAATACACGAGACGCCTCTCTCCTTATGCCCTCTCACTTTTAAGTAACATCTCTGTCGGACTCTACATATTTCCCGAGACTCTTCGACCGAATTCAACTAAAGTGCCCGAATCCCTTAACTAATCGAAGACGCCCATGAATTTACGCGAATCACCTCATTTCCGATGACCCTCTCACTTTTCAAGTAGCATCTCTGTCGGACTTTACATCTTTCCCGAGACTCTTCCACCGAATCCAAATAAATGACTCGAATCCCTTAACTAATCGAAGACGCCCAGGAAAATACACGAAACGCCTCATTTCCGATAACCTTCTCCACCTTATCTATGAAATCTCAGTCGGGCTCTGCATCTTTCCCGAAGCTTTTCGGCTGAATCCAACTAAATTTCCCGAATCCCTTAACTAATCGAAGATGCCTACGAAAATACGCGAGACGCCTCATTTCCGATGACCCTCACACTTTTCAAGTAGCATCTCTGTCGGACTTTCCATCTTTCCCGAGACTCTTCCACCGAATCCAAATAAATTACTCGAATCCCTTAACTAATCGAAGACGCCCAGGAAAATACACGAAACGCCTCATTTCCGATAACCTTCTCCACCTTATCTATGAAATCTCAGTCGGGCTCTGCATCTTTCCCGAAGCTTTTCGGCTGAATCCAACTAAATTTCCCGAATCCCTTAACTAATCGAAGATGCCTACGAAAATACGCGATACGCTTCATTCACCTTCTCGCCCATTGGGGTCGAAAAAAAAATTGAAAGTGGGCGCCCAAAAAATTTTTCCGAAGGGGGCCGGAATTAAAAAAGTTTCGAAAAAATGTTTCCCCCATTTTAGACACCCTCGCCATCAAAAAGAAATCCAAAAATTTTTTTTTATCAAAAAAACGTCACTGACCTTTATTTGACAGCTGTCATCGAAATGTTTAAAAATTTTTTTTCCCCTAAAAAAAATCTAATTTAATTTTTTTTTCCTAATTCGCAACGAATCGCTTAACTAGGTAACCAGCCCCGTAGGGGCTGGATGGTCTAGAACTATTTCTACGGCCCCGTAGGGGCCGTTCCATTACCATTTCTTAAATAGAGCCGGGGCTCTAAACTTTTTATTTTTTTTCTCAAATTCTAATCCTAAAATTCTTAATTTTTCCCAACTCCCCGACCCCGCGACCCCATGACGGACTCTACTTTTTCCCGAAATTTAAAAACCGTCTTTCAACTAAAAACCCCGAGATAAAACTAATAAAACTACTGATATAGAGGGTCCGGCTTGCCTAACCTAGTGTTATTTAAAATTTAAGAAAGAAAACTTAAAACACATTTAAAATCTTAAAGGAAAAAAAAATATTAATATTTAATGGAATTGTATTCGATTTATTATTTATTTATTTATTAAGGCGGTTTATAGGACATGGGAGATTGTTCTGTGTTCTTTTTACTTTTTAACAGTGTTTTTATGGCTAAACCATGTTAAATGGTAACGGTATATCTTTATTTATTTTTAATTTTAAAAAATATATTACAATTAAAGGCATCAAATACACTTTAAAATTAGAGCTAAATGATAAAATGGAAATGAGACAGTTGCAACTTATCCAAATATTTTATTTTAAGTATTAATAAAAATTATAACAAATAATTATACTATGGAGGAATTTTTTCTATTTTATTTACTTCTGTTAATTTGACTTCTTTATCACTATCTTCAAAAACAAACCATTTCTTCTTATTGACTAAGAACAAAATCATCAATAGGGGTAAATGTATTAATGAATACCTAAATAATTTTCTTGATGATGCACTGGATGAATCTTTATAAAATTGGTAGGCTGGAAAAAAAAATCATTCTCATGCTCATTTCATCTCTGTGGTATTTATAATGCTATATTGGAGCGATGAATGTTTTTCATTGCATCATCAGGTCGAATCGGAATGGACCAATGGTGTAGCGCCGTCGGCACGTTTCAAAACATACGTGTCTGATGTCATGCACGCGACGTCACAACTAATCTCCTAAGATTTCCGAATATTATATCGCTTTTTATCAAAATTTCTGCTTGGTTCCTGTACTGTCAACTACAATTTTGTTCAGTTCATTATTAATAGTTTTTATTGTCTTGATTTAATAAAATAACATGCTTTTTATTGGTTGGAAATCCAGCCTATAATTAACAGTCTATTTTAAATAATCTTTAACTTTATAATTCTACTGTCTGAGAGACTTTTTAAATGTTATAATGGATCCAAGCTAAAACTACAAAAATTAAAATTAATATTGAAAATTACAAAAACTAAAAATTTAAGGTTATGTTAGTCATATTTTGCATATGCGATGCAACGAGCAACAAAATAATAAAATATGTCTGTGATACGTTTCATCTATGGATGACACAATGGAAAACATTCATCACTCCAACTGTATGTATATTGTACAGTGCGTTCATTTTAAGTGTGAACGGTTTTAAATGGTTATTACGAGGTTATTATTAAAAATAGAATGATAATACAAATGTCGTGTGAGAGGATTTGAAAGTTTTTTATGCATTAAAGAGAAAATATTAGTTAGGCGTGTTTTTTTTTAATGAAACGCCCTACATATTTTTGCACCATTTAATAGACTAATTTTTTCTGAATACAATGATGTGCATAATACGGTAGTTTGGATGAATAGTTTCCTTAATATAGCTAAAAACTATTGAAACTGTAGAAATTACTTACAACAGTGATATTACTGAAAGATAGCCATGAATTCAAAATAATATATCTTCCAAAATGGGCTTCATTTGTTTTTTCTCTTTAATGCATAAGAAATTTTTTTTCTAATCCTCTCACATGACGTTTGTCCCATCATTATATGGTTAATAATAACCTCGTAATAACCATTTAAAACCGTTCACACTGTACCTATAAACTACAGGCCGATAACTGAATCGATCAATATAGGGAAAAGTATATAACAAATTATTTTGGATATTTTGGGAATTAGTAAATTGGTCGATCCAACAATAATTAGAATCAGTTTGTACTTCCGGGACTTCCGGTTATACGAAAAGTTGTGTAACGATTTAAGTTGTAATTCGTTACAGCAGATTATAATTTCTATTTCGCGTATTAAAATATGATTCCTCAATACTGAATAAACCTGTATGCGTATATGATCGGTATGTGGTAGGAAAAAATGCAACAAAAACGCCACAGCGGGCGAACGTGGTGAACGAAGCTCATTTTAGGCTAGATAGACGATATTTCGCTTTTCGAATCTCATCGGGGTAAGTTGTACCTTTTGTAATTTCTTAAATGTCGCTATTATCATATTTGCTTTTGATTTCTTGCTTTAGTTAATAACAAATTGTCAGAATAATTACCATATTTCGTATTAGTTACGTATTTTGGATCATTTTCAGATAATTACCTAGTGGCACTGTTTTTTAAACACGTGGATGGGTATTCCCATTTCCGTTTTACCGTATCTTGTCTAAAATAGACTTTTCGTGGCTCAATTATTGTTAATTGACACGTTATACAATATTTAAATTGTATAAATTATCGCTGTAAGTGAAACTTGCAGATTATCGAATTTCGTGCATAGAACAATTTCTGTGTGGATTTTTATTGTTATTAGGTTCTACTGTGATTCATATGAGCTGGAAAAAATGAGATTAAACAGTTTTGTATAGTAAGGAAGTCCATCTGAGACTTGGGTTTTTGCCGAATTTATTTACTGTCCAGAGCTACAGATTTCTGTCCAGGAACTTCCAAAGCAAACGAGGTAAGTGATCTATAGTATTTTTTATTCTCTTTGAATTAATCAATTTGTAGTACATTTGATCACTTGCTTCGGATGTGACAGAAGTCCGATTTTCTGGTTTCCTTTTTTTCATCATATTCACGCCATATACAATTTATTATTGACAAATTATTATTATAAGTTCATTCCGTAATTATCGTGTAAGTTACAAGAGTGTGTAATTAATTACCTTGGTTTTAAGTATTTCCTGCCATTTTGAATTAGGCATTTTTCCGTCGGAAAGCGAAAGACATTTATGTATTTCTTTCATATATTAATTTTTGCTATTTTTGCCGTTAAACTATTAATCAAAGATTAACTTGAAATCTTTGTTAAAATTTCGAATTTGGTTCAATATTATTATTGTTACTAATTATTTTGTTATTAATATTAAATATCTAAATTTTTACAGTTATTATTTCATTAATAATAATAGTAATAATAATAATATATGTCTTTATTTTTTCATATTTAAATTAAATTACTTAACAAAATATCATACGTAGGAGGCGACGTTCAACCATGTTGCTCTTCCATTAACGTTCCTAAGTTTCTATTGTTCTGTAATCTGACATTAAATTATAGTCCTTTAAAAAAAATTAGTCTCCTCATGGTTTTCAACCTATAGGACAAATTCAATCAAGTTAGGTTATTTGTTAACAAACTGATAGTGAAGTTTTGCAACCTTACTAAATTCTTGCGTTCAAATTCTAGTATTATTTTGTTAATAATTCATTTTTTTAGTAATTGGTGTCAGATACCGTATTTTTATGTTAATTTGGTCACTTTACAAATTCTAATATTTGTTGTGTCATTTTGACAATTTTGTATTGTAATATTAAGAAATATTAATTTTGTGAATATTATCTAGTAATTTACCTATATTGCCGAAACTTTGTTATTTTTGTTTCATCTACCACTAGTTGAAATAATTTTCAACCTAGTTTTATTTCTCTGTTCCTTTTCTCAACTGTTCTGTCTTTATTTCATGACATCTGGCTTTCTGGAAATTGGACTCACTGGAAATCTATACCGAGTTAACAACATCAGAAGTAAGGATATATTGGGTGTTCCCGAAAAGTAACTAATTTGGTTGGAACCTGGACACTCTGGATTGAGCATGAGTGTGAAGACAGGATCTTACAACCTCTATATCACCTCGAGTACTCGCAGGATTCATCAGTACCAGAAGAACCCCTTCCGTCTCCCTTCATTCCGTCGAGTAAGCCTTACGAAAGAAACAGACAGACAGAGAAATTAGTTAATTGTAAATTGATTTCACATTTTTTGGTTATTCATATTTTCACTATTTGCATCATATTTATTCATTTTTTATTTGTACAGAATTTGTAAAATTAAACTTGTTAAAATCTAAGCTTTCCTTTCTTTCAAATTTATATGTAGTAAATACCTAATTGTGTTTAATTAAACTTTTGTGTGTTTAGTTAAAAATACTCTGGCGCCCATATATTGCTTTTAATAGAATCTCAGTACTCAAAACAAGGCTTCACCGAATTCACTACCTCGCTGTAGCTAGCTGAAGCTAATTGTTTGGTTACACTTTGAATTGGGCCAATACAATTCGAAAGTGTCGCTGCAGTTGATACCAATTTGCTTATTTTAAATGGAATACCCTTCATGCTTCTTATGTTTTGATGTAAAAGAGTAAAATTTTTGTTTTCTTTGTTTTGTTATATATATTTTGCTTGCTATAGCAAGAGTTTCACCTAGCTCACATGCAGAATCTAATACATGTCGGAGATAATTCCCCGGGGCACGCCCGTGGTGATCTGATTCGTCAACCCAAACTGCGGGGATGCACCGTCAGCTATTTTGGCATTACTGCGTGGACGCGGACGCACCGTCAGCAATTTTGGCATATTCTAAACATTGCCATATATGGTGATGAACAGAACAAAGACGCCTGGAGCACACAGCGGGGAATCTCCCACCACCGCTGGCGGGCAGAACCAAATCAATTGAGAGTCCCGTGATAGATTATTCTTAAGATTATTTTGTATTAAGAAAGTGGTTGAATTTAAATTGTGTTATCGCGAGACTAGTGGTGGAGGACTGCTAGCTCCTTGTGTTCTCTCCTTATTTGTACTATTTTGTTATTGGATTAAATTGGATTAAATTATTGAATTAAATTTAGTTGTTGACTTTAAATATTGTTAGTTAAGTGAATAAATTTGTGCTGTCAAAATGAAACCAAAATCTAGTAGATCCTCCCTGAAACGCCTACCGCCCCTGCCGCCTCCGACATCAGAAGTGGGATACGATCAACTAGATCCAGTAATAAACACCGAAGAACAGACTGAAGAAAATACTGTTGAAGAAAGTGAAGTTGTTAGAGAAATTCAGCGGCTGAGAATTTGAATATTAACCTTCACTTTTAGTTGCTGTTAATAATGTATACCGAGATGTGTATTAGAATGTATTAGAAGTTCAAGTTCCCATTTCTGTAATAATACTAAACATCATAACGCTCGGTATAACGTCAATAAATAAATAAATAAATAAATAAAATACTATTTGTTAAGTTTTTATTAATTCGAACGTCTCTCCAGTCGGGTTTCAACTCAAACATGTTATTTTTTTGTAGGAGAAAAATTTATTTTTCCAAGAGAAGAAAATAAAAGATTGGGAAATGATAGTATTTCTCCTCAAACGGAAATTCCTCCTACTGAGAAAATTAGGAATATACTAGAACAGGCTAAGACCGATACTCTACAGGATTTTAAAGATTTAGACATGTCACCAAGCTCTGAAGAAGAAAAACAAGCTCTTCGACAAGTTTCAATAAACAAGATGGATGCCCTTGAAATGAAAACAATAGGCGAACACGAAATACAAGAAATCAACAATACTGAAGAGACGACAAATTATGCAAACGAGGATTTGCATGAAGACAAACAAGAATTGGTAGAAGAACTTGAAAAATTTGGAAATAATATAAAAAATTTGAATATAAATGATTTTTCTAGTAACAAGAAACATGATAACAACTCTTTTTTAAAAGTCAAGGTGGCCAACAAAGTTCTAACTGTAAAGAAAAGTACATTATGTTGGATTTTCTCGGGCAGTTCTGGGCGATTATCTAGTGATAGATTGTCACGATTTAAAAGGCCACACAAAATTCGAAAAACGGAATTAAAACCATCTAAAAATAATGACAGTGAAAGTTCTGATAGCTCTATTAGTTGTATACTTGAGAGTGACACAGAGTGAAACAAGGAGCATTATTACGCTGTGTATTACGATAATAATTGGTATCTAGGTAGGGTCCTAGAGGAAAACGATAAAATATATAGAATTAAATTATTAAAGTCAGAATTATATAACTTTGTATGGCCCAGAGAAGATGTGCAAAACGTAGAAACAACAACAATTCATATTTTACGGCCCACTAGAACTCCTAAATTATGGTCCTTTTAGTATAAAAGAAGCGACAAATGCCTAATACAGAAGAAATATAAAGATCTGAAAAAAAAGTTTATTTTGAAATAATTATTGCTAGAATTATTGTTACTTTTAGGATAGTTTAAATAAAGGCGCAGTTGACCTTTTTTATATTTTTTTAAATAATGCCCTTAAGGTAATTTACTCCTCGCCTTACTCGGTCAAAACACTAAAAAACGCATTAAGACTTAATGAAAACAATAATAACACCAGACGAACAAAACAATTTAAAAAGTGATTTTACACACAAATAGCGACTAAAAATCTAAATATTCGGTAAGTATATCAACTTGTTTTCCTTGACACATCCTTGCTAAATTAGAAAAAAATACCGCTCTCAAATAATTCGTTTAAAATAATTGCTTACTTTATTTGTACATAGGTCTTTATACTACTAATCAAGCAACTAATACACAAGCAAAGAAGAGCCAAGTAATTTTATTTTTATAACGACAAATGCAGTATTTCTAGATCTAGCAAAGGCATTTCACACTGTTAATCATGAAAAACCTTGAGTACTATGGAGTACGAGGTGCAGTGTTGGATGTCTTTGGTAGCTACTTGACAAATCGGGAACAAAGAGTTAAACTGAACAATATACTAGTGACCCGGCTACTGTTAAAATTGGAGTACCTCAAGGGACCGTCCTTGGTCCAATCTTATTTTTAGTTTACATCCACTCGTTACTGTCTTTAATAACCGATGTCAAAATTGTACCATATGCTGATGATACTGTTATTATTTTTTGTAAAAATTCGTGGACTGAGACAAAATTTGCCATCCAATTAGGCATGGAAAAAATAAAAAACCTGGCTTAATATGTATCAACTCTCTTTAAATGAAAGCAAAACACATTACATTGCCTTCTCATTAACTGATGCAAATAGACCTTACTTCTCTAGTATTAAAATCAATGGCATGAATGAGGCAATTAAAGAAACAAATGAAGTCAAATACTTGGGAATTATAATTGAACAGCATTTAAAATGGTCCAACCATATTGATTAATTAACAACAAAACTGAGGAAACTTATTCACAAATTTTATCAATTACGAGCAATGTTATCAAGAAAACTACTACTCCTAGTATATTAATCTCTTGCTGAATCCATATTCCGTTATGGTATAATTGTATGGGGTGGTATGTATAATAACTCATTACAAAAATTAAATGTCACTCAAAACGACATTTTAAAAATTTTATATAGTAAAAACATGCACTTTTGTACAAGACTATTATATTCCGAAGATGTATGTAATATTAGATCTTTTTATTTTCACTCTCTTAAATATTACCATAATTATGTATCTTCTGTTTATGTTACCCGTGGCTCTGTTAATGACCTCTTAACGATACCAAAGTGTAATAAAAATGTTGGACATAGGTTCCTGACTTATACACTACCTAACACCTATAATCTTCTGCCATATAACTTAAGGAATATAAAGAATTCAAAACAGTTCTCTAGCCTGTCCAAGAAATTCATTTACCACAATTATAACAACTTTATAAAGACACTAGAGAAACTACAATTGCTAAAAGATATTGTTTATTATTTCCCTTTATTATTTTTTATTTTTCTTTTTAATCAATTAGGTGCTGTTTATTAGCAAACTATGTAATTGTACTTGAACTTTGTAAACTCATTCTTTACTTTCTACACTTAGGTGCTTTGTAATAATTACATTATAAGTCATTATGTAACTATTTTGTGATTCTTTTGTACTGTTGTAATGTATGTTTTCTGTATGTAAATTTCTCGTTTCTGTATAATTAAATAAGTAAATAAAAAAAAATAATTATATTACTCCCGCAGATATAAGACAAAAATACAGACAATAAATTTCCTAAAAAGTGCTAATGAAAAATATACTATACGCCGCAACCTTCTATTCTATTTTCTTGTTCTCCGCCTACGAAAAAAACGAAAAACCATGGGTGTAACTTCGATAATACTTAAACAAACGTAAAATATTTTAAAATAAAAAACGGGTGCGTGTAGCCTTTACACGCGATTGAAGTCAACTTCTTTGGTGTAAAATATTAAAATATGAATCTAGGTTTCAAAATTTATCAAATACACAACTTTCACAAAATCAACGCTAGGCGTCGGTTGGCGTCAAGACATAAAATTGCAAGAATATGAATCTAGGTATCAAAATTTATCAAATACACAACTGTCACAAAATCGCGTAGATTGACTTTTTAAAAGACTTTTCGTACCATCAAATTTGGTGAAATTCTGAGCGACTTCAAGTTTGTCTAAAATTCGTCCAGATGCGTGCACCAAAAGATTAAAGGTAAATTTTCTGAACAACGGCTTGTCATATCAAAAAGTGCCAAGACACATAAAATTTTTGTTTTTTCTTGCTTTATTGAATTAAACTGGAAACATGGGAAAATATCAGTGGCGTACTACTTTATTGTAAAAAAGAGCCTTAGTAAATACATATATCTACGCCCATGGTTAAGTAAAGTAGTAGTAGTTTGTTATTCTAAAATAGGCCTCTAAATTATATGTAAAGAATTGGCAAGTTTGGATTCGATACTTTTTAGCATTCTGGAAATATAAATATAAATCCATATTTATTTTCAAACTTTAACACCCTGTATCTCGAAAACTAAGCATTTCTCAACCTATGTTTATATGAACTTTTTTTAATAATTTTCAAATGTCTATCGACTGTTAAAGTCCTGCTACAAAAAACTGGAACACCCTGTATATTGACATGAAAATTTTAATTAACTTAAATAAATATATAAAAAAAAAAATTTTATATTTTCTAATTTATGTTTAATGAATTTATTTATACTTACTTTGCTCTTAATCTCAGGGTCTAAAACTGAATTCCTTTGATTTACTTTTGAACCTAATATAGCCAATTAGATGATGTATATCTGCACTATATAGACTAGACACTATGTATTTTTTGTTGCAAGCATGTTTTATTCCAATTAAAGACAATATTATAATTATTTTGTTTTTTAATTCAAACAAATAAAAATCTTATGGTGAAATAAACCTTGTAATACACAATTCTTATATTCTCCTATTCCCTACTTGCTCAAATACCTTATTTCTAAAAATATATCTAATAACATCTCTGACAGAACATTACACCAGATTTATTAATTAACTAAATGTCAAATCTCAATAGATATATATTTTTTTAATTTATCGCACTTTACAAATAGTTTGGGTTTAGTATATTACTTATTTCTCACCTTCACAGAGCTAGGATGTGAATAATAGTGCTTTTCAGCGATCACCTGGTATCTGCTAGATAAATTGAAATTTATATAAAATTATTCTTTTCTTCTTTCTTTCACTATCCTCTCCAACAGCTTACTTCTACTTTTCTGATTAATTTATTTAAATTGACCCAACAATGTTGAGACTTTTTACTTTTACTTTTTTGTTCTCCTCTTATTTTATTATCTTCTGTCAAAAATTCATCTCCTCCCTTCACTTTTCATGCTTATATGATCATTTTATTTTTTTTTCTTCAAATCAGGTACATTTTCACATTTTTCACTAACTCTTCTTAATGTTGCATTTTATCTACTAAAACCCTTTTTGCACTCACTTTTGAAATTATATATGTTATTTTAACACCTTTTTGATCATTTATAATTTACTTATTACTATTCATTGAACTTAATTCTGGGAATCACGCAAAATTTTAAAAAATAAATAGAAATAAGAAATTGCCAAAATATGTCAAGATAAAAGTGTAGTATCAAAGGCAAACCTCAACAGTTTGCCCCAGAAAACCACTGTATATAGTTCTAAATGAATATAAATACAATATTGTTATCTAAAATTCGTATCAGTGGTTTTCTAGTATTTTACACTAGAAAATATAATAACAAAATGTATTATGTAGTATATAGATATATATATATATATATATATATATATATATATATATATATATATATATATATATATATATATATATATATATACATCCTGCTAACAATGCTGCGTCCTTACAAAAGCCAACCATACGGCGTCTCCCAGAAATACACTAGTTAGTTCAAATGTGATGGAGTATATTGGATCTACTCATCAAATCCAGCCCAGAGCTGGTTTTAGATTACTGATATCTTCATAAATAAAGAAGTTCAGATATACTGACAATACTGCATCCTTTCACTAATAGTACTATATTGCGTCCGGAGTATAATCATGTGTATATCCCACATGATACCACGTCCTTAATGTATATTTTTTGACAAACTTGGTACAATACGCTAAAATGATTTATTTATACTCAAGGAACCTACTCCTACAGTTTGGCCCATTCTTTAATAAACACCCTGTATTATAAGGCTATATTATAAGGCTTTAGGACCAAGGTATGTAAAACATCTTTGTCCACAGGTTGTATTTGTTTTTGGAATTTTTAAGTTACTATTTTTATTGCCTCTGGTGTTATGCATCTTACGTATTTCGACTTTAGTTTTCCATTGATTTATAATACCCTGGAAAATAAATAACAACCTGATATCCATTATTTTAGTTTCTTAAAGGGAATTTGTAGAATAAGTTAGTTCTTTATTGAATATGATTTTAAATAACCTGTTTTGCAAAGTATCTAACTACAACCTAGAATTCCATATAAATAAATTCAATATCTTCATATTTTGACACATATCAAGGAAATGCCGAAACACGTCAATTTTAGATTCTGGAATGACATCCTGCAACGTAAAAATTTCATCCCTAAATTCAACCTCCTTTGAGTAACAGTTGCAACCCCCAAATTTTAAAATTGGATGTAGGGATTGATTTCATTTGCAAGTGATTTGCCGATACAAATAAAGAACCAGTAAATAATATTTGGCTTTTTGTCATCGCTTGTTACTTTTTCACCTCTGTTATTTCTAATAGTACCTACTTGGATATTTTAGATTTATTTCTTTGTATTCCACAGAATTCATTTGTGACTTCCCACAAATATTTTGGGAGGATCTATTTCCTCCACTTAATGCGTATAATAATTCATTTTTTCTTTTTTAATTAAATTATTTAATTCATTACAATATTTTTTTAAATTGGCATTAAAGTACCTCAAAATCGTCATTAAAGTGATGGTCGAGATGGTAGCGTACCTGCCTCTCACCCAAAAGTCCCGGGTTCGAGTCCCGGTCGTGGTAATGGAAAATACTGTGAGAGGGATTTTTCTATTATACACGGATATTGGATGTGTGTCCGTTGTCTTTAAATGTGTAGCCCCCTCCCGCACAAGGCTGTTGTAGAGCTTTCTGGGATAAAAAGGGTCGTAATTACATGTGGTGTATTTATTTATTTATTATTGTAAAGTAATCCATTATTGTATGATTTTTGTAGTTGGCAGAGGTGACCAGATAAATGTAAACATGCTTGTAACAATAATTGTGTTGTAATAAAAGGTAAATAAATACAGTTTTTTAAGTTCAGAATTATCACTATTATAATGCTAAAAATAATGGTTTTCTTACAAAAAATTATTCCGATTTGACATTTAAAAATAACTATGACATTTCTTAATATCACTGAAAATTATTTAAAAAATAGAGTTAATTAATCTTAATTTCACAGTTTTTGGATTAAAAAAAAATGTAATATGCACCTCGGCATTAAAGTTCCTTTTTATCACTCATGCGGTTTAAACTCCACATTCATGATGAATAGTTGAACTTTAATGCCTTGATACGTAAATAACTATTTTGTACTCTCTGTTTAATTCATTACTAGGTCGAGCCGGGGCCCGCCGCGACCTAGGTCTACGCGCCGCGCCGCTGGACCCTCTATATCAGTAGTTTTATCTCGGAGTTTTTAGTTGAAAGACGGTTTTTTAAATTTCGGAAAAATTGAAAATTGAAGTTGAGGAAAAAAAGGTCAGAGCCCCGCGGGGTTTTTTTTAGGCCCCAACGGGCCCGGGAATTTTTTTGTAGTATGTTTGAAACAGCCCCTGCGGGGCTGTAGTTTTTAAGGTGTTGTTAAGGGTATTTATTAAGCTGCGGTCAAGTGATTTGGGTAAGTTAATTGGATTCGGTGGAAGAGTCTCGGGAAAGATGTAGATGCCACTTGAAAAGTGATAAGGTCATTAGAAAAGAGGCGTTTCGCGTATTTTCGTAGGCATCTTGGATTAGTTAAGGGATTCGGGTAATTTAGTGGGATTCGGTGGAAGACTTTCGGGAAAAATGTAGAGTCCGACAGCGATGCTACCTAAATAGTGAGAGGGTTATCGGAAATGAGGTGTTTCGCATATTTTCATAGGCATCTTCGATTAGTTAAGGGATTCGGTGGAAGACTCTCGGGAAAAATGTAGAATCCGACAGACATGCTACCTAAAAAGTGAGAGAGTCATTAGAAATAAGGCGTTTCGCGTAATTTCGTAGGCATCTTCGATTGGTTAAGGGATTCAGGTATTTAGTTGGATTCGGTGGAAGAGTCTCGGGAAAGATGTAGAGTCAGATAGAGATGCTACTTGAAAGGTGGGAAGGTAATGAGAAATAAGGTGTTTTGCGCATTTTCGTATTAGTCTTCGATTAGTTAAGGAATTCGGGTAATTTAGTTGGATTCGGTGAAAGAGTCTCGGGAAAGATGTAGAGTCTGACAGAATGTTACTTGAAAGGTGGGAAGGTAATGAGAAATGAGGTGTTTCGGGTATTTTCGTATTAGTCTTCGATTAGTAAAGGGATTCGGGTAATTTCGTTGGATTCGGTGGAAGAGTCTCGGGAAAAATGTAGAGTCCGACAGCGATGCTACCTGAAAAGTGAGAGGGTATCGGAAATGAGGCGTTTTGCGTATTTTTGTAGGCGTCTTCGATTAGTTAAGTAATTTGGGTAAATTAGTTGGAACCGGTCTAAGAGTCTCGGGAAAGAAGTAGAGGTCTACAGAGATGCCACTTGAAAAGTGATAAGGTAATGAGAAATGAGGCGTTTCGCGTATTTTCGTAGGCATCTTCGATTAGTTAAGGGATTCGGGTAATTTAGTGGGACTCGGTCTGAGAGTCCTGGGAAAGATGTAGAGTCTAACAGAGATGCTACTTGAAAAGTGGGAAGGGCATAGGGAAAGTCTTCGATTAGTTAAGGGATTCGGGTAATTTAGGTGGATTCGGTGGAAGAGTCTCAGGAAAGATGTAGAGTCCGACAGAGATGCTACCTGAAAAGTGAGAGGGTCATCAGAAATGAGGCGATTTTTATATTTTCGTAGGCGTCTTCGGTTAGTCAAGGGATTCGGGCGTTTTAGTTGGATTCGGTCGAAAAGTCTCGGGAAAGATGTAAAGTTCGACAGAGAGATATTACTGGAAAGGTGAGAAGGCCATCTGAAATGAGGCGCTTCGCATATTTTCGTAGGTGTCCTCGATTAGTTAAGGCATTCGAGCGTCTTGTCGGATTCGGTCTAAAAGTTTCTGAAAAGATGTAGAATCCGGCATAGATGTCATAGATAAGGTGAGGTAATCGGAAATGATGCGTATCTACCTTTTTTGTAATCCAATTTTTCTTTTTTTATCATTGTGTTTAACTTTAATAATTTTTGTACTTGTTTTTGTCTCATTTTTTATTATATTAATAAATTTGTTAGTAGTATTTTCCAGATTTTCATTTTTCAACCATTCCCATATTTTAAGTGAATTTTTAAATTTTCTATAATCAATATACATAGTTTTGTGAATTATGTAAACTTACCTCTGTATTAGTTAATATTATTTGTACTACAATTATATAATAAATAATAAATAACAGCACATGTAATTACGACCCCCTTTATCCCAGAAGGCTCTAAGAGCGTTGTGCGGTAGGGAGCTGCACATTTAAAGACAAGGGACACATCCAATATCCGTGTATAATGAAAAAATCCCGCTCACAGTATATTTTATTGCCACGACCGAGAATCGAACCCGGGGCTTTTGGGTGAGAGGCAGGTACGCTACCATCTCGACCATCAGTCATATAAATATAATATATAACGGTCTGTTATTTTCGATTTTATTATACAGTAACACGAATCTCATAGTGCATTCTGTGAGTCGGAAAAAACCTCGAAAAACAAGTATTTGGGGAGTCAAACTACTTCCCTCCCCCGTTTTCGAGGATGCTGAACACGATGGTGATGTTGGCTCTGCTCCTCGAGTTGTCCCTACCCCCCTAACGGCCAAATAACCACTCTCCAAGGGGGCGAAAAATGTATTTCGTGCTACAAACGAGAAAACCCTCGTTATCTCTCGTTTTTGAGTGTGCCGGGCAAGAGAAAAATATTACCAAGTCACCTAGATCTCTGCGAGCCCCTCGAACGGACACAAACTACCCCTTTGACGCGCGGTTTTATAAAGTAAGTGAAGTAAGTTAGATCATAAACATTTTTATTGACACATAAAATTACTTATTTACTATAGGTAAATATAAATCATTTTCAACATTTGTCGAGATGACTTGATAATATTTTTCTCTTGCCCAGCATACTCAAAAACGAGACATAACGTGGGTTTTCTCGTTTGTAGCACAACACATTTTTCACCCCCTTAGAGGGTAGTTTTTGGTCGCTCGAATGGTTGGTTTGCCTCAGGAAGCAGAACTAACATTACCATCGTGTTCAGCATCCTCAATAACGGGGGGATGACATAAGTTTTACCGGTGGAAGACGTAGAATACGCGATTCCCCCTCTTTGGAGATGGTTTTTGGCCGTTAGGGGGTAGGGTCTATTCGGGGAGCAGAATCAACATCACCATCGTGTTCAGCATCCTCGAAAACGGGGGTGACATAAGTTCTGCCAGTGGAAGACGTCGAATACGCAATTCTCCCCTTTTGGGGGCGGTTTTTTGGCCGTTTGGGGGGTAGAGTCAACTCAGGGAGCAGAGAAATCATCACCATCGTGTTCAGCATGCTCGAAAACGGGGGGAGACGGTAGTTTGGTTGACTCCGTCCGACTCACAGAATGCACTATCACGCGCGAGTAAACGTCCCACTAAAAAGGAATGATTATATATATTTAACATATTTATGCGATACGTTGTTGCCAAATCTCGGATGCAGCATTATACTATAACTGAAAGAGTATATTAGATGTATATTTCTGTACAAAGATCGACGCGACCCCAAACTAAGTTTGTTGGAACTAAAAATATACTCTTGCTTACACTTGACATATAATACCGCGTCCAAAATCGAAAAATTACCCAGTCAATATCTCAGTTAATTGAAATGATACAGAAATTATTTCTATGTTTATCGGTAGCTCAGGTGACACAGAATAATCTGAGAAGTTGTAAAAGGATCACTCGCGAAATATGGCGAAGATAATATGGAAAAACAATACTGCGTCCGGTATACGGATGCACTATTGTACAGGACGCACTAGTGAATGGTATCGTGTCAATGTACGGACGCAGCATTGATAGCAGGATAAATATATATATATATATATATATATATATATATATATATATATATATATATATATATATATATATATATATATATATATATATATATATATATATATATATATATATATATATATATATATATATATATATATTTATATGATATGTAAAAAAACAATTATAAAACAATAACTTATCTTAACAGAACGTTTCGAACCAAAGTCTAGGTTCTTTTTCAACTGTGATTACAAAAAATGATTTGTCAAAAACGATCACTTTGACACTTGACACTGATTAGTAATTAATGCATAGATCACTAGATAAAGAATTCTAATTTATTTTGATATTTCCGTCACGTACTTCTTTTTGGAGAATCGGTAGCCAGACTTCGTCTAGTAACACTGAACTAGTAGAGACGCAGTCGGTACTGTTTAGTTGAATACAGGCACTCTCTTTAAGTTTTCGTTTATTGTAATGTGTCTCCGTTTGAATTATTTTCGCCTGTGTCCAACTAAATCTGTGGCCATTACTCCAAGCATGTTGTGCCAGTGTAGATTTATCATTTTTTGTAATCACAGTTGAAAAAGGACCTAGACATTGGTTCGAAACGTTCTGTTAAGATAAGTTATTGTTTTATAATTGTTTTTTTACATATCATATAAATATATATATCTATATATTATATAATATACATTTTGTTATTATATTTTCTAGTGTAAAATACTAGAAAACCACTGATTCGAATTTTAGATAACAATATTGTATTTATATTCATTTAGAACTATATACAGTGGTTTTCTGGGGCAAACTGTTGAGGTTTGCCTTTGATACTACACTTTTATCTTGACATATTTTGGCAATTTTCTTATTTCTATTTATTTTTTAGAATTTGGCGTGATTCCCAGAATTAAGTTTAATGAATATTAACTATCCGCCACAAATAAACTACAAACAATATTTACTTATTACTATCACTAACATTCTAAATTTAGGTTGATAACTTGATATATTTTTATTTCTACATAACATTCTTTTAAAGGATAATTTCACTCATAGTACCACAAGCTTCATTGTCTTTAATCTAAATAAAACATACCCACACTCTGTTTAAATTACCATAATTGCAAAACTGTTTACCGGAAAATAAATACAAAATAACTGAATTTTGAGGTTGAAGCCGCGTCTTTCAGTTTTATTATTTTATAATTTCACAATTTTTTTCCTGTACTTTTCCCAACACACACACCCAACACAAGTAATACATTTTTTATTGATTTTTTTTAAATATTTATTTAAGTTAATTAAAATTTTCATGAACAAATAATGAAGTGTTTGGTACCAAAGTATCGGTAATGAAATGCTTTATTAAAATAACATGGTGCCATTTTAAAAAAATTAGTTATTCTGGAAAAACGATTTCCGAAATGTTTAAGATCTTATAACAGAAATGTCATACGCCATAATATCATAATTGTATTTTTTTATTAATTATTGAAGCAAAACAAAACATTTTTTTGGGATCACGGCCGCCTAGATGAACAATTAAATTTGCTCATAAAAATGTCTGTCAATAATATTTTTATCTCGATATGCCTTAACTGTATTCAAAATGACCTCCTAAATCCAAAAATGTAAAAATATACAGGGTGTTCCATTTAAAAAACGAAAGTTAGTATAATTTCCGGTAAAACCGGAAGCGACAGAAAGTGATAAAATGGTTGAAATAATGCATATTTAACCGTTATTTGACGTGCCCAAATTTGAAATTTATATCTTGTAAAACAAAGAAGATATAAGGGCGAGCGTCAGTTCGTGGTCACCCGGTAATCCCGGTATATATACAGGGTGGAACAAAAGTATCAAATAATGGCTTTAACTTTGTTATTTGCAAAGTTACAAAAAAATTTCCAATATGAAAGTTGTTTGGTTCTTTACCATGCATGTTTTGAGTTTTTTAGTTTGTTGATATCTTCTTCTGGTTTGTTCCTATGGCAACCAACTTTTTCTTTTTAAATGGCAACCATAACTTTTTTTTGTTAATTTGAAACAAGCATATTTTTCCCTATTCAGTCACAAAATTTTGCAATTTTTCGAAAAAAAATAAGCGAGAAAAAAAACATTTATTATGACTCACTAGTCGCCTCTTAATAAAGGATGTCATGAAAAAAGTCATGCAATTATAAAACACAAGCATTACTTTTGGTAAAGAATGCCATGGAAGTTTGACAATTAAATTTTTACAAACAAACAACCAAATTTTAGTGTTGTAATGTGAAATTAATTCATTTAGTTCCGATTGAGCCGTAATAAATATTTTTTTTTACGCTTATTTTTTTTTCCCAAAAATTGCAAAATTTTATGACTGAATAGAGAAAAATATACTTGTTTCAAATTGACAAAAAAAAATTATGGGTGCCATTTAAAAAGAAAAAGTTGGTTGCCATAGGAACAAACCAGAAGAAGATATCAACAAACTAAAAAAACTCAAAACATGCACGGTAATATATATGTATATATGTATAATGTTTTGTTGTATTTAACTTGTATATAATTAACGGGCAAAATGGGATATTCTGTAGAAGAAAGATGTGCAATGGTCGAAATTTATCTTTTGTGTAATAAAAATCAAGCTGCAGCATAGGGAATTTGTTAGATAACTCCCCAGACTTCGGGTCCCTGAAACCATACTTTCAAAAATGTGTATAGTAAATTTCGAGTAAATCATGGTGGTTTTTGTTTTGTATTTTGTTAAATTATGTAAAGTTTATTTTTCTGTTATTTGTTATTTTTATATTTACTTAAAATTCTTTTCTTTGTTAATAAAATACATGTTTGATCTTTAAGTATTTGATATTTATTGCTAAGGAACATTATTTTGACAGCTAAAAGTCAACAATTAAGCAACCATTAACCGTAATATAGATGTGTGCAGATATTTTAGAAACTATAATGAAGATAACCTACATAATATAAAAATCAATTTATTGGAGTATGAATGGTCATTAAATTCAGTGGATGTCAACTACTTATATGATGAAATCCTTAACAATTGTGAATTAACTATTAACACCATATCCCCACTGCAACATTACAAATTTAAATGTAACTTATCGTGGTTCGACAGAGAAGTAGAAAAAGCAATTAGAGTCAGAGACACAGCTTACAAAAATTTTAATAATTCATCTTATAACAGAGATCTTAATTGGAACACATTTAAAATATTACGAAATAATGTTGTTAAAAAATTAAAAAAAGCATATTACTATGATCAAATTGACAGATATAACAACAATCCTAAATTAATGTGGAAAACGAAAAAAAATAGTTAGTATGAAGGATAACCCCCCAATAACGACTGCACAATTTAAATTTAATGACCATACAATAGTTATAAATAATGATAATATAGGCATAGCTCATAAT
Source organism: Rhagium mordax (assembly GCA_963680705.1). Taxonomy (NCBI): domain Eukaryota; kingdom Metazoa; phylum Arthropoda; class Insecta; order Coleoptera; family Cerambycidae; genus Rhagium; species Rhagium mordax. The sequence continues at coordinate 54,223,022 of OY796661.1, forward strand.
TTTAATATTTATTTTGTAAGTAGTATTGAGGAAACAATTAATAGTATTAGTAACAACTTAAATGAATGGTGCAATGTAAACTACAATCTTTATTTGTCATTGTGTAACTTTAAATTGCTTATGTTGGTTGAGTTGGTTGAAATTGTTAAGTCTCTTGATAATAAGTGTAGTGCTTATGAGATCTTAAATTCTAAGGTTTTAAGGCAAGTTGTTGAATGTATAGGGCACATAATTTTAAATTTCGTTAATACCTCATTACAATGTGGAAAATTCCCTGATAAGTTAAAAACAGGTACTATTATTCCAATACCTAAAGTACAGAATCCTATGGAAGCTAGTGAATATCGTCCAATCAATACTCTGCCACCCATAGAAAAAGTCTTGGAACTTGCAGTTTACTTTCAGCTATTGGATCACTTTAATAACAACGAAATTTTAATTAACAATCAATCGGGCTTCCGAAAGCAACATTCTTGTGAAACATCACTCTAACTCTCGTTAACTAAATTTAAATACGATATTGATGACAACAAATATGTTTTAGCAGTGTTTCTAGATCTGAAGAGAGCTTTTGAAACCATTGACCGTGATATCCTATTAAAAAAACTGCAAGTTTACGGAGTTGGGGGTAGAGTACTGGAATGGTTGAAGGACTACCTATCTGGTAGAACACAGAGGGTTCGAGTGGGGGATTCATTAACAAGTGAAAGGGCAAATAACTATGGTGTACCCCAAGGTAGTGTTTTGGGCCCTCTTTTGTTTCTTATTTATATTAACGATATTAATAGTAGTCGCGCATATGTTCAAAATAGGGCAGTCGTGGGCTTGGAATGATTGAAGCAAGCGACCCATTTTATCCGTTAGTGCTTCTACCATAGAACGTGAAATCACTTCTTGGCCAACTCAGACACGCGTCGTTTACCCCCTGCACCCCATCAAAGGGTGAAATTTTCAAATGACTGTATCTCTGCAACTGTTTGAGCTAACGAGTTCGTTCGAACGCTAAAATGTTTGTATTTAAAAGACGAATAAAAATGCTTTTTACCATTTATACGAATTTTTTAATATTTAGCGAGATATTTTGAAAAAACTAATATTTCTAGAGCAACCCCTTTAAATTTTATCTAATAACTTCAAAACGCACAGTCCTAAAGAAAAGGTACCTTAAATAAAAATTATTGCTTACACTTTTAGCTTCACTTTGGTATAGACATATATGCACTTGCGGTTGCTCAAATTGGTTTAAATACTGTAGATATCGGGGGAACGCATATTTACAGGTCTTAATTATTATGCTCTAGCTGTGCCTCGTGATCTAGTTCTGCGCCGGCTGTTGCACCAGCGCGGCCCGCTTTAGTCTCGTGCAAAAAACTGTGTGCTTACAATTTTAGCTTCATTTTTCTATATATACATAATATATTATATATCTGCAAATGCAGTTGTCCAAAAGAGATCAAATAATTAAAATAATTGTAATAAATTTCTCACTTACAACAAACTGAAAACTTTATTATTATCTATTGAAAAAATTCACAGTCCTTCGCAAAGATGCAACCGGAGGAGACATTGGAAATGACGAAGTAGAACGCAAATTTTGTGATATTTCGGATGTGATAAAAATGAAAATTTGTTGCAAAGTAGTAAATAGTTATTTCATTAACACAAAACATTTTCAAAAATTAAAATCTTATTATCTGTAGTTTTCTTTAGAAATTAAAATAAAAAGTTATTTTATTAACAAAAACATTCTCATAATGAAAACTAAAATGGTATTATATAAACTTTTTTCACTAACAAACATTTTTAATGTTAAAACTAAAATAATTTAAAATAATTTCGTGAAGATGAAAAGTAATTCCTAACAATTACAAATACCGATATCGATTAATCGCAAAACATTAAACGCAGCTAATAGTACAGGAAAAGTGTCCAAACTGAACAAGAACATAGTGAATTCGTTAAAACTTGACATATACGTTTAAAAATACATACCTATGTTTCAAGAAACTTAAAGAGTCCCGAACCGTAATGGGTGTGTCGGAGCTGCCTACTTGAAAAATCGTGGGATGAACTGGGTTTTTCACATGCATAATAAAAATTGGCAATTGAACCATGAGAAATTTAAAAAAAATAAGAATATTTTCATTTATAGAGAAATATTAATTTTCGACTTTTTTATTAAATTTTTTTACCAATTTTTCGTTTGTTTCCTTCATTTTTTGCTTGTTTTGTGAGTATATTCTGCAAAATGAAAAAGTACATAATCATTGTACAAGTGAGGATTATCGAGTTGTTTAAAATTTTATATATATAATATATACATATTGAATGAAACACACTTTGTATCTAAAGAAGATCGGAATCGATAGCATATAAATAAATAATTTTATTCATGTATGAATTTAGACATCGTACTCCCTGACAATTTCCGTAAATTTGTAAGCATCTTCAACCTGCTTTTCTGTTGCGGTTGCAGGAGATAAGCTGCAATATTAATTCTGCTGTTGGCACAAAAAGTGTTGTCACAGGTTGTAAGGAGCCGTTAATTTTCTTCTATCCCCACTGTTGTGGATTTTTTTCATTGCCAAGCCATTTCTGAATTTTGTAGAATACTCGTAATGAATATTAAGCGACTGCCTCTGAAGTTGGTGGCAATATTTCCAACTTTGATTTTTGTTCGTGCAGCGATTTTTTGAATTGATTAAATCTGTATGAGTTGAGTGAGACATTTGTGATTTTCCTTGCACCGTATACAAGTAGGAAAAGAATTTCACCAGCCTGTTTTACTTGTGAGGGGGTTAAATTCTTGCCATTGAAAGTTCTTACTACATTAACCAACTGCATTTCTTTCTGAAGAAGTTTGATGACTTTTAATTTTTCTTTCTGAAATATTCTAGACGTGGTATCATAACCACTGAAGGCATGAGTTAGTAAAATTGTATTTTTCTACTACCGTCTATATTAATGAACTTTGTAACCCTAGCAACATGCGCGATAACGAAAGTAAACATTCGAGTTACCTGGTTGCTAAGGCGTTGCTATCTACGAAAGTAAAACTTATGCGGCCAGGACAGGAAAGTAGAAAAACAAATTTTAAACGAAATTAATTCGTTCTATTTGAACAAATTAATACAACTAAACAATTTTGTATTAATAAAGAAAGGTCTTTCTAGGAAGTACGCCAACATTTTTGTCGGCACGTAGTACCCAACGTAGTACCGACCTACCTACCTCCATTTTAAAAACGCTTCATAAGTTTGCATATACCTTGCTTTGGATTTCTCGGGGTAAAACAAGGCACAAGCAATATTCCCATTTATATCGCCACAAAACATATGTATTTGTTTATTTTAGTTTGAAAACCACCAGAAATTAAAATGTGTAATATTTCGTTGCCATGGAAACAATTTTCACAGACAGCCTCCTAAACTATAAAATTTATTAAAAACGTCAATTAATTTCATGAAATAATTCGTTTTAAATTCGTAAATCCCATAATTTTTTTTGGTATAGTAGAAAAAATATAATACATTTCACGATGCAAAAGCCCTTTTAAGTATTTTTTGAAAGGTCTCGGCTTCGCCTCGACCATTCAAAAATCACCTCACACCTTAAAGTAACCTTTCGCATCTAGTAATGTAATAGTATATTACGTAATAAGAGTGGTAAATAGCGTATTACGCACGAATGGAAAAATTATGCACGAGACGCGTTAGCGTCGAGCGAATTATGTACTATACTTTACCTACGACCGTATTTATTGAAAGTCTGTATTTCATTTTTATTATTTATCGCTTATGTCAGTTTTGACAGCGTCAGAAAATTAAGTATTGCACTTGTCATTTTTAATAATTTTTAGAGAATAAGTTTGTTTGTATTGACCGTTGCTAGGCGGTTGCTAGGAAAACTGTACGAATTGTGCGATTTTTTTACCAAGTTGTGCGATTTTTTTACCGTGCGTAATAGGAATCTTACATTGATCGCAGACTGTGTGTTTTTAAGTACTTACAGTAGTGGTCGTAGGTAAATAACTATTTTTATACGTTCTTGTCATTTCTGGATTTCTGACGAAGAAAAAATTTTCCATATAATTTTTCCTGTTCCTGGCCTTATGAAAAATCTTTTTCTTCTGGAGTTAAAGCGATTAATAGAACAAGAAGATCAACGTCCTCATCAACTAATGTTCGTCTATTATTTAATATTTCAATTGCTATTTTAACAATGGGCGAATCTACATCATCTACAGCTTGTTTTACAAACAATCCTTTGTTTTAAAGTATTTGTGGCAACATTGAAATTAATCGGATTTCGTTTGTATCATTTTACAAAAACTTTTCTTGAGGGAGGGCTACGATTACTGAATTTTGCCTAAATTTGGTTTTCACGTAGTTAACATACGTCGTACAAATGTGGATGCAATAAAAATCCACCTTCAAATTACATAAATAATAAGTATAGAGTTACAAAGATTTCGCAATTTTCTTGCTTATTTGTTTAATTTCGGTACATTTTGCATGTACTGTAACCGTGTGACATACGATTGGATCAGGCATTGAGAGAGGAGTTGTACATATATTTTATTTTGCTTCAAATCACGCTATCTTTGTAAATTGCGAAAAACGACAACATTTTAAGTTACATATGGTTTTCGGCTATACATATTTCGATGGGACAAAAGGAAATAAGCTGTTTGACGTGCTTCTCGATGTTAAGTTGTCTTAGAGATTGTTGGGCGTGACTTTTCTAATGAAGCGATAAATTTTTTTGTTTACTTTTGCTTAATCTACCTCATGTTAAAGTAATGGCACTCAAACCTAGTCTAACACTCGGTAACACGTACAAATCAGATATCGGTAACCTGCCAGAGCAACCCCGATCCTAAATCCACCCCTATGATTTGTCAAATTACAAGTCATTGACAAAATTGAAAAAATTACAAAAACAGGAAAACCTCAAATACCATTTCCAAACGAATTTCCGAGAGACTGTTTTGGTAATAAATCCAAGGTAGAGGGTCGAACTTAGAACTACATCGTGAATTACACGGTCACGCTCTGATTTTAGGCTCAATAGGAGTGAACGAAAAAGTGTAATTTTGACGTCTATTGTTCTGAAACCGCTGAAAACTCACGCGTTACGTCATTTTGCAATGAAACTGATTTTCGACCCCCTACTAGGAAACTAAAAACATTTGTTTAATCCTGCTCTTGAGACATGCAGTTTCTTACTTGGATACAATACTCGATACAATTAAATGTCAAAGTGAAGGAAAGGCACTATCGAGAAACAGAAAATTGTTTCGGGGTCCTGAAGTCGTCCCGGGTTCGAAACTGTAATCGGTTCCCTCCTAGGACCGATATTAAGAAATCATTAAATTTCGCTGGATCGACTATAAGGTGTAATCTATCGGACGCACTATGGATTTTTTGACGAATTTTGCGAAAACACGAAAATTTTAAACCTTATTTCCAAACGAAAACAGGCCGCCGGGCCGCCGTTCTGGCAATAAATCCAAGATCGAAAGTCCAACTTGAAAGTACATCGTGAATTGTGCGGTCCAGCGCCGATTTTGAGGTCAGAAGATCCTAACTAAAAAGTGACATTTGTGACGTTAACCAAAAATTTTAAAGTTTTGACAAGTCCTGCACGGGTATGAAATTTGGAGGGATCTGCGCGCGCATTCGGCCTTTTTAATTTCGCAAAATTTACAAAACTCTTTGACATGGGGTATTGAAACGCTAATAACTTTTTAAATATTCAAAGAATCGCAACGAGATATAGCCGTTGGGATTTTCTCGACAAGAAGACTCCTATAAAAAAAATAATAGCATGACTGCCGGTACCACGCGATTTAGACAACCAATCAACAATTGGTCACTCTGTTGTCGCCACTGTTTCTATAAGTCATGCTTCATGACGAAAACAAAAACATTTCCAATGTTAAAAAATATCTTCCTCTTCGTCACTGGAATCCTGCTCGTCCAAATGTATGCTCTGTGTCTCCAAATTTTCACAGTGCTCTTCTGCCTCGCACTCACACATTTCTGTACATTTCAATTTATTGATCAAACATTTGCAGCATTTTGTGTTACATTTATTTTTTTTTGTAGCCGCATCGAATTAAATTTAATATTTCTGGAGGTGTGCATTCCTGTGTGCAGAAACAGATGCCAGTTGTCCTAAATTATTGGTTTACCATCCAAAATCTGTAGGATTGAACACCTCGCTCTTAGAAATGTGCGAACTGGTCCAAATAAAAGTTGTAATCTTGCTCTTTGCAGAGCTAGATACAAGCCACCCTTGGTGGGTAGTAACTGGTCACCCTCTTGTTGCATATTTTGCAACACTCCACCACCGTAACTCAGCTAATGAGCAAATATTGCTGGCAGGAGCATACACTTTACAAATAAACCTTTCTAAATCCTTAATTATTATATTTAAATCAATTTCTTTGTCACCTAGCTAAATAAGTGCTTTAAGAATCTTGTCAGGTGAGAATATGTTGGATGACACTGATTCTTTGTAAGAATGTTTGTTAGAATTATAAATACAATGCAGAAGATGCAAAAGCAAGTTATTCGAGAACAGAACTTTAATAGTTGCTCGGGAGGAAACTTGTTATTGTACCGAAACTGGTTATGTAGAAGAATTGACTGGCACACAAGAAGAGGCTGATACAAAAATCATTCTGCATTGTATTTATGCTCCTAACAAACATTCTTCCAAAAAATCAGTGTCACTCAACATATTCCCACCTGACACCGACGTATTCATATTGTTAATAAAATATTATAAATCAATGATCCAAAATAGTTTCTATGTTACTGGTAGTGGTGTTCATAAGAGAAAACTTGACTTAAATATTTTGTGAAAAAATTTAACTGAACTCCAAAGATAAGCACTTCCGGCATTACATGCAATTTCTGGTTGCGACAGTACTGGCGGATTCTCCAAGAAACGCAAATAACCTCGTTAATTGGTTTTTAAATCTCATATTTAATTTTGTAGGTAAACTCTAATTTTGGAAAGTCTTTAAGCAAGCAGACAGGATTCTTAAAGCACTCATTTCGCTAGGCGACAAAGAAATTGATTTAGATATAATAATTAAGGATTTAGGAAGGTTTATTTGTAAAGTATATGCTCCTGCCACCAATATTTGCTCATTACCTGAATTAAGATTACAACTCTTTATTTGGACCAGTTCGCACATTTCTAAGAGCGAGGTGTTCAATCCTACAGATTTTGGATGGTAAACTAATAATTCAGGACAACTGGCATCTGTTTTCTGCCCACAGGAATGCATACCACCAGAAATATTAAATTTAATTCGATGCGGCTACAAAAAAATAAATGTAACACAACATGCTGCAAGTGTTTGATCAATAAATTGAAATGTACAGAAATGTGTGAGTGCGAGGCACAAGAACACTGTGAAAATTTGGAGACACAGAGTATTATACATTTGGACGAGCAGGATTCCAGTGACGAAGAGGAAGACATTTTTTTTCAATAGATAATAATAAAGTTTTCAGTTTGTTGTAAGTGAGAAATTTATTACAATTATTTTAATTATTTGATCTACAACTGCATTTGCAGATATATAATATATGTATATGTAGAAAAATGAAGCTAAAATTGTAAGCACACAGTTTTTTGCACGAGACTAAAGCGGGCCGCGCCGGCGCAGAATTAGATCACGACGCACAGCTAGAGCATAATAATTAAGTCCTGTAAATATGCATTCCCCCAATATCTACAGTATTTAAACCACTTTGAGCAACCGCAAGTGCATATATGTCTATACCAAAATGAAACTAAAAGTGTAAGCAATAATTTTTATTTAAGGTATCTTTTCTTTAGGACTGTGCGTTTTGAAGTTGTTTGATAAAATTTAAAGGGGTTGCTCTAGAAATATTAGTTTTTTCAAAATATCTCGCTAAATATTAAAAAATTCATATAAATGGTAATAAACATTTTTATTCGTCTTTTAAATACAAACATTTTGGCGTTCGAACGAACTCCTTGGCTCAAACAGTTACAGAGATAGTCATTTGAAAATTGCACCCTTTGATGGGGTGCTGGGGGTAAACGACGCGTGTCTGAGTTGGCCAAGAAGTGATTTCACGTTCTACGGTAGAAGTACTAACAGATAAAATGGGTCGCTTGCTTCAATCATTCCAAGCCCACGAAAATACATAAGCGCGGGTACTATAACCTACGTGTTGATTGTGAGTTTATAAATCTTTTTGCAGATGACACACTATTATCTATTAGTGATCGTAATTTGGATCAATGTGTGGACAAAATGAATAGAGTATTAAAAAGGGATAGCAAATACTTAAAAATTAATAAATTAAAGGTCAATGTTACTAAAACTAAAGCCATGATTTTAACGACAAAATACAAATATAATAATATCGATGTTAACTCTATCAATATTTCCATTGATAATGAAAATATTCAGTTTGTCACGGAAATTAAATATCTTGGTGTCATTCTTGATAATACTATATCCTTCAATCCGGAGCGGCCAGAAGGAAGCTCCGGAAGATGAACCGGGAAGAATCTGGGGGAAAAGCGGGACCTAGGCTTTCACAGCCAGGGGGCGTAAGTACTCCCAGTACATCTCAACCGGGGAGCAGCAAAGCCTCACAGGGGAGTGACCCAAAGCCGGGCGCTAAACGCGGCCGATCTGAGGGAAGCACCCCAGGGGAAAATAGAGTGACGCAGCCAAAGAAGAGGAGAAGGGCCAATAACGTCCCGGGTACCTCCTATGCGGCTGCGCTCACAGATTTCAAGGTGGCTATAATACCTAATGGCTACCCTGAGACGTCATTGAGCTCGGAGCAGGCAGATCTAGTAAAGACTGCACTGACCGACGCTCTTGATGACGTCGCAGAAGGACAACAACCGCCAAGATTCTCGGGGGTTAATCTACGGGGGGGCTTTCTCCTAGCCTCCTGCGCTGACCAGGCCACAAAGGACTGGCTAGTGCGGGTGGTGGAGAAATGCGTACCCTGGGAGGGTGCAAAACTTAGCACATGTGATACCAAGGATGTACCCAAGCCCGCCAGAACGTTGGTGTGGATACCGGGGCCTGCACAGGAACCGGAAAAAACGCCCAAACGTCTGAGAATACAGAACCCAGGGCTTCAGACGAATACCTGGACTGTAGTCGACACGAAGCCAGATCCGAAGGGACAACAACTTGTCCTACTGATGGACGAGGCTTCGTGGAAAAGAATTGAGGATCTTTAATGCAAACCCTACCTCAACCTAACCAGGGTCCTATTTAAGGCCCTGGGGAGGAAGAAGGGAGGGGAGCAGATGGAAGTCGACCAGGGGACGCAAGTCGAACCCGAAGGAATAGTGGCTGCGAAGGGAGAGGACCAGCAGTAACTCTCGACCACCGTATGTTACATTCAACGTTACACAGGTGAACGTACATCACTGTAAAGCGGCATCGGCCGCGTTGCAGCAACACATTAAAAACAACAATGTAGATATAGCACTGATACAAGAACCCTGGGTGTATGGGAAGCAGATTAGGGGATTAGGGATGGGAAGAGACTGGGAAGTAATTAGCCCAGGCGGTAACCACCCAAGAGCTGGCATTATCGCAAAGAAAAATATCAATCTGTTACCAATGTGGGGACTATGTACAAGAGACCTAATGGTGGCACGAACCAGCATAGAAATGGAGGGGTCAACGAAAGAGCTGGTAATAGGATCCGTTTACCTTCCATACGATCAACCTGATCAACCTCCTACCCAGGAAGTTAGAGAACTGGTTCAGAAATGTGAAGCTAGCCAGACATAGCTCATCTTATGCTGTGATGCCAATGCACACCACATTATCTGGGGGAGCACGGACAACAATACAAGAGGTGAGTCACTCCTAGAATTTATCATTAGTAATAAGGTAGAAGTAGTCAATCGTGGAAACGAGCCTACCTTTGTCACGACGACAAGGAGTGAGGTTATCGATATTACTATCGCGACACAATGTGCGGGGCGAGTGATCAGTGAGTGGCATGTGTCTCAGGAGCCATCGCTCTCGGATCACAGGTACGTAAGATTTAAAATACAATCACCACCGGAAGTGAACAAGATGGGTAGGAATCCGAGGACCTGCGACTGGGAACTATTTAATGAGATCCTGGAGCAAGGGCTGAAGGAGTGCCCATCGAAGCCACAGACACCGGTGGAAGTGGAACTGATGAATGAATACATTACATCAGCAATAAAAACAGCCTTCGAGCAAAGCTGCCCCCTAAAAGAGAAGAGGCAGAAACGTGAGACCCCATGGTGGAATCACGAGCTCTCCTCCAGGAGAGCAGCGGTTCGAAGGCTTTTCAATTAGGCGAGAAAGTCTGGCAGATGGGAAGAATATAGAACTGCCCGTCTCGACTACACATATGCCATAAGAGATGCAAAAAAGGAATCATGGAGGAAGCACTGTGAGGAGATAGAAAACACTCCGGAAGTTGCTAGACTCCAGAAAATTCTACAGAGAGACAATCAAGGTAAAATTGGATCACTGCAAAGACAACAGGGTGACTATACAAATACCGAGAAAGAGACTTTGGACTTACTCCTAGAGACACACTTCCCGGGCAGTGTAGCTATCCCACAAAACCATAACGGTCCAATTGAAGACATACCTATTAAGAGGGCGCCAAAAGAGGACTGGAAACATGCCAACAGTGTAATTAATATAACAAAACTTGAGTGGACGATCAATTCGTTTGAACCATTCAAGTCACCGGGGGTAGATGGAATATTCCCGGCACTACTAAAACAGGGTATAAGCAAACTTGCAACACCCCTGTGCACATTATTCAGGGTCAGTCTGGCCCTAGGATATGTGCCAACCAGCTGGCGGATGGTAAAGGTGGTATTCATACCAAAACCAGGGCGTGAGACCTACGCCCAGGCGAAATCATTCCGACCTATCAGCCTAACATCCTTTCTCCTGAAAACTATGGAGAAGCTGGTGGATAGGCATATCAGGGACGATGTTATGAATTCAAAACCTTTACATCGAAACCAATATGCCTACCAGACAGGAAAATCATGTGAGCTAGCCATACATGAGCTTACTCACAAAATATAAAGGTCACTGGACAGCCAGGAAACGGCTATAGGAACCTTTCTGGACATTGAGGGGGCTTTCGATAACACCTCATTCGACTCTATAAGCAGAGCAGTGAAGAGACGCGGAGTCAAGCAGTCGATAACAAGATGGATTGACTCAGCACTCAAAACCAGGAAAATACAAACAATGCTGGGCTCCACGACAGAGGAGGTGTCGGCAACCAGGGGCTGCCCGCAGGGGGGTTTCCTATCACCCCTGTTGTGGTGTCTGGTTGTTGATGAACTCCTAGTACAATTAGAACAGCAAGGAATATATGCGCAGGGTTATGCAGATGACATCACCATCCTGGCAACAGGAAAATTTGAGGGCGTCACATCAGAAATGATGCAAAGAGCCCTCAAAACGGTAGATAAATGGTGCACCCAGGAAGGTCTATCCGTCAATCCAGGAAAGACCACAGTGGTAGATTTACAAGGAAAAGAAAAATCCAGAACCTGAAGAAACTATTTCTTCGAGGAAAAGAATTACAAATGAGCGGTGAAGCCAAGTATTTGGGACTAACTCTAGACACCAAACTGAACTTCAAAGCTCATATAGAGAAAGTGACCACCAAAGCCACGCGGGCACTATGGGCCTGCAGACGAATGGTGGGCAAGAACTGGGGACTACAACCACGAATGGTACAGTGGCTCTACCAAAGTGTTGTGATACCAATAATAACCTACGCGTCCCTGATCAGGTGGCACAAAGCTGGAAAAGGAGAGTCGTTGAGGAAACTAAACAAGTTACAAAGACTTGCGTGCCTAGGGATAACGGGGGCCATGACAACAACGCCTACTGCAGCTATGGAAGCGCTGCTCTGCTTACCTCCACTATATCTAGTAGTGAAGAATGAGGCATTGATAGCGACTTACAGGCTAAGAAACAACGGGTATGAGACTTTTCCAAGAAAAGGATATCATACAGAAATAGCCCAACAACTGGGAAAAAACCGACTACTTGAAATGCAGTCAGACAGAATTAGCACAACTTATAACTTCACAAAAACCTTCAGGGTGATTATACCTGATAGGGAAGATGAGGGCAAAAGGCAGATGCGAAGTCACCCAAATGATACCATATGGTATACGGACGGATCCAAAACGTCAAGCAGTACCGGAGCAGGGATTGCGGGAGACCAACCAGGGACAGACTTCAGTCTGAACCTGGGCAGCAATGCAACCGTGTTCCAAGCAGAAATAACAGCCATAGAGGCTTGTGCACATGAAATGATACGGATGTCATACACTAAAAGAAGAATCCGTATCATCACTGACAGCCAGGCAGCTCTTAGAGCTCTGGAGGCAGTAGAAATACGTTCCAAAACAGTAAGAAACTGCCTGAAACCCCTGGCGAAACTGGCAGAACACAACAATGTACAATTGGAATGGACGCGAGGACACCAGGGAAATTCAGGTAATGAGAAAGCTGACAGGCTGGCCAAAGAAGGAGCAAAAAAAGCCTTGATAGGACCCGAGCCGACATGCGGAATCGCATACAGCACCGCAAAAGGCGCAGTAAAGGAAATATTAAGGCAGAAACACAACTTGCATTGGAGAGAGGCACCAGGAATGAGACAATCACGCATATTCTTAGGTGACCCATCCAAATCAAAGACTAACGAATTGCTGAAGCTGAGCAGAAATCAGCTGAGATGTGCAGTGGGTATCCTGACAGGACACTGCACACTAAACAGACATCTCACCAACATAAAGGTGAAGGATGATCCAGATTGTAGGATGTGTGGTGAAGAGGAGGAAACACCTCAACACATCATATGTGAATGCCCGGCCTTAGCGGCAAGAAGGATTGCACCGGAAGAGATAGCCAATGCTCCCATCGACCGTATACTCGCCTTCATGGGAGGAACGGGTCTCATGGCATAGGGAGACTATGGGGGTACAATAAGCTTTAGCTTCAGTACAGCGGACCAATGAACCGCAACCCATAAGGAAAAAAAAAATAAAAAATATCCTTCAATTCTCATTTTGAATATTTATACAGGGTGGTCCAGATTTTAATACATTAATTTTGAGAGGTGATAGAGAATCGAAAAATAAGGGTACTTTTCTTAATAAACATATCTCGAAAAATGCACCATAACTTCGATACAACATTTTAAAGTTTCATTAAAAAAAACTTTATAATTTAATATCTAAGGAAAGACAAAAGCCATCTTTTTCAAATTTGGCACACCGCCTTTCTATGTAAATCTGCATCTACCATTCAAGTCAAAAATAGTAACAGAAAGCCATTGGCACAGATATGGGGTTACATATCCTCTTTTTAGAAATATATAGTGCGCCACTGGATGTTTTTGAAAAAAAATATTAAACTGCTAAATTGCCCATGAAATTCTGAAGGAAAATGTGTTATTATAAAATTTTGATTTCCGATTTATTCGTCAAGCTTGCCATCAATTACGCGAAAATCGACTTCAAATATTGGGGGCAATCAACTCCATTTCCAGAAAATGTCAAAAGTGTATTGAAGCCGAAAGATGGCACTTTGAAAATTTATTTTAAATACATAATATGTGAATTTCTTTCGTTCTGTTTTTTGTTAATTTTTTATTAAATATCAATAAAACATATTTTTTAATCATATTTGGAGGGCTATTATCTCCTTTATTATGCCTGCACAAATGTGTTTAACTGTAAATAAATCGGAAACGGCTCGTTCTATCAAAATTTTACAAGAACACGTTTTTCTTCAGAAAGCCATAGGCAATTTAGTAATTAAATTTTTTCAAAAATATCCAGTGGCGCACTATATATTTCTAAAAAGGGGATATGTAACCCCCATATCTGCGTCAATGGATTTGTGTTACTATTTTTAAGTTGAATGGCAGATGCAGATTTACATAGAAAGGCGGTGTGCCAAATTTGAAATAGATGGCTTTTGTCTTTCCTTAGATATTAAATTATAAAATTTTTTTTAATGAAACTTCAACACCCTGTATCTAAGTTATGGTGCATTTTTCGAGGTATGTTTATTAAGAAAAGTCTTCTTATTTTGCGATTCTCTATCGCCTCCCAAGATTAATGTATTAAAATCTGGACCACCCTGTATAATAAAATATCAAAAAAACTATATTTCTTCTCAAGAATTGCAAATAATTTAACGATGGAGTCCAGAGTAACTGTCTATACATCTATCATTAGGCCACATTTTGAGTACTGCGCTTCAATATTGTACATGTTTAATCTAAATAAATTATCACAGCTTCAGAAACTACAAAATCGAGGTATGAGAATTATCTTAAAGTGCAATAAATATACACCTATCTCCTTTATGCTATCAGCACTACAATGGTTTTCTGTGTCTAACAGATTATTTTACTGTGTTATAGTTTTTATATACAAGCTAACGAATAACTTGCTACCGGAATATTTTAATACCTTCATTACTTTGAATTGTGAGATCCATGAGCATTTCACTAGAACTGCAAATAACATTTACATACAGAGGACTAACTATTGGCAATCAATGAATTCCTTGTTCTATAAAGGTATTGATAATTTTAATAAACTGTCTGTATATTTAAAAAGTATTCCATCTTTAAGTTTATTTAAAAATAAATTAATTGAGTATATAAGAATAAATATGTAATAATTATATGAATTTATTATGTAGTCATTTTATTTTTATTTTATTGTATTTTATTTTATTTTGGTTTATTTTATTTTATTGTATCTTACTTTTTTACTTTATTATTATGATTATAACTCTTACTGTCACTTTACGATTTATACTTTTTTGTTATATACTTTTTCTTACTTGCATTTATAACTTATATTGTATATTAGGGTGTCCTATTTCAAAATAAAGATTATTATATTATTATTATTATTATGCCAAGCCACCTCGAAAGTGTGAAAACAAATATTTCTCATGTTTATCCTTGAATATCTCGACCGATTTTGATCTAAACTCAAGGGAGTTATATATTTTTTGGAAATCAGCTCAAAGAGTACTAAAAACCTGTCAAGAAATATACAGGGTATACCATTTTAAAAAATCAACTTTCTTTTCACCACCCTGTATGTATTGGCGCTAGGTAATTTTGAATATTATATTTGAAAAATTCGGTAAATGTCTGATAAGGCTACACTTTAAAATTTTCAAATATCTTCACAAATAAGGAAATAGAGGTGGGGGGCAAAATTAGAGTTGACACCCTGTACAATAGGATAGGCCGTAACCGAAACACTTATAAAAATAAATTTTCATAGGCTCCTAATTGCCACCGATCAAATTAAAATTTTAGGGAATTTACATGCCCTCATACTTTTCACGTTTCCTTGTATAACAAAACTCGTAGTTAAATCGAACATACTGTATTAAACTGCAGAAAAATGACCTATCCGCAGTAAAAAAATTATTGAAATTGCTTCAATATTGACAAGAATATGATTGTATAAACTTGACTAATTTTTTTACCTATTCCATAATTTATGTACGAAGTGGATGTTTATATGTATGACAAAAAGTTATTATTTTTAGGCGTAGTATCCGCTGGCGAAGTTTCCCACTTAAATCCGGACCACCCTGTATATTGGCCTTTGCAAAAGTTGCAGTACATTTGTAACCACTTATATTCGTTAGGAAACCGGATTCTTTGTTTTTATCCTATTTGAATAATACCTACCTAGATAAATAAAATATAGATTAAGTGGTGTACACTCCAATAAAAACCACCAGTTAGTTATTTCTAGAGGAGCGGCTGCCATTGATAATAACTGAATTACAAAAGTATGTCTAAGTGCTACTCTTCGACACAGAGCTGGATTTGTTACTGCCATCATTCTATATCCAGCCCGAGAATAATCTGGACGTAAATTCCAGGACAAAGCATTAAAATGAGGAAACTGCCAACTGTACAACAACGCAGCCATTAACCAACCACCTACACCTATTGAATTTGCGCACGCTGCCCAACCCATAAGTGGAGGTATTGCACCAACTGAAAAATATATTAGACAATTTTTGTTGTATATCTGACATGTGCAGTTCCCTATATTTTGACCCCTACCTACAGCCTTTATGTTTAGAGATATGAAAAAAGTGTAAATACAAAAGTTGTAGATTTTGGTGTCAAATATCTTTTGCTGAAAAAATATGAAACAAAATAGCATCGGAAAGTAGTGTTTTTTAAATGAACACCCTTATATATTTTTGCATATTTTGATCATTTTCTGCTGATTTCAAAAACATATATGTTGGCATTTGCTGGAGTTGTTTTTAAAACTGTATGCATTTTTGTGTAGAATAATTCGTGTAGAATATAGGTTACTATGAAAAAAACTGACAAAATATTTCTAATAAAGGCATACTGTTATAAAAACAACCCATGCAAATGCCAACATATTATATATTTTTGGAATCAGCCAAAACTGATCTTTCGAAATATGCAAAAATATACAAGTTGTTCCATTTAAACATTTTTTTTTTTAATATTTTTTCGACAATAGATATTATACAGGGTGTCCCGAAATAACGTGAAAACCCCTTAAGGGTAGATTCCTCATCAAAATATAAATATAGTCTTTTATATACAGTAAGGTCGAAAACGGCCTCCTTGAGCCGCTAGACCTCAAAGGGGGGCAGCAAAAAGTGATTTTTTTGGCAGATTTGATTCATGACAATAACATGACATTATGGTAACAGTGACACATGCCTACCTATTCTTTTTGTATCAAACTCCGTTTTCAATTTAACAGAAACGGCTATTATGCAAGGGGGTCAGAAAATATTTTTTTATTTGAAATTGATGAGATTTACGATAAATTTTCAAGAGAGATGAAAGTAGTAGAATACATATGGCTTTCTGAAAAAAAATTCATCTGTTTAAAAGTTCTGACTAAAAATTCAATAGGGGTTGTTTATTTAACTTATTTAAAAAGTAAGTAGAAAAATAAAAATGCATTGAAAAGAAGACCTTCCATAAGTACAAAGTCGTACCCAAATTTCATTTCGCTAACTTTAGTCACTTTCGAGAAAAAAAAATAAAATCACTTTTTGGTGCCCCCCTTTGAGGAGGTCTAGCGGCTCAAGGAGGCCGTTTTCAACCTTACTGTACATAAAAGACTATACTTATTTTTTGACGAGGAATCTACCTTTAAGAGGTTTTCACGTTATTTCGGGACACCCTGTGTATAGATGTTAGATTTGAGTTCACATGAATAACTTTTTAAAAACTTTTATTTTATTAAATAGAGAAACGATATTTTAGTTACATGTGTATTTTATGAAGTGAGTATAATAACTGAATTTAGATAGGGTTTTACATGTACTTATAAGTTATGAAATGATTACTAAACATAATTTTAAACAAAGGAAAATAGCAGTCAGCAATGTTTGCTGTACGTGGCTAAAAGTGTATTGTGACATCTCTTGTCACAGGAAAGAAGAAGTCTATTACCTGTAACATGATACTCTGAGAAAGGTCATTATGTGTGTTCTCAGGCATTCTAAGTTTAAAGTAGTAGTATGTTAATATTTTATATAACATAGATATATAGATATTTGACACCAAAATGTACAACTTTTGTCTCTACACTTTTTTATATCTTTAAACATAAAGGCTGTAGGTAGGGGTCAAAATATAGGGAACTACCCTGTATATCATGTTTTCATATTTGCACACTACATAGGGAAGCAGCGATGGTATGACTTACGAGATTGACCGAATGTTTCTCTATGTAGTGCCTTAAAATGAAAGAGAGTTACATGAAAGACAAATATAAGAGTGATAAATAATCCATGTTTTCAACAAGTTCAGCTATTTTCAAAAGTAGAAGATGTATCTATATTTATTTTATTTAGGTCTTAAATTAAAATAAATATAAAAGAATATTTACTTTTAATACATACCAACGGATCCTATCCATGTATTTAAAATACTAATACGTTTCATTGGTGTGTATATTAACGTATATAAAATTAGATTGGCTAATCCCAAACCAGAAGCTAGTCCGTTGACTCCATAAAACAAGATTCCTAAACCACTCATGCCTGCAGCAGTTGCAAAAATCATTGAATGTAATGGCCTACAATAAAAAAAGGCATTTACATTTACACTTTTATAGGCATGTTGCAAAGTAGACAAGGCTAAGAATTCTAAAAATTACGTTCTAACGGCAAATCGTGTAACAATTGATTAACAGGTGAATCCTTAGGTTTTTGGGGTCGCTGAACACGCCTAGGGGTGTTAACAGTCCAAATTTTTAGTCTTTATGCCTCAAATTCAAGATGGCGGCCAAATTTTTGGCCTTTAATTATAAAACAAATATTTCTTGGGCGATTTTGACAAGATCGGTGTCGATATATATGTTTTTGGGTATGCTGAACACGCCTATACATGTTATAACTGCAAATTCCTAATCCTTGTGTGTTAAATCCAAGATGACGGCTCGTTATAATTTTAAAATAACTAAAAACAAGCGCATACATATCAAATGCTTTAAAAGATATTTGTTTTAATATGTTTCTGAGTAAGCTAAATATGTGTGTGGTTGTTAACAATCAAAATTTTTTGGTATTAATATTCAAATCCAAGATGGCGAACTAATCTAAAAATTAGTAGGTATACCCTGTTGATTTCAACTAGATTGGTATGGTTTTATATGTTTTTGGGTAAGTAAGTCAATCATATGGGAACTAAAACTTTGAATTCCTAAGCCCTCTGTCCACATCCAAAATGGCTGCTAGGTCTCTACATGCAAACGTCTCAAGTAGAAATCGGTATTAAAGTAAAAAGTTCTATTTATCAAGTACGAATAAAGATGATTTAAGTAATTAAGTTACAAAAATTAAGTTATAAAAATTCCCGACATGACGTAAATATAAATGAAAATAGTAGTCGCAAATAAACTTTTTCTCGCTTTATTACTTCTCCCTTCCTTTCTTTTTGGCGGTATTGCGTATTACAAAGTTTTCTTTGCGCGCGCTCTGTACCTTCTTCCTTCCTTATTCTTAAGTTGCTTAAATATAGAGCTTGTGTTGAGTTGTAAACTTTAAGTACCTACCTACCTATTTTGTTTTCAGAAACTCAGTTTTGGTAATTATGTCGTGCTTTATATTGGTATTAATGTCGGTATTAGTTATGATAAACTTGTAAATATTGTGGTTGTTCAAAGTTTGTAATAATTAGGATTTTGGATTTGGTTTTGCGCTTGTTTTTAGTTATTTTAAAATTATAATGAGCCGCCATCTTGGATTTAACACACAAGGATTGGGAATTTGAGGTTTTAACAGGCATAGGTGTATTCAGCATACCCAAAAACATATATATCGACATCGATCTTGTCAAAATCGCCCAAGAAATATTTATTTTGTAATTAAGGGCCAAGAATTTGGCCGCCATCTTGAATTTGAGGCATAAGGACAAAAAAATTGGACTGTTAACACCCCTAGGCCTATTCAGCGACCCCAAAATCCTAAGGATTCACCTGTTAATCAATTGTTACACGTTTTGCCGTTAGAAGTGATTTCTAGGCCTCTTACGAGATTTTATGCCTAGCCTAAAGCTTATGGTTTTACTATAAGAGCATAATAAATCGCTAATAATTTACATATACAGGGTATCCACCAAGAGATAACAGAGGGAGAACATTTTAAACACTTCATTTAAAAATTGTTATTGTGGCAAACATTTTTAGACATCGCCACGTGAATCTCTACCAACAAATAGTTAATTAATTAATTTAATATTGGCTGTTTTGACAGAAATTATCAACGTTCAATATTTACAGTCTTAATTGCTAGGTTTAGTCCATAATATTCTCATCATTTTCAACTGTTTGTCCATATCTCCCCATAACACATTTAAAAACAGTCAGTATAAGGAAATTGTTATAAATGTGGATGATTTAGTTTGTAAATACGGACTGCTTTAAACAATCGTCATGGGCTTTTCCCACAAAATTTGTGTTTAAATGCACTTTTTTATTGGTTTGAAACCTCATATAAACTTACCTGTGTTAATTATTTAGTTTTTATATTAAATTATGAATATAATAATATCAGTTTACTCCATAGTAACAAAACAGGTGTAGAACAAGTCACAAATTACAAATGGCATATAATGATAAAATAAAAACAAACATCGTACATACATTTTATATTTCGAAGTTGCAGAAACACTTTTTAAAAAACAACTTTATTTTACACTAAGATTTATTACATTTAGCAACTGGTTATAATATTAATAATTAAACACTTCCAATGACAAACAAATAATATGTCGGTAAGTATCGTCGACTATCTGCTTGACACGGAGAAGAGTAACTAGATGCTTAAAGCTTGGTTGATGAATAACGAATATACGAATATTCTAATGATTCTAATGAATGCTTCTACAATATAATTTGGTCCTATATATAAGATTCTAATATAAAAGCCTATTCATAGTCGAGGTCTTCTTGTCATCGAAAAGTGGATAAGAAAGCCTGACGATGCATTGATTACATTCATAAACTTAAAACTAAGGGAAGATAAGAATTGCACAATATCCTGTTTAACTGCGCAATTAGTATCAAGGTTATAATTAATTATAATATGCGGGATTTGAGATATAACAACTCCTCCCTGCGAAGATTAAAAATTAGGGTTCGAGTGATCTTGAAGTTAATTTTTGGAAATTTGGATTAAGTTCGATTTCTTCTACTGTAGGATCTCCGAAATTTCTTCTGATAGGTTGTCTTCTTAATGGGGTTATGCCTCTTCTGATTCTAGTTAGTAAAGTTCGTTGGCTATCATCAGGGTAATCTGGACCTGGGGTGTTGCCAAGGGCTATTCCAATTTTTGGATATCTTCTTTTACATTTACAACATATATAAAGAATAACAAGAGCTATAACTAAAGTTATAATAAAATAAGTAAACCATGAGATATGTTTTTGAACAAAAGGTTCATTAATTAATTTATCCAAATCTTTATCATATTGATTTAATTTGTGTTCAGCTACGTTTAATTCATCAAGGTTTAAATTTGATATTTTTAAAGGTTCTAACTTTGGTAATTCGTTAGGTAAATGAGAACAACAGTCATATTTGATTTCTGGAATTTGTACAGTTTCTTCGATTTTTGATTCTTTTTCAAAAATTGCATATACTCTAATCGATCCTATATATGCTATACAAGTAGGGTATAAGCTTAAAATTGAATTTTGTTTAATGATTTCAGTTTTTGATTGTCCTAAGCAATTTATTACAATAGGTATTGGATTTGTGATTGCAATTAGCCAAGTATTTTCTGAAATTAATTGTACTTTAAAATCTTCTGAATATAGTAATGTATTTACACAATTTTCAGGCAATTGTAATGGATGTAATAATAATTGTGCTTCGCAATTAGCATTTAAATCTACAGGGTTTGGTAATAAATGTTGGCATAATTCGAATTCAATTTGTTTACAATTTTCAAAATTATCTAATTGAATATACAGAGTGTTATCATCTGAAAGAGCTATGTACTTAGAAGTTGGTAATATTAAATGAAAAATTCTTGTTCGATTGTCTTTTATTGGAATTGAGTATAAATGATATATTTTAAAATTATAAGGTTCTACAATTGGAATGTTTAATACAAATACGATTTCTCCGTACGTTTGAAATGCTTTGAGTTCTATAATATCAAAATAAGATGCAATGTTTGAATAATCTGGTAAAAGCGGTAAATGACTTCTTTGTAATTTTTGAGATATTTTTCGTAATTGATTTACTAATTCACTTGGTTGAATAATTGATGGATGTAAAGTTTTTAATCTAGCAAAAGTTATACTTTCAATTATGTCATCTAATTCACTTTCAATAATTATGTTTGATTCAGTGATTTGTTCACACACTTCAATAAATGCAAATCTAGCTTCAAAATAGTTTTGTTTATCTGTAATATCTAATAATGATGTTTCAATTTTTACAATATCTTTATTAAACGTTTCCTCGTCGATTTGTAATTTTCTTATTGTATAATTAAAATTTTTGATTGTCGAAGTAGTTACTGATATTTGATTTTTTAAAAGATTTTCAATTTGATGTTCATCATTGTTTAATTTATTAATACAATCTGAGTAATATTCGCCATCTAAAGAGTCTAAATTTCCTGTTAAAGATTTCCATATAGTACCTATACCGTTTATTAATCCTCGTTTATATCGATTACCTTGTATATCGTATTTAATTTCTTCGAACTTTCTTTCGATAGATTTTAATTGTTTATTAATTAAATTTACGTGCGGTTGTACTTCTTTATAAAAGTAATTTAATCTCGGTCCATTTTCTTGGAGTAGTTTTGTATTCAAGCCATTTATTAGATTAACGTTTTGTTCGTATGCTTGTTTCAGTAATGTTATATTTTTATAAGATAAGATTGTCCATTTATCGTTTGCAATTTTCATTTCAGCTTCTGGGTGATAATAAATTCCGATTGTGCTGTTTAATTGTTTCAATTCATAATTTATGCTATGCGTACTTACTCTTGTTATCGTGAGTGATAACCTGAAAATAAAGAAAGGTTTATTCTACTTGTGAACTTATCATATCTGAATTAATAGTAAATTCTCTGTTAGTTACAGGGTCTTTAAGTTTAAATGCATTGTTTTCAAATATTTCAATTATTTCAAAAGGTCCATTCGATTTATTAGCTAATTTTGATTTCCTTTGAGATTCTTTAATAAAACTTTGTCTTGAATATTAAATTGTTTTTCTTTCGGATTTTTAATTTGATCGTATCTCGTTTTTGATTTTTGTTTATTCTGAATAGTTCTTTCTCTTGCTACTTCATAAAAATAAGATATTCTATTATTTAAATCTCGTATGTACTTAGAAATTAATTCTTCTTGATTATATGTCTTTTCAGGGGGTCTAGAGTTTGTATGCCCGAATATTAATTCATACGGGGTAAATCCATGTGTTTGATTTTTTGAATTATTATAACATATTATAGCATAAGGTAAACATGTTAAAGGGTGATCATTGGGGTTTTCTGTGATAGTTGCTCTTATCATTTCTAAGAGTGTTGCATGAAATCTTTCGAGTGATCCATTTGATTGAGGGTGATTTATTGATGAAAAAGTTAATTTTATTCCGTAAAGTGTGCAAAGGTCTTTTAATAGTTGATTATCAAATTCTTTTCCTCTGTCACAGTGTATTCGTAAAGGAGTTCCGTAATGTTGGAAATATAATAGTAAAGTATTGACTACTTGTTTCGCTGATTTATTTTGTAAAGGATAAGCTTGAGTGAATTTTGTTAATTCGTCGCGAATTGTTAATACAAGATTATTTTCTGGAATTTCTAAAATGTCTAAGTTAATTCTTTCAAAAGGGGTTTTTGGAGTTTCTGTTATAACAAGGGGATTACTTAAATTTTTTCTACATACTTTTGTTTTATTGCATGTTTCACAATTTTTTATAAAATGCTCGACTTCTTTATTTAGATTTGGCCAATTATACTTTTGTTTAATACGATTTACTGTTTCGTTTATACCTCTATGTAAATTTGCTTTTCCTGAATGAAATTGATCAATAATAATTTGTCTTTCGTCTTCTACTGGTGTTATTATTTCTTTGTTACACGTAATAAATTGAATTTCGTCGTCAGAAAATATAAATGATAAAATTTCAAGTATTGGTATTTCATTTAATTCTTCTAAATAGTAAATAGGATTTTCTAATAAGATATTTTTATTTTCGTAAATTACATGAAATAAGAGTTGTTCCGTATTTTCATATGGTGCTGGAATAATGTAATACTTTCGATTTTTTACAGTTTTACTAGACTGAGTGTTTATTTTGTCATCGCGATATTGTATATTTTCTTCTAAAAAGTCTTCGATTATTTTAAATTGATTTTCGGTTATATTACCTTGCATAATTGGTGTTAATATATTTTTATGAGATTTGTCAAGAAAATTTTCGTTTGAGTTTTTACATTTTGAGTAGTCTATTAACGATTTTTGTTCTTTAAGTCTTCTGTATCTTGAATATTCTTCTTCAATTGTTTCAGGTGAAGTTTCTGTAGTTTCACTTTCATTTTCACTTTCTTCTTGTAAACTATTATGGAATATTTTAACTGTTTGTAGTTGATTAAGGTAATTCAGATTTATTCTTGAGAGAGCATCTGCATTGGTGTTTTGTTTTCCGGGTTTGTATAATATTTCATAGTCATACTCTTCTAATTTTAGTCTCCATCTTGCTAGTTTTGAGCCTGGATCTTTAATTGAAAATAGCCATGTAAGGGGTCGATGATCTGTTAATAACTTAAATTTTCTTCCATATAAATAAGGTCTAAAAGTCTTTGTTGCTACGACTATACTTAGTAATTCTTTTTCTATTGTTGAGTACTTTGATTCCGTTTGATTTAAAGTTCTAGATGTATAAGCGATTGGTAAGTCTTTTCCATTTGTTATTTGTGATAAAACGGCTCCGATTGCAAAGTTAGAAGCATCGGTGGTTAAAATAAATTCTTTTTCAAAATCAGGGTATTGAAGTATTGGATAATTTGTTAATGCATTTTTTAGTTTATTAAAAGATTCGTGACATTGTCCGTTAAAATTAAATTCTGCGTCTTTATGTAATAAGGAAGTTAAAGGTTTTACGATTTTTGCAAAGTTTGGTATAAATCTTCTATAATATCCGGCTAGTCCTAAAAATGATTTGATGTCCTTTGGATTTTTTGGAATTGGAAAGTTTTGTACTGCAGATATTTTTTCTGGATTCGGTTTTACTCCGTCCTTTGTTATAATATGACCTAGATATGCTACTTCTTTTCTTAAAAATTCACATTTATCAGGTTGAATTTTCATATTTGCATTGGAAAGTCTGGAAAATATTTCTCTTAATCTGTAGATATGGTCTTCGAGTGTTGTCGAGTAGATTATTATGTCGTCCATATATACTAAACATCTTTCGTTTTGTATTCCTACTAAAATATTGTCCATAACGCGTTGAAATGTCGATGGTGCATTTTTTAATCCGAATGGCATTCTTCTATATTCATATAATCCATTTTCTACTGTAAATGCTGTTTTTTCTACATCTTTTGGATCTAGTTCTATCTGATGAAATCCTGATGCTAAGTCGAGAGTTGTAAAATATTGACATTTTCCTAATTGATCGAGTAAATCTGTAATATTTGGAAGTGGGTATTTATCATCTACGGTGACTTCGTTTAACTTTCTGTAGTCGATAACTACACGCCATTTTTGTTTTCCACTTGCGTCCATTTTTTTCGGTACTACCCATACTGGTGATGACCATGGTGATATTGAAGGTTTGATGATTCCTTGGTCTAACATTTTCGTTACCTGATTTTTTACTTCTTGTTTATGTACTTGTGGATACCTGTAAGATTTTGTGAATATTGGTTTTGCTTCGTTGGTATTGATTGAGTGCTTAATTTCATTTGTGAATGTAAGTTGGTCTCCTTCTAGGTAAAATATATCTGAAAAGTCAAAACATGTGTCGATGATTTTTTCTTTTTCTTCGTCGTTTAAATGTTCCAGTCGAAGTTGATTTAAAATTTCCGTTTCTCTGTTGATTACTTGAGTGCAATGAACTTGTTGGTTATTTACTTGTTGATTTGAGGATAATGAAGGCATTTCTTCAAATTGTAGATTATGTAAATTTACTTCTTTTTGTTCTTCTGACTTGTTTAAAATTGTTGTGGAAAATTCTCCATTTTCATTGGTTTTAATGATTGCATTTGGAATACTTAGTCCTTGTTTTTCTTCTGACAATAAGATGAGTTCCGATTCGGGTGGAAATGTGGTACACTTCAGTTTACATACTTTTTCTGTTCTTGGTTCAATCTTGATAATATTTTCTGTTGGTACTTGCGTGTTTTGATGAAATTCTTCTTCGTTTTCTTCTTCGTTTTCTTCTTCTTTTTTATATAGATCGAAGGTTTTATATTTTGTAATTAACTTACGATTTTTTATATCAATAACGCATTCATAATGATCGAGGAAATCCGCTCCTAATAGTCCGTCAAATTCTATATTAATATTTGATACGTAACATTTTAATGTGTCATAAGCATGATCAGAAAAAAATACATAATTTATACAAGTTGATATTGGAATAATTTCATTTGTTATACCTTGTATATTTATTTTCTCAGTTGGTTCCATTAAATTTGGAGGAATAATATTTGGTTTCATAATAGATATACCTGCGCCTGTGTCAATTAAAAATTTACAAATTTTATCTCGTGACATAACGTAAAATAAATTTTCAGAACGTGTTGAACTTATAAATTTAGTTTCTGGATTAAAATTCGTTTCATTTGTTGTTTGTTGAAAATTTGAAAATGTTGACTGGTCTAAATTAGAGGATGAGCGAAAGTTCCAGTCGTTTCTTCGCTCACTTGCTCGTTTAAATGATGCGCTTGTCTTTGGAAATTCTGATTTTGATTTGAGTTATTATTATTATTTCTAAAATTTGGGTTTCTTTGAATAACTGAGGGTCTTGTATTTTGATTTTGTTGTGAGTACGAACTTTGATATGATGTACTCGGTTGATTTGAATACCTTTGATAAGTATTCTGTTGATTATTAAATCTTGGATAAGAATTATAATTATTATTATTTTGCGATTGAGAATTATTTTGAGTTTGATAATTAAAGTTTCGTTTTCTACATTCGTTTATTAAATGTCCTGGTTTCTTACAATAATTACATATTTTTTGCATTCTATTTTGAGAATAAGATTGTTGTTGAAATTGAGGTTTATTAAAATTAGGTTTTAAGTTTTGTCGTTGATTTTCTAAATATCCTAACTGATTTTCTCGTCGTATACGCTGTGATGCGTCTAATATTGTTTCAGGATTTGAAGCTCGTATTATCGCTCCTAATTTTGGTTCTAAGCCAGTTAATATAGTATCGAGGCACATATTATCGATTAATGAAGCTTGTGATAATTTTTGATTTTCATCTAAATCTGATTGACGATTAATAGCAGAGTGTAGTTTTGCATTATGTGTTTGAATTTTGTGAACAAACATGATAGCAGAGTCTTTGCCTTGTTTCATATATTGTAAATCATGAATTAGACTAGGTAAACTTCTTGTTTCACCAAAATTTTGTATTAATAGGTTTTTTATTTCATTCCAATCATTAGTAAATTTCGAATTTACGAGTTGTGATGCTTTACCACGTAATTTATTTTTTATATGAATAATAACTAGCACTTTTTGTTCATCATTTGAAATATGTAATGCGGCTTGACATGAGCTTAAAAATGATTCAAGGAGAATTTGGTCGCCATCGTATTCTGGTATTAAAGAAAACAATTCTGTTAATTTAAATGAAGGTAAATCTTCGATATCATCTCGAGACATTTTTATTAGATAATATTAATTAGATTTTTATTTTATAAAAGACAATTACTTTCAAAAATAATATGCGAATAAAATACACAGCAGCTTTTAGAGATAATACTTTGTACTTACAAGAGTAGAGCTGTCTTGAGATAAAGTTGATTCTGCATGTAGCTTGTTTTCAGGATGCACTTGATTTTCTTGATTTCTTGGTTTCTTGATTTCTTGATTTTCTTGATTTCTTGATTTTCTTGATTTCTTGATTTCTTGATTGTTGCTTGCTTGGAGTTTGTTTGAGTTTCTTGGAGTTTCGTTGAGTTTCGTTGAGTTTCTTGGAGTTTCTTAGAGTTTCTTGGAGTTTCTTAGAGTTTCTTGGAGTTTGAGTTTCTTAGATTTCGTAGAGTTTGAGTTTCTTAGATTTCGTAGAGTTTGAGTTGCTTGGATTTCGTAGAGTTTGAGTTGCCTTTTCTTAGATTCTTCTGCACTTCCTGGGTTCTTTTTAACTTGAAGGATGAAATCCACCAAAGTAACACTTATTTTCTTTGTTGAGTTATCCTACCACGACTGCGCCAATTTTTATATTTCGAAGTTGCAGAAACACTTTTTAAAAAACAACTTTATTTTACACTAAGATTTATTACATTTAGCAACTGGTTATAATATTAATAATTAAACACTTCCAATGACAAACAAATAATATGTCGGTAAGTATCGTCGACTATCTGCTTGACACGGAGAAGAGTAACTAGATGCTTAAAGCTTGGTTGATGAATAACGAATATACGAATATTCTAATGATTCTAATGAATGCTTCTACAATATAATTTGGTCCTATATATAAGATTCTAATATAAAAGCCTATTCATAGTCGAGGTCTTCTTGTCATCGAAAAGTGGATAAGAAAGCCTGACGATGCATTGATTACATTCATAAACTTAAAACTAAGGGAAGATAAGAATTGCACAATATCCTGTTTAACTGCGCAATTAGTATCAAGGTTATAATTAATTATAATATGCGGGATTTGAGATATAACATACATTTAGGGCCTCATTTAAATAACAATAACTTAAAATTTATAATTAAAAAAGTCTGACATATAATAAAATAATTCACTAATTAAAACGTTAGTACGATTGCGCCTGTAAATCGTATATATATATATAGGGTGATTCATTGGTAAGTGTACTTACTTTACCTGTATATGTAGGTTACTTGGGCGATTCCATATACGGTTAGTGGGTCAATAATCCTTAACTACCAAGATACAGGATGTTTTATTGATTTCGCCTGTTCTTGTCTTGGACCAAAACTTTAGACCCACTACATACAATAAAGCAAAATTTGGTATGTATTGTAATAAAATAAATTACAGATGATTAATTCATGTCGTCTCCGTACCAAGTATATCAGTGGATAGCTGTGGCTATTGCAACCACGAGGTCGTGAGTAATACCACTTTAAAATAAATGTTTTAAAGACACACGTTGCTTTTTGCCGGAGTTTTTAGAAATCGGGAATAGGACCTGCGGACTTTGGAGGTCTCTAACTAACTATCAACTTGTTGCATCCTAAAAGCCTTTGGGTGTTATGGTCAGATTTCTTTAATAAATACGAACCAGAGCCTGGTTTTAGGTAAGTGATTTAACCTTTAAAGATGTTTGTTAAGAGTGATATAGTAATACTGTATACGATAACAGGTTTCGAAATTATATTTGTAATGTGTTTTAGGATTGTAACATTTTCAAAAATAAACTGTTGTGTCCAAACCCACTCTTGGAACTGAACCACATTTTTTTCCTTACATCTGTCGCCCGAACGTGAGACAAGAAGTGAAAATGGACACGTATAATTTAAGAAGTAAAGGTCCACCCCCAGAAACAGAAGCAGTCAGGCGAAATAGACTACTACTAAGACGTACAGCACCACCGCAGCAGAATATGAGGTTGTCGCAGGATTTTTTTAACGGTAACTCCGCAATTCACACAAGGTGGGTCAGTTTTTTCTAATTCTTTGCCAGAAAATAGCAGAATGGAGGCAGAAAATAGAAATGTTCAGTCAGCTAGAATTCAACTCCACAGGGGTGCACAAAGTAAGACTATATCTCAAAACGAAATACTTCTTCTGGGAGATTTACAATATACTCCTCAAATTAGTCAAATGCAGTTCACCCCTCAGGTGCAGACTGCAAACCAACAACCAAGGACAATTTTAAGTTCACAAATGGATGGTACACAAGACTAAAATAATATAAACAACTTAATTCCAACAAATTTTAGTGAACGACCTCCTGGTTATAATACAGGGGCTAGTCAAAATATTGTAAATGCTAGTAATGCAAATAATAACTGGCGATTTGATACACATCAATCACATAGTTTTGCAAATCAGTATACTCAGAATGGGTCAGTTAGGCCAAATATAAATTTTAGTCTAGATAAGTCTACTGAATTACCAGATAGACCAACATTAGTTAATGGTGTGTTAAATAATGATACAGGTTTATCAAATCAAGCGAGTAGATCTGTAAATATTCCTAGTCATATACCAAATAATGTATTAAATGATGATAATTTAGTATCTATTGTAACACAAGTAGTAGCTGCATTGCAGAATTTAAACCATTTACCTAATACCATGAGTCCTAATATTTTAACTCAAAATAATGTAAATGAAAATATAAAAACTTTTAGTAATTTAGAATCTAATCGGCGTATTCCACATTTTGATAACCAGGGCACCCTGCCCGTTGATTTTGTACACCAACTGGAATATTATCATCATTTGACTATTTTAAATATATCATATTAAATCAATTAAAAGGTGAGGCTTTGTTGTGGGGACAAGCATGTTTGGATAAATTTCATAATTTTCAAACTTTTAAAACAGAGTTTATTAGACATTTTTGGCACGAAGAAATACAATCGGAAGTAAGTGAAAAATTACGTAAGGCTAAATATGAAAAAGGTTCTTTGGTACGGCACTTTATGCAGTGCATAACTATGGCTAGACACTTAACACCAGTTTCCTCAGAACAAACTTTAATTAAAAAAATTGCCAGACTTTTTCCACCGAATGTATCCAGTTCTTTGATAGAACTGGATAATTTAACGGATGCACTAGATAGATTGCGACAGGCCGATTCGTATTATAGTATCGAGTCAAAAGTTTCGAATCAAAACAATAAATCATCTTCAGGTCAATTTGATAATAGGTTTCGTGGAAAAAATTTCAATAATTATTCTCAGGAAAAATATGGCAATCGTAAAGATTTTAGTCGTCCACCCAAGGTAGCTATGGTAGGGTTGGAAAATACTACCCCAAGAGCACGAACCTCACAAATGGTAGGTCCGATCGTGGGGATGCTAGTAAAAGGGGCCAATTTATCAAATAATAATCCTCGAGAAGATCTTTTGGAGGATAGTGACTTTGATGATGAATATGGTAACTCCAATTTACCTATTATTGCAATTAAATTATACGGGTTTAGTTTTCCAGCACTAATTGATACCGGTCGGTAGTGAGATATGCTGCATAAGTGAGGAAGTGTGGAATCAACTCGAAACGTTCCACAAAATCATTCCTACTTTTCCGTGTACGGGGATAAAGGTGGCTGGCGCATTTAAAATAAAACAGCGACGAGTCAGACACCAGGCATATCTGTCATTTTTAATTGCAGATTATCAATTTTGTTATGAATTTTTGTTGATTCCCGATTTAATTTTTCCGGTAATTATCGGAATGGAGTTATTCCATCCAAAATTGATATCGAAGATTACAAAATTCTTTTAAATATCCAATCGAAGTGGATTGAAATTTCAGAAATAAAAACGGATTATATGTACTTCTTTAGACTCGTTGAACATAAAAAGCATTTGTACAAAAAAATGTTGCAGTTATCTGTTGATTCACAATCTGATGTTGATAAGGATATTTTACAAATTGTTAAAAGTTCTCCTCTTAATGCAAAGGAACAAGAAATATTTTATGCCTTAAAAAATTTAAAACGGGACGAACAAATAAATACCAACACGAAATTAGATTAAAAACTAATAAAGAGTTTTGTTTTAAACAGTAGGTATGCAATTCCTTTGGCTCATAAAAACGCGATACAAAAACAGTTAGATATGATGGAATCCTGGAGGGTAATTCGTCGTACTGCTACCCCTTACATTTCACCCATAATGGCCACCCTGAAAAAGGATAATTCGGTTCGTGTGACTTTTCATGCGGCTACTGGCAAATTCCCCTTTCTTATTAATGCCAAAAATACACCGGATATAAATTTGATGGGCGAACTTACTGTTTCTGCTACTAGTGTTAGTACGTTTATGCGTTGATGGCAAAATATTTTCGGTTCAGACTTTGATGATTATTTAACGATGTACGTCGATGATTTATTAATAACCTCTAATAGTTTCGACGAACATATTAAACATTTAGAATTAGTGTTCACACGCTTACAAGAATCTGGATTTACGTTGAAATTGAAAAAATGTTCATTCTTTAGAGAGGAAATGCCCTATTTGGGTTATATTCTCAATTCGTCAGGCATTCGACCAGATCCCAATCGAGTTCAAGCTCTGGCAGACTATATCCCTCCAAAAAATGTTAAACAATTGCAAAAATTTTTAGGGCTGGCTAACTTTGATGGAGCTTTCTGTAAAAAAATTTCTGCGTTGGCAGCTCCGTTAACAGTTTTATTAAAAAAGAACTCGCGTTGGAAGTGGACCGACGTTGAGCAACAAGCCTTTGAAAATGTAAAAAATAAATTGCAGGAAAATACCTTGTTGTATCACCCAAGGCATGATTTGCCATATTGTCTAGAAACGGATGCCTGTGATACAGCTCTAGGGTGTCACTTGTTTCAAATTGTTGATGGCGAAAGGCGTTCGGTAGCGTGGGCTTCACGCCTATTATTAAGTCGCGAAACCAGGTATTCTAGTAACGAAAAAGAGGCTCTTAGTTTAGTATGGTCGCTTTCTAAATTTCGAGTTTATTTACTAGGACGTAAATTCACGATTTATATGGACAACAACTCCATAACTTATTTGAAAACTTGTAGACTTCTTTCAGCCCGCATCTCGCGGTATACTTTGGCCGTTTAGGAATACGATTTCGATATTCATCATATTCCGGGCTCACAAAATATTATAGCCGACGCGTTGTCACGATATACGACTGTCCGACCACCGGCACCATGTGACAAGTTGTTCAAATTGCTCCCTATCTTAAAGTTTTCCAAAGAAATTCAAAGGTTATTTCAAGATATCCGTCGCTTACAACGGGAAGATCCAAAAATGGGGGATATTACAATAGTATATTATATACCGCGAGACTGAAGTAGTACTTTTAATCCCGAAGGTAAAGTTTATAATTACCTGAAGGATTAAAAATACTACTTCAGTCCCAAGGTATATACAATACTTTTCGTACTTCCGGAAATAACGAAAATTGTTGTGTTTAAAAAATTTCCGGTTTTGCGATTGCGAAGTCTCTCTTAAAGAACACTTACTAATAGAAGGTCTTGATAAACGTTGCCGTAGTAACGTTTCTGCAGCTTTATCGGAACAAACGCCAGTTCAATATGAAAATGACGTATCTGGTATGAATCAACTATCTTTATCTGCTGCATTAACCCAGCAAAAATTAGTTAATATTGCGAATTGTAATAATGTTAATGTAAATATTAATGTACATTACCATTCTAAGTAATTTTTCACAATAAAATACATATTAAAATTATTTGTTAGTAATTTCATTCTTCCGGGATTTCTGTCATTATTTGATCCCGGGGGGATTAAATGTGATACTTCAGTCCCTATCAAAATGGAGTGAAGTTGTTACTTTATTCCCGGAAGTGCGAAAAGTCGTTTCTTACTACACGATGAGATTCTTTATGCGAGGAGGAGCAATGAAGAATTTTATCTGCTATGCATACCAAAGTCGATTACGTTAAAAGTTGCCGAAGCATATCATTCAATAGACGGCGACCATCTCACACGATATTCGAAAAAATTAACCGGCGTTTGCGTGAAACTGGATTGTTAAGGCCACAAAATCATCACCTCGGTCCCAGAAGAACGGCGCGAACCCCTATGGTGGAAGAAATGGTGTTAGGGATGATTGCCGATAATCGCGGTACAAGCACACGCAGCATTGCACGTACGTTGGAAGTCTAATTTTGTCGTGTGGCAAATTTTGCACGAGGACCGACTACACCCTTTCCATCGTCAAAAAGTCCAGGATTTGAATGAAAATGATTTTGACAATCGAGTGATGTTCTGTAACTGGTATATCCGGACGCATGTTGTTTTCGGACGAGAGTCTTTTCACTCGTGAAGGCCTTTTCAATTCTCACAATAATCACGTGTGGAACAACGATAACCCGCACGCAAAATTCATCAGAAGTTTTCAAAATCGGTTCTCTCTAAATCTATGGGGTGGCATCATCGGAGATCATTTGTTGGGACCATATTTCCTTCCCGCACGTTTGAATGGGGCCAGCTACTTGAAATTCCTAGAAGATACGCTACCAGAACTGCTCGATGATGTTCTAATTGCCCTCCGTCAAAGAATGTGGTTTCAGCACGACGGAGCGCCACCACACTTTGCTAGAGTTGTGCGGAACCACCTCGACGAGGCGGTCCCGTGTCATGGCCAGCACGGTCTCCTGACCTGACATCGTTGGATTTCTTTTTATGGGGACACGTCAAAGAAATCGTTTATAAAACCCAAGTAAACACTGTGGAGGAGCTGAGGGGAAGGATAGTTGCAGCATTTGAAGATATTCGAGAGACACCCGAGATTTTAACTAGAGTGCAAGCGTCGATGTTGAAGCGCTGTAACGCTTGTGTTGAGGTTGGAGGTGGTCATTTCGAAAATCTCCAATGAATCTATCATAGTAGTTATAATAATAATAATAATAATAATATAGTTTATTCAATCTCAATTTCGTATGTACATGGGTATAACACATATAGAAATAGATAAAAAAAGAAGGATAAGTATGGACTTAAATCCTTGTGACATACAATATAGTAATTAACATTAATGTAAAGTAATACATAGATAAATTAAAATAATATATACATATACAAAGTATAATACAATCACTTTAACAACACCTGAATAAACAATCTTCCACTAAGGAAAAACCCGTGCGTGGAGGAATTTGTTTTTCTAGAAAAGGTATATATCCAATGTTTCTATCGCATAGATAGAGGTAGGTATAAGAATATTTATAATCTAACATACTTTATTTTCGTGCACATGCACATTAATAATATTTACCCATATGTACACACACACACATACTCCTCAGAAAAACTGTTTGACAAGATTTCTGTCATTTGAAAGTAAGTACAATTTGGTTTGCTTACTAAAGGATGTAACTGTCTTAGCATCTCTAATATGTCTCGGAAGAATGTTAAAAAATCTATTTGTCAAGAATATATGGCTTCTTTGACCAATAGTTTTTCTTGATATCTCTGTTTCTAAAAGTCTATTAGTTTTTTGTCTAGTTTCATAATTATGTCTTATAAATGTGAGATTATGTTTATTTTTAAATTGTTTTATGACATTTTTGTGAAAATAGTGCTGGCGCACGTCGAGCACGGCTGCCTCTTTAAAAAGTAGGTTGGATGGATATCTCATGGGTTTAAATGTTATTATTTTTAATACTTTTTTTTGCAAGATTTCTAATTTGACGAGATGGTTGTCGGTTGCAGCTCCCCAAGCTGTTATACCATAAGTTAATCGTGACTCAATAAGTGAATGATATAATACTTTTAATTGAGGAAAGCTCAGAACCTTTCTGAAATATTTAAATTTGTATAGTAAAGTTCGAAGGGTGTTACATACTTCATGAATATGTTTGTCCCAACGAAAGTGGCAGTCTATGGATATACCTAGGTATTTCACAGATACTGATTTGTTTATTGTTACAATATTATGAGTTGTTCTTAGGTATAATGTGTCATATCCTGGAAGGCCGCTACTATATATTGAGAACGGTAAGAAAAATGTCTTTTCATAATTGACCGAGAGTAATCTTTGACTGAAACAGTCAAGAATATTTACTAAGTCTCTTTCTGCTTTTTCTTTTAAGTTCTCCCAGCTTTCTCCCTCATAGTAAATAATCGTATCATCTGCAAAGCTGGAGATAATCCCTTCACTGTTAAAGGTAAGTATTGCATTAATATATACTAAAAACAATATCGGTCCCAAGACAGTACCTTGAGGAACTCCACACTGAATTTCTAGTTTATTACTTATGGTTTCATTTATTTTTACGTACTGCTCTCGGTTTGTCAAATAGCTTTTTAGTAAGTTGTGAACATTTCCTCTAAATCCTAGATCTTGCAAAACCTCCAACAATTGCTCATGATTAACAGTGTCGAAGGCCTTTGCAAGATCTAAGAACACGCATAGAGATGGTTTAGTTGTTTCCAGATTTTTGTATACTTTTGTGGTTAATAGGTGAATTGCATCTTCTGTCGATTTTCCATTGCGAAAGCCAAATTGTCTTTGTGAGAGCAAATTATTTTTTTCTAAATAAGAAACAAATCTGATTTTTAATATTTTTTCAATGATTTTGGCTATATTTGATATTAACGTTATAGGTCTATAATTAGATATAATCTGTTTATCACCTTTCTTAAAGAGCGGATGAATTATTCCTATTTTAAAGATAGAGGGGAAGATACCTGTTGAGATAATCCTATTTATTAAATGCGATAAAGGTTCGGCTATCTCATTTCTTATTATTTTTAGGGTTTCAGATTTTAGTCCATCAAGCCCCGGGGTTTTATTGTTCTTAAGAGATAAAATTTGGATCTCTACTTCAGCGTTATTAGTGGGTTGAAGAAAACAGGACAATGGTACAAAACTCTGTTTGAGTGGGGGGTATAGGGGTTTACTGATTCGTTCTGCAAGCTTAGTTCCCACAGATATATAGTGTGTATTGAACATATTTACTATTTCTTTAAGATTTGTTATTAACTCACTGTTTTCATTTTTTACTTGTTTTATCGAATTGTCAGTTTTGTTTTTATTTATTTGGTTGATAGCGGTCCATAGACCTTTGCTATTATTTTGATTTTTTTCGATGGTCTCGTTAAAGAAATCCCTTTTTCTCGTTTTTATTAAGTTTTTAAGTGTGTTTCTGTAAGATAGGTACCTCTCTTTCAAAGTGTTATTTTTTGGATATTTTTTGTGCAATCTAAATAACTTATCTCTTTCATTTATGGAATTGATAAGTCCTTTAGTAATCCAAGTTTTTCTTTTGAGATGTTTGTGGTGAATTTTAACAAATTTTGAGTTCACAGTGATCTTTTCTTTCAATAGGTCGATAAGGAAATCGGATGCCTTATCAACGTGACTAATAGAATAGTAATTCTTCCAATCGTAGTTTAATAGATCGTTCTTCAAACTTACGTAATCAATGTATTGTTTGTATCTGCATTTTTCATATTCCAAACATATAGAATCTAACTGTATTTTAGCGACAGTGATATAGTGATCTGTAATATTTGTTTTAATAATATATGAATGTATGTTATAGTTACTATTTGTTCTAATAAATATGTGGTCTAGACAACTTTGACTTTGAGGACGTGTTACATTGTTAATATATGATTCGAAATTATATTCGTATAATGTATTTAGATATTGAAAGGGCACTTCATCTTCTTTTAAAATATTTATGTTAATGTCACCAATTAATATATGCATGTCGTTATTTGCTTTAGAGTTAGATTCTAAGTAGTTTTTTAGTTCATCGATAAATTCTATTTCATTAGTAGGAGGAGGTCTGTAGAGAGCCGATATTACAATAGTCTTATTTTCGTTTATTTTGATCGCGATTTTAAGGACGTTACATTGAACAATTTTTGTTATTGTGTAGTTATAGTAGTGGCCTTTTCGGACATATACTACTACGCCATCATTTCTATTAAACTTTCCTCCATTATAGAGTATATCGAAATCATCTAGCTGAAATATTTCCAGTGAGGGTAGTTGTAGGGTTTCCGACAGAACGATGCAGTCAAACTTATGTTCAACTTGTGACAAGTAAATTTTAAATTCGTCCAAATTTTTAGATATGCTGCAGATATTTTGCTGTAGTATATAAAAATCATTATTTGTTGTTTCTGAAGAATATTTTGTGTGTACATTATAATCGTAAATATTATCAAATTCTAGGGCTCGTTTAGTTTGATAGTTACAGTCTCTTATATAGGGATTCATTTTATGTATTTATAAGGAATTATAATATAATATATAATATAAGTAAGATATGAGGATATTACAATTATAACAACAAGTAGTAGCAAATATATAATCTTATCCCGGGAAGTATTGTAGTTTACCTACTTAGTGCTTCGCTGTCTTGTTCTTGTTTCAAAAGTCTGTTGGTGTTGGTTCTGACGAGTGGTTGGTTTTTTATTTATGGTATCAGAATGTTTGGGACTGTTTGAGTAGTTTGTCTTCACTGTCGATGTTTGACCTGATGAAATACTTGAGAGAGGTGCTCCGTCTTGTATTCGTGTACTTGCTGTAAGTATTGCAGTTGGAGTAGAAGGTGCGCTGTTAGGTTTAATTAACTCCTCTTCTTCTTCTATGTTGACGAGATCTTTTGGTTTATAGGCTGCTCCGTTTACGTACAATATATTGTTTTTTATAAAACAATTTTTGTTTTTGTCTTGTCTGGCAACAGATAGATGGTGTCTTAGTAACCTTGTTTCTTCTCTCTGTTGTGGTGTCTGTTCAGGCGCAATGCTTATATTTTTCCCCTTTAATTTGTAACAGCTCTTTAGGATCTGATCTTTCTTTAGAAAGGTTGTAAATTCTACTTTTATCGGATTATTTGAGAGTTTTCCTAATCTATAAAAGTTGTTAATGTCTGTTGGTTCGACGTGTATTTCAAGCGAATCTTTCAACTCTTGGCAAACAGTTTCAACTTTAAAATTATTTGGTGGGATATTTAAGCCAAAGACTACAATGTTGTTCCTATTGTTTGCTCTCTTTAGATGTTCTATTTCTTGTCGAAGTATATTATTTTCACTTTCTAATTCTCTAACTTTTTCGTTTACAGACTCTATCTTCATCAGCAGTCTGGTTTCTGAAGCATCTATTTTCTTTATTATTTCACTTCTATTTAATTTTATTTCTTCTAATAGTTGTACGAGCGCTGTGTCTCTCGCAGTTTCATCCATTTTACATTAATTGTTCTTGTTCGATGTTTTCTGATCGTACAGTGTATGGTATACTTTATAATATCGATTAAAATGCGTAGGTTTGGCAAAAACTGTAGAGCACAAAAGAAACTGTAGTATAGATAAGACGGTGAATATATATCGTTTGGAATTAGTCGTATTTAATTTGTTTATTTAATTTATCGGCTATATCGACTAAAATTTTTCCAGGTGTAATTACAAATCTAATTCCTTGGATTTTACTGTATATGTTTATTCTTGATTTAATTTCAATTTTTGGCTGTACATACCATTAATTTGGTGAACTTTAGGAGCGTCAAGAACCACTACACACTACGTCTATCTACACGTATATACTAGTTATAAATTTGTTCATTCAGAATAAATAATTTAATTGGATCTTTTGTTATTTAAATGAAGCAAACGGTATGTTGTGTTGTAAAACTCAGTAGAATTCATGTTTTTGAATTTTAAATTTTTGGCACATCTGGATATCATTTTAGATTGCAGTTTGAAAATGTGCTAGTTCCATTTAATATCTGAAGATGTGCAGAAAATTTTTCAATTTTGAAATCATTAATTCTGCGTTTCGGCATGTTTTCAAAGCTTTCAACAACCTAAATATCTCGAACACGAAGCCTCTAATCAAAATTCTGCAAGAGTAACTTTTTCTTCTAAATTCAACGTAGAATCCGATGAAATGAAATATGAAAAAATATGAATAAAAAAAATAATTAGAGGATGGTAAAAATAGGGTAGAAAAAATGGGACACCCTCCTATTATCTACGTCCCTGAAAATTTTTGAAGATTCGCGGTATTATTGTTCGATGAATACTTATTTTACTAAACTTTGGTTCATATTTGATTAAAATCGGTCCAACGGTTCAAAAGTTACGGTGAAAAACCGATTTAAAAAAGTTAACTTCAACACCCTGTATCTTTTTAAGGAAGCATTTTAGGACCATGAGTTTTTTTTTCTTTCGACCTCATTTCTGATGGGGATTCATCCCTCAAAGTTTGTAATGACCAGTACCTAACACCCTGTATACAGTGGTTTTCTGGGGCAAATTGTTGAGGTTTGCTTTTGATACTACACTTTTATCTTGACATATTTTGGTAATTTATAAAATAAAATAAAATGATAGAGCAGGCCCTGGAAAAACAATTTTATTTTAAGTTTTGACGTTTGAAGTATTCTATTGCATTAATTGTTGTGTAAGTTATAAAGAAATGGGTTTCTCTGAAGACGAAAAATATGATATATTGCGAATATACCTAAAAAATAATAAAAATGCTGTTGCCGCACAACGAGAATATGGTCTTCTGTATGGTGATCGAGTCATTCCGTGCACAAATACATTTCAAAATATAAATAGATTATTTGAAACGACAAGGACTTTGAAAAGAAAAAAGCGGGTCGTCATACGAAATGAAAATGAAGAGCTGAATGTTTTACTTTACTTTCAAGAAAATCCAAAAAAGTCGATTCATGATGCGAGGAGAGATCTGAATATATCTTTGGGAAAAATATGGAAAGTTCTTCATAATTATAAAGTTAGACCTTTTAAATTGTTACCAGTATCTAGATTGACTGAAGCAAATATAAATGCAAGAATAGAATTTTGCCGAATAATGATTAATAGATTGGACAACGATGCACTTTTCCTTAATAAAATATTGTGGACGGATGAGGCTAGTTTCAGCACATCCGGTATTTTTAATAGAAAAAACGTGCATTTCTGGAGTAGTGAAAATCCGCATCAGACAAAAGATATAAAGTTTCAAGGACGACAAACAATTTCGGTTTAGAGCGGAATTTACAACATTCGTGTGTTAGGTCCTATATTTTATAGGCAGTCACTAACTGGTGAACGTTTTTTAAACTTCTTACGAAATGATATTGAGATTAGTTTAGAGGACCTACCTGTTATAGATTATAATCAAATAATATATCACCAAGATGGTGCGCCAGCACACAATACCATTCCAGTTCAAAACTATTTAAATCACCGATTCCAAGAATGGATAGGCAAACATGGAACCATTAGATGGGCTCCAAATAGTCCGGATTTGTCGTTGCTTGACACATTTCTTTGGGATATTTAAAAAATAAATGCTACCAAGAGCGAACAGAAAACATCGATGAACTTCAAGAGCGTATCGCACAGCAAATATTAGAACAACAACGCTCAAAATTTTATTATTAATAGTATAGAGAATTTAAAAAATGATATCATTTATGTTTAGAGAACAATGGAAATCATTTTGAACAGTTTTTGTAATGTTTATTTTGTTTTGTTTTTATTGTGTCGATTGTTGGGCTATCTGTTTTCTCTATGTTTTATTTAATTAAACTTGTTTTTGTGTTGTTTATTTTTTGCCTTTTTTAACATGTTATACAGGGTGTCCCGTAATAACATGCAAAAAATTTAACTGTCGATTCCTTGTTGAAAGTTAAGGTCAAAACTTAAAATTGTTTTTGCAGGGCCTGCTCTATCATTTTATTCCTGATGTCGAAGATGGGTGGATATAATTTTTATGAATTAATATCTCGAAAACGATAAGAGATAATGTATTAAAACTGTATATTTTTAAAATCAGAATAGAAAGGTCTATCCAAATTTAGAAACATATACAGGGTATTCCATTTAAAAAAAAAACAAGTTTGCTATATATCTTTTTTCTCAGATGTCCAATTCTTTTTCTGATAGTATATTTTGAATCATCAAAAGAAACACTAAAATCCGTATTAACAAATTTTTTTCTAAACTCAAAAATAAATAAGTTACGGGGTGTCTCAACATGTACGTGAACACCCTGTACCTTAGTTCTTTTTGAAAAAATAATAACAATAATAAAAATTGAGTAGTAATGCAAACTTAAAATAGCAAATTAAGTTTATTTTTAAATTCACGCTTCCTACATCGAAATATATCAATGCATTTACAATATTTATTATGCAAGCTTAACATCCTGAATAACGGGGAATTTAATTGAACATTAGTCCTGGGTACAGGACAGTAGAAAGTATCTTCTGATCTAGTATTTACAGATTTTGGAACTCTCAATATTATTTTACTTAACATTGCACTATTATCAATATAACAATTTATAAGACCATGTAAACGTTGTAAACATATAATATTTCTACGGCTTTCCAAAGTTTTAATATCATAGTAACAGGTTAATATGTCACGCAATGTTATAAGTGGTTCACAGCGGTTAAAATACCCTGATTTTCAAAAAATTGAACCACAGCAAAGTGCTGCGGAATGCGATAATGCACCAGAAATTTCTGGGGAGAGTCCCGAATCATATGTTCCTGCTACTTCCACGACGACTCAGGCTGCTGGTACATCGACAAACGAGTGAGTGCTAATATCACTTATAATATATTATAAGTATATTATATAATTTCCGTTGCATGTTATTAATTATCAGGTTTCTTATTGGGAAAATATTATTTTCAGAGTGGAAGTATCAAGCAACTTTGAGCGAGACTTCGAGGATTTTAATGATCAATTTTGCACCGCCGAGCCTGTCAATAATGAGGAATTGCCACATGTAAAATGCTTCATTTGTGAAAGAACACGCAAACGCCAGCATGGGCGTGAAGTTCCATTAGCAGTCAATAGATTTCGAACTATAGAACTGTTAAAAAGTGCAGCCACTTCCTTATCATAAATGTTGTAAAGATCAATACTTGCGAGACATTTCAAGAAAAGATGATAGTGAATTTCTTATTAAGAGGAAGGCATTGAACACTGCTTATATAATGCTATGCGAAATGTTGGAAGAACACGTGGTCAAGAAGAACGAATGCCTTTTTTTGATTATGTCAAGAAAGAATACCAAACATTATTAGTAGAACAGACCAGACCATTATCAGATTCTGTAAGCAGTACTTCATTTTCAGATCGTCACTTGGAAAGAAAATTAATGGATACTTTTGACCATAAGATCAAGATCATTTATGCTGAAACGAAAAAGTTTCTCGCTCCATTTATTAGTATGACTGATGGTCGAGATGGTAGCGTACCTGCCTCTCACCCAAAAGTCCCGGGTTCGATTCCCGGTCGTGGCAATGGAAAATACTGTGAGAGGGATTTTTCCATTATACACGGATATTGGATGTGTGTCCCTTGTCTTTAAATGTGTAGCCCCCTCCCGCACAAGGCTTTTCTAAAAGCCTTCTGGGATAAAGGGGGTTGTCATTACATGTGGTGTATTTATTTATTTTATTTATTTGGCGCCAATATTTTAACCTACAATGATTTGTTCAAAACAATGGTAATGAAAGAAACCATTCATTCAGTTCCGAGAAGAAATTCTTAATTCCACCAAAACAAAATTGCCTGAAGACTGTACTGCTGAAGATTTGATGACAGGAGAGTGCAATTACGTGCCAGAGCTTTTAACTTGCTTCTTAGAAACATTAATTTGGGGTGATATTTCTCATCTATCAAAGAAGGCACGTGAAAATAAACAAATTAATAAAGAACTTGCAATTTTTTCCCTTGGACTTAAGATCTGATCTACGCTGCTTTGAACCACAAAATTAAAACATCAAAACATATTACTCTGGGTTTGGCAGTGAAGAGCTTGTGTAACAGCAAAAAATCATCAATATACTGTCCAAATATGGACACTGCTGCTCTTATACTACATTGGAAGAGTTAGAGACCGAAATGACATTTTCAACGACAAACAGCACATATGTGTGTCCTGAAGATATTTTACGTCGCCCAGATTTGAATACTGCAGTAGCTTTTGACAATTTCGATCGCTTTGTTGAAACACTGAATGGTAAAGACACTCTACACGACACGGTGGGGATAATTTATCAAGATGTTATTCAGAATGAAGATACGATGTATGTAGTATCTCCAACTGTTTGTGAAAATGAAAATTCAGCTATTAATGAGACTGTACGTGGCAATTTTTCGAAATCATCTATGATCACTACACAGAGAAAGAGAAAACGCAGAACCTTCGATGAAATTACTTTCGACATGCATCCATATACAAAAAAATTAAAAATTGCAACCTGGAATCAGCTAGACATCTCCGAACTCAATCAAACTCCAGACAATTTGATGATCTCAAAACAATTAGATGTTGCGTGGATGTTGTTTCATATGCAAAATATGCATAAAATACCAGATGTTCCAATGTGGGTAGGATATCATAGTAAGATTTTGATTGACGATTCACCAGTCCAAAAGGTTTCTTATCTTACACCAATAAACGCATCTCCCACCAATAATTCGACTGTCTTGACAACTCTGGAATAGAGTCAAGATATCGCGAGTGAATGTCAAGCTCCCTACATCCAGATCACCTATGATCTAGCTATCGCTCGAATAAGTTACAGTA
Source organism: Rhagium mordax (assembly GCA_963680705.1). Classification (NCBI taxonomy): domain Eukaryota; kingdom Metazoa; phylum Arthropoda; class Insecta; order Coleoptera; family Cerambycidae; genus Rhagium; species Rhagium mordax. The sequence continues at coordinate 54,267,075 of OY796661.1, forward strand.
CTCAAGCTCAAGAACCCTCGAAATTCGACAACATTTTTATTCACTTGGGTGCCTTTCATATTGAGATGGCTTTTTTCAAAGCAGTTGGCACCTTCATAGAAGAGTGTGGACTAAGCCATATCATGACCCAATGTAACCTAATTGCTAACGGTTCAGTTGCAGGTTTTATTGCCGGAAAAAATTATAACAGGTGCAAACGGTTACATCCTCTAATGGCATTAGCACTGCAGCAATTACATTTTGAATCGAGTTTTTGGAAAACAAACATTTGACAATCCAAGAATCAGTATTAGAATATCTCACCACAGTTATGCAGCATAAAGATATCTCTCCACAAGTACAGCATACATAAAGACAACATCTAATTCAGTCTTATGATCAATATACAGCAGACACTTTGGAAGGCAAGCACGGAAAAACATGTATATCGATTTTATAAATCTTTATCACATATTTATTAAAAGTATTAGAACCGGAGATTTAGATTTATATTTTTATGCACTTGGGAAAATCGTCAGTTTATTTTTCTTCTACAACCAGCAAAACTAGTCGATGGCTAGTATACTACATAAATCAACTGCAGCATGTATACAAGACACATCCGGGCCTCCGAACCGAAATGGCAAGGCTCGTTTGGTATCACAAGAACTGTTAAACCTTTCTTACGGATTCCGGTAGATTCAACGTTGGAGCAGACGATAAATGGTGATGCAGCACGTCGACTCACTGGAATCGTTAATCTGACAAATTCCATCGCCGCTAGACAACGTTGGGCAAAAAATCATGGGGCCCGAACGCGAATAATATCACATGTGCTAACTCGTGCAGGACTTAACAGGAGCCACGAAGACATCGCCGCTGACCTACACCCAGATCGAATAAAAAAATATCATAAGCAGATTGTAGCTTTCTTAGACAGTATCCAACAGACCATCAACCCATTTTCTCTTTCAATAAATAAAGATCAATTGTACAACATTTCAACTGGGCAAGCTACCACTCCAGAAGTAGCAAATAGCTTGTTGAACGCAGTGTCAGCCGGAACATTCCTGCGAGATCAATTCATAACGGAATGTAATACAAATTCAGACAGATTTCACCAACCATTGCAAAAAAATCCGGTGTTGACTTTTGCAAGTTTGAAGAAAAAAAATATATTGAAAATTGGCCAGAAAGTACATGAAGTTAAACTGCAGCGGGATTTATTCGGTCGGTTATTGGCTCTATCGCTAGACACGCAGATAGATCTTGAAAAAGTACTCTGTTTTCCAATAACTCCAGTTCCGCTATCACTGTGCCATATAGATGGTTCTGTTAACAAGACTGTTAAGTCGGTACTGGTTACAGAGTTGAACAAATAAATTGAAGACATGCAACAACCGCCATCCCATCTAGATTTTGTAATCGTAGATGGCTTCTTTTTTTTAAATACTTTCAAAGAAATGCCGCGCGCTTTTGGAGATGTGTCAAAGAACATTTTGAAATGTCTTGTCAATAACTCAGCTAATCGAGTAGCCATTGTATTTGATCGCTACTTCACACCAACAAACGAGAACAGCAAGTTTTGCGAAAGATTTGAAAAACATCAAGTTCAAAGAAGGTCTTGTCAAATTGGTATTGGTATTGTTATCGGTAACAAAACAATTTATCTGAATCACGATTTGTGTTACGTATATTCAGTTTCCGATAATAAAGTAACGCGAACCATCGACCAAGAACTGTCATGTCCTGATCATGAAGAAGCGGATACAAAAACAGTATTTCTTGCATGTCAGCTAAAAGAAGATTCCACTGTTACAATCAGAACCTCTGATACAGATATTGTTGTTATCATGTTGGCCAATATGGAACATCTTCAAGGATCGGTGAAAATATGGATGGATCTCGGAGTGAGTAGGTAATGCACGCCGATATATCGACGTTTCCGCTCTCTCTGTTAAGCTAGGCCCAATAGTTTCGCGAGCACTACCAGGTTTTCATGCATTAACAGGATGCGATTTCAACCCAGCATTTTATAGACGAGGCAAGAAAAGACCTCTAGAAATTTTCATGAAGTCAGAAATTTTTCAAAAGGAATTAGCAGATTTGGGATCAGATGATTATAATATAGATGAAAGTTTTAACATCATGCAATCTTTTATCTGCCATCTGTACGGCTTAAAAAAATAGCTGATGTCAACCGAGCTAGAATAGAAATCTTCAATAAGACATACAAGGTGTCAGATACATCACATATACAGATACATACAGATACATCTTTGAACGTACGTAATTACGATGCTTGTAACTTGCCACCACAGTAGCTTCACACTCGCGAATAGCACAAGTGTTTTACGGGTGCGTGGTGAATTCGCAGTTATTACAACTTAAATCAGCCTACTAATTAAATAAGTGGTATACCGGATTGTGTGTTGTAAAGTACATATCTAGATTACCGTTAAATCATGAGCCGACCTCCCGACAAGGGGGGAGGAACCCAAGAAATTCGTGAAAAAGATGGGCAATTTGACGACAGCATGCACATAGATCTTACGTTGGATCCATACAATGGTCCACCATACAAACGAATCGGTCCTAAATAGAATTGGTGTGGGTAATGTACGCACTGAGGAAAATATAACCAACCGCTCTCGGCCGACAGTGGCTGGTAAAGGTAACACAAAAACCCAGGAACAAAGTAAGTTTTTTAATCTTGATAAACCGACATACTATTCCAAATTAGTGTACGTTTTTATTGAAAAAACAAATGAGGAAAAGATTGGACGTTTGCATCCTATGTTTGTAGGTCATATTTTGCACAAAAAGCTAAATGTTCCCAACATAATTAATATTGAAAAGGTGGGCATAAACAGAATAAAAGTGGTGTTAAAAACTATTTCTGACGCTAATAAATTGATAAGCAATCCAGCATTAAACGCTGAAAAACTAAGAGCCTATATACCAAACAATCTTTTATCAAGGATAGGTGTTGTCAGAGGCGTAGATACGGTATTTGACGAGGATTATCTCATAAACAATATTAATTCAAGTATTACTGTTACTGAAGTTAAAAGATTTAAGCGGAAAATACAGATCGACGGGGAGCCATCGGAAATTCCTAGGCAAACCGTGCTGTTAACTTTTGAATGCAATAATTTGCCACCTCATATAGAAATAAATAGCGTAATATGTCCTGTGGAGCCGTACATACAGAGAGTAATACAATGCTTTAAATGTTTACGCTATGGGCACGTAGCTAATCAGTGCCGTAGCACAACAAGTCTTTGTATTAATTGTAGCAAAGAAAAACTGAATGACCAACATTCTTGTAGGAATCCAGAAGACTTATATTGTATTTTCTGTAAAAATGGCAATCACAAGTCTGTATCCAAGTTTTGTCCTAATTTCGAAAAACAAAAGAAGGTTAAAAGTTATATGGCTTCATCCAACATTACATTCCTAGAAGCTAAAAAAACAGTTGAGTTATCTTACTCTAATGTAGTGACTAATAATAGATATGAATTATTAAATACCATAGATGAAACACAGTTCCCTCCCCTAGATAATAACTGGGTAAAGAAGAATCCTCCATTACTTCGCCAATCCTTCTCTCAACCCTCCACATCTAGGTCTGACACAAATGCATTTATTCCATTAACCCAGCAAAATAAAAAAGAAAAGTCCTGTGACCTATACCTGCAGCTGTAAACGTTTCCCCTATGTTCCCTTTCACACAAGGCCCATCAAATCCCCTCCCTCCAAACCCATATAAACCTGATAGCTTTGCAGATATTAAAAATAAAATTATTGAGGCTTTTTCGGGTCTAATATTAAATTTGGTTAGTAACATAAGCAGCGTAGAAGAACTTAAAAACTAAGGGCAAAAATAACATCGACTCTAGAATATATTAATAGTAGTAACATTCAAATCTAAAAATAAACAAGTTAAAATTATGCAGTGGAACGCCTGTTCCGCTGTTTCAAACAAAAATAGTTTTATTAATTTTCTATCTACTAATGATATAGACATAGCCCTGATAAGTGAGACGTGGTTTAAACCAAACTCGACTATACATTTTAATGGCTTCAATTTAGTACGGAAGGACAGACAGGATGGGAAAGCAGGCGTAGCAATTTTAATAAAAACACATCTTTCTTTTAGAGAAGTAAGTATCTCGAATAACTTTGACGATAACATTCTTGTATGTGGAGTAACAGTGTTTGTTAACAACATTGAACTGTCATGCTTATCAATTTATAGAACACCTAATATAATCACTAAAAATAATGATTGGTATAATATTTTCGAGCTAGTGTCGTCACCTCTTATCATAGGGGGTGACTTTAACGCACACAACAGTTTATGGGGTTCATCTAGAAATGACCGAATTGGTTTACAAATAATAAATGCTGCGAATGACCTTAACTTAGTATGTCTGAACAATGGCCAATCTTCACGCGTAGAGAGACCGGGTTTACAAAAGTCTGTAGTGGATATTACATTTTCATCCCCAGATATCTCAAATAAGGTAAAATGGAGAGTATTTTCAGATACACTAGGTTCAGATCACTTTCCAATTATCATGAAATATGATCTTCTCCATCAAATAAACGATACAATTTTGCCAAAAAGTAAATGGAATGTTAAAAAACCTAACTGGCCTCTATACTCATATCATATATATAACTCACTCACTACAACCCCCACTTTTTCCAATCTAAATGAAAAATGGAACTATCTCTTGGATTGTATTAATTGTTCAGCTGAGAGGTCAATCCCCAAGTTAAAGCCCTTTAAAATTAAAAACCGGCCACCAGCCCCCTGGTGGGACTTCGAGTGCGATAATGCGATTCAGGAAAGAAATATAGCACTTAATAACTACAAACAGTTTCCTACTTTGGACAATTTTTTAAGTTGCAAACGAATTAGTGCCCGCACTAAAAAATTCTCAAAGAATAAAGCCAAGCAGAGCTGGATAACCTGGGTGTCGAATTTAAATAAAAATACCCCTTCATCCTCCTTGTGGAAGCAAGCAAGAAAGATGCAAAGAATTTCAGAAAACTCTAAGAAGGCAATAAACAATGATTGGGTAGAGGAATTCCTCAATAAAGTATCTCCTCCGTATGTTGAAAACGCCCCCAAGTCACGCCATTGGCAAGCTGATCCCAACCACTTCTTATCTCACCCATTTAATTTATCTGAATTAGAATTTGCTCTGAAAAACAACCTGAATACCTCGCCGGGACACGATGACATTAAATACCCTATGCTTGTTCATTTACCTGATATTGCCAAACAATTTTTGCTAGATATATTTAATGAAATGCTAATCACTGGTGAAAGTATAGACTTATTTAAGAAAGTCATTGTTGTTCCTATTTTGAAACTAGGTAAGACTCCTGATCACGCTGATTTTTATCGACCAATTACTCTTCTTTCGTGCGTTCTCAAAACTTTGGAGCGCATGATAAAGGGGAGATTGGAGTGGTGGTTACAAGATCAAAAACTGCTTCCACATAACCAATATGGTTTTAAAAAAGGATTCGGAACTATTGATGCTTTGGCTTCTCTGGTGGTGGATATTCAAAATAATTTTACACGTAACAATTATTTAGCCGCTTTGTTTGTAGATATACAGGGCGCATACGACTCCATTGACCTGAATATTTTGGAAGGAAAACTAATAAATAATTTTAAATTCCCAATTAATTTAGCAAAGCTCATAGTTAATCTATTTACCAATAGATCTGTTTATATCCGAGAAGTTAATAATTAATTATTTGGACCCCGGCTTAACAGCATGGGTATTCCACAGGGATCAGTTTTGAGCCCAATCCTATTTAACCTGTATACTGCTGATATACATAACATTAATGATGCCCAGTTTAGTATAGTGCAATATGCTGATGATTTCTGTATATATAGAGAGCACAAAAAATACAACATAGCCATAGACCTCCTAACTTCATCTATAACTATTTTGGGAAAATGGTTTTCTCTTAATGGTTTTGAGCTTTCAGCAAATAAGTCTACAGTGGTTGTATTTTCTCGACATAACTGTCCTAATATTACCAATATTAATCTTGGGAATTACTTGTTTCCCTTTCAAACACAGGTTAAATATTTGGGAGTGATCTTAGATAAAAAACTTAAATGGAACCTCAATATTGAAAATATAATAAACCGATGCAACAAAAGTATTAATTTTCTAAAAATGTCTACTAAAACGTGGTGGGGTGCGGATGTACAAACTGCCCTTCTTTTTTACAAAGCATACATAAGATCGGTTTTGGACTATGGATGTACTCTTTATGGATCTGCCTGTAATACCTCACTAAAGCGTTTGGACACCTTACAAAATACGGCACTACGGATATGTTTGGGAGCCATGAGATCCACACCAGTTGTTGCCCTATATGCCGAAGCATTGGTTCCTCCCCTGTCGCTTAGGCGACAGTATCTTTCTGAAAAATTTATCCATAAAATTTACATTAACAATCAACCGCTTTTACATAATATTTCTATCCTTAATTCATCCGATTTGGTAAATAAATTCTGGAGAATTAAAAACTCTCCTCCACTATGTGTAGCTTTTCGAGATGCCAGCACTATACTGCCCCTTTTGGACAACCCCTATAATCACATTTCGAATCTTGAATATACTTCTTTTTTTTTCCAATGTTTCCTTAATTACTCCTCAATATACTAATCACCCAAATATTAGCATGAACATCTTAAATACAGTCCTAGAAAAGTGGGATAATCCTTTGTTGGTATACACAGACGCTTCAAAATCTCCCTTAGGTACTGGCTGTGCATGCTACGTACCCTCCACCAATGATACCATAAAAATCAAATTGCCCACACAGTGTTCCACTTATACGGCAGAAGCAATAGCTATATACGAGGCCCTACAATTTATTTACTCAGCTAATGCAGATATCTCCATAATTTTATCAGATTCTCTATCAGTCCTTACCTCACTAGAAAGCAGAATCTCTTTTAATATTAAAGTCAACCCTTATATTATTAAAATTAAAAAACTCGTACACAACATACTAGCGATGGAAAAAGAGGTTCATTTTGTGTGGGTAAAAGCACATATTGGCATTAAAAATAATGAAATTGTGGACTCTTTAGCTAAGGATAGCATCAACTCTGGATTTCCATTAGAAACAAAAATATGTCTATCTGACTCCTTTAATATGTTAAAATCCAAATTTAGAGAGAAATGGTCAGAGTTGTGGCGGGATTTCTGCCACTCCAATCCAACAAGATATACTCTTCTTCATCCGGACCTTCCATCTAAATTTTGGCATGAGAATTATGACTACCCAAGAAAATATGTAACAACAATAATCCGCCTCCAATTTGGACATGCCTGTTTTCCAGCACATCTGTATAAGATAAATGTCTTGCCCACAGAGAATTGTGATACATGCAATATTAAGGGCGACCTGGACCATATTTTCTTTCAGTGTTCTAAATACAGAGCATCAAGTGACAGATTATATAATAATCTTAATAATTGTAAAATTCAGTCTCCCTTTAATGTACTCTCTCTACTTAGCCAATTTAATAAAGAAATTTTTGATTGTTTCATCGACTTTTTGGAGGAAGCGAATATTTTATTGTGAATTCTGTGAGTGAATGCTTGAGTAGGTTAGCTTCGTATCCTTTGTTTACTCTTCCTCTGTTATAGCCTATAACTTATAGTGGTCCTCTAAACTTGTTTGTTATTAAAAAAAGTAAATGTCCTGACAGACCCCAGGACGAGAAGCGTGTGTCCCCGTTCTTGTTTTATCCCTTGCTCATCCTCAACTTTTGTTTTTACTTTTATAATCTTTATTTCATTATGTTACAATTTTATAATATTATAATCAAACACAAAATGAAAATGCGTCATTTGACAAGGACAAAAATTGTTTAGAGCATTTATCTCATTTTATAAATACCTTTAGCCAGATACAAAATCATTTAGACTGTATGGTTCAAGATCAATTAACATTTTTCTTATATGTAATTTAAACAGTTTTTGGCTTTGTATCATTTTAATGTCTTCAGGTAATTTATTAAAAAGCTTTATGCACATGTAATGTGGGCTTTTCTCTGTCAGTGTGAGGCGATGTATGGGGTAATTTAAGGACATTGTTCTTGTATGGTGTTAATGCTGTGTTGTTATATTAAATCTGTTTTTATTAAAAAATAGAAACATCAAACATTTATATAAAGCATAAATTGTCATTATCCCTTCTGCTTTGAACACAGTTCTACAGGTTTCATTATATGTCATTTTTTTAATTATTCTTAATAAACGTTTTTGAATTACAAATATATTTTGAATTTGACTATCGCTTCCCCAAAACACAATTCCGTATCTTATGACAGACTCAAAGTTCGCGTAATAAATGATTTTAAGTGTTTTCTCGTTCATGTATTTGCTGACTAGTCGGATTTCATAACAGATAGAATTCAACTTTTTTGTCAAATAGTTAATATGATATGACCAATCTAAAAATTCATTTATATGTATTCCCAGAAATTTAGTGTTCTCTACAATATCCAATCTATCTTCAACAATTAAATGTGTTGGTTTTGCGACTCTGGAAAGTTTTGTCCTAAACAGGATTATACTGGTTTTTTCTTTGTTTACCATTAGTTTATTTTTTATGAACCAGTTATTTACGTTTTTAAGAAGATGTTTGCTCTCAGTTAAGAAATCCGAGATGTTTTTGCATCCTAATACCAAATTAGTGTCATCTGCATAATTAACTATATTCTGATTAGGTTCATCTGTTATGGATCGCAAGTCGTTGATAAACACAATGAATAAAATTGGTCCTATGATACTTCCCTGTGCGATTCCCACCTTGTTTGGCATGATTTTAGAGCTGTACTTATGACCCCCTTTTGTTATAGTTACTTTTTGTTGTCTGCCACTTAAGTATGAAATAAACCAATTTAAAACATTTCCTCTTACTCCATACATTTTCATTTTATTGATAAGTAATTCTTTGTCTAGACAATCATAGGCATTTGAAAGGTCTAGGAACATTCCAAGAGCTAAATCACCTTTTTCTAAATGTCTCAAGACTGCTTGAATAAATTGAAAAATTGCCGTCTGTGTTGAGCGACCTTTTAAATACCCGTGTTGACTTTCACTAAATAAATTACACTTGTTCATAAAATTTAATAAACGTATACTCATGACTAATTCAAAAAGTTTTGAGAAACTCGGTAATAAACTAATAGGTCTATAGTTATTATTTCTGAGTCGCCCTATTTATACTGTAATGAACGGCTGCTTTTTGTCCAGATACTTACGTAATTTTTATACGGAAATCTCGGGCGCCAGTCCTTTAATTTTTAAGTGCAAAGAACTACACTAATTTTTGGCTCTCCTAATTGGGAGAACAACCCTGAATAGCGAAACAGCGGAGACACAGAATTGTCAGGGGTCGGAGCTGGAGATCTATCTAATGGATTTCGATCATGCTGCTCAAACGGGTTAATCAGAAATAAATGACAGAAATAATAACTCGTGAATTTTACCTCTTTAAAATAACGTATTTATTCAGTGATAATAATGAACAAATTAATTTACTCTAAAACCTCCACGACTGTACAGTCGAGTGTGTATAAAACTATTTCAAAATAATTAAGAACAAGTCAAGCTGGCAATCAAGAATCTTTACGCGATTTTACGGCGAAATTTTCGGAGACGTTGAATTAATATTTTATTGTGTACGACAAGCAAACGGACCTTTCCAATAGGATGTATTATAAACGGCGGGCAATCCGTTAGCTATAGATATTTACGTATTTTGCTGGTATTTGACAATACGGCGAACTACTGCCACAAACGTAGAGCTATTTCGGTACCAGAGCACGGCGGATCCTTGCAGTAGCTCAGGTAGGACCGGAAGTAACTGTTCGCGGCGGATAGCGGTATATCCACAGACTTCTTCCAATCGTTCCAGGAACGCGGTCGGATCGCTGGTGCCATCAAACTGAATATTCCAGTCGTGTATCTGGGAAGGGTCTAACGGTGGTGGTCCAGACGGAATATTGTGGGGCGTTTGAGGGATTACCAGCGGCGGTAACGGTGGCGGTATCGGCGGAACAGGTGGGGCGGTATTTGGTCTAGGCGAAGAGCACCCCTCTTTGATAAACTTTACCAAACGGCGCTTCTTTTCGTCCACGGTATCGGTTACGGGTAGACCAAACTTCCCTAACTGATCATCTATTTGTTCTTTCTTTAATTTATATATCCAGCTTAGCCGGATATCTCCCATATCAAGGTTCGCGGCATCGTCAATGGGTAATACGGATGTGTCGTTTTTATCTCCTTCGTTTGCCATGACGTTACTCCCCAATGGTATCGGTAAAACGGGTTCAAGACGAATCAGATGGACGATACGAGTCGGAAAATCCTAAGTCTGGAACGGCTGGTCGTATCGAGTTGAAACTATCGGCAATCGCTTTAGCGTCCTCGGTTTACTATTAAATGAGGGGTGTGACCCCTCATTTAATAGTAAATTCTGACCCCTGAGTCACGAAATACTCCGGTGAAACTCCGGTAAAATAGTAAGAGACGTCACGGATGCTATATGACGATCACGGATACGGAAAACTGCAGGTTGAGATACTATTCAACCTCAGGCGTTGCGACGGTAGGCGTCTTTCAGAAACGGTGTGTCGGATTCGGTTTTAAGTATCACCAATCGGTTTCTAGGGTGCGATTACCCTAAAAAGGATACCCCACAAGGCTAGCTTGTACCTGGGTATTTGCTGGATGACCTTGGACACCACGGACGGTAATTCGGTTCAGAAAGTGCTATTGTAGCTCCTCTTCCCGTAATCTAGTCACGTAAAACTTGGTTTGGTTTATAAGTCGGGCAGAATCAAGAAGTTACGGGTAACTTCTTCAATAGGGTTTGAATCGGTATGTAAGTAGTCGCAATCGGTTCTTCAGGTTCGATTTAATCAGAATCGACACGTCGCAAGCTTATTTACCGCGGCTGGTAAAAATCTGGTTGCGTTCGGTGCGTGCCGAATTCAAAAAAAAAACCAAATAGATCGGTGCACTACCCAGCGGATGGGCAGTCGGATGCTAACAGAAGACGGTAAATCTGCGTTGCAGATTTTGGAAATTGCCTACTTACTCGCTATAAAGCAACAGTGGTGTAAACACACCCTGGTCACGTCAAAATAATTTGTTGTAAGCTAGAGTGCCTAACAACACGTTATCGGTCAGCAGTTTTCAGGTTTTGAATTGCTTAACAACTCGGCATAGGGCAACAGCGGTATCTGTCCCCTCTGGTAACGTCAAAATAAAAAAAACAACGCTAAGATTGTTTAAATCCTCGGTATACGGTAACAGAAATCAGGTTTGGCGTTGCTTAACAACTCGGCATAGGGCAACAGCGGTATCTGTCCCCTATGGCAGCGTCAAGACAAAAAAACAATGCTAAGATTATTTAAATCCTTGGTAAACGGTAACAGTAAGGTATGCAGTATCAGTAAAGTAGGCACACCCTGTATAATGTCGGATCAATTATGTTGAAGTTGCCTTTCCACTCAACATGCAGAGAGTAGCGGGTGCAAACCACAATGGCAACGTCAAAATAATATCTAGAAATCACCTAACGATTCGGTATACGGCGGCGATAGCAGCTTGAGTATTTTGCGGAAGTAGGTACTTATGCAAGCAGCTGTTTGTAAAATTAAAATAAACCACCTTCGGTTGTAATTGCAATGCGGACGTATTAACAAGTTAAGTTGCAATCACTTGGCTAGGTTACAGACAGAGAGACAGACGGATGTAAAACCTAGAAGTAATTTATTTCAATTTTATTTCGATGTTTAAATCCTCCGAGTTAAATAGGAAATGTTTTTATTCCTCAGTTCAGTAAGTAATGTTTTTATTCCTTAGCAGACGGACAGACGATATTTAATTTAAATCGCCTGATAACGGAATGTTATTTCTTTACCAGTAATAAAACTGTTCGGTTTTATTAATTTTAAATTGATAAAACCCTTGTGCACGGTGAACAACAAGTTTTTATTTCTTATCAATAAAAAAAACTGTATTTTATAAAAAATGCCAGCGTTCACAACGGAAAAAACAGGCTTCACGTATTTTATTTTAAATCGGCGTCTTATTGCAAATTTCTGGTGTTTCGGTATTTATTTAATTATACGTGTATTTCACACGAGACTTGTAATTTTACGGCGGATCGGTTTTCTGGACAACTTTACAATTTCGGATTTCTGATTAACGTAATAAAGTCCCTGCTCTAAGGCGCCATTTGTAATGAATGGCTGCTTTTTGTCCAGATACTTACGTAATCTTTTATACGGAAATCTCGGGCGCCAGTCCTTTAATTTTTAAGTGCACACTTATTTTTGGCTCTCCTAATTGGGAGAACAACCCTGAATAGCGAAACAGCGGAGACACAGAATTGTCAGGGGTCGGAGCTGGAGATCTATCTAATGGATTTCGATCATGCTGCTCAAACGGGTTAATCAGAAATAAATGACAGAAATAATAACTCGTGAATTTTACCTCTTTAAAATAACGTATTTATTCAGTGATAATAATGAACAAATTAATTTACTCTAAAACCTCCACGACTGTACAGTCGAGTGTGTATAAAACTATTTCAAAATAATTAAGAACAACTCATTTATAACTTAACTAGAACAGAATTTACTTACTAAAAACAGCAGCAGGGTGTACCCAAGTGACGGTAATATTTAAAGCAAAAATGAACATTTCTTGATCGGAAAAATCACTTCGTTACAATACAAAGGTTTTATAAGGGCTATTTTGAGATCATCTGGAAATATTCCATACTTGAAAGAGTTATTTATCACATAGCACAACACACTGCTTCTGCTTATTTCAATTACTGAACACCTTACTATTCGCTATTCAACAGAAGCGATACGCCACCTGGCGGCACAATCTGAATCAATTCCATGTACATTGACATTCTCTTACAGATCGCTCGCGCGTGGATATTTACCTGTTAAAACGCAATTATTACATTTAATATTCAAAAATAAAAACACAAATTTTATAACTTAATGTAAACAAATGCTCTAACCGTAAGTTGATGTACAGGGTGTTCACGCGAGAATTGAACCCCCCGCCTAGATCCTTCCCCTTTGACACAATTTGAAAAATAAAAATTCGTTCCTATACAATTTTTTCCGTAGTTTTCAAATATGTCCATCATAATTTCCTATATCTCGTCATATACAGAGTGTTGCATATTTTTTTTTCAATTTGTGTGACACCCTGTATCTAATTATCGTTGTTGGTGTAGTTTCTCATTCTGAACACAAATAAAAGAAAAAATCTAGTGGACTCAAGTCCGGACTTCGAGCTGGCCATGCTATAGGACCGCGGTTGCGGTTACCCATTCATTGACCATAGGTATTATTTAAATAATTAACCACCGGTAAAGATATTGTGGGGAGTGCTTCGTCTTGTTGCCAGATTACGTTGCCATATCTTCTTGAAAAGCGAATATCTTGCAGTAACTGGTATATTTGATTTCTTATTAATTTAGGGGTTCTTGAGTTTTATTGGTTTTTTCGAAAAAAATATAAAATTAAGTAATATATTATTTTTTTAACGTTTCGGAGAGGATCCTCTCCATCATCAGAAAACAATATTTTATTTATTTAACAAACTAGGTGTTACATTTTAATTTACATCTGTAAAAAATTTAAAATTGATATTAAGTATTAATAGAAATTTTTTTTAATTAATTATGACTTACTTATGTGTAAAACTAAACCTAATATATTTTGTCAACTTAAAATAATAAGTTTGTTAAATAAATAAAATAATTTTTTCTGATGATGGAGAGGATCCTCTCCGAAACGTTAAAAAAATAATATATTACTTAATTTTATATTTTTTTCGAAAAAACCAATAAAACTCAAGAACCCCTAAATTAATAAGAAATTAAATATACCAGTTACTGCAAGATATTCGCTTTCCAAGAAGATATGGCAACGTAATCTGGCAACAAGACGGAGCATTCCCCACAATATCTTTACCGGTGGTTAATTATTTAAATAATACCTATGGTCAATGAATGGGTAACCGCAACCGCGGTCCTATAGCATGGCCAGCTCGAAGTCCGGACTTGAGTCCGTTAGATTTTTTCTTTTATTTGTGTTCAGAATGAGAAACTGCACCAACTACGATAATTAGATACAGGGTGTCACACAAATTGAAAAAAAAAATGCAACACTCTGTATATGACGAGATATAGGAAATTATGATGGACATATTTGAAAACTACGGAAAAAATCGAATAGGAACGAATTTTTATTTTTCAAATTGTGTCAAAGGGGAAGGATCTAGGCGAGGGGTTCAATTCTCGCGTGAACACCCTGTACATGGAATTAATTCACGGTTGGCCGATGAGGAAGTCTTAAATTTTATTCCCAATACTACTGGGAACTTCATCAATTCCACTGCTGTTTATTTTTTATTTGTTTTGCTAATTCACAAATTTCAGGTACTGATACTGATGTTAAAAACATAGATTGATTATTTTGTATTATGTTACTTGTATATGGACTCTTTTCCAGATTTTTTAAAAGTTCAGGGATCACAGACAACAAGTATTCCTTATATTGGTCAGGTATTTCTTCAGCATTTCCCCTTATTCCAATGTCAAAATTGTTGTTAGATTTTCCAGTGATTTCATTACATATGGCCCACATGCATTTCGTTTTATTATCAGAATTTTTAATTCTGTTTTCATATTTTTTTGCCCGTGTTTTTTTCAATATGTTGTCATATTTTTTTTTTACACTGTTGTAAGTTTCCTTATATCGAGTGTCACATTTTGATAAAGTTACTAAGATATGTAACCTCTGTTTACATTCATTAATTTCAACGTCTTCTATAGTGTTATCATGAAGTGATTGATTTCTCTTACAATCCCTGACTAACTTTAAAGGGAAGTGCTGATTAAATACATTTTTATAGGTATTCATAAAACTATTCCATTGCATATTTACCTCTGAGGGGTCAACACTATATACATTTAACCAATCTTGCTCTCTTAAAAGCTACACAGAAAATCATCTTTATTCCGATCTGAAAAAAAACGTTTGTATTTAAAGTTATTTTTCACTACAGTTTCTGTTTTAAAGATTATTTTCTGTGCAGTATGATCTGATACAAAATTTTCTACTATTAGAGTTTGCACAAAGTCTGAATTAGTAAATATATTGTCAATGCAACTTGAAGTGTTTTGGGTTATTCGAGTGTTTTCAAATACAGTTTGTGTTAACATAAAAGAATTCATAATTGAAATTAATTCTGTTTTCATGTTATTTTCTTTTATCAATTCGATATTAAAATCCCCTGCTATAAAAATTAGGTAATTTTTGCTCCTCAAAAATATATACTAATAACTGGTCAATTTTGTCCAAAAATAAGCCGATGTCCCCTGTAGGACTGACACAATTATTACATTCGCTTTTCCTAATTTAACTTCTACTGCTGCACAATCAAATACACCACTCACCGAGAGACCGTTTAGTTTAGATCTAACTTTACACTTCACATTTCTCCTCACATATACTGCTGAACCTCCATGTTGCCCTTCTTGTCGACAAAATTTTGTTGCTAATTTAAAATCTTCTATTGCCAAAAGACATATTTGATCTTCTGATTTCCAGTGTTCAGATACACATAGAACCTTGCAGTCCGCGTGGTCTTTTAACATATCATTTAACTTATCTATCGAATTCCTCAATGACTGAACATTTTGATGGATTATGCTGATAGTTCTTTCTGTGTACGATGTATCATTATTTTGATGGCTACTATTTGGCAGTTTATTGTTTATAAAAAAGATTCTCCATAGTTAATATGGCTTTTAAATTTGTTTAGTCGTTGTTTATATACTGGACAATTTATATCTCTAGCTGAATGTCTTTTTTCATTGTATTTCATTTTTGTGCAATTTGGGCATTTCATATCTTGTCTTTGAGTTTCAGTACAATCTTTTCCATAATGTTCCTCTCCGCATTTATGGCAACATAATTTTTCATGACAGTATTTCGACACATGTCCAAATCCACAACACTTGAAACATATAGCAAGGTTGAAATGCTCTTTCACATAAACCTTCACTAGGTCGTAGTTTATTTGTCGTTTTTTTTAAACCATTTTTGCAATGCTAGGAAGCGCCTGCAGAAACCAATTCTCTTTGTTTGGATTACAACATTGTTTTTTCGTGATGATTTTAATTTTGTCTTTGACAGTATATCCCAGCTCTATTTCAATTTCATCATTCAACCTAATTAGCTCCTCCACAAATTCTTCATTAGAATATCCACTTTCGATTCCAGTTATTGCAAACATCGGATCAGTATTTTCTGTTTCTTTGATTTTTATATGGTCCTTGCTTTTTAATGTTACTTTTAGTTTTTCTTGTTGATCTTCATCATGACTTTCTACTATAACTGCACCACTCCTCAGTTGCCTCACACTTTTGAAACCTCCTCCGATTTCCTTTGCATTTATGTCTTTTTTAAGCTGTTGCATGACCTTCTTTGGGTCATTGACATTTTCGATTCTTATAAGTGTTTCGTGCTTCTTTACTGTAGTTGGTGTCGTCCAGTTAGTTTTGCCAGGTACATTTGCTTCCTCTGCTGTGGGGGACTTCTCATTTCTTATTATTTGTGGTCTATGAGTAATTTCTGCGTAAGTTTTTTGTGGTTGTATATTTCTTGATTGGCCCTCGGTTTTTGTATGTTCTAGTTTATACTGTAGTATGGTATTTTCGTTCTCTAATATACCAAGTTTGTATACTAACAATGTTAATCCCTTATATATTGAATTATTACTGTTTATAATACATCTTTGGTCTTCTTTGGAAAGGCTAGTTTTTTCTTCATATTCTCTATGTGTTACTTCATTTATTTTATCTAATGCAGTAAAAACTTCAAGAATAATTTTATCTGTGTCTCTAAGTTCTTGTTTGTCTTTAGTTTTTACTTCATTTTCTCCGAGATTATGTTCTGGTAGATTTTGCTCATTTTCATCTTGGACATTTAATCTGTCACATAATCTTTTTGTATTACTTTCTACCCCTGGACTTGTTTCTAAACTAGGTCTTTTGCTAGTGTTTTCCTCTATCTCCGTTTCCTCGTTTTCCTCATTATTCTTATCTTTATTTATATTGCCTGGCGAAAAAATATTATTTGGATCATTTGAAGTATCATCAGTTGCTGAAACTTTGTTTGTGCCATCCTGTATCTGTACATTGATTTTATCACTCCTGCTTTTTTTGCTATTTGTATTTACCTTTGTTTTTGTCTCTTCTCCCGTTTTTTTGATATCAGCCCCTATTATCTTGGCTATTTCCATGTTTGATAAATTTATTGATTCTATTGAATGACTTCTTATTTTTTGCACTTTCAGGTTGTCTGGTTTAAATTTTCTTGGTCCGCTGCCTTTCTCACCATCACTATTTCACTCATTCTTTTTTCGAAATTTAATTCTCAGAAATTACCACGAAATTTGGACAATAAATAGGAGCAAACTAATTATATGTATGCACAATAATACCTCTGTATTACTTTGTAAATGGAAAATTGGAAATGACTTGGTTCGTTGGTGATCAATTACCAAAAGCGTATGAAGATAATAATAATAATATATCTTTATTTACCATATAAAACAGAGGTATACAGATAAATAGGTACCATTTCGCCTAAATGCTGTTCTTCCAATGGCCCAAAGCAAATAAATAAAACAAAGAGAAGTTACAAAGAGAGAGAGAAAAAAAACTTAAATTAAATTAAATTAAACAAACTCTAAATAAATATTTGCTACAATGCTACGCCAATAGTGTGGAGGTGAGGGATCAATCAGAACAAATTAGAAAACCCTCGAGAAAACCATACACAATACAGTAATGTTTCAGATGCAGACAGGTGAGTTGACTGACTGTTTTATTTTAACTGGCATCATTTTGTTTCACAAGTAGCATGCTATTTATTTTTAATACTAGGATCTAGCCTGTTCCACATATGAATTGCATTATAGGTGAATGATTTTTGGAAGGTGGATGATATTCTAGGGGATACTCCAGATTCAAGTATATTTACTTTTCAATACTTTAATAACACGCTTTTCATGAAACAAAAAAAAATATTGTCAAGTATTATAACGATTTCTTGTTACAGATAATAATATACAAGCTGTGGATGAAATTGATGACCAAATCGAACCAAACTTGCTGTATGATGATAATTCCACGGATGAAGATGAAGATTTTAAAAAAATTAATTTTAAATATTTTTATTTTATTTTACTAATTTTTTGTGAATTTTTTGTGAATTCATATTGTGTTTATATGTATTATAATTAAGAGAAATAGATTTACGTGTGCAGAAAATGAATTAAAAAAACTTTAAATTTGTTATTTTTTTTATTTGCATGCTATTTTCAGTGCAATTCATTTGTCACATCCAGTGATTAAAAAAAAAAATCATGAAAAAATTTCAAACCGTCAGATTAAGAAAATCCCTTCAAATAATCGTCAGATTATGGATCAGCACGACCAGGACATCAAGCTGAACCGTCTGTATGAAAATCTGACGCGCTCGAGTATTTCAAAATGGCGATTTTTTTATGCATTTTCAAAAAGCCGCCACGAGCTTGCGTCACATCCGAATCGTCAGTCTTTTGAATGGGAGCTTCGTTCAGGTTCACTTAACATCCTCTCTGAATATCTGACGCGCTCGAGTAAATTTTTTTTTTCCCATTTTTAACCCGTCCGTACGGCCGCCCACACCATGCAAACCGGCAGATAAACATACCTCCGCCATCCGAGACACGTGGGACATATACATTATCAATATCTGACGCGCTCGAATATTTCCATGTGACTGTATTTTTTTACATTTTTGAAAGCCTGTAGACGCTCCCCCCACGGTGAAAGGGTATACATGATATAACCTTTTTTTTTCTACCATCTAATCTTCAAAATCCAATAGGTCCTCACGACGCTCAAGTAAATCCCCATTTGGCATCGTGGACTTCCCTACTATTACAGGGTGTTAAAGACAAAAAGTGGTTATTTTTATAAAAAATATTAATGGCAATTTAAGTATTCAATAGGGTCATCCCTCATATCGAGAGCTTGATATTCTTATACCTGTGGTGAATAGCTTAAGAATTTTAATTAATAAAAACGGCAACAAAGTCCTGATTTATCGTCTATTAGCATTTTATTTTAAAGTTTGAAATTTACATTAGCACAAAATAATTTTGAATTCTCGCGCTCAGTGACGTCTTAAATCCCAGTTCCCAGCGCACGCGCACGATTCTATTAGGCTAGGTTTGACAATTGACATTATTAATGATATTAATGGCGGATCATGACAGGATGTTTCGTTCCGATTCAGTTGTAACAGCTTAAGGGATAAATAAATCGGAACGTACTTATGCGGTAAATGCGCACCGCTGACAGACAAGTGACAACTGACAAATGAAATGTGCAAACTGCAGAGTGAGGTCGATGGAGTTCAACGACTATACAGGGTGAACCCCAACTTATCTTTTTAATTTTAAGAGATGATAGGTCCCTTAATGATAAATTCATATAAAAAAAATGAGAGAAATACACGCAGCAGTTTTTGAGAAAAAAAAAATTAAAATACGTCGACATTTTGATAACTTAATAACTGACCTACCTATATCAATCGAAATTAAAGCAGGATAGGTCGGGTTGACTTTGTTTTTTACATTGGTTCACTAGCTTTTACCGCACCACTATCAATTAACTTTTCTTGGAAGTCTTGGAATGTATAATTTTTTATACCATTCGTTTACACGTGTACACAAGCACAACAAACGCGCCTACGAAAGTAAATAATGAATAGCACACAGGGTCGGACTAATTTACGAATAAAAAAATTTCTATTATAAATAAATGTCTACATTTTTTTGTGAATTCAGTGTGCGGCAGAGGATGTGCTTCCTCCATGATGGGGCGCCATCACATTTTCGTCACGATGTTCGTGAATACTTAAATACTGAATTTCCAGGGAGATGGGTTGGACGTGGTGGGTCAGAACTGTGGCCTCCACGTTCGCCTGACTTAAACCCTTTAGATTTTTATTTTTGGGGCCACATGAAATCCATAGTGTATCAACGAGAAGTTGACAATGTGAATGAGTTGATAAATCGAATTGTCGACGCTGCAAATGCAATTCGTGAGCAGAGAAACATTTTCTAAGATGTGAATAAAAATTGGATAAGAAGAGCTGTAATGGTGCCTACTTATAACGGTGCTTTCCTTCTATATACTTACGTAAATTCTTTATACGAAAAACTCGGGCGCCAGTCCTTTAATTTTTAAGTGCAAAGAACTACACTTTTTGGCTCTCCTAATTGGGAGAACAACCCTGAATAGCGAAACAGCGGAGATACGGAATAGCCAGAGGTCGGAAGCTGGAGGTCTATCTAATGGACTTCGACCATACTGCTCAAACGGGTTAATCAGAAATAAATGACAGAAATAATAACTCGTGAATTTTACCTCTTCAAAATAACGTATTTATTCAGCAATATTTAAAAAAAGATTCATTAACTCTAATACCTCCACGACTGTACAGGGTTATTCATTATAAATTACCCACCCCTTATCAGCGTTATTATTGCCTATAGAAAAAAAAGTTTTAAATAAAAGTTGTGTAGTTATGACTGAATTTTGTTAAAATGCCATCAAAAGTACAGTGGCGTGCAGATTTCAGGGGATACAAAAAAATAATACATTTTTGTATCCCATTTTTGTATCCCCTGAAATCTGCACGCCACTGTACTTTTGAAAGCATTTTAACAAAATTCAGTCATAACCACACAACTTTTATTTAAAACTTTTTTTTCTATAGGCAATAATAACGCTGATAAGGGGTGGGTAATTTATAATGAATAACCCTGTACAGTCGAGTGTGTATAAAACTGTTTAAATCGATTAAAAACAAGTCAAGCTGGCAATCAAGAATCTCTACGCGATTTTATTCCGGAATTTGGGATAAGTTTGATTAATAAATTACTGCGTACGACAAGCAAACGGACCTTTCCACTAGGATGTATTATGCACGGCGGGCAATCGGTTAGCTATAGATATTGTAGTCTATACGGAATATTTAAACACACGGCAAACTACTGCCACAAACGCAGAGCTATTGGTTAATGATTAGGTTGATTAACGTAAGTTTTCCGAGTCAACTCTATGCAGACCAACTTTATGGATAGCCCTAGCGAACAGATCTAACCAGTTGATGCATATAATGACTATTTGGCTTAACGTAGGTTTTCCGGTAACCTAATATGCATGGAGGCGTTTAAGATGGGCCTAGCGAACAGATCTCAGCAGCCGATGCATATATTAGCAAACAAAAGCCCAACGGAGGTATTACTAATTAGCTCTGGTTTGATTGAGTAGTATAATACAACGATACTTACGGACAAAAAGACCTCTGAATATCTATACTTAACTGAAGGCAGTACCTGCAAATTGCAGCGGACTACGGTGTGTTCTTACCAATATGATATTCAAATAAATTAAATAAATTTACTATAATCTGTCTCACCAACAGAAATAAATAGACTCCTCCCCATTAATTTTATGGTTGCGCAGAACGGTGTGCGCAACAGTCAGTTTTACTTAATGAAATTAATGAAAACTGTGATAGCCATCAGATTTTGATGAAAACCTAACCTTAAAAAAAAGCGTTTTAACATTTAATCATATAATATTAATCGTTTGCATTACATACCTTAATACTTAACTTAAAATACATATAAGGTTAATTCTTAGACGTACCTTAATTTGCAAAGTAAGATATCTTTCTATAAGATAAATCTTAACGAATTCATTAACATAAACAGCTGACATAAATTAAGAAATAATTATCACAAAAACAAATATGACAGTTGACAGTTAGGCGGGCTCCCTATTTATTCACGTTTTTAATACGTTTAGCTTTTATGCGTTTTGCGACAATCATAACATAAGCTGATTGGTCTGGTGCAAAAGATGTAAAAGTTTAACGCGTTCGCGAGTACGTTGTAGATTCGGCCTTTGTCAGTCAAATCTAGGGGTTGCTTTGTAATTCGGGTTCTATAAATACGACCAACAGAGAAATTCCATTCAAATTTAGCGGGCATTTTTGGGGAGGAGTCTATTTATTTCTGTTGGTGAGACAGACTATATTAAAACTCGGCGGTATGGGAATGTTGACGGCTTCGGATTGATCGGCAACTGCTGGCGGTAGATCGGATCTGATCCTGCGGAATAAATCGGAATGAACCTGAACGGCGGCCGACTTTCTCGGAATGAGCGCTCCTCTCCCTTTTGTAACCTTTATGACGTATCTAGGTGGTGGGATAGAGGGGCGGTCACCGACTTGAAACGAAGGATTCGGATGCACAACCCGGCGTTATTTGCAGAGGTCCAGCGCATTATGCAATTATGCGCATCAATTCAGAATGTCAATAACCGAAAATGAGTTACTTGCAATTTCTATACTATATTGCAAAAAGAAACGGATTAACATTTTTAGTAACGAATGATTTTTATTTCCGACTCGACCATTATTTATAATAATTCTCGGATTTTGCTTATACGGGGGATTGTCGAAAATTAATCAATTAATTACTTGACTGCTTGTTTACCAGCGGACTTTTTAACAACTCATTAATAACTTAACTAGAACAGGACTTATTTACTAAAAACAGCGGCAGGGTGTACCCAAGTGACGGTAATATTTAAAGCAAAAATGAACATTCCTTGATTGGAAAAATCACTTCGTTACAGAGCTCAATTGTGTGTGCAGGTTGAAGGTGGCAATTTTGAACATTTAATCTAATCTAACATGCCTGGTCTGGTCGGCGAACAAAATGAAATAGACTCCTCCCCACGATACACATAAGCTTACGCGGTATGTTCTTGCGCATCCTAAAGCTATCTCTCTCGCACAATATGACGTCAGCTGGATTGCAAAATTCGAAATTCGTGATGTAATAGGCATGGAGAATCGTGATAAATATTATTGTCGCTGCTTTTAGGGCATTTTTCTTAGTTTTGTTATCATTTCTATCAAGTTGTTGCTATATGATTTAAATTTAATAAACATATAATATATATTTATCAAAAAAAATTATTCTATTCTATAACTTTCTCTTATAGCGCTATGAACATACACCTCAATAAAATTATAGCAGGATGTAAATGGCAACTTTACTTTTTATTATTACTTATTAAGACAGCTTATCTTACTTTCTATAATATTCAGCAGTTTGTTTAAATGCAAACTACAAATAAAAATTTAATTCAAGTCTAGGGTTAGGTTTTTCTATAATATTTTACAACTCCGATGTAAATTTACAGTTGCATTTTATGGTATAGACACTATTTTATATTGGATGTAAAAAGTCAAGGTCAAAGGCTTACATCCCTTACAGCAAGCGCTGTAAAATGGGTTACAAATAGCACCTGTATCGTGAAATAGCACAACAAGTTGATGAAGTAAGAGAAACAACAAATTATAATAGAAATATGTAGCTTTATTTAAATTTGAATAAGGTATGCAAAATTTCAACGTTTTACTTTTTCTACAGGTTTCATACAGAAAAATAACTGAAGAAACAGATTAAAATTTACTTAACTTAATATTCTTTGCATTAATTTTGTCCTGGCGACTACAAGCAATAACCCACTGTTTTATTAAATTAGCATCCTTTGGAAACCGAAAATACTTTATATTACTCCCTTTAATCACTCGGGTATAGTTTTTACATTTTGCCACAGCACAATTCAACATTTTAGCCGTAAATCACAAAGTTAGACGATTTACACGTTTACATATTATAACATGTTTATATCACTATACTATTACAAAACACGTTTTATTATGAAAATGGCATTGAAATTATAAGAAAACTTGGAAAATATAATATTCTATAGATCAACAAATTCAAATCAAAGCAAACACAGCGACTGTGTCAGTGTCAGTGTCTGCCAGCTGACGTCATGCGCGGCGATTTCATTTTTAGGTCTGTCTAATGAGCATACCATGTTTTCTTATACCATGCTCCTCCCCAAAAGTTCCCGCAACATTTGAATGGAATTTTTCTATTGGTCGAATTTATAGAACCCGAATTACAAAGCAACCACTATATTTGACGAAGGCCGAATCTACAATAGTCGCGTCACTATAAATTTTTACGTATTTTGGCAACAGCCCAATCAACTTATGTTATCATTGTCGCGAACCGTATAAACGCTAAACATATTAAAAATTGCGCATAAATGACGAGCCGGCCTCACTGTCAACCTGTGCTGATAACTGCCATGTTCATTCGTCTCTGGGAAATTATTTCAAATTTCTATATTCGTTTTTGTGATTAATCTTATATTTGTTTTGTGTATTAAGTATTAAGGTAAGTAGTAGGTAATGCAAACGATTAATATTGATTAAATGTTAAAACATCGTTTTTTTTTAAGGTTAAATCGAAAACTCATTATCTCTCATGACTGAAGGGGGCCCAATTTCTCCACCGAAAAAACGAATCTCCAGGCATTTTTCGAGGACAAGGAAAACGTGTTGAACATCTTTACGGTTTATAAATGACTTTATTTAGGCTTTATACGAGCATAATAATAACAAACATATCCAATTTGATATACATACTTATATTGATGTTTCATCTCTAAACATGCAATTATTAAGTTTATTGGACTTTCTTTAAAAATTGGATTAAAAATTACAAAATTCTTTAAGGTGAACGATGGGGAGAATCTGGAGAAGCCAAAGATAGAAGGCATGGAGTTCACTGCAACGGCAGGTGTGAGTGTTGCAAATGTTTATAATATTTGTAACAAGTTTAGTAATTTAATAGGCTTTATTAAATTATAAAACAACAATGCAACAGTTCAATATTAATCAACGTTATATGATTTTACAATGTCTCTTACAAGCGATGACTTCTCAACTGACAGCCATCGCCAAAGCCCACTCTTTACACCTCTTCATTATCTTCTTCATCCAATTCATTTTTATTCATCACGTAATCACTAAAGTGTTTAGGTGGTTTTCTCAAACGAGACGGCCTGGAGTTGCTCGGCTTGCTTTCTACATCTATCATCTCATGAGATGGCCTGGAGTTACTCGGCTTGCTTTCTACATCTATAATCTCCTCGTTATCGTCATCATCTTCAAGGTGACTGCGGTCTGATAATGGACTATATGTTCTATGACGTAGAAATTTTTTATTTCTCCTCACTACTTCACCATTTTCTTTCTTTACACAGAATGATCTAGGCGATGTATGTTCTTTTGTGATTACTCCTTTCTCCCACTTCTTTCCTTCTTGCACCCACACCATTTCACCTTCATTTAACTCTGGAAGTAATTTTGACCCTCTGTCATAATATTGCTTTTGTCTGGCTCTGTTGTTTTGCAATTTTAACTTAATTTCTTCAGGATCGACTAACTTGGGTTCTAAAAATTTGTTTGTGCATGGTAATTTGTCTCTTAAGGCTCTCCCTTGAAGCATTTGAGCAGGTGAAAAACCCATTGACACAATAGGAGTATTTCTGTATTGCAATAGTGCGGATTGAAGATCAGTATTTTTTCTTAAAATATTTTTCGCTATCAAAACTGCTTTTTCTGAAAGACCGTTTGATTGTGGATATCTCGGACTTGATGTTACAACTTCCATATCTATACTTTTAGCAAATAATCTAAACTGATAGCTGTCGTATGGCATATTATCAGAAACAATTATTTCTGGAATTCCCCAGTGTGCGAATACATCTTTAAAATGTTTGATTAGTCCTTCAGCTGTTTTTTCCGTCAATTTACATAGCTCAATCCACTTAGAGTACAAGTCGTAAATTACCAAGTAATCGCTGTTTCCATATGTCAGAATATCCGATGATATTCTCTCCCAGGGCCTCTCTGGTATGTTATATGGTAAAAGTGGCTCTTTTTGATTTGATCGCTGAAACTTATTGCATACCACACAGTTGTTTATTAGGTCTTTGATATCTTTGGACAAACTAGGCCAGTAAACTGATTGCCTGGCTCTAGCTTTTGACTTCTCTATTCCTAGATGACCCTCGTGTATTGCATTAAGAGTTAACAATCTGAGTGATTTTGGTACCACTACCTTATCCCCCAAGTACAGAAGATCATCTTCAACTGACAAATTGTGCTTTTGTGATTCATATACTTACTCGTATATCATGAGAATACTTACTCCATGATTTTGGAAATTTTGTTTTACAGTCATAATTGTTTTATCTTCTTGACTTGATTTTTGAAATAATTGCTTTTTTTCCACATTATTGATGTGCGTGATATTTGATGAATTATATATTGGAGACGATCCATGGGTTGACCATCTAAATAGTTTCTTGACAAATAATCTGCTATCAGCATTTCTTTTCCAGGAAGGTACTTAACAATTAAATTATACTTAAATAGTCTCTGTCTCATTCTTTGTAGTCTAGATGGAATTTTCGCTAAATCTTTTTTAAAAATTGATTCTAAAGGCTTGTGATCTGAATGAATGAGCGCTGTTCTTCCATAATAGTAATGAAATTTCTCTGCCGATTATGCTACAGCCAACATTTCTTTTTCAATTTGTGAGTACCTTTTTTCACACTCTGTCATGCTCCTTGACGCAAAAGCTACCGTCGACCATTCTGTATCAAACACGAACCTACCCCTGATCCAGATGCATCTGTTTGTATTAATATCGGCGCCTTATTATCAAAAAATTTCAGTACTGGAGGATTCGTAATTATTTGAATGATCTTGTTAAATTCTGTTGTATGACATTCTTCCCAGTGCCATATGTTTGTTTTCGTTAACTGTCTTAATGACGTTGTCATATCTGATGCGTTTGGTATAAAACGACTTAGAAATTTTACCAGTCCCAAAAATTTTAAAAGGTCTTGCTTATTAACTGGTAACTTGAGTTTCTGCACAGCTTCGACATATTTATTGTCGATTTCTACACCTTTATCTGATATTTTCATTCCGACATACTGTACTTGATTTGATTTATACTGAAGTTTTTCTTTATCCCGGTAGATCTCCAAAAACTTCTTGATTCTTTCTTTGAAACAACTCTGGGGCGGAGCTAAGTCCAAAAGGTAGTCGATTGAACTTATATTTGCCAAAAGGTGTGTGAAACGTGCACAGCTCTGAGCTAGGCGAATCTAATTTAATCTGCCAGAATCCATTTTTCATATCCACTACTGAAAATAATACCTTTCCATTGAGTCATGTTAATAACTCGTCTGGTGTTGGTATGAGATAACGTTCTCTTATAATTGAATTATTTAATTTTTGTGGATCCAGGCACAATCGCAAGTCGCCATTCTTTTTCTCCACAATTACAAGTGGATTAACCCATGGAGTTGGTTTATCAACTTTGGAGATTACTTTCATTTTTTCTAATTTATTCAGCGTAAGCCTAACCTATTTTGCAGTGACTGAGGTATTCTTCTTGGAGGATGAACGACTGGAATGGCATTTTCTTTGAGTAATATGTGGTGAACCCCTGGCATAAGTCCCAATCCCTCGAATACGTCTTTATACTTGTTCAACAGATTAACCTCTAAGTGAACACTTTCCAAGCTTCTTTCTCTCAACTGATTTCTAAATATTAGCCCCAGTCTTTTACAAGTATTTAGCCCCAATATTGGAATGGCATCTACATTAGCAACAACAAACTCTAGAATCTTAGTGGATTGCCCTTTTAGTTTGCATGGCAAGTTTACTACTCCTACTGCTGGAGACCTAAATTCTTCGTTGCCATACGACCGTAATATAATGTTAGTTGGTTGTAGTATTATATTTTTTTTTTATTTGTTTTAAAATGTTTAACGGCAGTACATTCACTTCAGCTCCGGAGTCAAGCTTGAATCGAAATGATTTTCCATGTATCGTAATGGGCTCCATCCATGCCTTAATGTCGTTCACATTTATTGTATGAATATACAAGTTGTCTACCTCTGTTATGCTGTAAGCATTTGCAGCAACCTCATCATCAATATTCAGACTTCTAAGATCAGTTTCCTCTAATTGATTATTAGGGTCTTCCACTTCAATCATCTGGACACGTTTTCTTTTTGGACAGCCCCTTACAAAATGATGTTTTTCTTTGCAGTAAGCGCATGTTTTTCCAAATGCTGGACATTTTCCAATAGTATGTTTATAACCGCATTTTTTGCACTGATACTCACTTATTGGTGTAGAACGTACTGCTTCAACTTGTACGTGACTATTTAAATTCGACTCTTCAATTTCTTTGCCGTGTTTAATGCTGGCCTCCACAGACCTACAGTATTCGGCCGTTTTATTGAGATCTAGGTGTTTCTCCCTGAGCAAGGCTTCCCTTACCTTACTGTTCGTAATACCGAATATAATTTGATCTCTAATAATGCCCTCTTCTAAATTTGCATATTTACAACTACTTGCTGCAATCTTTAACTCTGTTAGATAATGATCGAACGTTTGTTTTTCTTGCTGCCTAATGCTTAGAAACTTAAATCTTTGCATGACAACATTTTTTCTTGGAGCACATTGAGTGTCAAATTTATCTAACACATTTTTTAGTGTTTCCTTATCTTCGTCTAGCTTTAACGAATTAAAAACTTTTCTACCCTCTTTGCCGATGGCATTCAGAAACAATGCCACTTTTATTATTTCACTAGTTTCTTCTTGATTGCTAGCTCTGATATATATTCTAAATTCTTGCTTCCATTCTTTCCATCTATCTGCAAGATTCTCATCAAAGATCAAGCTGTCTGGACGTTCAACTGCATTATTAGCCATGTTTTACTGAAGTTATTGATAACTTTTTTCATCTGACACCATGTAACAAGTTTAGTAATTTAATAGGCTTTATTAAATTATAAAACAACAATGCAACAGTTCAATATTAATCAACGTTATATGATTTTACAATGTCTCTTACAAGCGATGACTTCTCAACTGACAGCCATCGCCAAAGCCCACTCTTTACAATATTCTTGGTGAATACAAACAAACATACCAATTTCAACCACTAAAAGTGTACCACCGACAAATGGAAATTTTCGACAATATCGATGAAGGCTCTCAAGCGTATAATCCATTATTTTTTTGAAAGAAATGAACCACCATCTATAAACAAAATTTTAGCAGCAGTGCATGAAGATGATTATTATGTACCTCATCTTAAATGGAGTAGTTTGTAGCTATTAATAAGATTGGCTTTCAGTGAGTAAATGGACTTTTTATTTCTTCGTGTTGTAATGTAATTGTCTTCGGCATTATAGGTTTTCAACTAAATCGTGCCTAAGGGGAAAAAATGAGATATCGCTTGGAGGCGAAGATTCCTGCGAGACATTAGAAAATACCGGAAAGAGCATAAGAAGTTGTACTTTTTAGATGAGACTTGGGTGAACGCTGGCCATACTGTAAGTAAAGTATGGAAGGGCACGACAATCCTGATCCCAAGGCAGGTTTTCATCCAAAGTTTAACGATGGGGTTAAAAAATCCATTGGACAAATGAAGTCATCTTATAGTCCTCCATACAGGATCCTAGGACGATTTCGTTGAAAATTGTATTACATATCGTTGTTTTTAATGTTATTTACAAATTTGTTTTATGCACCACGTAGGGCTTTGAAAGTCTATTTTTTCTACTGATTTACCAAATGTATTGAAAAATGACGAATAAAGCATTCTATTTTATATTATATTTATATCTCTCGTAACTTTCTTATACCAGCTGTAGTAGAACCTTGTGAAAATAAAGAAAAAATAGGTAGGTAAACACATTTATTTATTTGAACATAGTTAAATGCAAATGAGATGGGTTTTTAAAAATTTTTCTCAATAAAAAGCAAACGAGATATAGGTACTCGACTTTATATAGTTTTTATTGCTTGAACATTCCACGACTGTTTGTAAAAAGAACCGAAAGTAATCTTACGATAGATATTAATAAATAAACATGTACAGGGTCATCACGCGAAAATGTCCTTTTTTGAAATAACTCGGCCATTTTTCATGTTATGACATAGATGTAAAGACATTCCTAACTAGTTTTTTCCGCAGATTCTAAATTTTTAATAAAAAAAACAATAACGCATCGCATTTCAGAAATACGACATAATACTTTCTCTTTTAAATAGAACACTCTGTATATTTTGAAACAGTTCGATACTGCTTCTCTTTCTGAATTCAAAAATGTCAACACATCTTGTGTTATCTCAAATGGTTTTTGGGATATTTATATTTGATGATATTTAAAATCTGATATATAAATTTGACGATATTAAAATAACGTGACCAATTTTGTCAAATAAATTTTGAAAACAAAGAAAAACATTAACCATAATGAGAAAATGATCTCTGAGAAACATAGAATGTTGATTTCATACATTTATTTAACAAAGAAAATATTAACAAACATTAAAAAAATAAAAAATATTAACAAACAATTACAGAAATCATTTTCTCATTATGGTTTATGTTTTTCTTTGTTTTAAAAATTTATTTAACAAAATCGGTCACTTTCTTTTAATATCGTCAAATTTATATATCCGATTTTAAATATCATCAAAATATCATCAAATCTAAATATCTCAAAAACCATTTGAGATAACGTAAGATATGTTGACATTTTTGAATTCAGAATGAGAGGCAGAATCAAAATATTTCAAAATATACAGAGTGTTCTATTTAAAAGAGAAAGTATTAAGTCGTATTTCTGAAATGCGATGCGTTATTGTTTTTTTGATTGAAAATTTAGATAACTAGTTAGTAAGAATGTCTTTACACCTATGTCATAACATGAAAAATGGCCGAGTTATTTCAAAAAAGGACATTTTCGCGTGAGAACCCTGTACAGTGGTGGAAACCGAAAAGTAAACGACTCTTAGCAGATATGACTATTTTTGAGTAGCTCGCAGTGGGGTCATTAGAGTTTATCCATTTAACCTACGTGAAATTGTTACACTAAATCACAAACTAAACTTTTTTGCCTGAAATAACCACGTACGTTCTTTTAAGCACAGAATACTTTTAAGTAAGTATGTGGAAATAACGAAAGCACCTAACCTAAAAACGAATACAAACATAAACAAACCAGGCAATCAGCTGGCCGTCTAAATCGAGTAAATCGCCGAGACCGGAAATAAAAAAGTCTCGTGAGTTTGCGCAGTTCGGACTTAATAAACGAAACGTCGTTTAAATTTTTGCGGGAATAAGTAATATTTTTAAAAGTCCAAAATTGAAAATGTATAATAGAAGCTTTAATGGGTATAGACATTATAAAAATATAGCATAGCTGTAGTATAAAATGTAACACGTATAATAAACTAATTATGTTGAAGCTATCACAACTTTCATTAATTCCATCGTGTAAAACTGACTATTGCGTGCACCGTTCTGCGCTACCATCAAATTAATGGGGCGGAGTCTATTTCATTGTGGTCGCCGACCAGTGTATAGTAAATTTTTAAATGTTAACAATAAAATTTAATTAAAATAACCGTTTTGTAAATTATTAGTAAAAATCATTTCAAACCGTTCTAAAGAAACGTGCAAGTTCTGAGTACGTCTCTGCTTCAAATTCGCATTCCGTTGGATAATTTATCGTTCGAAGTACATAAGAAAAACAGTAGTGGCTGGGGCCCCAGGCCCAGGACAACTTTGTCGGTGATTTTATGTTGTTTTTTATACTTTGGAATTTCTAATTAACTTAAATAAACAAAGCATGTTGGTCACCTCATAGTGGAGATATGCAGTGGTCCTCAAAATTTCAATAGATTTTTACGTAAGGTCAGTTTTTCAACTTTTAAAATATTTTTTTACTCGTAATTCGTGTTACAAATATCATCAGAGATCCTCCCTTAAAATTAAAAAAATAAGTTGGGGTTCACCCTGTATAGCATGCTACAAATTAAAAGACATAACAACGCAATAAACAACTGCACTGATCATTTATTATATAACAAATGCACTGATTTTAATTTATTAAAGTAGACTAAAAGGGGTAATACGTAATTGATAAATAAAAATAATAATATAAAAAACAAACCAAATTTTTACATCTTTCCAACAACAAAACACTTAATTGTAAATAGTCCGAACATTAAATTTATGTCACTCACTCTAGTCTAGTACCAATAGTCTCATAAGTTACACCTTAATTATCAAGGGTAACATAAACATCTCAAAACACCAAGCACCAAATATTTTAGCATTTACCTAGTTCCTTTTAAGATCTCCACAAAAACAAACATAAAAATGTGCCTAATAGGTATTAATTATTATGTAATTTTTACCACACCTAAATTGTAAGTATATACCTACTGTGAATTCATTATAAATAATTTTTAAAGTAAGTTCTCTATCTAGTTCTCTGAAGATGGTTTAATAAAAATGAAACGTAAGAAAATAGTTTTTTTATTTTATCACATGACCGAAAACCTAGGAATCTACACATCAAATTAATTTGATGTCAACGGTCAAGAAAAGAAAAGCCCTCTATAAATACTGGTAATTCCCTTAACCCCGTATTTCCCTCCATTATGAAACTTTGAATAAGCACAACGTTTTGTGGGCACAACGATCAACCATAGCCATAGATAAAAGGAAAACCATAGCGTTAGCGTTCCGATTCACGCATATGGCGGCATATGTACAAACACGCAGCAAACGCATCGGCTGCCTCACGTTCCGACTAGAGGCAGTAAACGCGGGCTTTATGCTTGCGGAGGGCATGGCTTACGACCGTCTTTACTGCTTTCAACACGCACGTATGAGGCAAACGGAACGATTCTCGTGCATTTCATGCGCTATATGCGTGAAACGGAACAGGCCCATATATTTTTGGCTCGATTTTTGGGCAGGTTTAATGGGTATTATGAGATAAAATATGAGAAAAATGGCGAAAAATCTATGTTTCTTCAAATCACCCTGTATTTCAGAATTTAGCCAGTTAAATTCCGTAATACTTTCAATTTCTATTTATCGTATGCGAGGTATCTGGATCAAACTTCCGAATTAATTTTGCTAAAATTTTAGCATTAGAAATAATCAGATATTTCTAAAAAAATTTGCAGGCTTTATTTGTTCAAAATTAGGACAATAATTGATACACATTTTAAATATCATTAAGAAATTTTGATTCTTTGTAAAGTTACACCTTTTTGAAATTTTACGAATCAATAACAAATCTTTTCTGCAGAACTTCTTCATTTGGTCACGGTAATGATGCCTCCAAAGTATAGCATGTGTTCCATGCTCCGGTATTATGATATGACAAATCTAAATTTCACAGCCGCCACTTATGCCAATAAGTCAACAAGTTTTACCTTATGACATTGGTCTGTACGTATTTTATAAAACTATTACTTACGTTAAACGACCACAAACTAAGACCCTATGCTTAGTTCTTGACATTTGAGCATCGAAGGGAACTTCATGAAATTGGTTGATAGAATTTGCAGCGGCAGAGAGTAGTGCTGTTCCTATAATGCATAATGTAAAAGTATTCCATTCAAATGGTGCAGGTGCCACTGCATAGCCAGCCATAGATGTTACGACAACAAGAGCTACAAATTAAAACTGATTTATAAAGGTATGTTATAATTTCTACACAGATACGTCTAAGTACTTACTAGTTAGTCGAATTTTTGATAATTTTAAGTAGTGCTGAAGTAAATTTGATCTATCTGTAGAAGGAGTGGGTCTCCATGCAGGAACATTTTTTGGCTTGTGAGGTAAAGATTTAATTTCATTTGATAGCAAGTTTATCGTGGGTAATGACGAATGCACTTTAGTTTTGTTAACATAGTGGCTAGCAGGTACAATCAAATTTATGTATTTCTAAAAAAAAACACAGCTTAGTAATCGAATGCGTTACTTTTGCCCAGCGTTACCTTAGATAATAAATTAGGGGCAGATAATTTTGATTGCCTACATAACCTTAATTGGAACTGAATTATTGTAGCCATTATAAATTGTAATTTAATGGTATTACATTACGGTTACATAATATATTTGGGTTTTAAAATAATGTTGCTTAAATATACGGACATATCACGTAATTCATAACATATTAATACTATTTTCAAACGACTAGGACTAATATTGTTAACATTTTAAGGTTAAAATCATAGATAAATGATAAATACACAGAACACAGTCAACACAGAACATAAAGGTAGAGAAATGCGACTTCTATAGAAATTGATGGAAACAAAGAAACAGCGACCCCTCGTGTTGCCAGTTCAACTTTCGCGTGGGAGCAGGGCAATTTAGTAAACTAGTAGGGGCGAGTGGGTTTGCTGTCCAGGGCAGTGGGCACGGTAGGCCTGTACCTGCACCGTAAATAATTTAATAACAAGCATGTCACATTTTAAATGGTGAGGAATGGGATTAAAATTGGCCGGAATAGTAGGTAGGCGATACGGCAGTGAGCAACAAGCAAATTTATTTAGGTAAAACGAACTATATTTGAGAAACAAGAAATATGTCACTCGAAGTAGAAGAGTCTATAAAATATTACTTTCATGGAAAAGCAGAATATTTCAGAGTTAAAATTTCAGTGCAAGTACCCAGTGAAATAGGTTAAAATACCCATTTTAGTCATTAGATTTAATTTGTATATCGAAGCGTTTTGAAACATCCAACTTTTCCATGGATAGTGATAATTTACACTATTCTATTTCTAATGACATGTTGCTTGTTTCTTAAACGTAGCCCATTTTACTCAAATATACTTATTGCACACTACTATATCGTCTGTCCACCCTCGCCAAATATTATTAATTCCATCCTTAATCCATTTTTCTTCCATTTTAAGAATTATAATAATGCATTAGTTCATTATAAAGCAAGGGAGAGCAACGCGTTATTCTTTCTAAAGGCCGAGGGCTACAAATACACAGAGGAGCAATAGCTTCTCTCACGGGCTATATAAAGTACTTTTTCCCACGACAACGAGTAGAAACAGAAAAAAACAATATTTTAAAAATAGAAGTAGACAACACTTATTAACCCTATATTAGTAACCTTTGGATCATTTCTATTCACATAAAGTAATAAAAGCTCCCTAGAGCAATTTATGGCCACTTTATTTACTGAGAGGAAAAATGTTTCACTTCTGTTTCAATTTTGACACCATAAAAATCGATTTCTACTCCCTGACGTGGAAATAGCTATTAACATATCAAAGAATGTTATGACTATCATAACTGCCGCAGATGTCGGTTTGAAATCCGAGCTCGTAGAGCGAGGATTTTAAGACATCTAAGGCTGTTATGATTCATAATATCCGTGATTTGTTCAATAGTTTATCGGTTTCAGAAAATAAAGACATTATTAATAGATATTACCTTTTGATATTCTCTTATTAATAACGTTTTCATTTCATTAGTTGTTCAAGTCTGTATGGGTTGATTTGTCGCCATGGTTATAGTTATATTTTGTTTGTTTTTATTTGTTACCTTTTTTCATATTACATAAATGTTTACATTTTTAATGTCACAACGGCTACATAAAAATGGACCTTGGATTGCCTGAAAATACATTTCAGTTGGATTTCAGTATTTAATTATTATTGTTTGGAGTTTTCTGTCTGCTTGTATTAATATATAGCCCTATAGTTTCATTATTTATTATTTCATCTGTTGACAGTTATTGACAGATCTGTATCTGTAATATTACCGTACAAGCAATAAATATAACTGTACAACTTTAGTTATGACTTATTTACCAGCCTACTTTTGCATATGTAAACAAAGGATTAATATCCTGAAACCGATAAAAGATATTAACATATTTCTGAAATTAGAATTTAAGTTTGCCTCAAATAAGGATATGCTTGCATAATATATTTTTTTTATTCAAGGATACTTATTACCTAACAACAAAAATAAGAAACAATTCATATCATAAATCTTAGCTGAATGAAAGAAAACGGTAAACCATTTAAAATATGAGATCATGCTTATTTGTTTAATATGTACAATTAAAAGGAAAATACTAAATTGATTACCTACCTACTTATATACATAGATTTAAACTAAAAATGATTATAATGAATTTGAATTTTATTAAAATAAATCGTACATAATAACAAACATGATCTTTGGTCAGCTATGATTAAATAATTAATAATTAATTAAGTTTAGAGATATATCTCATAAATAAAATACACTTCGCACATAAATTATGGAATAGGTAAAAAAATGAGTTAAGTTTATACATTCATATTTTTGTCAATATTGAAGCAAATTCATTAATTTTTTTACTGCGGATAGGTCATTTCTTTTGCAGTTTAATACCGTATGTTCGATTTAACTAGGAGTTTTGTTATACAGGGAAATATGAAAAGTATGAGGGCATGTAAATTTCCTAAAATTTCAAATTGATCTGTGGCAATTAGGAGCCCATGAAAATTTATTTTTATAAGTATTTCGGTTATGGCCTATCCTATTGTACTCACTGCGCCAAGCAATTTGCCATGCGGTTCTTGGTGAATAAAAAATTGGCAATTCTTTGAAAATTGTTCTGTTGCCAATAACTGTTAAAAAACAATAGATTTAGTGGATTTTGTTTCATTTGTTCAATAGGGTTAAGGTCTGGGCTTCTGGCCGGCCAATTCATCAAGTTAATCCCAGCTTCAACCAGATACTCCCTTACTATTCGCGCAGTATGAGGACGTGCGTTGTCATGCATCAGAATAAAGAGCCCAGACCTTAACCCTATTGAACATTTGTGGGACTATATGGGAAAGGAAGTTCGCTCGGCAGTTAATATGCCACAAATTTTGGCTGAGTTAAGACTAATTTTGTTGGAAGCCTGGCAACATTTCGATCAAATGTTAATTCGAGATTTAATTTTAAGTATGTCCAATCGATGCCAAACTGTAGTAAATGCCAGGGGAGGTGATACCCTTTATTAGTTTGCATTATTATTGTTTAGTTTTTGTTATTGTTATCGTTTTTTTCCTGTTAAATAAATTTATTAAGTTATTTTTATTCCAACTTGTATTATTAACCTCGATATTGGTTTCATAACTCTTTAATGAGAGGAGAATGAAACAAAATCCACTAAAATTATTGTTTTTAACAATTATTGGCAACAGAACAATTTTCAAAGAATTGCCAATTATTTATTTACCAAGAATCGTCCCAGTTAGCACAAAATGTCCGTGGGATGTCCATATATGAGCTTTTACGTTCCATATGGGATCATCGTGGCAAAATGTCCCTCGGACGTCCCAAGGACTGAAATATCCCACGGAAACATCCCTGGGACTTACCGTCAGGGACGTCCCTGTAGAGTTATATTAAGAAAATCCTTGGGATGTCCCAAATAGTGAAACAACCCAGGCTAACGTTCCAGGGACTTAAGGACTTGGATATTATTCTGGGTAAGGCATTTTATAAAAAAACAAGAAGTGTAAAATGCACATGCTCAATCACAATTGACGGTCGAAAATATTGAAAACTATTTTTTAAACCTAAAAATATTGTTATTTTGGAGTGATAATGTTTTTATTAAATAAATATTGTATCAGGAATCATTCAACAAAAACAAAGAGTAGAATAATTATAAAAATGTGGAAACAATCTAATTTTTAATCGTATAATCTGATATTCAGTATGTTTGGTATTATGTATAATATTAGAATTACTATTAAAAGTTTTTCTTCTGTGATAAAGCCAAAGAAACTTTTGGTAAACAAATTTTCTAGGTCTGTTGGGTACTCAAATATTTTAAATTTGCCGCCGCTTAATAAATGTAACGGACCAAGCTCTACGCGTGTGCAAGCGGAAGAGCAATATGGCTGCGTGCATGTTTTGTTTGGTGTTTGATGTCTTTTTGGTCTGGTGTTTTGTTAAAAGTTAAGTGGTCTTTTACAGATTGATTATTGTATTCTTTTACGCTTCATTATGCCTATTAATTTGTGATGTTCCTTCCTTTGAATAAATGATCAGTATTCCTGTAAAGGGTTATTTGAACTTTTGATGCGACATTGACACTGAAGTAGATACTCGCAAATACTTATTATACTGAACTTGACCCACAATTCGCCAACCAAGTTGACATCATATTGGGAGGTGATAAACAGTTTTAAGCATCTACCAATGATGCCATGTTGGCCAAGCTCGTCGACTGTAATAAACTTTTTGGTATTTGTGGAAATAATTTCATTGTCAATTACTATTTTATTTTAAATCCAGTTGGATGTAGGATGGTTTTATATCTGGTATGCTATTAGAGCATGTCCTTATCCGGTCCTAATATTGTCCAAACACGACCTGAAAGGACGTTGTTGGGACGTGACAGGGATATCCTGAACAGTCCCAAACGGCTTGCGCTGGGACGTCCCTACTTTGTTTTGGGATGTCCCTGGGATGTTTCAAATGTTCTGGCTTGATGTTTTTGGGACGTCCCAGGAGCAGCCTTGTGTTATCTGGGGTATGGCAAATTGCTTGGCGCAATGAGTACAATAGGATAGGCCGTAACCGAAACACTTATAAAAATACATTTTCATAGGCTCCTAATTGCCACAGATCAAATTAAAATTTTAGGGAATTTACATGCCCTCATACTTTTCGCGTTTCCCTGTATAACAAAACTCGTAGTTAAATCGAACATACGGTATTAAACTGCAGAAGAAATGACCTATCCGCAATAAAAAAAATTATTGAAATTGCTTCAATATTAACAAAAATGTGAATGTATAAACTTGACTCATTTTTTTACCTATTCCATAATTTATGTGCGAAGTGTATATAACTATGTTTAACAGACATACATATTATAGTGAAAATAGATATGCCGATGCCGGGCTTTGAGCATCTCCATCAAGAAAGACTGTCGATTATCAGCAATGTTATCAACATAAAGTAAGGCATCCTATCCCTGTTGAGACCCGTTGTAGGTAGTGTAGGCACTGCTATTACATGGTTGTATAGAAGAATCATTCGGCACGTCGTCTTATTTTTACTCTATGAATATCCATCGGCAGCCATAAATAATTACTAATCGCCCATGATTTGAAGTAACTACCTGTAAAAAATTTATATAAATTAAATTTATAATTAAACAAAAGAATTTTGTTAATTGTGTGGAAATAAAGAAAATCTACTTTAAAAGAAGTTGGAATCAAAGCGTCTTTGCATATTTAAAAAAATTATAATAGGTAGGTATACAGTGTTTAACAAACAGAATATTCACGAACACATGGTCATGTTAGTTCACATAATTTTCACCCTTTGTTTTATAATAAACATGTGTACCCTCAGATCAACAAAGAAACATAGATACATAACTCTGGAAGTCTGCGTGTAATATACATAACATTGTTTATATTTTGATCGGAACAACGATTTCATTGGTTCCCTTCTACAGGCAGTTTGTCATTACGGCAGAGTGTTGACAGTAGATGTCATTTTCTTGTACCGCCATATTTGTTTTTATTGTTTAAATGTTATTTGTGGCATTTCATAAATTATTTCTTTTCTTTTCTTTTTTGGGATTTATTACCACATTCCTCGAGATTCCTATCCAAAAAATTCGATTTACCTAAAAAATATTCAAATTAACCAGTTTAAAACTGGGAAATTACCTCTACGCCTTTGACGTAATGTCAGTGGATCAGTTAGAGGGTGTTTTTTGACAACTAATAGGAATTAAATTAATACAAAAATACTGCGCTGACGTTTCGGAAACTATATCCGTTTATTGATTTCTTCTCTCAACATTGGTGCAAGTTGAACAAAATTCTACCGAACAATTTGATACGCAAAGAAGCAGACAACAAAAAAAGAAAAATCAAAGAATCTGCAATAATTTTACTTAATGAAGATAAATGCTTATCAAATTGTTCGGTAGAATTTTGTTCAACTTGGTTACCAATGTTGAGAGAAGAAATCAATAAAATTAATATTATTTAGTATATTTTTCAACATTTCTATGGTAAGTATCTATGGAAATGATATAAACAATTTTTATTTTATGCCGTGTTATTTTACACGTTACATATAAAAATCTAAAGCTTAAACTTTGAAAAAGGAAAAGGATATAGTTTCCGAAACGTCAGCGCAGTATTTTTGTATTAATATAAATTCCTATTAGTTGTCAAAAACACCCTCTAACTGATCCTCTGACATTACGTCAAAGGCGTAGAGGTTATTTCCCAGTTTTAAACTGGTTAATTTGAATATTTTTTAGATAAATCGAATTTTTTGGATAGGAATCTCGAGGAATGTGGTAATAAATCCCAAAAAAGAAAAGGAAAGAAATAATATTTGTTTTTGCTTCAATAGCTATTTTTTATATTTATAAATACTATTTGTGTTGGTTTTGTAGTTTTATATTGTTCAAAAAAGGCTAATACTTGTTTAGTTTGTTTAAATTCCTACAAAAGGGAGGAATCTCGTTTGTTTCATGTAAGTATGTTTTTATACATAGACGTAGAATAGGGTTTTTGATTTAAGAATAAAGATAATTTTGTTCTTTGTACCTTTCCTTTACGCTATCAAGTAAAAAACTTAAGAAGGCAGCTATACAGATTTTAATATAATATTATTATGCTATCATCCCGTAGGTTACGTATGTTAAGATCATTTCAAGCTTGAAGATATTTATGTGGCCATAAATGGAAAATGATTTTTAAAAAAATGTGGTTTTCCAAGTATTTTTACGGAAAGACCCGTTTCAGCTGCTTTATCATATCAAGGGTAAGTCATAATTTTTAATTTCCAATGTGAAACAAGATTGATTTACTACTATTTATACTATTTATCATAAGCAACAGTTGTGACCAAAAATTTCAAAATCAGCAAAAGTGTCAATGTTTTGCCAAAATTACTCTATCGAGCTTATCGCTATCCCTTCAAACGAAATTTCCATACATTTGAATACTTCATTTGAATTATGTTCGATGTTGTTCGAATATTTATAGTTTCGGTGTTTGTACGTTACAGTATATTGAAGGATGATCTTTAACTATAGTTTATAATTTATTGAATATCTACATAAAATTTAACAAACATAATTTAGATAATGTAAATATGTATCTTTTTTTTCAGGTCAGCGGATAATGAAGAATTGAGAAAACAGGCACTTCAGCAACGGAGACTGCATTTTACTGGACGACTGGCCTGCAGCTCATCCTGGAAGCCTGCGAATCCAGTAAAAGCACTTTTGGGACGTGCTACGTATAATTTTTTTTAACGGGCACAGTATTGTACCTTTAATTCGCAATCGTCATTTCGAAATTCCGTTTTATAACGACTGTCACGTTTTCAACTAAACGTCAAATTATGTTAAGTTACCTATTTTCTTTCTTTCAGACAATATTTAACTATTTTACAGTTTTAGTATACAAACACTCGTTGCAATGGTAATCAGCTTTTAAAAGTTTTACCGGACTCTCACCATAGCAATCATCACTTTATCAGCCTCAGTTTGATCAAATGTGATTTTCTGGGCTGAAAATAATCCAGAAAGTGCTACTTTCTGGTTGGTTTTAATAAAAGATTATTAAATGCCTATGACGTTAAATTTGATTTAACAGTTCGCCTTATTGTGTTACTAAAAATTTGTTTAAATTTTGGTACTACTAGGTAGATTAAATAAATGTCAAACTTCAAATTGTGTTTTATTTATTCCAGTATTTTTTTATACCAATTATACTTTCACATAACGTATTGAGTCGAGATATTTTACCTTTGATTTATTGAAATTAATTCATCAAAATAAGTCAATTTTTTATATTTTTAACCCTTTTATATGTATACGCCTCTGACTGTAGTACTCAGTCAAAACATTCCCACTTTGATTTTAAGGTTACCCTCCTTACACACACGGCCATTGTGTTTTATACGGCTTTATTATCTATGTTTCTTTCTTGATCTGAGTGTGCACCTATATCAGTTAATTTGTGGATTGTACATGTACCGTACAACGTACAAGTGACCAATAGATTAGAAATATTATTTAGAATGTATTTTTGAAACTACGTAACGTAAGATTGGAAAGTCGAATTTTGCTAGTCATCGAATACTGGCAAATTGAAAGTGCTATTTAATAATTTAAAAAACATCTTATAGAAAGGTAGTTTGAATCTCACAACATTTGTCCGAGGTATGGTATGGTATGGTCGGTCTTTATTACATAATATACAATATATCAAAACATGTATTCCTTAAAAAAAAAACCCGGCGAATGATGAGTTGTGTTTAGTACGGATGAACCAAGAACCAAACAATCAGTAATAATAAAATAATATGTAATATTACTGTAACATCCGGCGCACATATGCGCGCAGGACCGGAAAGCAGACTGCTGAAGACGGGGAGTCAGATGGGAGCCGCCACGTGGAAAGCACGCCGTGTCGAAAGAAGAGTAAATGTATAAAGAACCGGTCAAACTTAAATTACTACATTGTGAACGTGAAACAATAAACATTTGTCTAAAGCATTTCGCCTATCATTTATTACTGATACATCGCAAATTGGCGACGAGTTGATAAAGTGGTATAAGTGGAGTTAACGCGGAGAAAACGTGTACGATAGTAAAGTGTGACAAAATGTGGAATGCCGT
The DNA here is from genome assembly GCA_963680705.1 of Rhagium mordax. Classification (NCBI taxonomy): domain Eukaryota; kingdom Metazoa; phylum Arthropoda; class Insecta; order Coleoptera; family Cerambycidae; genus Rhagium; species Rhagium mordax. Next base: position 54,309,755 of record OY796661.1, read on the forward strand.
TGGACAATTTTCGGAATTTAATTCAGAGTTGGATGACTGGGTTATCTATAACGAACGATTACAGGAATATTTCACTGCAAATAAGGTGGAAAGCGAGCGACAAGTAGCTACCCTCCTGAGCCTAATAGGCACGAATACCTACAAGCTATTACGCGATTTGTGCTATCCTCAGCAGCCGAACGGAAAAAAGTATGCAGACCTAAGCAAAATACTTTCAAGTCATTATGGAAAGCAACCCGTTGTATGGAGAGAAAGAAGACGCTTCCATGAAGCGAAACAGGAAGCCAACGAGTCCATTGCGGAGTGGCACGCGAGAGTATGTAAGCTGTCCATATAATGCAAATTTGAGGTAGATCTGACTAAGTTTATAAAGGAAAAATTCGTAACCGGCATTAAATCTGAGAGCATATTTGACCGTTTGTGTGAGGAGTCCGAAACGGCAGATTTGGAGAAAATGGTGGAAATAGCTAGGAAGAGGGAGAGCAACGCCAACCGTTTGGAAGAGGTTAAGTTTGTGCGCAAAACCGGATAAGTCAGCACCGACAACAGGGGCGAAACGGAGATGGAGGACAAGTACCGAGATCTTTGATTGGCGGGAATGGTCAACGTCATCAAATTTCAAATAATCCAAATGGGGGTAACCGGAAACGTAATCGATTTAGAGCAGCGTCAGCGCAGAACCAGTATCAGTCAGGCCAACATAATACGAAAAGACGAGTTAACGATGATAGGAAAATGGAGTCGAAGTCGAGGTCACAGGAATATAATGAACAGTGTAAAGTTTGTGGTAAAAGCCATACAGGTCAGTGTATTTATTACAATTTCAATTGTGCAATATGCAAACAAAAGGAACACTTAGCTAAGGTTTGTTATAAAAAGAAGAATTTGCACTTTGTAGAAATAAATGATTGTAAAACAGACTCAGACTCAGAAAATATTGAAATAGAGAATATAGGAAGCCTATGGCACTTAACGGAGGTAGTGGCGAACAAAAATTTAAACAAAAATGTTGATTTTAATATGTTACATGTAAATGTTGATAATAGTATTTGTAAAGGTGAGGGAAAGAAAGATAGATTTGCTGTAGAAATAGAAATAGATAGGGTAAGATATGCGTTTCAAATCGATTCCGGTGCTTCAGTTTCAGCTATAAGTAAAAATTTGTATGACAGTAATTTTAATGAATATAAATTAAAAACAGATTTTACTATTTTGAAGTCGTATAACAATGCAGTTTTCAAGCCAGAAGGCTACATAATATTAAAAGTAAAATATAAAAATAAAGAAGCCTCAATAAAGTTTTATATTGTAGATAATGCTGGTATTGGTATTCTAGGTAGAGATTGGCTGGATAAGTTTGAAATTGGATTTGGAATGATAAACAAGGTGTCGACTGAGGATGTTGGTAGGCAATTAGCAAGCGATTTTCCGGAGGTATTTGGCGACAGTGTTGGCAGTTACCGATACGCAGAAATATCGCTTCATTTAAAGGAAAATGCGAGTCCGATCTTCTGCAGGGCTCGTCCAGTCCAACTCGCCTATAAAAATTGGATACAGAATTGGATCGATTGGAAAAAACAGGAATTATCACACTTACGGAAACGTCAGAATGGGCGACACCCCTGGTGCCGATATTGAAGGAAGATGGCACTCTACGTCTCTGTGGAGATTACTCCGTTACGGTAAATAAACATTTAAAGGAGATGGCTTACCCATTAGGATAGAGGAAATTTTTGCTAAGCTCCATCGTGGAAAAACATTTACAAAGCTGGATATGGCATTTGCATATAACCAATTCAGATTAAGTCCAGAATCCAGAGAAATAGTTACATGGAATACACCTCGAGGTTTGTATTTAGTTAATCGCCTTCCCTATGGCATAAATGTAGCTAGTTTTATCTTTCAAAAAAGTATAGAAAATCTCTTTAAGGGCTTGGATAATGTCACTTGTTTTTTAGATGACATATTAGTAACTGGTACCACAGGCGAAGAGCATTTCGATACACTGAGGAAGGTATGTAGGAAACTAAAAGAAGCTGGATTAACACTAAAAGTGAGAAAAGGCGAGTTTTTCAAGGAGTCGCTAGACTACTTAGGATTTAGAATAACACCTAAAGGACTGATGAAATCAGAAGAAAAAACTAGGGCGATTTTACAGGCACCGAGTTCAAAGTGTACACGAGATGTGCGAGTATTCTTAGGAGTAATAAATTACTATGGGAAATTTATACCGAATGCAGTGCAAATTTTGAGACCAATTTATAATCTATTGAAAGAAAATGTGGAATTTCATTGGGACGAACAGTGTGAGAGGTCATTCAAGCAAGTAAAGAAGGTGATAGCGTCAGATTTGATTTTGGTACATTTTGACCCGGGCCTACCATTGGTGTTGACGACGGATGCGAGTACAGTAGGGATTTCAGCAACTCTTTCACATATACTTAAAAATGGAGATGACCCGATAATACATTTAGAGGCGCTGGCGATATATTGGGCACTATGCAAATTTTATCAGTCTCTATATGGAAAAAAATTCATTTTAAGGACAGACCACCGACCGTTATTTATGGAGAAAGCAAAGGGATTCCCCAAATGTATGCAAGTAGGCTACAGAGATGGAAGGTATTTTTATCAAGTTTTCAATACCATATAGAGTATATCAAAGGCACCGATAATAAAGTAGCCGATTACTTATCAATATTTCCTATAAATACACACACACATTCAGAGGAGTATTCCGACAGGGGATAATACTTAAACTTCACAGACACGGTGGAGGATTGGCCAATAAACAACGACGAGGTGAGAAAGAAAACGGAAGAGGACGCAGTATTAAGTGAGGTAATGGAGTACGTCAGAAATGGAAAATGGCCAGAGGCAAAGGAAAATAGTATTCGTCCGTATTATAATAGAAGACAGGAGCTCACAATAGAAAAAGGAGTCCTCATGTGGGGATATAGAATCGTAATACCTAACGTTTTACGAGGTAGACTAGTTAAATGAACTACACTCACACCATTTTGGTATTGTTAAGACCAAAAGTCTGGCTAGATCATTTATCTACTGGCCCGACTTAGATAAAGAGATCGAAAGCAAATGTAAAGCGTGTGTACACTGCCTGCAAAATAGACAATCGCCACCGAAGTGCGAGTTGACCCCATGGAAATTAGAGGATGCACCATGGAAAAGAATACATATGGACTATTGTAGTCCAATAAATGGTAATACATTTTTAGTGGTAGTGGACGCGTATTCAAAATGGTTGGAGATTTATATAATGAAGACAATGACGTCGGGTGAGACGGAAGAAAAAATTAAGGACTTATTTTCACGGTGGGGACTGGCAAAAACAGTAGTTACGGATAATGCTAGATCATTCGTAGCAGCCAATATACAAGAATTTTTCAAAAGGAACGCTATCAAGCACATCACGTCACCTCCAGGCAACCCCCAATCAAATGGTTTTGCGGAGAATGCGGTAAAGACATTTAAGGCAAATATAAAAAGTAGATTAAGCGACCCAGCAATAGACATAAGAATATTAACATTATGGTTTCAGAATTCTTACTCTCTTATAGGACAACACCCCACTGTTCCACGAAGGAACCGCCAGCAAAGTTATTTTTGCAGAGAGAACTACGCACCAGGTTGGACATTTTAAGGGAGAGCAGGGATCGGTCTGAAGAAAAACCACAAAATAAAAATTTGAAGAACCACAGGGAAGCCCAGGAACGACAAACGAAGTACTTCGGGGGAAGAACGAGGGATTTCGAGGTCGGGGAGAAAGTGATGGCTGCGGATTATAGAACGGTAAACCACAGGAAATGGACAAAAGCGGAAGTGGTAAAGAAAATTGGAAAAACAACATATTTGTGCAAAATTAGGGAAGGAAATATATGGAAAAGAAGTGCAAATCAGTTACTGAAAATGTCGCAGAACATGGACGAGACGACGAGTCGAGACTTGCAGCAGACCGAACCATCAAAGTTACGATTCCGGTATTATAGCGGAGGAAATTCTGCCAGCACTGTTGAATGACAATCTAGTATCGTAGAAGAACCTAGCAAGGTTAAAGCAACAACACCGTCAGTCGAGACCTTGGATAATCAAGTAATAGCAGAGAACGGGGTAAATGTAAGTGGGGAAGAATCAGGTATAAGGCCAAATAATTCTAATAGTACCTTGCCAGGGTTAAAAACAAAAATAGGTAAATCAAACAGCAAATCTAACAATGCTAATCCCGATACCTCTAATTTTAGAAATAAGTTGGACGACCCGAACAGGGATTTTGTTGCCCGATTTCCAATACAAGCTTCACCCCCATGGATAAATATATTGTTAAAATTTTCTGTGGTTTGTAGTTACTAGGTGTGTTTGGTGACTCAGTCCAGAACGTTCCGAACTAAAAGTTACAACTTCCCACTGTAGTTTTAAAATAAATATCACTTTGACAACAACTATCAAACGTAAAAATCCCGAGTGTACATGTTTTAGTCCAAGCAATGGGGGTTTTCTATTCGCAAAAGGTCGGAAAGAAATGAAATTTGGTGGGATGGTAGACATAGGTTCCCTGATAGTACACCTCAGTTTGCGACCTCGGGGGGTTGCCGCTCGAGTGGTGGGGGGATGAAAACTCTGCGTCGCGACGCTTTTCGGGAAATAGCGCCGTTGTGGTAAGTGCTATTGAAAAAGATGAATCATGTAGATAATAAAATTGTGCACAATTTTGGTTTTTACATTTTTCGTCTGCGACCAATAGTTTTCACTCTACGGCGCGCCAAAGTTGGGGGTTGATTTGCAATTTTCAACAAAATCAGAATTTCATCGCGGATTAAGACGAAAATCGCTATAAAACAATTCTGTAATATTTTTTTTCTGAAAGAGTAATGTTGTCTGAGACTGCAGATGCGCGATTTGATACATTTGGTCGTAATAAAATATATGATTTTTTGAAGCGCGTCCCTACATAAATAAATAAATAACACCACATGTAATTACGACCCCCTTTATCCCAGAAGGTTCTAGAAGAGCCTTGTGCGGTAGGGGGCTACACATTTAAAGACAAGGGACACACATCCATTGCATTTAAAAATGCACACTTGACATCAAGTTGTTGGATGTGCATATCCTCTTCTACAACTAAAGATAATAAAATTCGTATAGTTAGCATTCTAGCTACTGGTGCATAAACTTCTTCGGTTAGTTCAGACTGGAGAAATCCTATAGCCACCAGTCTAGCCTTTTTTATGGTTTTACCATCGTCTTCTTTTTCTCGAAACACCCACCTCGAGTCAATAATTTCCATTTCTTCATTTTGTGGTGTAGTTACTATATCCCACGTGTTATTCTTTTCATGAGCTGATAATTCTTCTTGAATTGCCTCTTTCCACCCTTTTCCAGTGTTGATCGCCTCTTGGTAACTCGCAGGAACATCAACATTTTCTATCGATAATGCTGTTAGATTCATTTCATAATCGTCGAAACGTTTAGGTAGTCTACTTTTTCTTTTATTTTTCTCAAAATTTTCCTCGTTCTGATTTTGATTTCCATCTTGCTTTATTTCATTTTTATTAGGATCATCTTTATCAATTTCTTGATTTTCTTGAAAAATTACTGTATTTCTGATATTTTCTTGAACAATTTTATTTTCATTAAATATGACGTTACGTGCAATAACAATTTTTTGTTTGTCTAAATTCCACAATCGATAACCATTATCTGCATATCCCATTAAATACATTTTCTTACTTCTCTAATCTAATTTGCTGCTTCGATCTTCCTTGGGTACATGTGAGTAGGCAATACAGCCAAAAACTCTTATTTTATCCAGATTCGGTTTTTGCCCATACCAAATTTCTGCAGGTGTTTTCTTCTTTGGTAGAATAGAAGTTTCAGTTCTATTCGTCAAATAGATACTTGTTCTAATTGCTTCACCCCAAAATTGTTTTTCCATATTACTATCAAATATTAAACATCTGGCTTTTTCCATTAAAGTGCGGTTAAATCTTTCTGCGACGCCATTTTGTTCCGGGTTACGTGTAACTGTATATTGCACATTAATACCTTTTTGAGTACAATAATCTTGAAAGATTTTTGAAATATAATCGCCCCCATTATCACATCTTAGTCTTTCTATTTTGCAATTATTAAATTTTGCTTCTACAATAGCAACATAATTTTTAAACTTATCAAAAACTTCACTTTTATTCTTTAAAAGGTATCCAATTGCAAAATGAGAGTAATGGTCGATAAAAGTTAAAAAGTAGTTCTTTTCATCATGTGTCCACATACATCAGATGATACAACTTCTAGTATTCGTTTCGCTTTCCTTTCTTCTGGTAGAGTTTTAAAAGAAGATCTATTGTGCTTTCCTTGTACACAAGTCGTGCAAAATTCTTCATTTGGAAATTTACATGAATGCCCCATACGCCCATGCCACAAGTTCTTTTCTGACACAAGCAAGTTGGCTGTGTGACACATAGTTCGTATTACTAAATATAATATAAAACATACAGATTTCCAGATAGTTCACCTTCTGCGATTTCCACTGCATTTTTACTAATACACACTTTGTTATTTTCAAAGAGAATTTTTAGACCTTTTTCTTCCAACTTTCGCACTGACAATACGCTCATTTAGTGAAAACGTCATCTGACAGATAATTGGATGCAAACAATGTTTGAAGTTAGTAAAAGCGATAATAATTTAATTAAATAAAAATATTTAAGCACTAAAAAGGTATGTATAATATGATTAATTTACCAGTATTTTATAACCTGTTATAATATAACGTAATATAATAAAATATTTAAATTTATAAACAAAAATAAAATAGTCTTGTACATACCTTGCAAATGGTTATTTGTAAATAAATACAGTTTATTAGATCAATTTTACAAAATTACACGTGTTTATATCAGTAGATGTTATAAATTCATAAATTGTTTGCATCCAATTTTGACATTACATGACTTATATGACGCGCACTAAATGCGCGTATAGATTATGAGATAGTCCTTCACATTCCATAACGTTTTCAATTGTTATTTGTCTTCCATCAGTAGCTTGCAAGCATGGTATAAGGAGAATGGTATGCCCGCGCGCAGGTGCGGTGACGTCACTCAGTTTAAAAAGCGGCAGGGGTGACATCTCAATTAACCTCAAAAATAGGTATTTTCTAAAATTTTCGAATATAATGTCAATTTTATCAAAATTTCTGCTTAGTTCCTGTACTATTAACTAAAATCTTGTTCAGCGCATTATTAATAAAGTTATATTTGGCTAATCTAATAAAATAAGATGCTCTCTGTTAGTTGGAATTCTAACCTAAAATTAGTAGTCTATTTTTTAAATTTTTTCCAACCTAAGCGATCTATCACAATTTATTTTCCTTTTACAACAGTCAAAAAACAGCCCCAAGACATATTAACAGTTGGAACTGCATCAGATCTTAAGTTTCTACTGTTTCTGAGGGGAATATAACAACATCTGGCTGTATTAAAGAAATTTCAAAATCTGTTGATTCTGTTGGGTTGAAATCAATAGAAGAAATACGTTCTATAAACAGACAATAGGCAATGAAAAGGATAAACCGGCGAAATAAAAAATTAACCTGCTATTTTCCAAATTAATTTCATCGTTGATCCATATACTTTCGCGAGCTTTTCAGCGCGAAGAAATGTAAAATACTTGATGCCAGTACCTTTTTGTCTTCGTGTAATAATTGTTACACCTAGCCACAGCACAAGCAGGCATGTTACTATTCGTTAACACTATTAAAAATATTAAAATAAAAATTAAACGTGCGAGATTACAACTGACTTTCGACGTTTTTTAAACTGAGTGACGTAATGCGCAGTAGATATACAAATTGGACGGCAACCTGACATACCATTCTCGTTTCTCGTTATACTATGCTTGCAAGTATAAGTTACCTTGCCGTCTGCAATAACAGATTCTCCAGATTTTGCTACGCATATTTTATGATAGACCTCTCGTACATTCATTAAATATTGACCATAACTAGATTTCACCAAGTGATTTGTAGCACCACTATCCACTACAAAGGTTATGTTAATGTCTGAATGACAGTGACAGTTCTTGTCTTGGGATTCTTGGGAGGTTAGAACGGATTTCTCTTCTTCTTCTTGCGAAGCTATAAATACAATTTCTTCTTCTTCTGCTACATTGCATCTTGCATTTGCAGTGTTATGTGAATTTTTCGGACATTGGGAACGTTTATGTCCTTTAATTCCGCAACCATAGCACTTATATCGAAATACAGAGTCCTTCGTGTCCTTTCTTTTCTGATTTTTCCAGTATTTATTTTTATTCCAAGTCTTATTCCCGACGTACTAGGTTCATTTTCCATGCGACTTTTATTCTGCCTAGGTTCTTCCATCAACAATTTATTTTTTTCAAAGTCTAACGTTATTTTGGCAAAATAGCACATCGATTGCAATCGTAACTGCCTGATATGATTCCGGCATTGCGGACATTAACTGCGAAATCACTTCACTATTCTGAATTGTGCCACCAGAATTTCTAAGTTCAAATATTGTTTGTTCAAAGTCCGTTAAAAAATCGTTAAGCGATTCTCTTCCACTAAACTTTAACGATCTCAGTTTTCGCTGAAGCTGAACTTGGTTAGCGATGCCTTTCTTCAAATATGTGCCCCTTAACGCGTCCATTATTTCCTTAGCGGTGTTTTTCCCTTTTACCATTTCCAGTACATTGTCCGCTAAACACTGAACGATCACATTTCGTGCTCTCACATCATCTTTCTTGAATATCTAAAGTTTTGCTTCCTCAGTCGGTGGTTCTGTCGAAATAACGTCGAGCATCAACTTGACTCTATATTCCCAGTTTGAGTACTCATTTCCATCAAAAGGTTTTACATTCGTCAACTGCATGGACGACGCCATTTATATTTTAACTTCCAAAAACGACTGGTAGTGGTAACGACAATAACCAAAGAATAGAAGCTTCCCGCAATCTCAAATTATATTACTTCTGGGCCCATAACCTGTGGTTGATGTAGTAGAGGTTTGGGTAATAATTTGAGACGACTATTTCTTTTCTAATATTTATTTATAATGATACACACACATTAAACACATTACAAAACTTGTTACAAATTACGTTGTTAATTACAAAAACAAAAGCACAGCGTTGCCAACTGGCATCACAGATACAAACAGGATACCTAGTAGAATTGATATTCAACAGAATTAACCTCTAAATTTATCGTAAATGTCAAAACACTGAGAGAACTGTCAAAGGTTTGTTGTTCACTACTTGGTTCATACGCACACTAAAGTTTCAGCGCCATCTCGCGATACGTGATTTTCGCGAATTACAGTTTGGGCCGTAAACTTTTATACCCGTAGAAGTGGGGGTCGTGACTAATGGAGTCTATTGTTGCCTTATACTAATTTGGTTTGCCATATGGTATACTAAGGAGAACATAACAAATCGGTCTATGGCTGGTGGTGAGGAAAAGACAAATGAGATTGGGCTTTTACCACATAGACTTAATAATAATTAGTATTATTATTAAGTCTATGTTTTACCATGATACAAATAAATAAAGATATTATATTGCGCATGTGGGAGGAGCCAAGCGATCAGTTGGCGTACGTCACCTGGTGACGTTTCTTGCTGTGTACTTTATTGTTCCTCATTATTTTGGCGTGCTTTGAGTGGGTATATCTTAAAAAAGTGTTTAAATTATTGATAAATATGTATTGTGCGGTGGTAAATTGTAAAATAAGCAATCAAACCAAGTGGTGGCGGCGGCATTAGCTAATAATTAATCAAACAGAAAACGTTCAAAATGGGTTGAAGAGTGATCACTTAAACAAGGAGACAATTTTCCGAAGTAAGTCTCTATCAAATGAGTTATAGAACCAGGTGGTTGGTTTAGTTATCTGTGGATGGACGAAGAAACAAAAGAAATCACCCTACGACGTGGACACTCCCGACACTGATAATCGTCGTTTTACCTGCGTGCCCGACTTACACGAGCACGTTCAAAATGGTTAACATCAACCGTTGGCAGATATTGAACGCCAGCGCCGGCAAGAAGGGCGGTTTTCAGCCACACACCTCAGTTTTGTTACTGCTTTTTACCCGTACAGTTTTACCCGATCGGGCAAAATTGCTAAAAAAGAACGCAGTCTGTTGTATGTTGGGGCCTATAGATTGGTAATGTTTAAAATCTTATAAGAATAACAATATGAAGGATATCGATCCTGTATGGTTCTGTTTCAAAAAAGTCCTTACCTATTAAACTAGTCATAATTGTTTTACAGGAAAAATATTCTTCTTTTTTGCAGTTCTGCCACAATTTAATATTTTTATTTTTTTGTTTGTTTTAATATGCCATTATGTTAAATATTGTCATGTAATTAATTGTAAATATTAAATATAAATACACAAATTTCTTTTTTTTATTGTGGTAAATACTTAAAATAGAGACATAAAAACAAAAAAAATACACAAATATTCAATAAGGTTATTTATCTAAATAATCTACAAGTGCAGGATTAGACACAAAATCAAACCAAAATTTCCGGGTATGTTTAGGAAGCATAGGATCTTCATTTTGCAGTAGGTAGGTAATAATGAACTTATCATTAAGTTCAATTTGTGGATTTTCGAATTATTTGCAAAAAGTATGTTTTCCGGTCTTTCACTTGATCCGCTACCATAATGAAGCTAGATAGAGAAAAACTGCTTTGGACCTTTTTTGTAGAGCATTAAATCCTACAAAAGAAGCCTTGACGGCACAAGACTTCTAAAAGTAATCTTTTTGACGGCGTACCTGCATAGTCCACCGTTCAAAAGCGATTATAATTAATTAAAATCATAAATAAACTTAATAAATTTTTTATATCATGAACCTAATAAAATTGTAAAGTAATAAATGATTTAAGGGAAAAATACTCGTTTTCGAAGATAAAATCAAATTGGGATGCACCTCGAATCGGATTATTTTAAACTCGTCTATCACGCGGCCAAGTCGAAATGGCGACCGGAGCAGACGGTACCGGTATCAAAGTTAATTAATGGTATAAAGTGCAAAAACTGTGAAAGTAGTTATCATATTAGTTGTGCTAAATATTTAACTAATGTGAAGTTTTCTGAAGACAAGACATATGTTATTTGTTGTGATGTGTCGAATTCCGATACGGACGCGGCATTCTTCGATGCCATGGAAGAGGTTGGTAAGGCTAACCGAGACATCAACTCCAGCACTGAAAAAAAGGTAGATACTCCTATTTACACCTACATTATTAAACAAAAAGACATACTAATTAATGAATTACGCGATAAAATTAAATTATTAAATGATCAAATTGCCCTAATGAATAAAATTGCAGAAAAGCCGATAAAGGAATGTGAACAAAAACTAACGAAAACAAAAAATAAAAACAGTTTTCCTGAAAAAAATAAGCAAAAAGCAAACGGCAACGAACCCAATTATTCTAGTATAGATATCAAGGAGAAAAAAAGAGGGAATCCCCATGTAGAAGAAAAACAATTATCAGCTGAGTTGTTAAATATACAGAGCCAATTAAAATGCAATGAGATTATTAATCTAGCGCATACTAGCGATGAAATAAAAGTTACCCCTTCGTATTCTGACATTGTGTGTTCTACAGATCAAACAGCAGGAAATTCTGAGGGTCAATGGAAGGAAGTGAATTATAAACATAAACCATTTCATCGCAAAAGAAAAATAGTTATTGGAAATAATACAGATTCAGCCGTAAAAGGTGTACGAAAACTAGTTAGTTTACATGTATCTAGAGTTGACCTAGGTACAACAACCACGGATTTGAAAGATGTACTAAAAAACTCCTTTCCCGAAGTCAGCTGTGAATCGATAACGCCTATGTATCCCAATATCTACTCATCTTTTAAGGTTACAATTTTTGAAGACAACTTTAGAAAAGCAATGAACCCCAAGGTCTGGCCTGATGGAGCTTGCATTAGCCGTTTTTTTCAGAAACGAAAGACAACGAACCCTGTGATAAAGTAATGTTTGATCCTGATATACTTCTATTAAATGTGCAAAGTTTAAATTCACAGGCTATAAACTTATTAGAAATAGACATTAATAATTATGACAATATTAACTTTTTATGTTTGACTGAAACCCATTCTAGGGCGGATGATATTAAATTAAAACATATTAATGGCTTTTCTTTAAGTAGCTTTTTTTCTCGTAATTTATATGAAAAAGGAGGCGTGGCGATATACTCAAGGTCTAACCTTAATGTAAAAAGGATCGATTTGGATCATTTTTGTGTAGAAAAACATTTTGAAATATGTGCTATTTCCTGGAAAATTAGTTCAACTAATACAACAACAATAATTTTAACTTGCTATAGGTCTCCTAGCGGAGATATCAATATATATTATGATAATGTTTTTAATGTTTTAGAATTTTTATATAAACCCAATATAAATCTAGTTTTATGTGGGGATTTTAATATTGACTCATCTTTGACCTCGAAAAATATTAATAATTTTAAAAAACTGTGTAACATTTTGCGTAGTTTTAATATGCATCCTGTGGTAGGGTGGCCTACCCGCGTGACTAACAGTACATCAACGATTATTGACCATATTTTTGCAAATATAGTAGATACTAGCTTGACGTGTGTAGTAGATAATGATATTTCTGATCATAGAACAATTCTGTTTGAATTGCATCCAGAACCTAAATATAGTGCCCCCCAAACCTTTCAGTTTGGAAGACACTTTAGTGACAATTCTGTAAATAATTTTTGTTCGGATTTGCTTAATGAATCCTGGACCGAAATTTATAATATATATACAATTGACGATGCTTATCAGTATTTTTATGATACATTCATGTTTTATTTTAACAAGCATTTTCCTCTCAAGAAAAATTATACGAAACCTAGTGGAACTAACAAAAAATGGGTCACCAATGAGGTTAAAATGTCAAGTATAAAATTAAAAGATTTACATAATCTGAAAAATGTATATCCTGAGTTAAGCGATGAATACAAACGCGCAAAAAAAGAACATATTAGTTTGATAGAGAAGACAAAAAAACATTTTTTTCAAAATAAAATAATTAACTCTAATAATCCATCAAAAGCCGCTTGGAACGTAATTTCGGAATTATCAAATAAAAACAATAAAATGAAGAACATACAATTGCTAGAGGAGGGGGTTTTACGTAAGGACCCTAATGAAGTAGCTTCAGTTTTAAATAATTTTTTTATAAATGCGCCTCTAAAGATCACCCAGAATATAACTGTAAAACAAGGTGACACTAATAGACATAATATAGCTGAGAACCAGAACTCTATATTCCTGGAACCTTTTGACTCCAATGAATTATTGTCTCTATTAAAAAATAAAATAAAAAATAAATATTCCTCCGGTCCTGATGAAGTCCCTACATTCTTGATTAAAAAAGTGATAGGTATTGTTATCAGTCCAATCACATATCTGGTTAATTTATCCTTTATTACTGGCAGCTTCCCAAAGAGCCTAAAAGTAGGTAAAGTTATACCTATTCACAAAAAATATGATCCTCAAGATATGGAGAACTATCGACCAATTACAATGCCCTCCAGTTTTTCAAAAATTTTTGAATACTCTTATCTTGATCGGCTTCTTAAATTTATCGATAAATATAATATAATTACGGAAAATCAGCATGGATTTCGATTAAATAAATCTACTAGTACTGCTTTGTACTCATTTTATCAGAAATTAATTGAACATATCGAGGCAGGCGAGTGCCCTGTTGGGATCTTTTGTGATCTCAGTAGGGCATTCGACTGCGTCGATCATGATAAGTTAATGACCAAACTATATTCGTATGGCATACGTGGTGTGGCATATGATTGGGTAATTTCTTTTCTAAAAGGCCGAAAACAATATGTTAGTTTAATACACTCAGAGACCAAAGCCATCTCTAAAATAAACTCCGAGTACAGAGCAGTTAACACTGGTGTTCCTCAAGGTTCTGTGCTGGGTCCAATACTGTTTACATTATATACGAACGATCTTGAGACCCAGACACCAAGTGCATTTTCAGTGCTATACGCTGATGATAAATCATTGCTTGTGTCCGATGTATCGGACGATGTACTGACGCGCGAATGTAATAATGTGTTAGAGACTGTATGTTATTGGTATGGTAATAATTCACTTTTTTTAAATAAGGACAAAACATCAGTTATTAGGTTTCATAACAGACAGAAAGAATGTTCCAGATTGAATATTAATATGAATGGTTTTATATTAAATACTGATACGCAAAATGCATTTTTAGGAATCACGATGGATGAGTGTCTAAACTGGAAGGCTCACTGTGGTAATTTAATATCTAAATTAAATTCAATTTGTTACTTGTTCAGAAATATAAAATCAATTCTGACAAAAGAACAGCTAATAGGTATATACCATGCTCAGGTAGGATCTAGACTAAGATATGGAATATGTATTTGGGGCAATTCCACCCTATCCCCAGATATTTTTATTGTCCAAAAAAAAGTTTTAAGGTGCATCGCAAATGTTTCCAGTAGAGAGTCATGTAGAGGTTTGTTCAAAGATTTTAAAATTTTAACCCTTGTATGTGTCTTTATCTATGAATTATGTGTGTATGTTTTTAAAAATAAATTAAATTTTATGTTGACAAGAGATGTCCACAATATAGGGACTAGACAAAATAATAATTTTTATATTCCTACCTGTAAATATAACATAACTAAGTATTCACCAGCTTATCTAGGTCCAAACGTTTTTAATAAACTACCTTCTGAAATAAAAGAAGCTAAAAATTTGAGATACTTTAAAACTAATTTAAACAAATTTTTATCGGATAAGTGTTATTATACATTAGGTGAATTTTATGCAGACTGTTAAAATTAGCTTAAGTTAGTTAGTAGGCAATTTCTGGACTATTCCTATACAAATGTATTTGTCTATGAGGAAAATAAAATATTATTATTATTATTATTATTATTATTACAAAGATGCGGTAACAGGTAACAGCTAATCAACGCGAGATTTTGATCGGTGACCGGTGAAAGGTGGACTGTACAGGTATGGCATCACGGACTTTTTAGTAGGAAATTTAATGCTCTACAAAAAGGTCCTAAGCAATTTTCCTCTATCTAGCTTCATTTTGGCAGCGTTTCAAGTTAAAGACCGGAAAACATACTTTTTGCAATTTTATTTAACAATAATTCGAAAATGCCGCAAATTTGAGATGCACAAATTGAACCTAATCATATTTACATTATTACCTATCGGAAAGTGAAGGTCCTACGCTTATAATCATGATACAATAAACATTCTATCATGAACTACAATGCCATTCATTTAAATTTGTGGCTCCAGGTGACGTCATGCGCAAAGCATGGGCTTTTACCAATCAGGATTTATAGGTGTAACTAGGTTAGGCGGCGCCAGACCCTACGGGTCTGGCTTGCCTAACCTATCTCTGCGAGGCTGACCCTCTATATCAGTAGTTTTATCTCGAGGTTTTTAGTTGAAAGACGGTTTTTAAATTTCGGGAAAAGTAGAGTCCGACATGGGGTCGCGGGGTCGGGGAGTTGGAAAAAATTCAGGATTTTAGGATTAAAATTTGAGAAAAAAAATAAAAAGTTCTGAGCCCCTGCGGGGCTCTATTTAAGAAATATTGATGGAATGGCCCCTTCGGGGCCGTAGAAATAGTGAGTTCTAGACTAAAATTTTTAAACATTTCGAATAAAGGTCAGTGACGTTTTTTTGGTAAAGAAAAATTTTTTTGATTTTTTTTTTGGTGGGGGAATGTGTCTAAAATGGGGGAAAATTTTTTCGAAACTTTTTTAATTTCGGCCCCCTTCGGAAAAATTTTTTGGGCGCCCAATTTCAATTTTTTTTTCGACCCCAATTGGTAAAAAATATGATGCCGTTCTTTAAAATATATTAAAAAAATGGCTCCTGTGGGATCGTAGAAATAGTAGGTTCTAGACGGTCCAATATAGCAAAAATAATAATGACCGTACGTGTGTGAGAAGGTTATCGGAAATGAAGCGTATGGCGTAATTTCGTGGGCGTTCTCGATTAGTTAAAGGATTCGGACGTTTTAGTTGGATTCGGCCGAAAAGCTTCGGGAAAGATGCAGAGCCCGACAGAGAATTCATAGATAAGGTGGAAATGAGGCGTTTCGTGTATTTTCGTGGGCGTCTTCGATTAGTTAAGGGATTCGAGTAATTTATTTGGATTCGGTGGAAGAGTCTCGGGAAAGATGTAAAGTCCGACAGAGATGCTACTTGAAAAGTAGAGGGTCATCGGAAATGAGGCGTTTCGCGTATTTTCGTAGGCGTGTTCGATAAGTTAAGGGATTCGGGCAATTTAGTTGGATTCGGCCGAAGAGTCTAGGAAAAGATGTAGAGTCCGACAGAGATGCTACTTGAAAAGTAAGACGGTCATCGGAAATGAGGCGTTTTGCGTATTTTCGTAGGCGTCTTCGATTAGTTATGGGATTCGGAAAATTAGGTGGATTTGGTGGAAGAGTATCGGGAAAGATGTAGAGTCCGACAGAGATGCTACTTAAAAAATGAGAGGGCTTCAGGAAAGGGGCGTTTCGTGTATTTTCGTAGGAGTCTCCGATTAGTTAAGGGATCCGGATAATTTAGTTGGATTCGGTGGAAGAGCCTCGGGAAAGATGTAGAGTCCGACAGAGATGCTACTTGAAAAGTGAGAGGGTCATCGGAAATGAGGTGTCTCGCGTATTTTCGTAGGCGTCTTCGATTAGTTAAGGGATCCGGATAATTTAATTGGATTCAGTCTAAGAGTCTCGGGAAAGCTGCAGAGTCCGACAGAGATGCTACATGAAAAGTGAGAGGGTCTTCAGAAATGAGGAGTGTCGCGTATTTTCGTAGGTGTTTTCGATTAGTTAAGTGACAATTTAGTTGGATTCGGTCGGAGAGTCTCGGGAAAGATGTAGAGACCGACAGAGGTGCTACTTAAAAAGTGAGAGGGCATCAGGAAAGAGGCGATTCGCGTATTTTCGTAGGCGTCTTCGATTAGTTAAGGGATCCGGATAATTTTGTTGGATTCAGTCCAAGAGTTTCGGGAAAGCCGCAGAGTCCGACAGAGATGCTACTTGAAAAGTGAGAGGGTCTTCAGAAATGAGGGGTGTCGCGTATTTTCGTGGGTGTTTCCGATTAGTTAAGGGATTCGGGCAACTTATTTGGATTCGGTCGAAGAGTCTCGAGAAAGATGTAGAGTCCGACAGAGATGCTACTTGAAAAGTGAGAGGGTATCAGGAAAGCGGCGTTTCGTTTATTTTCGTAGGAGTTTCCGATTAGTTAAGGGATCCGTGTAATTTAGTTGGATTCGGTCTAAGAGTCTCGGGAAAGCTGCAGAGTCCGACAGAGATGCTACTTGAAAAGTGAGAGGGTCTTCAGAAATGAGGTGTGTCGCGTATTTTCGTAGGCGTATTCGATTAGTTAAGGGATTCGGGCAATTTAGTTGGATTCGGTCGAAGAGTTTCGGGAAAGATGTAGAGTCCGACAGAGATGCTTCTTAAAAAGTAAGAGGGAATCAGGAAATGAGTTTCGCGTATTTTTGTAGGCATCTTCGATTAGTTATGGGATTTGGGCAATTCAGTTGGATTCGGTGGAAGAGTCTCGGGAAAGATGTAGAGTCGGACAGAGATGACACTTAAAAAGTGAGAGGGCATCAGCAAAGGGGCGTTTCGTGTATTTTCGTGGGAGTCTCCGATTAGTAAAGGGATCCGGGTAATTTAGTTGGATTCGGTCGAAGAGTTTCGGGAAAGATATAGAGTCCGACAGAGATGCTTCTTAAAAAGTAAGAGGGCATCAGGAAATGAGTTTCGCGTATTTTTGTAGGCATCTTCGATTAGTTAGGGGATTTGGGCAATTTAGTTGGATTCGGTGGAAGAGTCTCGGGAAAGATGTAGAGTCGGACAGAGATGACACTTAAAAAGTGAGAGGGCATCAGGAAAGGGGCGTTTCGTGTATTTTCGTGGGAGTCTCAGATTAGTAAAGGGATCCGGGTAATTTAGTTGGATTCGGTCTAAGAGTCCCGGGAAAGGTGTAGAGTCAGACAGGGATGCTATTTGAAAAGTGAGAGGGTCATCCGGAAATGAGGCGTTTGGCGTATTTTCGTAGGCATCTTCGATTAGTTAAGGGATTCGGGTAATTTAGTTGGATTCGGTGGAAGAGTCTCGGGAAAGATGTAGGGTATGATAGAGATGTTACTTCAAGAGTGGGAAGGTAATGAGAAATGAGGCATTTCGCGTATTTTCATATAATTTTCGATTAGTTAAGGGATTAGGGTAATTTAGTTGAATTCGGTGGAAGAGTCTGGGGAAAGATGTAGAGTTCAACAGAGATGCTACTTGAATAGTGGGAAGGTCATCAGGCAAGAGGCATTTCGCGTATTTTCGTATTAGTCTTCCATTAGTGAAGGGATTCGGGTAATTTGGTTGGATTCGGTGGAAGTCTCGGGAAAGATGTAGGGCCCGACAGAGATGCTACTTGAAAAGTGAGATCATCGAAAATGCGGCGTTTTGCGTATTTTTGTAGGCGTTTTCGATTAGTTAAGTGATTTGGGTAAATTAGTTGGATCCGGTCTAAGAGTCTCGGGAAAGAAGTAGAGGTCTATAGAGAAGCCACTTGAAAAGTGATAAGGTAATGAGAAATGAGGCGTTTCGCGTATTTTCGTAGGCATCTTCGATTAGTTAAGGGATTAGGGTAATTTGGTGGGATTCGGTCGACGAATCTCGGGAAAGATGTAGAGTCCGACAGAGATGCTACTTGAAAAGTGGGAAGATCATCAAGAAAGAGGCGTTCCGTGTATTTTCGTAGGCGTCTTCGATTAGTTAAGTGATTTGCGTAAATCAGTTGGATTCGGTCTAAGAGTCCCGGGAAAGATGTGGAGTTCAACAGAGATGCTACTTGAAAAGTGGGAAGGGCATTAGGAAAGAGGCGTTTCGCGTATGTTCGTAGGCATCTTGGATTAGTAAAGGGATTCGGGTAATTTAGTTGGATTCGGTGGAAGAGTCTCGGGAAAGATGTAGAGTCCGATAGAGATGCTACTTAAAAAGTGAGAGGGCATCAGGAAACAGGCGTTTCGTTTATTTTCGTAGGAGTCTCCGATTAGTTAAGGGATCCGTGTAATTTAGTTGGATTCGGTTTAGGAGTCTCGGGAAAGCTGCAGAGTCCGACAGAGATGCTACTTGAAAAGTGAGAGGGTCTTCAGAAATGAGGTGTGTCGCGTATTTTCGTAGGCGTATTCGATTAGTTAAGGGATTCGGGCAATTTAGTTGGATTCGGTCGAAGAGTTTCGGGAAAGATGTAGAGTCCGACAGAGATGCTACTTAAAAAGTGAGAGTGCTTCAGGAAAGAGACGTCTCGCGTATTTTAGTAGGCATATTCGATTAGTTATGGGATTCGGGCAATTTAGTTGGATCCGGTGGAAGAATCTCGGGAAAGATATAGAGTCCGACAGAGATGCTACTTAAAAAGTGAGAGGGCATCAGGAAACAGGCGTTTCGTTTATTTTCGTAGGAGTCTCCGATTAGTTAAGGGATCCGTGTAATTTAGTTGGATTCGGTTTAGGAGTCTCGGGAAAGCTGCAGAGTCCGACAGAGATGCTACTTGAAAAGTGAGAGGGTCTTCAGAAATGAGGTGTGTCGCGTATTTTCGTAGGCGTATTCGATTAGTTAAGGGATTCGGGCAATTTAGTTGGATTCGGTCGAAGAGTTTCGGGAAAGATGTAGAGTCCGACAGAGATGCTACTTAAAAAGTGAGAGGGCATCAGGAAAGAGGCGTTTCGTTTATTTTCGTAGGAGTCTCCGATTAGTTAAGGGATCCGTGTAATTTAGTTGGATTCGGTTTAGGAGTCTCGGGAAAGCTGCAGTGTCCGACAGAGATGCTACTTTCGCGTATGTTCGTAGGCATCTTGGATTAGTTAAGAAATTCGGGTAATTTAGTTGGTTTCGGTGGAAGAGTCTCGGGAAAGATGTAGAGTTTAACAGAGATTTTACTTGAAAAGTGGGAAGGTAATAGAAATGAGGCGTTTCGCGTATTTTCGTAGGCGTCTTCGATTAGTTAAGTGATTCGGGTAAATTAGTTGGATCCGGTCTAAGAGTCTCGGGAAAGAAGTAGAGTCTTACAGAGATGCTACTTGAAAAGTGGGAAGGGCATTTGGAAAGAGGCGTTTCGCGTATTTTCGTAGGAGTCATCGATTAGTTAAGGGATTTGGGTAATTTAGTTGGATTCGGTGGAAGAGTTTCGGGAAAGATGTAGAGTCCAACAGAGATGCCACTTGAAAAGTGATAAGGTCATGAGAAAAGAGACGTTTCGTGTATTTTCGTAGGCATCTTGGATTAGTTAAGGGATTCGGGTAATTTAGTTAGTTGGATTCGGTGGAAGAGTCTCGGGAAACATGTAGAGTCCGACAGAGATACTACCCAAAAAGTGAGAGGGTCATCGGAAATGAAGCGTTTCGCGTATTTTCGTAGTCATCTTCGATTAGTTAAGGGATTCGGGTAATTTAGTTGGATTCGATGGAAGAGCCTCGGGAAACATGTAGAGTATGATAGAAATGTTACTTGAAAAGTGGTAAGGTAATGAGAAATGAGGCATTTCGCGTATCTTCGTAAGGAAGAGTCTAGGGAAAGATGTAGAGTTCAGCAGAGATGCTACTTGAACAATGGGAAGGTCAACAGGAAAGAGGCGTTTCGTGTATTTTCGTATTAGTCTTCGATTAGTTAAGAGATTCGGGTAATTTAGCTGGATTTGGTGTAAGAGTCTCGGGAAGGGAAAGATGTAGAGTCTGACAGAGATGCTACCTGAAAAGTGGGAAGGTAATTAGAAATGAGGCGTTTCGCGTATTTTCGTATTAGTCTTCGATTAGTTAAGACATTCGGGTAATTTAGTTGGATTTGGTGGAAGTCTCGGGAAAGATGTAGAGCCCGACAGATATGCTACCTGAAAAGTGAGATCATCAGAAATGAGGCGTTTTGCGTATTTTTGTAGGTGTTTTCGATTAGTTAAGTGATTTGGGTAAATTAGTTGGATCCGGTCTAAGAGTCTCGGGAAAGAAGTAGAGGTCTATAGAGAAGCCACTTGAAAAGTGATAAGGTAATGAGAAATGAGGCGTTTCGCGTATTTTCGTAGGCATATTCGATTAGTTAAGGGATTAGGGTAATTTAGTGGGATTCGGTCGAAGAATCTCGGGAAAGATGTAGAGTCCGACAGAGATGCTACTTGAAAAGTGGGAAGATCATCAAGAAAGAGGCGTTTCGTGTATGTTCGTAGGCGTCTCCGTTTAGTTAAGTGATTTGGGTAAATTAGTTGGATCCGGTCTAAGAGTCTCGGGAAACATGAGGAGTTCAACAGAGTTGCTACTTGAAAAGTGGGAAGAGCATCGGGAAAGAGGCGTTTTGCGTATTTTCGTAGGCGTCTTCGATTAGTTAAGTGATTCGGATAAATTAGTTGGATTCAATCTAAGAGTCTCGGGAAAGAAGTAGAGTCTTACAGAGATGCTACTTGAAAAGTGGGAAGGGCATTAGGAAAGAGGCGTTTCGCGTATTTTCGTAGGAGTCATCGATTAGTTAAGGGATTCGGGTAATTTAGTTGGATTCGGTGGAAGTGTTTCGGGAAAGATGTAGGGTCCAACAGAGATGCCACTTGAAAAGTGATAAGGTCATGAAAAAAGAGACGTTTCGTGTATTTTCGTAGGCATATTGGATTAGTTAAGGGATTCGGGTAATTTAGTTGGATTCGGTAGAAGAGTCTCGCGAAACATGTAGAGTCCGACAGAGATGCTACCTAAAAAGTGAGAGGGTCATCGGAAATGAGGCGTTTCGCGTATTTTCGTAGGCATCTTCGATTAGTTAAGGGATTCGGGTAATTTAGTTGGATTCGGTGGAAGAGTCTCGGAAAAGATGTAGAGTCCGACAGAGATGCTGCTTAAAAAGTGAGAGGGCATCAGGAAATGACACGTTTCGCGTATTTTCATAGGCATCTTCGATTAGTTATGGGATTCGGGCAATTTAGTTGGGTTCGGTGGAAGAGTCTCGGGAAAGATGTAGAGTCCGACAGAGATGACACTTAAAAAGTGAGAGGGCATCAGGAAAGGGGCATTTCGTGTACTTTCGTGGGAGTCTCCGATTAGTTAAGGGATCCGGATAATTTTGTTGGTTCAGTCCAAGAGTTTCGGGAAAGCTGCAGAGTCCGACAGAGATGCTACTTGAAAAGTGAGAGGGTCTTCAGAAATGAGGGGTGTCGCGTATTTTCGTAGGTGTTTCCGATTAGTTAAGGGATTCGGGCAACTTATTTGGATTCGGTCGAAGAGTCTCGAGAAAGATGTAGAGTCCGACAGAGATGCTACTTGAAAAGTGAGAGGGTATCAGGAAAGCGGCGTTTCGTTTATTTTCGTAGGAGTTTCCGATTAGTTAAGGGATCCGTGTAATTTAGTTGGATTCGGTGTAAGAGTCTCGGGAAAGCTGCAGAGTCCGACAGAGATGCTACTTGAAAAGTGAGAGGGTCTTCAGAAATGAGGTGTGTCGCGTATTTTCGTAGGCGTATTCGATTAGTTAAGGGATTCGGGCAATTTAGTTGGATTCTGTCGAAGAGTTTCGGGAAAGATGTAGAGTCCGACAGAGATGCTTCTTAAAAAGTAAGAGGGAATCAGGAAATGAGTGTCGCGTATTTTTGTAGGCATCTTCGATTAGTTATGGGATTTGGGCAATTTAGTTGGATTCGGTGGAAGAGTCTCGGGAAAAATGTAGAGTCGGACAGAGATGACACTTAAAAAGTGAGAGGGCATCAGGAAAGGGGCGTTTTGTGTATTTTCGTGGGAGTCCCCGATTAGTAATGGGATCCGGGTAATTTAGTTGGATTCGGTCTAAGAGTCCCGGGAAAGGTGTAGAGTCAGACAGGGATGCTATTTGAAAAGTGAGAGGGTCATCCGGAAATGAGGCGTTTGGCGTATTTTCGTAGGCATCTTCGATTAGTTAAGGGATTCGGGTAATTTAGTTGGATTCGGTGGAAGAGTCTCGGGAAAGATGTAGAGTATGATAGAGATGTTACTTCAAGAGTGGGAAGGTAATAAGAAATGAGGCATTTCGCGTATTTTCATATAAGTTTTCGATTAGTTAAGGGATTAGGGTAATTTAGTTGAATTCGGTGGAAGAGTCTGGGGAAAGATGTAGAGTTCAACAGAGATGCTACTTGAATAGTGGGAAGGTCATCAGGCAAGAGGCGTTTCGCGTATTTTCGTATTAGTCTTCCATTAGTGAAGGGATTCGGGTAATTTGGTTGGATTCTGTGGAAGTCTCGGGAAAGATGTAGGGCCCGACAGAGATGCTACTTGAAAAGTGAGATCATCGGAAATGCGGCGTTTTGCGTATTTTTGTAGGCGTTTTCGATTAGTTAAGTGATTTGGGTAAATTAGTTGGATCCGGTCTAAGAGTCTCGGGAAAGAAGTAGAGGTCTATAGAGAAGCCACTTGAAAAGTGATAAGGTAATGAGAAATGAGGCGATTCGCGTATTTTCGTAGGCATCTTCAATTAGTTAAGGGATTAGGGTAATTTGGTGGGATTCAGTCGAAGAATCTCGGGAAAGATGTAGAGTCCGACAGAGATGCTACTTGAAAAGTGGGAAGATCATCAAGAAAGAGGCGTTCCGTGTATTTTCGTAGGCGTCTTCGATTAGTTAAGTGATTTGCGTAAATCAGTTGGATTCGGTCTAAAAGTCCCGGGAAAGATGTGGAGTTCAACAGAGATGATACTTGAAAAGTGGGAAGGGCATTAGGAAAGAGGCGTTTCGCGTATGTTCGTAGGCATCTTGGATTAGTAAAGGGATTCGGGTAATTTAGTTGGATTCGGTGGAAGAGTCTCGGAAAAGATGTAGAGTTTAACAGAGATGTTACTTGAAAAGTGGGAAGGTAATAGAAAGGAGGCGTTTCGCGTATTTTCGTAGGCGCCTTCGATTAGTTAAGTGATTCGGGTAAATTAGTTGGATCCGGTCTAAGAGTCTCGGGAATGAAGTAGTCTTACAGAGATGCTACTTGAAAAGTGGGAAGGGCATTAGGAAAGAGGCGTTTAGTGTATTTTCGTAGGCGTCTTCGATTAGTTAAGTGATTTCCGTAAATTAGTTGGATCCGGTCTAAGAGTCCCGGGAAAGATGTGGAGTTCAACAGAGATGCTACTTGAAAAGTTTGAAGGGCATCGGGAAAGTTTTTCGTATTTTCGTAGGCGTCTTCTATTAGTTAAGCGATTCGTACAAATTAGTTGGATTCGGTCTAAGAGTCTCGGGAAAGAAGTAGAGTCCTACAGAGATACTACTTGAAAAGTGGGAAGGGCATTAGGAATGAGGCGTTTCGCGTATGTTCGTAGGCATCTTGGATTAGTTAAGAAATTCGGGTAATTTAGTTGGATTTGGTGGAAGAGTCTCGGGAAAGATGTAGAGTTTAACAGAGATGTTACTTGAAAAGTGGGAAGGGAATAGAAATGAGGCGTTTAGCGTATTTTCGTAGGCGTCTTCGATTAGTTAAGTGATTCGGGTAAATTAGTTGGATCCGGTCTAAGAGTCTCGGGAAAGAAGTAGAGTCTTACAGAGATGCTACTTGAAAAGTGGGAAGGGCATTTGGAAAGAGGCGTTTCGCGTATTTTCGTAGGAGTCATCGATTAGTTAAGGGATTTGGGTAATTTAGTTGGATTCGGTGGAAGAGTTTCGGGAAAGATGTAGAGTCCAACAGAGATGCCACTTGAAAAGTGATAAGGTCATGAGAAAAGAGACGTTTCGTGTATTTTCGTAGGCATCTTGGATTAGTTAAGGGATTCGGGTAATTTAGTTAGTTGGATTCGGTGGAAGAGTCTCGGGAAACATGTAGAGTCCGACAGAGATACTACCCAAAAAGTGAGAGGGTCATCGGAAATGAAGCGTTTCGCGTATTTTCGTAGTCATCTTCGATTAGTTAAGGGATTCGGGTAATTTAGTTGGATTCGATGGAAGAGCCTCGGGAAACATGTAGAGTATGATAGAAATGTTACTTGAAAAGTGGTAAGGTAATGAGAAATGAGGCATTTCGCGTATTTTCGTATTAGTCTTCGATTACTTAGGGGTAATTTATTTGAATTCGGTGGAAGAGTCTAGGGAAAGATGTAGAGTTCAGCAGAGATGCTACTTGAACAATGGGAAGGTCATCAGGAAAGAGGCGTTTCGTGTATTTTCGTATTAGTCTTCGATTAGTTAAGAGATTCGGGTAATTTAGCTGGATTTGGTGTAAGAGTCTCGGGAAGGGAAAGATGTAGAGTCTGACAGAGATGCTACCTGAAAAGTGGGAAGGTAATTAGAAATGAGGCGTTTCGCGTATTTTCGTATTAGTCTTCGATTAGTTAAGACAATCGGGTAATTTAGTTGGATTTGGTGGAAGTCTCGGGAAAGATGTAGAGCCCGACAGATATGCTACCTGAAAAGTGAGATCATCAGAAATGAGGCGTTTTGCGTATTTTTGTAGGTGTTTTCGATTAGTTAAGTGATTTGGGTAAATTAGTTGGATCCGGTCTAAGAGTCTCGGGAAAGAAGTAGAGGTCTATAGAGAAGCCACTTGAAAAGTGATAAGGTAATGAGAAATGAGGCGTTTCGCGTATTTTCGTAGGCGTATTCGATTAGTTAAGGGATTCGGGCAATTTAGTTGGATTCGGTCGATGAGTTTCGGGAAAGATGTAGAGTCGGACAGAGATGCTATTTGAAAAGTGAGAGGGTCATCCGGAAATGAGGCGTTTCGTGTATTTTCGTGGGAGTCTCCGATTAGTAAAGGGATCCGGGTATTTTAGTTGGATTCGGTCTAAGAGTCCCGGGAAAGGTGTAGAGTCAGACAGGGATGCTATTTGAAAAGTGAGAGGGTCATCCGGAAATGAGGCGTTTCGCGTATTTTTGTAGACATCTTCGATTAGTTAAGGGATTAGGGTAATTTAGTGGGATTCGGTCAAAGAATCTCGGGAAAGATGTAGAGTACGACAGAGATGCTACTTGAAAAGTGGGAAGATCATCAAGAAAGAGGCGTTCCGTGTATTTTCGTAGGCGTCTTCGATTAGTTAAGTGATTTGCGTAAATTAGTTGGATTCGGTCTAAGAGTCCCGGGAAAGATGTGGAGTTCAACAGAGATGCTACTTGAAAAGTGGGAAGGGCATTAGGAAAGAGGCGTTTCGCGTATGTTCGTAGGCATCTTGGATTAGTAAAGGGATTCGGGTAATTTAGTTGGATTCGGCGGAAGAGTCTCGGGAAAGATGTAGAGTTTAACAGAGATGTTACTTGAAAAGTGGGAAGGTAATAGAAATGAGGCGTTTCGCGTATTTTCGTAGGCGTCTTCGATTAGTTAAGTGATTCGGGTAAATTAGTTGGATCCGGTCTAAGAGTCTCGGGAATGAAGTAGAGTCTTACAGAGATGCTACTTGAAAAGTGGGAAGGGCATTAGGAAAGAGGCGTTTAGTGTATTTTCGTAGGCGTCTTCGATTAGTTAAGTGATTTGCGTAAATTAGTTGGATCCGGTCTAAGAGTCCCGGGATAGAAGTGGAGTTCAACAGAGATGCTACTTGAAAAGTTTGAAGGGCATCGGGAAAGAGGCGTTTTGCGTATTTTCGTAGGCGTCTTCGATTAGTTAAGCGATTCGTATAAATTAGTTAGATTCAGTCTAAGAGTCTCGGGAAAGAAGTAGGGTCCTACAGAGATGCTACTTGAAAAGTGGGAAGGGCATTAGGAATGAGGCGTTTCGCGTATGTTCGTAGGCATCTTGGATTAGTTAAGGGGTTCGGGTAATTTAGTTGGATTCGGTGGTAGAGTCTCGGGAAAGATGTAGAGTTTAACAGAGATGTTACTTGAAAAGTGGAGTAGATAAGCTATGGGGCTATTGCGCCAAAATCCCATGTTATTTCTTATGGAGGTTCAATTTGGTTTTCAAGGTCACACTTCAGCCGGGGGCTAACTTCACGCCGGTCGCTGCTAGCTCGGTCGCTGCTAACTTCACGCCGGTCGCTGCTAACTTCACGCCGGTCGCTGCTAGCTCGGTCGCTGCTAACTTCACGCCGGTCGCTGCTAACTTCACGCCGGTCGCTGCTAGCCCGGTCACTGCTAACTTCACGCTGCGTATTGAAAAAGTTGTTGATTGCTGGGAGATTCGAACCGCTGACCTATGGATTGGTAGGCAGACGCTTTACGTGTTGTGCTACTGAGTAACTTGGATACAAGATGCGTAATTGATATCTAATTTGGAAAAACATATGTAGTGGGTATTAGGGCTGATATTTAAAATTTGAAAAGCATGGGTATGAGAAAAAAATATGCAGCAGGTATGGGGAAAAAACATGTAATAGGTATGAGAAAAAAACACGGTGGTGTAGTGGGTATTGGGTCTGATATTTAAAATCTGAAAAGCATGGGTATGAGAAAAAACATGTAGCAGGTATGAGAAAAAAACAACTTCCGGTCTTCCGAAATACCTGATGTATGGTATCAAATGAATCGTCTCAGCGTATAGAATACTAATTTTCAACATTAGAGTAGAATTTCGCTTGATATGTGAATTTAAAGTATATGTTCCTTAACTAGAAATACGTCATAAAACAACAACTTCCGGTCTCTACTTCCGGTCTTCTGAAATGCCTGATGTGGGGGGTCAAATGAATCGTCTCGATGTCTAGAATACTAATATAACAAAATTTTCAACATTAGAGTGGAATTAGGTGTTTAGCGTTTGATATTTGAATTCAAAGTATATAGATATGTTCCTCAACTCGAAATACATCATAAAATAACAACTTCCGGTCTCTACTTCCGGTCTTCTGAAATACATGATGTGGGGTATCAAATTAATCGTCTCGACGTCTAGAATACTAATTTAACTAAATTTTCGACATTAGAGTGGAATTAGGTGTTTGGCGTTTGATATTTGAATTTAAAGTATATAGATATGTTCCTCAACTAGAAACACGCTAGAATCAGCAATAAAATAACAACTTCCGGCCTCCACTTCCGGTCTTCCGAAATATCTGATGTATGGTATCAAATGAATCGTCTTGGTACCTAGAATACTAATTTTCAACATTAGAGTGGAATTATGTGTTTAGCGTTGATATTTGAATTTAAAGTATATGTTCCTTATCTAGAAATACGTACATCATAACTACTTCTGAAATACCTGATGTATGGTTTCAAAATAATCGTATTGACGTCTAGATTACCAATTTTAATTCCGAGTGTGAAAAAAATGGGCTTTGGCGTTTGATATTTGAATTTAAAGCATATGTTCCTCAACTAGAAACAAGTCATAACAACTGCTGAAATACGTATGGCATCAAGCGAATCGGCTCGACTAATTTTTGGTGTTAGAATTTGGTGTTTATGGCCTTCTGGTAAAGAAATGTGTGACGTCAGCTCAAGAAAGCTGGGGGTGACAGCCCTTCTGGTTTGAATTTCATACGCTAAATAACGGCAATACAACGGTGATTTGAATCTGAAACCAGTCTTTGAGCTATTTCAACTAGTAAGACATTTATACTTTAATTAAATGTATTAACTAACGGTAGCCCATTATCCAAAAATGGTGTTGTGACGTCATTTGCATTTGTGGTAGTATTTTACAATGGAAAACCATTAATTGGTGACGCAATATAACTTGAGGTAAAAATATCATGCATTGATTAACGGAAATGATAAAGTCGCACATTCGTTATACAAAGTTTAAGTAATTGAATTTTTTATCATAAGCGTCGGTTAAGCGGGGGATATGGTTATTACAAACATAGGCGGAGTGCAGCTAATAAAACAACAAAATAAGCACATTATTTTATTTTCAAAATACTCATATAGCGTCCGGTGAATCTTCACAGCGGGTTAATTTCATTATTAACTGTTTAATTTGTGTAAAAACACCATCATTTGGGCAATCAATTCCGAACAAACTCATATCAAAGGTACCGGCAGTTATTAACTTATTTAAAAATTCATTATACTCGTAATATGTTTGATTTCTGAAAAAATACATATTTCCATTTATATACCTAAAGGCACCAGTTACGTCAGCAGGAATATCTGGAAATAGTTCATTTATCAGGCCACGAGATCTTGGCTTGAAGGTGCATTCATCAAAGTCAACGTAATAATGTCGATCAAAGAATATATATGTTTTACCGGAGTATGTGCTAAAAATTGTATTAATCTTTTTAGGTTTAGGGATTCCTAGGTTTTCAATCGAGCGCTCATCCCATCCGCTCTTAACATTAAAACTGGGGAAATCGAGTAAATAAAACAAATTATTGGTAATTAGCATGATATCGCCGGAAGGCCTCTGATATATGTGTGAAATCGGCGCCTTCAAGAATGGCAAATAATCACTAATTCGTATAGGCTTTCTGTATGTTCGATCGCCCGCTCTTAGTACCCAAACATAATCTTCATTAAATATATATAAATGATGGTTTGAAAGAAATGTATGACGTCATACTAGCTAATAGCTCTAGCACTTTGTAAATCCTCAGCTTTACTCCATTTCTGTTCACTGTAAAACATACACATTTTTGTCAACTTTTATATTTTTTCTGGATAAATATAATGATGCGCTTTAGTATTATGATCGTGGAACAAATTTGAATTTTTGTAGTAAGTAAGTAACATCCTGTGATAAGAAGAACAGGCAGTTATTGCGAAATAAACCGTTAAAATTTTTCTTTCCAGTAACTATAAACGTCGGTTAAGCGATATTTGAATTTAAGGCATATGTTCTCCAACTTGAAATATGTCATAACTACTTCTGAAATACATGATGTGGGGTATCAAATTAATCGCCTCGACGTCTAGAATACTAATTTTCATTCCAAGTGCGAAAAAATGGTCTTTGGGGCTTGATATTTGAATTTAAAGTATATAGAAATCTTCCTCAACTCGAAATACGTCATAAAACAACAACTTCCGGTCTCCACTTCCGGTCTTCTGAAACCCGTGATGTGGGGTATCAAACGATTCGTCTCAACGTCTAGAATACTAATTTAACAAAATTTTAAATCCGAGTGCCAAAAAATGGGCTTTGGGGCTTGATATGTGAATTCAAAGTATATAGATATGTTCCTCAACTCGAAACATGCTAGAATCTGCAATAAAATAACAACTTCCGGTCCCTACTTCCGGTCTTCTGAAATACCTGATGTATGGTATCAAACGATTCGTCTCGACGTCTAGAATACTAATTTAACTAAATTTTCGTCATTAGAGTAGAATTCGGCTTGATATTTGAATTTAAAGTAAATATGTTCCATGACGGTCACTGAAAGGAAAAAACAGGTGTGACGCTATAGCTCAAAGCTGATGAGGGTGGCAGCCCTGTATCTAATGCCCAACAAATGTTTTTAAACGCTAATTCACCTTGAAACGATTACGTCGCAAATTCTCTTATATAATTAAAAAATTTTTGCAGCATGTGATAAGAAAAGGCAGTTATTGCTAAAAAGACCGTTACAATTTTGCGGTTGATAACAAAAAAGCCGTTAGAATGAACGACTGTAGAACGGAAGTAATATCCGGCGATAAGAAAATTTGCGAAATAAACCGTTACAATTTTGTGGTGATAACAAAAAAGCCGTTTGAAGGAAGTTGATAAATATGCTTCTATAGCTAATTATATGAAAATATTATTTAGTATTGACGTAGACGCCTGCGAGTATAAAAGCATAAGACTGTGATAAAAACTTATTTACTTTCCGAGTTTGTCAACTTAAAATTTTGCTACAAGTGTAAATTGCGCGAGACGCCTGCGAGTATAAAAGCATAAGACTGTGATAAAAACTTATTTACTTTCCGAGTTTGTCAACTTAAAATTTTGTTACAAGTGTAAATTGCGCGTGTGTGTGCCCCATTACTGAATACAAAGTAAGTTAATTTTGTTTTATTGTTATTCTTTAACAGTTTTTGATCCTTGATTGTTACCTATTGTTTATAAATGGCTTTATACATGCATAATATTGAAATTAAATAATTTAATAATGTTTAAATGTTATTTACGGCATTTCATAAATTATTTCTTTCCTTTTCTTTGTTTTAATTTACCACAAAAATCAGTAACCAAGTAACAGTTTTCTTTCATTAATTTATGGCTATTCTTCAACAGTTTTCGGTCTTAGCATGATACCTAAATGACTTTACTTTAGATTTTATAATAATAAATATTGAAATTAAATTACCACAAAAATCAGTAACCAAGTAACAGTTTTCTTTCATTAATTTATTGCTATTCTTTAACAGTTTTGTTACCTATTATTTATAAATGACTTTATTTTAGATTTTGTAATAATAAATACTGAAATTAAATTACCACAAAAATCAGTAGCCAAGTAACAGTTTTCTTACATTAATTTGGCGCAATTCTTTAACAGTTTTTTGGCCTTTGCTTGATACCTATATAACTTTTATGCATAATATTGAAATTAAATTACCACAAAAATCAGTAGGTAACCATTTACCAATTTCGTTTTCTTACTCTGTTTTCATTTTACTTTGATATTAATGACAAAAATCCCCCGCTTTTCGGTAGTGATAGTACACGAGGTGTTTTAATCTTTTTCGACCACCCACACTTTTCACAGCTTGTCTCGCCGCTTTTTAACCAAGGAACTTAGCAGTTTTCTTACATTAATTTATTGCTATTCTTTAACAGTTTTGTTACCTATTATTTATAAATGACTTTATTTTAGATTTTGTAATAATAAATATTGAAATTAAATTACCACAAAAATCAGTAACCATTTACCAATTTTGTTTGCATATTCTGTTTTTATTTTACTTTGTTAAATACGTTTTATTGGTACCCTATTTATTTAAAAAGTGTGCCTCAGAGTGTTTAAGTTTTCGGTCTTGATACGTATTGCTTATAAATGGCTTTCTACATTGCGATAAAATTATTTCACTAACGGCCATTCTCACCGATTACTGTTTAAGCAACCCTTAGTTAAGGTTGCTTAAATATTTAAATATGGTTTAACTTTGTTTGCATTGCACCGCAAAATATTTAAGTCCACTTTAATAAGTATAGATTTTATTGTAATACACCTACTTTTAGGTCATTTGTAATTTGTTGGCAACTTCGTTACGTTCTTTGTTATGTCATATGTCATCCATTATTTTATTCTGTCTGTACCTACATCACGTTTTGTATTTAGAAAATAAGAATAAAGTGGAAAACCCGAGGAAGAGAGTGAGGTCCGCAAATTTTACAAACGATGAAAAGATCCTCCTCTTGAATATTATTAGTAACTATAAAGGTATAATTGAAAACAAAAAAACTAACTCTGTATCCTGCGAACAAAAATCTTACTTACGTACTGTACACTTAAATTATGGAAGGGAATATATTTTAACACATACATATCACTGGGGAACTCCAAATTGGCTTCAATTAAAGTCAAAATATATAAAACAGTATCTTTACGCAATCTAAACCGCCTAAAGAAAGTTAACTCATCTAATTCAGCAAAATAATTTCATAAATTCTTCTGGGAAACTCGAAATCGATAATTTCCAATATATCAATATCGTCCTCAAAGATATCTTCATCATCAGATTCCATTTTCTAATAAAACAGGTAATTTAAAGATTGAAAATTGAAATCAAAATCAAATAAATGTCAGTAATGACACGTAATTTGTAAAAATGCGCATGCTCAGAACTATTCTTAAATTTAAACCAGCTTTAAGCCACCATTTTTCAGGGCTTAAATTTAAGGAACCTTTAAGGCGATTTAAGAACGCTTAAGCAACGGTGCAACGAAAAATTCAGATTTAAGCACGCCTTATTGCTAAACCTTCCTTTAAAACTACGGTGAGAATGGCCGTAAGGGCCAAATTATTAATAAGCTGTTAAAGTCCATGATAAAGATATCGCCCTGTTAGTACAAAAATGGAAATTATAAATACCCTGTTAGCGGCAACTAGAAGATAAAATGTTGCTAACATGAACATTATTTAACGGCCGCTTCATCTGCTCGTTTGTATTTAATCTGCCAGATATATATGAAACTATAACCTATAACGTCAATTTTATATGTTTGTCATCCTTTCGGCAAAGCTTGTTAATATTTCGGATTGTATTTATAATGGGTATTCCAGGAAACATTCCTTTATTGGATGTGAGCATTTTTTCCGATTCATCGGTCAGTGATCTAGAGGATTATGTAAATATTATGTTCAGAAAACCTCGCACACTCCACCAAAGAGCGAATCATCTAAATTATTGGGGCGATTTAGATTTTTTTAACAGATTTCGGCTCTCCAAGAACACCATACAATTTTTGATGAATGAAACAGAATTATCATTATCACTGAACACCAATGCCTACTGTAGGACCTATTGAAAAAGTGGGTACTACCAAAAATGAATATTGTCAACGAAGTAATTAATAATTATTAATAAGACATAAAACATGGTTTTGTAACTTAGAAACGGACGCAATCAGGAAATGTCACAACAAAAATACGCTGTTGCCAAGTTGTGATGCAGATAGTATTCCAGCTAGGACATACCTCACTAAAGGATAGTAAACGACAAGTTAATTTTAATATGATAAATAGAATTTGTTTTTAACAGAAGGATAAAATTTAACTACCCGCTAACGAACAGTCACTTTAACAGCCTATTAATAATTTAGCCCTAACCAATTTCTTTTGCTTACTCTGTTTGTTAAATACGTGCTATTTATTTAAATCCTCATCCAATAATATCTAAATAAAATATTTAAAAAGCATGCCTCGGAGTGTTATAAAAACGTGGAGTTACCATGGCAATAACCTGGGAAACATGCAGTGTAAATTTTTTAATTATTGATTGTAACGTCAAATAAAAATATTGCGGGCAACTGTTTCAAAAGCAGATTGCAAATTAATTTTTTTCTCATGACGACTAAAGGTATTTCCATTTTTTGTAGTAATTATTTATGAAAAGTGTACTAATAAAAAGCGTAAATCATTCGTGGAGTCTTTAAAACATTTAATCTAATTCAAGTACTGCTGCCGCGCCGTCATGCTGACCTTATACCATTTTAGATGGACATTAAAAACACTCATTTTTAGAAGTCAAACCCTACGTTAGCAGATATTCCAACGGATATACCGATATTAATAGTTAAGCTTATAAAATACAAACTGTATTAGAATTTGTTGAAACTAGGCTTATCATTTTGAATATTCTTATAAAATGCTATTTTTTTCTTTCAATTTTAGCTACTGATTCACAACAATTTTAGAGGATTACAAGCCATCGCTAGGCACTTTATTTGAATTTGTTGAAACTGAAGGTAAGCTTATCATGTTTACGCATTTTGAGGATTTTTATTAATTTTTAGCTGCTGATTCTATTATATGAGAGCACATACATAAAAAGCTGTAATAATATTATTTGCAAAAGCATATTTTAAACTTCTTTGTTTACGTTTCTTATCACATTTATTTGTAATATAACGCTTGACTCAGTAGATCAGTTTTAACCCGAATCGTGTTACACATTTCTCGACCAACACGTTTTGAAAAAAAAAAAAAATCTGATCACGTGACATTTTCAGGGTATATCTCACCGCTACTCATCGGCTGAACATTAATAAAACTAGAGAACACGAAGACGTCTCATCATTCAACAGTTAGTCTTTGAAGCATCATGTCTTTTGCTACAGCAGCAGTTAAAAATATCCAGGCTATCCTATACAACCCACGCCTTGAGGAGGAGGAAAATGGTATTCCACATGGCATTAAAGAATGCAACAAGGCTGCACGAGTCATCAATATTGCTTTGAAGAAAGCAACGTCATTAGGCGAGAAGCAGCACCTTACGGCATCCATGGGGCAAATAAAAAGCTTCAGAAAAATGTTCAAAGCGCTGCAAGTTGTGGGATCGGGGTACCAAGGTACTAAGGAGACTGCAAAACATCGTGTCAGCTGGGAGGATTCGGCCTCGGCCTTTTCCAGCCGCATCAGAACGGGGGTCATCACCAACTTGAGGCATACGGACCCCAAGCCGTTCCTCGAGGATTGTGAGGTCCTCTTCCGCCGCAGGATACAAAACGCGCTGAAGAAAGAGACGGCGCTTAAAGTCAATGCCGTTTTCTGCGGCCAATTCATAATTACCAAGGCGGGAGAGGAAATCGAAGATTTAAAATTCCTCAATACCAGAAATGCCCCCATCTATCAGGACACTAAACTAAATGAGTGGTTCGCCGTAAACATCCAAGCGCCCATTCTCGCGGAATTGGAGGAGTTCCAGGAAAAAGATAGCGGGTGGGCGCTTGGGGCAATTTTGAATTTACAGATCAATATAAATAAATTCACTCCACAACTTGGCTCATCTTATGTGCCACTGCCCAAGTATATAGCTATGAAGCGGGCATGCATAAACATAAAAAATGCAGACAACGCCTGCTTCGCCTGGAGCATCATTAGCGCACTATATCCCGTGGACAGACTAAACCACCCAGACCGCACATCCTCCTACCCCCACTATTCTGAAGTGTTAAACCTAACCGGCATTCAGTTCCCTATGACTACTAAACAGATACCGCGTTTTGAGAAGTTGAATGATATCTCAATCAATGTTTATCAGCTACAGAAGAAGAAGAAGAAATCATTTGATGTTTGTCCTGTTTATCTAACCAAAAATAAAATGGCAAGGCATGTGAATCTGCTTCTTCTCCAAGACCAATATTATGACGATGATGATGATGATGATGATGGCAACCCCCTCCAATACCACTATGTATGGATAAAGGATCTGTCGAGGCTGGTATCCAGACAGCTAAGTCATCACAATAGCAAGAAATACTTTTGTGACCGCTGCTTACATTATTTTTATACACAGCTTGGTTTGGATAAACACACGGAGGACTGCATAAAAATGAATGAATGCAAAATTAGGTTGCCTACTGGTGATCAGAAAATGGTACAATTTAAAAACAACAAAAACAAAGAAAAAGCGCCATACATTATTTATGCAGACCTTGAGTGTGTGCTGAAGCCAACTGATGGTGGAGGCACACACCATGTGCCATGCAGTGTAGGCTACTATGTAAAGTGTTCTTACGATGATTCCTTGTCATTTTACAAATCATATCAGGGGACTGACTGCACTAAATGGTTTGCGAATGAACTTAAACAATTTGCCGAGGACGTAGAGACGACATTTTTATGACCTCTTCCCATGAATGAATTAACTACTCAACAACAATATGAATTTAATGATGCAACACTCTGCCACATCTGCGAGAAACCATTCAAGGATGATAAGAAAGTTCGCGATCACTGTCATTTCACTGGTGAGTATCGAGGCCCCGCACATGAGAGCTGCAACCTTAATTATCAGGATAGTCACGTGGTACCGGTGGTTTTCCATAATTTAAGCGGATATGACGCTCATTTCATAATAGAGGATGTCGTGACAGGTGTTGAAGGTAAAGTTGAAGTACTTCCGATAACAAAAGAAAAATATATATCATTTACTAAAAATATCAATGAAAATTTAATTAAATTCAGGTTTATTGATTCATATAGATTTTTAGCTTGTGGGTTAGAAACATTGGCCTCATATCTGACTGACTTTCCTATCTTAAAAACAGAATTTTCGGAATATACTGATGAACAATTTGATTTATTGAAAAAGAAGGGGGTTTTTCCATATGATTACATAAATAGTTTTGATAAATTTGATGAGATACAATTACCGGAAAAGGAGGATTTTTACAATAAACTAAATAATAGCGATATATCTTCGGCACAGTACGCACACGCTAAAAATGTCTGGTCAAAATTTAATTGTCATAATTTAGGTGATTATTCAGATTTATATTTAAAAACCGATGTTATTCTGTTGGCGGAAATTTTTGAGCAATTCCGGGAAACTAGTTTAAAAAATTATGGGTTGGATCCGGCACATTATTATACATTGCCTGGTTATACGTGGGATTGTATGCTTAAATATACGGGGATAAATTTAGAACTATTAGACGATATCGATATGGTAATGTTTATTGAACGCGGGATACGGGGCGGATTGAGTCAGTGTTCCAAACGATATGCCGCCGCTAATAATAAGTATATGAGTGGTTATGATAATATAAAGGAGCCATCGTATTTGATGTATTTCGACATAAACAACCAATATGGTTGGGCAATGAGTCAATATCTACCATCAGGGGGGTTTAAATGGGTAGAAAATTTCGATAATTTTAATGTTTCAGCGGTATCTGACGAATCACCAGAGGGGTATATTCTTGAAGTTGATTTAGAGTATCCGGAACATCTACATGACAAACATAAAGATTTGCCTCTTTGTCCTGAACATCAGGCGCCGCCTGGATCAAAATCGCCCAAATTGCTGGGGACATTATACAATAAAACTCGATATGTCATTCATTATCGTAATTTGAAGCAAGCTCTAGATTTGGGTATTAAGCTAACAAAAATACATCGCATCCTAAAATTCCAGCAATCACCTTGGTTGAAAAATTATATTGATCTTAATACGAAACTTCGCGCGGCGGCTAAAAATGAGTTTGAAAAGAACTTATTCAAACTCATGAACAATGCCGTTTTCGGCAAGACGATGGAAAATATCCGTAAACACGCGAATGTCAAGTTGGTTAATAAATGGGATGGCCGCTATGGGGCAGAAGCATTAATTTCCAAACCTGAATTTAAATCAGCAACCATCTTCAATGAGAATTTGGTTGCGGTGGAGCTAAATAAAACTGATATATACTTCAATAAACCTATTTACGTTGGAATGGCGATTTTAGATCTCGCAAAAACAACCATATACGACTTTCACTATGCTTATATGATGAAAAAATTCAATAGTAAACTACTTTACACAGACACAGACAGCCTTATTTATGAAATTATGCATGATGACGTGTATGAAGTACTTCGGCGTGACTGTCATCAATACTTTGATACCAGTGATTATCCTGAAAATAACCAGGACAACATCCCGCGCGTTAACAAAAAGGTCGTAGGCCTTATGAAGGATGAGAACAACGGATGTCCAATGCTCGAATTTGCGGGGTTAAGATCAAAAATGTACGCTGTTAGAGTGCAGGAAAAAGCCGTAACCAAAAAAATTAAAGGGGTGAAATCTGGTGTAGTAAAAACCCAAATTACTTTTGATGATTATACATCATGTTTAAATAATTCGGTTGAAATGACGGTAAAACAAAATTTAATAAAATCAGAAAAACATCTAGTTAGTTCAATTACGCAAACCAAAATTGCACTCAGCCCCCATGACGATAAACGATTTTTGGTTCGAGGATCATATGACACTCTACCTTGGGGCCATTATTCAATCATGACAGAATAATTTTTGTTAAATATGTATATATATTCCAATAGTAGAAGAAAACATGTATGCTCAAGTATCTAATAAGATCTTTTATATTTTACTATATTCCAATAAGAAGAAAACCTGTATATTCAAAGCATCTAATAAGATCTTTTATATTTTACTATATTCCGATAGCAGAAGAAAACCTGTATGTTCAAAGCATCTAAAGTTTAAAATTATATTATTTTACTATATTCCGATAGTAGAAAAAAACCTGTATGTTCAAAGCATCTAAAGTTTAAAATTATATTATTTTACTATATTCCGATAGTAGAAAAAAACCTGTATGTTCAAAGCATCTAAAGTTTAAAATTATATTATTTTACTATATTCCGATAGTAGAAGAAAACATGTATGTTCAAAGCATCTGATAAGATCTTTTAAATTTTACTATATTCCGATAGTAGAAAAAACCCTGTATGTTCAAAGCATCTAATAAGATCTTTTATATTTATTATTTTTGTTATACCTAAAAGTGCAAACTGTAATGCCCAGCATTCTATAAAAAAGCCTCTGCGTGAGGAGTATTTATGAGTAAATTAATTAATTTATTTATTTGTGTTTCATTACCTTTCCTCTCTGTACCTAGAATGTGCTTGTGATATCTGTAAAAATTTTGGCTTCCTAGAACTGGCGGGCTAATTATAAATCATAAGTTGCATCGAAATCATATAAACAAAACATCCTCCCTCAGGGTCTTAAGCTTAAAGAGTTGGGGGACAAAGAAAAAACGAAGTGTAAGTATAATAAATTAGAAATTTCTAGAAAATCGCAAACATTTTTTTGAGAAGAGTTATACTAAGGCAGCTGAAGTCGTGCGGCTCTGAAAAACATAAAAAGTGCCGTAACCAAAGTAAAAAATATGATAATGACGTCAACACGCTTAACTAAAATGGTAAAGCACGTTAATCTACTAATATTATGATGAAGACCGCTACGTTTGGGTTAAGGATTTGTATTATAATAGTGAACGCTATTTACAATATTTTTCTGGCGAAATTATAGATTGTAAAAATATTAATAATTGTGAAATTTCAATTCCAAGTTTAAAAATTATAAAGTTTATGTAGCCCAGTGCTTAATCCTACAGATGGAGGGGGTAAAGACTAAGTGCTCGATCATTTTACAAATCGCAACTAATTTTAGCCTATACCATAGAAGAGAGGTAAACATTATATTAATGATGTAACATCCGCTTGTACAGCAATCATATGTTTTGGGGGAATATTTTTTAATATTCATAATGTCTCTGGTGCTACGGGGGGGAGGACACCAAGATAATATCCCTCTGTACTAGTTGAGGATAATAAAACGCGTCTGTAACCAGGTAAAAATAGAGACTTGTAAAGAGGTAGGATAATATCAGGCTGCCGAAAATGCGCGAACTGCAAATGATAACTATGATGAGGCCAAGAAATTACTTTGAAAGCGGTGGCAATAATAATTTTAAAGATTAAAGGAATAATTTTAAAGACCAAAAATTTAATTAAATAGAAATAATTTTATGAAACTTCGAAGGGGGTGGGGGTTCTAAATTTGGGGAACAACAACAAACCCTGTTCCAGATACAGCCTATTAAAACAGACCCTGTTCCCTGAACAGCCTGTTCCCGAAACAGACCCTGTTCCAGATACAGCCCATTAAAACAGACCCCTGTTTCCTGAACAGCTGTTTCCAGAACAGACCAGTTAAAAGCTGTTTTTTAGCTGTTTTTTATCTGTTTTAAGCTGTTAAACAGACCTGTTTCGCAAACAGACCCTGTTACCTGAACAGCTGTTTCCAGAACAGACCAGTTAAAAGCTGTTAAACAACCCTGTTTCAGAAACAGACCCCCTGTTCCCTGAACAACTGTTCCCAGACCAGACCCAGTTAAAAAGCTGTTTATCATGAAGTGTATAAACCTATTAAACCTTTTGTGACATTGGTGGAGAACTTGTGGGCAGCAGTGTCATCGTTTCGGGTACCTAGAGTACACTTTGAAAACATATGGTAGAGCGGAAGAATTATGTAATCAATTTTTACGAAAGTCCATTAATCTCGATGTGTTTTTAAGAGAAATGATTTCCGAAGGTTTCTTTCATATGTTATTTTTTATTAGGAGTGTCATACCTAATGAATATGTTGTTAAATATAATATTTATAACCAAGATTGTGTTAATTAAAAATTATCAACATAAAATATGGATTTATTTACCCACAGTTAATATACATTGGTAGCAGGTCATAAAACAATTCTTATAAAAAATATAATAATTAAAAAGATGCATATATATATATATATATATATATATATATATATATATATATATATATATATATATATATATATATATATATATATATATATATATATATATATATATATATATATATATATATATATATATATATATATATATATATATATATATATATATATATAAAAGCAAAAGTCGGTAGTTATTAGACGCGGGGAGTACATAAACAAATGAACAAAATTCACAGGGATTCCCGCAACCGCAGACACGTGTTTCGGACTTATTGGTCCTCATCAGTACGGTGTAGCTAAGTTCAAGGATGTAAGTGACTTAGAAGTATCAAAAGGAAACAGTTAATTCGAAAGACATTGACCAGAATGACACAGACTACGACGATGAAGCAACAACAGCAATAGCAACAACCTCCTCCTGTTTAGAGT
This sequence comes from Rhagium mordax, assembly GCA_963680705.1. NCBI lineage: Eukaryota > Metazoa > Arthropoda > Insecta > Coleoptera > Cerambycidae > Rhagium > Rhagium mordax. The sequence goes on from OY796661.1 coordinate 54,350,861, forward strand.
CAAAACCCCCTATAGCCGCCACTAGGTCAATATGACCCACTATAGTTGTCACTGGATTTCAACCCAACCACAGCTGTCACAAGATTGCCGCCATGCCGACGCACTTCATCGCAACAGTCCAAACCACTCTGACCTATCAGTTAGAAAAAACTGGAAGGAAGCAAAGGAAAACCAGTTACAGGAGCCAGTTACACATTTGAGGCTTCAATCGGAAGACCCTGAATTCCAGGGCATCAACACAACATCGCCACGGAGGTAAATATAACTACCTGCATGGAAGTCCACCCTGGGACAATATAAAAGCAAAAGTCGGTAGTTATTAGACGCGGGGAGTACATAAACAAATGAACAAAATTCACAGGGATTCCCGCAACCGCAGACACGTGTTTCGGACTTATTGGTCCTCATCAGTACGGTGTAGCTAAGTTCAAGGATGTAAGTGACTTAGAAGTATCAAAAGGAAACAGTTAATTCGAAAGACATTGACCAGAATGACACAGACTACGACGATGAAGCAACAACAGCAATAGCAACAACCTCCTCCTGTTTAGAGTCAAAACCCCCTATAGCCGCCACTAGGTCAATATGACCCACTATAGTTGTCACTGGATTTCAACCCAACCACAGCTGTCACAAGATTGCCGCCATGCCGACGCACTTCATCGCAACAGTCCAAACCACTCTGACCTATCAGTTAGAAAAAACTGGAAGGAAGCAAAGGAAAACCAGTTACAGGAGCCAGTTACACATTTGAGGCTTCAATCGGAAGACCCTGAATTCCAGGGCATCAACACAACATCGCCACGGAGGTAAATATAACTACCTGCATGGAAGTCCACCCTGGGACAATATAAAAGCAAAAGTCGGTAGTTATTAGACGCGGGGAGTACATAAACAAATGAACAAAATTCACAGGGATTCCCGCAACCGCAGACACGTGTTTCGGACTTATTGGTCCTCATCAGTACGGTGTAGCTAAGTTCAAGGATGTAAGTGACTTAGAAGTATCAAAAGGAAACAGTTAATTCGAAAGACATTGACCAGAATGACACAGACTACGACGATGAAGCAACAACAGCAATAGCAACAACCTCCTCCTGTTTAGAGTCAAAACCCCCTATAGCCGCCACTAGGTCAATATGACCCACTATAGTTGTCACTGGATTTCAACCCAACCACAGCTGTCACAAGATTGCCGCCATGCCGACGCACTTCATCGCAACAGTCCAAACCACTCTGACCTATCAGTTAGAAAAAACTGGAAGGAAGCAAAGGAAAACCAGTTACAGGAGCCAGTTACACATTTGAGGCTTCAATCGGAAGACCCTGAATTCCAGGGCATCAACACAACATCGCCACGGAGGTAAATATAACTACCTGCATGGAAGTCCACCCTGGGACAATATAAAAGCAAAAGTCGGTAGTTATTAGACGCGGGGAGTACATAAACAAATGAACAAAATTCACAGGGATTCCCGCAACCGCAGACACGTGTTTCGGACTTATTGGTCCTCATCAGTACGGTGTAGCTAAGTTCAAGGATGTAAGTGACTTAGAAGTATCAAAAGGAAACAGTTAATTCGAAAGACATTGACCAGAATGACACAGACTACGACGATGAAGCAACAACAGCAATAGCAACAACCTCCTCCTGTTTAGAGTCAAAACCCCCTATAGCCGCCACTAGGTCAATATGACCCACTATAGTTGTCACTGGATTTCAACCCAACCACAGCTGTCACAAGATTGCCGCCATGCCGACGCACTTCATCGCAACAGTCCAAACCACTCTGACCTATCAGTTAGAAAAAACTGGAAGGAAGCAAAGGAAAACCAGTTACAGGAGCCAGTTACACATTTGAGGCTTCAATCGGAAGACCCTGAATTCCAGGGCATCAACACAACATCGCCACGGAGGTAAATATAACTACCTGCATGGAAGTCCACCCTGGGACAATATAAAAGCAAAAGTCGGTAGTTATTAGACGCGGGGAGTACATAAACAAATGAACAAAATTCACAGGGATTCCCGCAACCGCAGACACGTGTTTCGGACTTATTGGTCCTCATCAGTACGGTGTAGCTAAGTTCAAGGATGTAAGTGACTTAGAAGTATCAAAAGGAAACAGTTAATTCGAAAGACATTGACCAGAATGACACAGACTACGACGATGAAGCAACAACAGCAATAGCAACAACCTCCTCCTGTTTAGAGTCAAAACCCCCTATAGCCGCCACTAGGTCAATATGACCCACTATAGTTGTCACTGGATTTCAACCCAACCACAGCTGTCACAAGATTGCCGCCATGCCGACGCACTTCATCGCAACAGTCCAAACCACTCTGACCTATCAGTTAGAAAAAACTGGAAGGAAGCAAAGGAAAACCAGTTACAGGAGCCAGTTACACATTTGAGGCTTCAATCGGAAGACCCTGAATTCCAGGGCATCAACACAACATCGCCACGGAGGTAAATATAACTACCTGCATGGAAGTCCACCCTGGGACAATATAAAAGCAAAAGTCGGTAGTTATTAGACGCGGGGAGTACATAAACAAATGAACAAAATTCACAGGGATTCCCGCAACCGCAGACACGTGTTTCGGACTTATTGGTCCTCATCAGTACGGTGTAGCTAAGTTCAAGGATGTAAGTGACTTAGAAGTATCAAAAGGAAACAGTTAATTCGAAAGACATTGACCAGAATGACACAGACTACGACGATGAAGCAACAACAGCAATAGCAACAACCTCCTCCTGTTTAGAGTCAAAACCCCCTATAGCCGCCACTAGGTCAATATGACCCACTATAGTTGTCACTGGATTTCAACCCAACCACAGCTGTCACAAGATTGCCGCCATGCCGACGCACTTCATCGCAACAGTCCAAACCACTCTGACCTATCAGTTAGAAAAAACTGGAAGGAAGCAAAGGAAAACCAGTTACAGGAGCCAGTTACACATTTGAGGCTTCAATCGGAAGACCCTGAATTCCAGGGCATCAACACAACATCGCCACGGAGGTAAATATAACTACCTGCATGGAAGTCCACCCTGGGACAATATAAAAGCAAAAGTCGGTAGTTATTAGACGCGGGGAGTACATAAACAAATGAACAAAATTCACAGGGATTCCCGCAACCGCAGACACGTGTTTCGGACTTATTGGTCCTCATCAGTACGGTGTAGCTAAGTTCAAGGATGTAAGTGACTTAGAAGTATCAAAAGGAAACAGTTAATTCGAAAGACATTGACCAGAATGACACAGACTACGACGATGAAGCAACAACAGCAATAGCAACAACCTCCTCCTGTTTAGAGTCAAAACCCCCTATAGCCGCCACTAGGTCAATATGACCCACTATAGTTGTCACTGGATTTCAACCCAACCACAGCTGTCACAAGATTGCCGCCATGCCGACGCACTTCATCGCAACAGTCCAAACCACTCTGACCTATCAGTTAGAAAAAACTGGAAGGAAGCAAAGGAAAACCAGTTACAGGAGCCAGTTACACATTTGAGGCTTCAATCGGAAGACCCTGAATTCCAGGGCATCAACACAACATCGCCACGGAGGTAAATATAACTACCTGCATGGAAGTCCACCCTGGGACAATATAAAAGCAAAAGTCGGTAGTTATTAGACGCGGGGAGTACATAAACAAATGAACAAAATTCACAGGGATTCCCGCAACCGCAGACACGTGTTTCGGACTTATTGGTCCTCATCAGTACGGTGTAGCTAAGTTCAAGGATGTAAGTGACTTAGAAGTATCAAAAGGAAACAGTTAATTCGAAAGACATTGACCAGAATGACACAGACTACGACGATGAAGCAACAACAGCAATAGCAACAACCTCCTCCTGTTTAGAGTCAAAACCCCCTATAGCCGCCACTAGGTCAATATGACCCACTATAGTTGTCACTGGATTTCAACCCAACCACAGCTGTCACAAGATTGCCGCCATGCCGACGCACTTCATCGCAACAGTCCAAACCACTCTGACCTATCAGTTAGAAAAAACTGGAAGGAAGCAAAGGAAAACCAGTTACAGGAGCCAGTTACACATTTGAGGCTTCAATCGGAAGACCCTGAATTCCAGGGCATCAACACAACATCGCCACGGAGGTAAATATAACTACCTGCATGGAAGTCCACCCTGGGACAATATAAAAGCAAAAGTCGGTAGTTATTAGACGCGGGGAGTACATAAACAAATGAACAAAATTCACAGGGATTCCCGCAGAGTGGTTTGGACTGTTGCGATGAAGTGCGTCGGCATGGCGGCAATCTTGTGACAGCTGTGGTTGGGTTGAAATCCAGTGACAACTATAGTGGGTCATATTGACCTAGTGGCGGCTATAGGGGGTTTTGACTCTAAACAGGAGGAGGTTGTTGCTATTGCTGTTGTTGCTTCATCGTCGTAGTCTGTGTCATTCTGGTCAATGTCTTTCGAATTAACTGTTTCCTTTTGATACTTCTAAGTCACTTACATCCTTGAACTTAGCTACACCGTACTGATGAGGACCAATAAGTCCGAAACACGTGTCTGCGGTTGCGGGAATCCCTGTGAATTTTGTTCATTTGTTTATGTACTCCCCGCGTCTAATAACTACCGACTTTTGCTTTTATATTGTCCCAGGGTGGACTTCCATGCAGGTAGTTATATTTACCTCCGTGGCGATGTTGTGTTGATGCCCTGGAATTCAGGGTCTTCCGATTGAAGCCTCAAATGTGTAACTGGCTCCTGTAACTGGTTTTCCTTTGCTTCCTTCCAGTTTTTTCTAACTGATAGGTCAGAGTGGTTTGGACTGTTGCGATGAAGTGCGTCGGCATGGCGGCAATCTTGTGACAGCTGTGGTTGGGTTGAAATCCAGTGACAACTATAGTGGGTCATATTGACCTAGTGGCGGCTATAGGGGGTTTTGACTCTAAACAGGAGGAGGTTGTTGCTATTGCTGTTGTTGCTTCATCGTCGTAGTCTGTGTCATTCTGGTCAATGTCTTTCGAATTAACTGTTTCCTTTTGATACTTCTAAGTCACTTACATCCTTGAACTTAGCTACACCGTACTGATGAGGACCAATAAGTCCGAAACACGTGTCTGCGGTTGCGGGAATCCCTGTGAATTTTGTTCATTTGTATATATATATATATATATATATATATATGAAAATTAAACACAAACACACACGAAAGAAAAAATAAAAAACTATATTAAAATATAAAATTGAACAATCAATAAATTATCACTATGTGAAGCAAAAATGTATATTACAATTAATGGTGTGTTCAGAGGTGTAGGATTCGCTGCTTGCTGTCTATAACAAGAAAAACAAATATTATACAACTACTGTTACTATCTAAATTGCAAGTTTTACAGCGATTCCATCCCCGTTATATTGCCGAAAATACATTTACTCACTTTTCTGCAAAATACATCTCCACTTTTGTATTACCGGCAACACTAGCTTTAGCTGTTGAAATTGTGAAAATACTATTCTGAAAAATTGTCTCAAGCAAAAATTACCTACCTTTTTTCCAACTATTTTTCTCAAATTCAAATTGGAAAATCTGTTCAATTTTTCCGAATGGTTTGCAGCATTCAACCCCTCCACATCACTAGGCCTATTAATAATGATATATTTAGTTTTTATTTCGTAACAATTTTTATCATAAACCGCATTACCTATTAAATCGGTGCGGCATCATCATAAACAATCAGTATACACCCGACTGCCACAAGATGAGGGTTGTAATTTTTGTATGCCTATTCCAGGCAATTTTTTGTGTGATTCTGCGCGATGATGCAGTGAAATTTCTACAACATTATGGGTATCTGGAAAACATCACCACCGCCAACGGCGACTCCATACAATCGCTGGAGGATGGAATAGTCAACTTTCAAGAATTTTATAATTTAAGTGTAGATGGGGAATTGAATTCGGAAACTGTCGAATTAATGGCAAAACCGCGCTGTGGCGTGCGCGATCATATGGCTGCGTATAGACTTTATTCGGAAAAATGGCATAAAAATTCTATATATTGGTATTTTCCACTCTCAGATTTAAAGACCAAAAAAATTGCTGTGAAAGTATTCGATACATGGCAGAATGTTACAGGATTGAAATTTAGATACTCTGTGCATAAACCCGATATTCTAATTTCCTTTGCAAATCAGCGTTTCGCACATAAAGCCCACATCAAATGCGAAAAAGGTGATTGCTCTCTACCCTTCGATGGACCATTCGGTGCATTGGCACACGCGACATTCCCACATACTGATAGCTGCGTAGAAATTCATATCGACACAAGCGAGTCCTGGTATTTTGGGGATGGAAAAGCGCCAGCCGGGCAGATTAGTTTATTTGCCATTTTACTCCACGAGGTGGGGCATACTTTGGGTCTCGAACATTCTAATGACGCCAAGTCAATCATGTACGCTTATGCCCAAACTGATGTCATCAATTTATCTCAAGACGATATTCTAGGAATTCAAGCGATATATGGCAAGCCTGTAATTACACCTCCAAAGTCGCCATCAACGAAGCCTACAACGATGAAGCCTACAACTACAACGATGAAGCCTACAACTACAACGATGAAGCCTACAACTACAACGATGAAGTCTACAACTACAACGATGAAGCCAGGGCCACCCGAGTCATTATTACCCGATTTATGCCAAATTACCCCAAATAAATTTCTAATTACTTCAAACCATCATTTATATATATTTAATGAAGATTATGTTTGGGTACTAAGAGCGGGCGATCGAACATACAGAAAGCCTATACGAATTAGTGATTATTTGCCATTCTTGAAGGCGCCGATTTCACACATATATCAGAGGCCTTCCGGCGATATCATGCTAATTACCAATAATTTGTTTTATTTACTCGATTTCCCCAGTTTTAATGTTAAGAGCGGATGGGATGAGCGCTAGGAATCCCTAAACCTAAAAAGATTAATACAATTTTTAGCACATACTCCGGTAAAACATATATATTCTTTGATCGACATTATTACGTTGACTTTGATGAATGCACCTTCAAGCCAAGATCTCGTGGCCTGATAAATGAACTATTCCCAGATATTCCTGCTGACGTAACTTTACTAACTTTATCATTTCCGTTAATCAATGCTCGATATTTTTACCTCAAGTTATATTGCGTCACCAATTAATGGTTTTCCATTGTAAAATACTACCACAAATGCAAATGACGTCACAACACCATTTTTGGATAATGGGCTACCGTTAGTTAATACATTTAATTAAAGTATAAATGTCTTACTAGTTGAAATAGCTCAAAGACTGGTTTCAGATTCAAATCACCGTTGTATTGCCGTTATTTAGCGTATGAAATTCAAACCAGAAGGGCTGTCACCCCCAGCTTTCTTGAGCTGACGTCACACATTTCTTTACCAGAAGGCCATAAACACCAAATTCTTACACCAAAAATTAGTCGAGCCGATTCGCTTGATGCCATACGTATTTCAGCAGTTGTTATGACTTGTTTCTAGTTGAGGAACATATGCTTTAAATTCAAATATCAAACGCCAAAGCCCATTTTTTTCACACTCGGAATTAAAATTGGTAATCTAGACGTCAATACGATTATTTTGAAACCATACATCAGGTATTTCAGAAGTAGTTATGATGTACGTATTTCTAGATAAGGAACATATACTTTAAATTCAAATATCAACGCTAAACACATAATTCCACTCTAATGTTGAAAATTAGTATTCTAGACGCCAAGACGATTAATTTGATACCCCACATCATGTATTTCAGAAGACCGGAAGTAGAGACCGGAAGTAGAGACCGGAAGTTGTTATTTTATTGCTGATTCTAGCGTGTTTCTAGTTGAGGAACATATCTATATACTTTAAATTCAAATATCAAACGCCAAACACCTAATTCCACTCTAATGTCGAAAATTTAGTTAAATTAGTATTCTAGACGTCGAGACGATTAATTTGATACCCCACATCATGTATTTCAGAAGACCGGAAGTAGAGACCGGAAGTTGTTATTTTATGACGTATTTCTAGTTAAGGAACATATACTTTAAATTCACATATCAAGCCAAATTCTACTCTAATGTTGAAAATTAGTATTCTATACGCTGAGACGATTCATTTGATACCATACATCAGGTATTTCGGAAGACCGGAAGTTGTTTTTTTCTCATACCTGCTACATGTTTTTTCTCATACCCATGCTTTTCAGATTTTAAATATCAGACCCAATACCCACTACACCGCCGTGTTTTTTTCTCATACCTATTACATGTTTTTTCCCCATACCTGCTGCATATTTTTTTCTCATACCTACTGCGCATGCTTTTCAAATTTTAAATATCAGCCCTAATACCCACTACATATGTTTTTCCAAATTAGATATCAATTACGCATCTTGTATCCAAGTTACTCAGTAGCACAACACGTAAAGCGTCTGCCTACCAATCCATAGGTCAGCGGTTCGAATCTCCCAGCAATCAACAACTTTTTCAATACGCAGCGTGAAGTTAGCAGTGACCGGGCTAGCAGCGACCGGCGTGAAGTTAGCAGCGACCGAGCTAGCAGCGACCGGCGTGAAGTTAGCCCCCGGCTGAAGTGTGACCTTGAAAACCAAATTGAACCTCCATAAGAAATAACATGGGATTTTGGCGCAATACGCCCATAGCTTATCTACTAAGTGGGAAGGTAATCGAAATGAGGCGTTTCGCGTATTTTCGTAGGCGTCTTCGATTAGTTAAGGGATTCGGGTAAATTAGTTGGATCCGGTCTAAGAGTCTCGGGAAAGATGTAGAGTCCAACAGAGATGCCACTTGAAAAGTGATAAGGTCATGAGGAAAGAGACGTTTCGTGTATTTTCGTAGCCATCTTGGATTAGTTAAGGGATTCGGGTAATTTAGTTAGTTGGATACGGTGGAAGAGTCTCGGGAAACATGTAGAGTCCGACAGAGATGCTACCTAAAGAGTGAGAGGGTCATCGGAAATGAAGCGTTTCGCGTATTTTCGTAGTCATCTTCGATTAGTTAAGGGATTCGGGTAATTTAGTTGGATTCGATGGTAGAGTCTCGGGAAACATGTAGAGTATGATAGAGTTGTTACTTGAAAAATGGTAAGGTAATGAGAAATGAGGCATTTCGCGTATTTTCGTATTAGTCTTCGATTAGTTAAGGGTAATTTATTTGAATTCGGTGGAAGAGTCTAGGGAAAGATGTAGAGTTCAGCAGAGATGCTACTTGAACAATGGGAAGGTCATCAGGAAAGAGGCGTGTCGTATATTTTCGTATTAGTCTTCGATTAGTTAAGAGATTCGGGTAATTTAGCTGGATTCGGTGGAAGAGTCTCGGGAAAGGAAATACGTAGATTCTGACAGAGATGCTACCTGAAAAGTGGGAAGGTAATTAGAAATGAGGCGTTTCGCGTATTTTCGTATTAGTCTTCGATTAGTTAAGACATTCGGGTAATTTAGTTGGATTCGGCGGAAGTCTCGGGAAAGATCTAGAGCCCGACAGAGATGCTATCTGAAAAGTGAGATCATCAGAAATGAGGCGTTTTGCGTATTTTTGTAGGCGTTTTCGATTAGTTAAGTGATTTGGATAAATTAGTTGGATCCGGTCTAAGAGTCTCGGGAAAGAAGTAGAGGTCTATAGAGAAGTCACTTGAAAAGTGATAAGGTAATGAGAAATGAGGCGTTTCGCGTATTTCCGTAGGCATATTCGATTAGTTAAGGGATTAGGGTAATTTAGTGGGATTCGGTCGAAGAATCTCGGGAAAGATGTAGAGTCCGACAGAGATGCTACTTGAAAAGTGGGAAGATCATCAAGAAAGAGGCGTTTCGTGTATTCTCGTAGGCGTCTTCGATTAGTTAAGTGATTTGTGTAAATTAGTTGGATCCGGTCTAAGAGTCTCGGGAAAGAGGAGAAGTTCAACAGAGATGCTATTTGAAAAGTGGGAAGGGCATCGGGAAAGAGGCGTTTTGCGTATTTTCATAGGCGTCTTCGATTAGTTAAGTGTTTCGGATAAATTAGTAGGATTCAGTCTAAGAGTCTCGGGAAAGAAGTAGAGTCTTACCGAGATGCATTAGGAAAGAGGCGTTTCGCGTATTTTCGTAGGAGTCATCGATTAGTTAAGGGATGCGGGTAATTTAGTTGGATTCGGTGGAAGTGTTTCGGGAAAGATGTAGGGTCCAACAGAGATGCCACTTGAAAAGTGATAAGGTCATGAAAAAAGAGACGTTTCGTGTATTTTCATAGGCATCTTGGATTAGTTAAGGGATTCGGGTAATTTAGTTGGATTCAGTAGAAGAGTCTCGGGAAACATGTAGAGTCCGACAGAGATGCTACCTAAAAAGTGAAAGGATCATCGGAAATGAGGCGTTTCGCGTATTTTCGTAGGAATCTTCGATTAGTTATGGGATTCGGGCAATTTAGTTGGGTTCGGTGGAAGAGTCTCGGGAAAGATTTAGAGTATGATAGAGATGTTACTTCAAAAATGGGAAGGTAATGAAAAATGAGGTATTTCGCGTATTTTCGTATTAGTCTTCGATTGGTTAAGGGATTAGGGTAATTTAGTTGAATTCGGTGGAAGAGTCTGGGGAAAGATGTAGAGTTCAACAGAGATGCTACTTGAATAGTGGGAAGGTCATCAGGAAAGAGGCGTTTCGTGTATTTTCGTATTAGTCTTCGATTAGTTAAGACATTCGGGTAATTTAGTTGGATTCGGTGGAAGTCTCGGGAAAGATGTAGAGCCCGACAGAGATGCTACCTGAAAAGTGAGATTATCAGAAATGAGGCGTTTTATGTATTTTTGTAGGCGTTTTCGATTAGTTAAGTGATTTGAGTAAATTAGTTGGATCCGGTCTAATTTTCTCGGGAAAGAAGTAGGGGTCTATAGAGAAGCCACTTGATAAGGTAATGAGAAATAAGGCGTTTCGCGTATTTTCATAGGCATATTCGATTAGTTAAGGGATTCGGGCAATTTAGTTGGATTCGGTGGAAGAATCTCGGGAAAGATGTAGAGTCCGACAGAGATGCTACTTGAAAAGTGGGAAGATCATCAAGAAAGAGGCGTTTCGTGTATTTTCGTAGGCGTCTTCGATTAGTTAAGTGATTTGGGTAAATTAGTTGGATCCGGTCTAAGAGTCTCGGGAAAGGTGTGGAGTTCAACAGAGATGCTACTTGAAAAGTGGGAAGGGCATCGGGAAAGAGGCGTTTCGCGTATATTCGTAGGAGTCATCGATTAGTTAAGGGATTCGGGTAATTTAGTTGGATTCGGTGGAGGAGTTTCGGGAAAGATGTAGGGTCCAACAGAGATGCCACTTGAAAAGTGTTAAGTTAAGCGATGATTCGGGTTATTTAGTTGGATCCAGTTTAAAGATTTCGGGAAACATGCGTACAGTCCGACAGAATTGTTACATGAAAGGAAATAAGGTTCAGGGAAAAGGGGTCTCTCGTATTTTAATTGCCTTCGCCGTTTCGTTAAACAATTCGTGTTATTTAGTTGTATCCGGTTTAAAGTTTTTTTTATCCTTTGCAGATGCCGCATTTTGCATTTGTATTATACCAACAAACATTGCTCCTGTTTCATAGTAAAAGTGCGGCATGTACCTGTTTTCTTTTCTTGTATTTTTGTTTGCATTAGATTTTTGTTAAAAATATTCTTGTGATTTCATTATTGTTAACCAAAAGCATGTTGTGTAAACCCAAATGGTTAATTTCCAATACGTATCATAAGCATCAAATACTATAAAGTGAATCGCTGTTTTCTCAATACTCAATACTACTAATTAGATGCACCACTCGGCATGGGTATTTAATAAGGGTGTCCACATGTTTGGTGACGTCACCGACGAATTTTCGGCGTGTCTTGGTAATTTAAAATATTCACCGCTTGGACGCCGGTGGAGATTAAGGAATGAAATTTTCAGGGACCCAAGAGGAAGGATGGATCTAGCTTTCCCGAAAGTCCGGGCGAAAAAATCCTCCAGTTAAAGAAGTTAGAGCCTGGGGAAAAGTAGCGTTTTTCTGCAAAATCGACCTTTTTTAAATATTCGTATCTCGGGTAATATCTCAGATGGACGAAAAAGAAAAAAAGGAGTTGTTCATTTGTCCTTCTTCTTGGCCGTCGTGCATGTCGCGATCCTCTATATCCAAAGGGAATGGCTGTGACGCGTATCTAATGGGTAGGTGTCGGAAGAATCGTCGAAATCCGACAAAAACGCCGCTTTTCAAAAAATCATAACTTTCTTGGGAGGCAAAATCGAGGAAAACGATTTTCGACAGCGATTTTCTAAATTTCATCTAGTTTTCAAAAAAAAATACGCCGCCGGTCCGTCTCAAAGGAGTCGCGAGTTAATAAGCTCGGAAGGGGGACATGTTTTGGAAATTCCAAAAAATTGCGGAAACACGAACACTTCAAACGTTATTTCCAAACGAAAGATCGCCGCCGGACCGTCGTTCTTGCGCGAAAACCGAGTTAGAGGATGCAACTTAAAACTACATCGCGAATCGCGCGGCCCCCCGCCGGTTTTAGACTCAGTAGGAGCGAACGAAAAACTGCTATTTTGACGTCTATCGTTCAGAAAACGTCGGCCATTTTTTTTCAAATTTCTCGCGTGTCGTATCTCTTTCTAATTTCTCAAATTTTACAAACCTCTTCGACACGGTGCTATCGAAACGCCAATAACTTTTAAAATACTTGGCGGATCGCCACGAAAGTCCGCGATTCGATGGTCCCGACACGAAAACGTCCATCACGCACGGCGCTGCGCGGCCAAACTGGTTAAAAAAAAAGCCTTTAGCGCCGCAGAATGTGTGAAAAATCGGCGCTAAATTAGAGTGAGAAAGGGCTGTCAGATTTTAATAGATAGTAATCCAATCCAATCCAATCCATGATACAATAAATTACAAGATATGATCGATAGCCGTCCGAAATTCGTCTGCTTTGCGCATGACGTCACCTGGAGCCGCAAATTTAAATTAATGGCATTGTAGTTCATGATAGAATGTTTATTGTATCATGATTATAAGCGTAGGATCTTCACTCTCCGATAGGTAATAATAAATATGATTAGGTTCAATTTGTGCATCTCAAATTTGCGGCATTTTCGAATTATTGTTAAATAAAATTGCAAAAAGTATGTTTTCCGGTCTTTAATTTGAAACGCTGCCAAAATGAAGCTAAATAGAGGAAAATTGCTTGGGACCTTTTATGTAGCATTAAATTTCCTACAAAAAAAGTCCCGATGCCATACCTGTACAGTCCACCTTTCACCGGTCACCGATCAAAATCTCACGTTGATTAGCCGTTACCTGTTACCGCACCTTTGTAATGGCCGCGTGATAGACGAGTTTAAAATAATCCGATTCGAGGTGCATCGCAATTTGATTTTACCTCCGAAAACGAGCATTTTTCCCTTAAATCATTTATTACTTTACAATTTTATTAGGTTCATGATATAAAAAAAATGTATTAAGTTTATTTATTTATGATTTTAATTAATTATAATATATAAACGGTGTACTATGCAGGTACGCCGTCAACAAGATTACTTTTAGAAATCAGCGTCAAGACTTCTTTTGTAGGGAATTTAATGCTCTACAAAAAAGGTCCAAAGCAGTTTTTCTCTATCTAGCTTCATTTTGGTAGCGATTCAAGTTAAAGACCGGGAAACATACTTTTTGCAACTTCAATTAACAATAATTCGAAACTCCACAAATTGAACTTAATCATAAGTTCATTATTACCTACCTACTGCAAAATAAAGATCCTATGCTTCCTAAACATACCCGGAAATTTTGGTTTGATTTTGTGTCTAATCCTGCACTTGTACCTTATTTAGATAAATAACCTTATTGAATATTTCTGTATTTTTTTTTTGTCTTTATGTCTGTATTTTAAGTATTTACCTCAATAAAAAAAAGAATTTTGTGTATTTATTTATTATTTACAATTAATTACATGACAATATTTAACATAATGGCATATTAAAACAAACAAAAAAATAAAAATATTAAATTGTGGTAGAACTGTAAAAAGAAGATATTCTTCCTGTAAAACAATTATGACTAGTTTAATAGGTAAGTACTTTTTTGATACAGAACCATACAGGATCGATATCCTTCATATTGTTATTCTTATAAGATTTTAAACATTACCAATCTATAGGCATTCACAAACCTGAGGTATGTGGCTGAAAACCGTCCTTCTTGCCGGCGCTGGCGTTCAATATCTGCCAACGGTTGATTTTAACCATTTTGAACGTGCTCGTGTAAGTCGGCCACGCAGGTAAAACGACGATTATCAGTGTCGGAAATGTCCACGCCGTAGGGTGATTTCTTTTGTTTCTTCATCCATCCGCAGATAATTAAACCAACCACCTGGTTCTATAACTTATTTGATAGAGTCTTACGTGGGAAAATTGTCTCTTTGTTTAAGTGATCATTTCAACCCATTTTGAACGTTTTTTGTTTGATTAATTATCAGCTAATGTCTAATGCCGCCGCCACCACTTGGTTTGATTGCTTATTTTACAATTTGCCACCGCACAATACATATTTGTCAATAATTTAAACACTTGTTTAAGATATAACCACTCAAAGCACGCCAAAATAATGAGGAACAATAAAGTACACAGCAAGAAACGTCACCGTACGCCAACTGATCGCTTGGCTCCTCCCACATGCGCAATATCATATCTTTATTTATTTGTATCATGGGTGTAATCCATGATACAACAACACAAGATATGATATCAAAGCGTTAAATTTTCGTCCGGTTTGCGCATGACGTCACACAGTGAGTAATTTTTAAAACCTATGTCGCGTTTTCGAATTTAATATCAAATTTTGTTAGTTAGGAACTCTGTTTTATGGCTTTTATTCATAATGTGGGTTCGCTGCTCATAGTGTAATACTAAGTTAATGATGGCTATTTAAATTATTACATTTTAGATGAAATTTATTAGAGCCCAGAGATAACACTGATTATTACATTTGATTTATTTTATGCAGATATTTCTATATGATACGTGAATATAAGTATAATAATACGAAATTAACTCCCAATCACATTTCCAAGGGTGTTTCCAATATTGAGAAATTTTGCAATTCTGTAAACCATTTGGGAACATTCAATCTTAGTCACTAAATTTAAAACGGTTTTTAGTACAATTATTGACAAATAGTGCGTAATAAATTTAAAAGAAGAAGAAGATTAACCTCACTTTTGTTGTTTTTGCGCCATTCTGCGGTGTATTTTGAATTGTGATTTGTGGTCGCGAAAAGTTGGTGATATGGCCCCTGCTGAAAGAACAAGTCCACTGTAGTCCACAGCAATTTGCCATATATGTTCGTTATTTAAAACAGTATCCTCTTCTACGAATGGGCAAATTCACGTCTTTGGTTGGCCCAGATGAATTAAAAATAATTTGGGGCGACAATTACAATTATCGTGCATTTGAAGTATTTATTGTTTGATTAATTTAGAAATATTTTATTTTTAATTTATCACATTGTTTTGAATACTCACACTTCAATTATATTTTCGACTGCATTTATAATGAAAATAAATTGTCTATTCATTATGAATTACAAACGCCTTTATCGTTGCACAAATCAGGTTATTCAAAATAAACGTTTGAGGTTATGTTCTATTGGAAACTTAATAACAAGAGCAAAAATCGGTTGTTAAGATTTTCAAGATATTGATTCAATAAATTGAATTCATTGTGGTTACAGAATACGAAAATGACAAGGTCATTGGATCTTTCCAATTATTGGGAAATATCCAATATTGAATACTTTTCAATGGCTTACAGAATAACACTGATTGTCTGGCCCTACAAATTAATAATTTTGGGGTTCTTGTTATTCGAAGTTTTCGAAATTAGAAAAATGGCAAGTCAAATGTAAAAAAGGATAAATTAACCATATATACATTCAATATACCCACACAACACTGGCACATGTATAACATGTGCTACAAATATTCAACATAAAATATTGAAATATTCACATAATATAATTTTTTATATCATTTATGTTGTATGCATATTATATAAATGTGCAAAAATCGCACTTTGTCATATTTAAAACATATTCACTTAATATGAATAATAATATTTCTGGAATGTTTATTCATGTTCTTTACATATACAGTTTGTTATACAGGGTGTTTCATTTTTAAATGTCGTCCTTTAAGGAGGTGATAGAGCATCGAAAAATAAGTCGACCTGCCCAAAAAAAAAATATCCAGTGGCGTGGGAAATAGGGTGAGAAATAGAGGGCGTCACCCCAGTATCTACGCCACTGGTGATTTTTGACATGAGTTATTCTTATAGGATTGTAGGTATGTAGTTCAGTACTGCCTGTGCAAAATTTGGTTAAAGTCGGTCGTATGGTCTAGAAGTTATGACAAAAGAACGATTTTTTAATTCCAACTTTGAAGGCCTGTAACTTCGTTATTATGCATTTTTGATATAGGTTTTTTGGGCAGGTCGACTTATTTTTCGATGCTTTATCACCTCCTTAAAGGACGACATTTAAAAATGAAACACCCTGTATACATATGTTGAAATATTTATTTAATATTTTTTTCATATCATTTATGTTGTATGAATATTATATGAATGTGCAAAAATCACTTTTAGCATATTTAAAACATGTTCATTTAATATGAATAATAATATTTTTGGAATGTTTAATCATATTCTTTATATAGTTTATGTTTTATTCACATACAACATACAATAGTTGTATGTATATATTATTGTTCATGCAACAAGAACAAGTATTAATTACTGTTGCCTGAACATGTTGGACGTTGGACTCCGCGAGACTTCTCTCATTAACACTAGAAAACCGTGATGTGATATGCCATCGTCTTCGCTTATTTAACAATCCAACGGAATATTAATGCGACTCCTACTAGTATGGAATTTATGGTGTCTGCGAGTGAGTTCTCGCGCCATCTGTTGACGGAGAAAACCAACTTGTATAGATATTTCCTCTATCGGAGTTATTTTTAAAAGTGATATTTTGGGATGTCCTAAAGTATTACGAGAGACGTCCATAATATGTTTTTATGAAATACCAGTAAAATCATTGCATGACAAGATATCCTGTACATACACGATATTAATTATAAGACATGCTAACGTCGTCGTCCTACATTTATTGCCAAAATAAAGACAATTCGGTTGCTATTAATTGGTGTCCAATAAAAGAATATCCTAGGATATAGTAAAATGTGTTGTCTTTGAGACCTCTTAAAATAAGACATCCTAGAAAGTTCCCTATTTTACTTCCAGGAATATCCAGGGATTTTAATTTGTCATCCCATATATTTCGCTTGACAGCACAAGATATTCCTAGAATAAGCTAAGAATATAAATTTAAGGAAAACTGATTATTCCTAGAATGATCTGTAAATATATATACTCGATATGGAATATTCCCAGAACGTGAAAATGGGAATAATGTAGATAAACTCAGAATATTCGATTTGGAATAATCCAAAAAGGTTAAGATTATTCTAAGAATATTCCTAGAATACCTATAGAAAGAAAGAAATATACATCTTGCATCTTATATGTAATCTAAGAATATTCCTAGATATACACAGGTAACTCTAAAAACACACAAGTTACCCACTAATATGGTAGACACAGCACTGTATGATGAACAATAAGCTGGTGCTCCTAGTTTACCGTACAGTCCTGTGACGGCCATATTACTAGGCTAACGTGTGAATTATTGTTTATATTTTATATTTCTCCGTAGGTATTTTATTATTTTCATTCTTTAAATAAAATTTGTTGCTATATCTTATATTTATTTATAAATTTTTTAGCAATATAAATTAAATAAAAAACAAACAAAAATTCAGTTAACGTCCTCTTCATTTTCTTTATCTTCATTACTTCTTATTGATTTCAATCGTTGACTTGCCTTGGCCAACCACTGTCCAGTTTTTAGTTCAATCTCTTTTTTCGTTACATTTTTGTCACATAACTGTACGACATCTAAAAATTAAATAAAATTATAATCGCGAAAGTTACATTTATAGGAAAATATTCCCAAATATACTCGTCAAAATTTGCTTCGGGACACCTTAAAATTGACCATTATATAACGCTGTAAAACTGTCAAAAATGTATGGATTTGTGCCGGGTTTTTAGCATTTCAAGGGAAATTTAATTGGCTTTCATCTTACCTATTTAACTCTAAGATAAAGTTACAGAAACATGTTTATACAGGGTTAACCAAACACACTGTATATTAGAATTCTATAAAATTTGTTTGTCTTATGTGTCTGCTTTAAAACGTTTTTTGATTTTGCTCCTATCTTTTTTGTAGAAAAAGATACAGAGGTTTTAATAAAATGTTACATTTTCACAATAAAATAAAAAATCTCAATCTTTTACTTTTATAATCATAAGGACTCGCATTAACATTAATATCTTTTTTTTTAAATCGGCATTAGAGTGCCTCAAAATCGGCATTAAAGTGATAGAAATAATCATTAAAGTCATTATTATACGATTTTTGTAGATGGCCGAGGTGACAGATAAACGTAAACATAAATTTTACATTGCTTGTGACAATAATTGTGTTGTCATAAAAGGTAAATAAATACAGTTTTTTTAATTCAGAATTGTATTATCACTATTATAATTGCTGAAAATAATGATTTTCTTTTCTTTTTGTTTTGGTATATTTAGGCATTTTAACAAGTAGGTATTTTTAATTAAAACTATTAATAAGTAATACAAATACTTACGTATCCCACTACTATCATTTATTGCACAGAACACTACTTACAGCGTACAGAAATGCACATGCAGAGTAAAAATTCTTGATAAAATGCACCAAAAAACAGGAGACAGAAATTCAGGCACGGCACGAGCCAGGCATCTGAACGACGCCATTGTTGATTGTGATCATCGATCGACGATCGACAATCGGATGAACACGGCACAATTCGTCTCGGCGGCAGAGTTCAGCGGCTCCCTCGACCAATAAACAACATGCACGAATTCGATTCGCGCATTTAGTGTAACGCGCGAAATTTAGAATTTTTAAATTAGGTTTACTTCTACATTGTGATATTGTAAATAAAGCTAAACGTTAATATTTGTTTTGGATCGAGAGTTTTTGAAATGTATATTTACATACTTATGTAAATCATTTTCGTTATATTTTTGTTTAAATTAGACTATATTTATATGTAAGTAGGTATATGGTTATTACACTATATTTTCGTAAATTTCAGGTAAAAAATAAATTTGTAGGTACGCATAGAAGAAAAATAATCTTCAGGTACGATTTCTATATAGAAAATTTTTAAGTTTAATATTTTTTTTATTCCGAAAATTATGATATTCTCAGAATATTCCTAGGATAAGTGTTATAGTTTATACAAAAGAGAATATTCCCAGTATAATTATAAACTATATTCTAGGATTATTCTTAAATTTATATACTAAAGATAATCTCTTATCATATATATATTCCAGGAATAAACTACGATTATTTAAATATATATAGTCCTTTTGGAATCATTACAGAATATTACAGGAATATCTGGTGCTGTCTGGGTGTACTGTGTGCGTAGGTGGTAGGAATATGATAAAAATATTTTATAAATATGAAAATTAATATTTGTATAACATATACTAAATATTTCCCAAAATATTGTTAAAATATTATTGAATAATATAAAATATTTTATAAATATGAAAATTAATATTTGGATATCATGTACTAAATATTTCACAAAACATTGTTAAAATATTATTAAATGTTATAAAACATTTTATAAATATGAAAAATATTATTTGAATAATATGTAATAAATATTTTTCAAAATATTTTAAAAATATTTTGAAATATAATATACACATTTTCTTCATATCCTTGAATATTACCAGTTGAATATATTTTTATAATATGTATTTTATATTTTAAAAATATTGTGAATATAAAGCGCACATTGTGCATCTATTTTGTATATGCATAAAATATTCAGTGTTGTGTGGGTATTTGATATTTAAGAATTTTGAGGAATGTTTTTACGTAAAAATACAGTGCGATCGCCAGACAGTATGCAGCATAATAGAAAACTTATTTATAATTAGGTAATTTCTCAAAAATTGTTTTTTGCCGAAAGTTAAAAATACTAAGAAAAACCAGTTTTGACGTCAAATTTTACCTTTAATATGTAGGAAGTTAAAAAAATATAAAAATGTTAATAATTAAGGTAAAAAATGTAAATAAACTTTCTCTAAAAATTTTCTAGTTACTAAATTTGATTGATGCTAAATACTACATTGTGGGCCTAGTAGGAGAAACCTCGGGAGAAACTTAACATTCCCGGACGACCGTGCAGATTGCTTACACGGAGTTCGGAAATATGCTTTTACTACGATGGTAGTGTCCATTCACTTTTTAAAAAAATAGTGGAGGCTGTGATTTCTCATAATGGTTCACTCTATATAATGATTGACAACATTAAATATTTTAAGGTTATGTATACTGACAGACATAGTTCGGCAAGAAAGCGTTGCCATTTTCTTTAAATTTCTATTAGCAACAGTCTGACCCTATATGTTCTATGTTTGTAACTATACAATTTTTAGATGTTTTATTGGTTCTGTAATTGTGGAATAGTCTGGCATAAAGTTTATTAAATTAAAATTATTAAAATAATATATGTTTATTGACATTATAGAGACTAATAAATATACAACGTAGTAATTAATTATAGCAATAAAATAGATAATTATTAAGAGTGGAGCATTTATATTTAATACAAAATAAGTGTGTATACATAGATACTTATATCCATATTACAAACATATTGGAGGTAAATTAAATTAAATGCATATTTCTTTCAATTATTATAAGAAAACAAAACAATAATCAGAGAAGTACTTAAAAATTAATTTTCTTTTCTTTTATCTCTGTCATCTTTATTGCTTCTATATAGAACCATCTTTCTTCTCATCATACGAATGCTAATCACTCGAATTGGAGATTCAGGCTCTAGTGAACAGTGGGATCGGGGTTCGCCGACGCTGATGGTTTGTCTTATCCATAAATGCATAAATCAACATTCTTACAGAGAGAGTTGGTACATCCCACTATGTATAAAATATATGTGGCGCAGTCGACTTCACATCTATTCTGTCTAATTTTTGTCGCATTCGGGATATCTTGGTTATATTTGTATAAAATGCAAATATGATATGACTATAATAACGGTCGAGAGGCTAACGCACTCCTAAGGTCCCCTGTCTTATCCCGTATTATCCCGCATATAACGGATCTTCCTACCTAAAAATTAAAATAACATTCCAAACAAAATGATTTATTAAAAATAGATTCATTGTACTTACACTGAAAATGTCCACCAGTTTATTTACAATAGCATCATTGTTCAAGTCTGGCCTGTCGTGTCTATAATGCTTATAACATTTCAAAATGCTAAGTTTTTTGTCTGCCGAAACTATTTTGGGCATTATTATTTAAATTATTTCACAAGTCTCATAATAAATATTTAAAAACAAAAACTGTAGCTGATAGGCAATATTATATTGATATAAGAAATTACGTGAAAGAGGCCGTAAAAAGAGAAAAGGAAGCATATATGAGACATCTTCTTGAACGTAATACAAAATTCTAAAGCGCTTTGGAAAAATTTAAAGAACTGGGGAGTTTGCACTAAATCGAAAGGGGACAGCTTACCGATTCACCTGACTGCACCAGACGCTATAAATAATTATTTCTTAAATGTGGCAGGACCTTCCAATATTGATATAGATACACTGATACATTTCTCTGAAAGCAAACTAAACGATAACAATTTTACATATTATGCCATAACGAACGAGGATATATTTAAAAGCTTCAATAGTATTAAAAGTGGGGCATACGGTATAGACGGAATTAATATCAAGATGATTGGTATAATTCTGCCTTATTGTATTGATATTGTGAGACATGTATTTAATGAGTCAATTAACACAGGTGTTTTTCCAGATGTATGGAAAATAGCAGACATTATACCATTACCAAAAGTTACGAACCCTGCCACATTTAATGATTTAAGGCCGATATCGATATTACCAACATTTTCAAAGATGTTTGAGAAAATTATAGGTTGGCAAGTTACCGATTATTTAGAGGAAAATCAAATATTGCCTGCGATACAGTCAGGTTTTCGTCAAAAACATAGCACTGGGTCCGCATTATTAAAAGTAGTCGATGACATAGCTATTGCTTTTGATAACTCATTTTCAATAATTCTAGTTTTATTAGATCAAAGTAAGGCTTTCGATTTGGTCTCCTTTGACCTTCTGTTAGCTAAGATGTCATATATTGGATTTGGTCATACTACCTTGTTATGGTTCTATAATTATTTGTACGGTCGAAAGCAAAGGGTTAAGATAAATAATGAAATGTGCTCACAATTGTCACCAACAACCAGTGGTGTTCCCCAAGGCAGTGTCTTGGCACCGATTTTATTTTCAATTTTTACTTTCGATTTACCAAAGGCAGTAAAATATTCTCAACTGCATCTGTACGAAGATGATATGCAATTGTATAAAACTTGCTCTGATGTTAACGCTGCAGAATCCATTATTCTAATGAACACCGACTTAGACAATGTATTTCATTGGTGCGGTAATAATGGACTAAGATTAAATCCAACTAAATCTGTAGCTATATGTATTGGCCCAGAACGTCAAAAAATACAATATGTGATGAAAATATATTAGTTAACGGAATACCAATAGAATGGGTATCCTCAGTAAAAAATCTGGGTGTATACATGGATAGCAGCTTATGCTTTAATGAACATGTTAAACACGTATACCAGTTAGGGTTTTACAAATTGAAATCGCTGTATCACTTAAAATATAATCTCAATGAGAATATAAAATTAAAGCTAATTAAATCTCTAATTTACCCACATATTGATTACTGCAGTATGGTCTATTATTATTTTTTGCCAAACTATAACCAACAAAAAATTCAGAGATTACAAAATGCGTGCATACGGTTTGTGTGCAATGTTCCTTATAGACGTCATATAACTCCGTATATAAATAGACTGTCGGAACCTAAAATTTGTAATAGAATAATGTATATTTCATTAATTTTCCTTTATAAAATGATCATCTCTAAAATGCCTTCGTATTTGCACAGTTTGTTGATAAGAAGATCTGACATTCATAATGTCAATGTAAGGATAAATTATTTCACTATTCCGCAACATACAACTAGTAAATACGAAGGATCATTTTCATATGTAGCTCCTTCTCTTTTAAATAGAGTTTTAATGGAAATTAATCTGCCGTACCCACAATTTATTAGACATGTTAAGGCACTAACTAACCATGTAAATATTTGATAATTATTGTAATATTTCTCTTATAGTGTGTAAGATTCATTTTTCAAAATATTTGTGAACATTTAAATATTATTTGTCATTATATAGGTGGAATGGAAGAACGGCTATGCCGAATTCTCACCTTTTGTGTGATTCTCTTGTGGCACAATAAACATTTATTTATTTATTTATTTATTTAATAACTTTGACAAAATATAATTTAATATTCGTCGTGTCATCCATGTCACAAATGTCACAATCACATTACAAATAATTATAGAAATGAGTGCATTCGATTATTGAAATAATTACTGTAAAAATTACAAGATTTCTCAAAATGACCCAAAATTATGTGTGAAAAGAATACACCTAATAAAATTTTACAACGCTGCAATTTAAATTTGACACACAGCAATTGAAATTCGACATAGAGCTGACAAAATACCTAACCTTAAAATATTTTATGTTGTCAATCTATTATATAGAGTGAAATGTCACGAAAAATCAAAGCCACCCTTTATTTTTTTAAAATGTGAATGGACTGTACCATAGCCATCTACAGTTTCAAGCCATGAAGTAACAAAGGCAACATCGCATTTCCTGTCAATGGTAGTCCTGTTTGTAATTCAGCCATCCCTTACTTTCATGCACTGATTTAAGGATTTTGACGATTTTGTTTAGGAAATAAAGTATAAAGATCCCAAAACTTGTGCTATAAATTTATTTCGCCAAAATGAATAATTTACAAATATATAATTCTAGAATATACACTTAATAGGGTAAAATCCACTCTAAATTGCTTTTTTACTTCGCTACTATCAGTATCAGATTCTTCAGTCGTAGTCAATATTTAAAATGTAAAAATACAAGACATTGTTCACACACACTTGTAATTCCACTTAATGAAGCATCATTTTTTTGGCACAGCCTGCACAAAATATTCAAAGCTTGATATGATGTCATCGGCAAGAAACTGGTCAATATCATTATTTTGCCTTTAGCAACTTGTCTTCTTTCTTCAGGATTACGTCGAGACACTGGCTTAGTTGTAGAAAGATACTTCGGTTGATTGGAAAATATGTGAAGAACTGCATCCTCATTTAAACGAGGATATGTTATTTCTCTTCCTTTTCTTTTTTGGGATTTATTACCACATTCGCTTGAGATATGTTAGTTAGCCTCGTGCGTATTACCTATCTTTATAAAGCTCCATGGTTGTAACTTCTCTGCCTTCAAAGTGCAAACTGCAAATAGCTGAATTTTTACTAATGCAGTAGTCCTCCGTGTGTATAGCTCTAAGCCAATTTATTGCAGCACTGGATCCTTTGGGAAAGGATAAGTACTATTTGAGGATTCAGTTTTTTAAGTACTTGCATAGTATACAGCAATGTCGAGGCATCTACAATATAAAAAATAAACGCATATTTAGTGCGCGTCATGATCATATGTCATGATACAACTACACAAGATATGATATCAAAGCGTTCAAATTTCGTCCGGTTTGCGCATGACGTCAAACAGTGAGTAATTTTTAAAATCTATATCGCGGTTTCGAATTTAATATCAAATTTTGTTAGTTAGGAACTCTGTTTTATGGCTTTTATTCATAATATGGGTTCACTGCTTATAGTGTAATACTAAGTTAATGACGGCTATTTAAATTATTACATTTTAGATGAAATTTATTAGAGCCCAGAGGATAACACTGATTATTACATTTGATTTATTTTATGCAGATATTTCTATATTATACGTGAATATAAGTATAGTAATACGAAATTAACTCCCAATTTATATTTTCGTAGGCATGTATTTCGATTTGTAATTGTTGAATATGTCTGGCCCTACAAATTAATAATTTTGGGGTTCTTGTTATTCGAAGTTTTCGAAATTACAAAAATGGCAAGTCAAATGTAAAAAAAGATAAATTAACCATATATACAGTCAATATATTTGATATTTAAGAATTTTGAAGAATGTTTTTACGTAAAAATACAGTGCTATCGCCAGACAGGATGCAGCATAATAGAAAACTTATTTATAATTAATTTCTCAAAAATTGTTTCTTGCCGAAAATTAAGTATACTAAGAAAAACCAGTTTTGACGTCAAATGTTACCTTTAATATGTAGGAAGTTAAAAAAATATAAAAACGTTAATAATTAAGGTAAAAAATGTAAATAAACTTTCTCTCAAAATTTTCTAGTTACTAAGAGAATTGATGCTAAATAGTGTACATTGTGTGCTTAGTAGGAAAAACTTAATACACTCCCGGACGACCGTGCAGATTGCTTATCGAGGCGTAAGCAACACGGAGTTCAGAAATATGATTTTACTACGATGATACACATACTATTTTTTCTGAAACTGCGTTTCCATACACCCTGCAGTTTTTTTATTTCAGGGAGCTAAAAAACTTTATATCGTGCGTAGAATCTCTTGATTGATTATCACAATCGTATACAGCACATCTCATTTTCGACGATTTCTTAACTTTTAAACCCAAAAATATCCGCAACAACTTGACAATTCTACCTGACACTCCTGACAGCCAGGCGTTTAATGGCGTCCTAGCTCACCGACTGACGTCATGAGCTGCGCGATATCTTATCTCTTATTTATTGTATCATGATCATATGTAATAGGCATTTACGATAATTGGAGCGGGTAATGTATCCTGGTACATTGCGGTAGTTAGCTGTTTTATGTCAATACATCTACCGAGCTAAGAATTACCGAACGCAAAATTTCAAATGTAACCTAAAGCATCACTTGACTAATTAATAAATAATTGAAAATTGAATTACTTTTTTATTTTATGTTTATTCATAAGTCCATACTGCTCGCCATGTCAAAATGGAAATTAAAAAAACATTTATATGTATTGCATATTTAGGTATACCTACTTACTTACTTAATTCATTATACATATACATAAATGTTTCCGACCTCATCTAAAATTACTTCATTATTTTCATCAGTGATGGGTTTCATTTTTCTCAAATACTCACAAAATGTCAAAAATTAAGTTTTTTTAATCATATTTTAAGGTTATACCGCATTTACCAACCGATGTAGTCGATCCATAAATTTTGGATCGGGTAGATGTAGCGAATACATTCGATACATTTACCGAACGCGGTTCGGTAGATATGTTCTTATTATCGAACGCTCTGATACATTGCGGTATGTAGCGCTCCAATTATCGTAAATGCCTAATGTGAAAGAATTGGATGCAAACAATTTATAACATCCACTGATAGAAACGTGTAATTTTGTAACATTTGTCAAATAAACTGTA
This sequence comes from Rhagium mordax, assembly GCA_963680705.1. Taxonomy (NCBI): domain Eukaryota; kingdom Metazoa; phylum Arthropoda; class Insecta; order Coleoptera; family Cerambycidae; genus Rhagium; species Rhagium mordax. Next base: position 54,377,580 of record OY796661.1, read on the forward strand.
TTCATTTATAAATAACAATTTGCAAGGTGTACAATACTATTTTATTTTTGAAAGAAATGAAATCCAAAGAAGTCAGAAATCCATAGAGGTAAACTTTAATAGAATAAAATAGCAAAATAAATTTTACTATTCAGCCTAAATCCTCTAATGTCTTAAAAAGACATAAATACTCTTTTCAGAGCTTATTTGCAAACTATCTACATTTAACTGATAAAAATTTGGTCAGTACTACGAATGTAGAAAGCAAATAATTTAATAATTGCAATAAGCCCCACCAGACGGATTAATCCAAATAAGGACTCCCTCTGTTACCAGGCAGTGCAAGTCACCAACCCATGGACCGGTTTCTGGCTTATTAGCCTTCATCAGCATGGTATAGGCAACTCACACTGCACGATAACAAAGGGACTCCAGATCTTGTCAACATCGATCGACATGAAGTCGGTAAGATGCGAATGTGGACCGTGGGGCCCTCTGGTGAAACTTATTGCAATGTGGATTTTGCCCAGACTAGGCTCGTATGAAAGAAATGAAATCCAAAGAAGTCAGAAATCCATAGAGGTAAACTTTAATAGAATAAAATAGCAAAATAAATTTTACTATTCAGCCTAAATCCTCTAATGTCTTAAAAAGACATAAATACTCTTTTCAGAGCTTATTTGCAAACTATCTACATTTAACTGATAAAAATTTGGTCAGTACTACGAATGTAGAAAGCAAATAATTTAATAATTGCAATAAGCCCCACCAGACGGATTAATCCAAATAAGGACTCCCTCTGTTACCAGGCAGTGCAAGTCACCAACCCATGGTGGGGCTTATTGCAATTATTAAATTATTTGCTTTCTACATTCGTAGTACTGACCAAATTTTTATCAGTTAAATGTAGATAGTTTGCAAATAAGCTCTGAAAAGAGTATTTATGTCTTTTTAAGACATTAGAGGATTTAGGCTGAATAGTAAAATTTATTTTGCTATTTTATTCTATTAAAGTTTACCTCTATGGATTTCTGACTTCTTTGGATTTCATTTCTTTCATACGAGCCTAGTCTGGGCAAAATCCACATTGCAATAAGTTTCACCAGAGGGCCCCACGGTCCACATTCGCATCTTACCGACTTCATGTCGATCGATGTTGACAAGATCTGGAGTCCCTTTGTTATCGTGCAGTGTGAGTTGCCTATACCATGCTGATGAAGGCTAATAAGCCAGAAACCGGTCCATGGGTTGGTGACTTGCACTGCCTGGTAACAGAGGGAGTCCTTATTTGGATTAATCCGTCTGGTGGGGCTTATTGCAATTATTAAATTATTTGCTTTCTACATTCGTAGTACTGACCAAATTTTTATCAGTTAAATGTAGATAGTTTGCAAATAAGCTCTGAAAAGAGTATTTATGTCTTTTTAAGACATTAGAGGATTTAGGCTGAATAGTAAAATTTATTTTGCTATTTTATTCTATTATTTTATTTTTGTTTTATAAGTCTATATCATTATTATATTATGTTATATTTATACCAGGTTATAAAATACTGGTAAGTCAATCATATATACATACCTTTTTAGTGCTTAAATATTTTTGTTTAATTAAATTATCACTTTTCCTAACTTTAAACATTGTTTGCATCCATTATCTGTCAGATGACGTTTTCACTAAATGACCGTATATAATGCTTTCTTACGTTTGTCCAGTTTAAAAACTTCAAATAAGCGAAGTTAATGAATTATTAATAATAATTCTTAATTACACAGTACTAAAGTACAAACAGTACAAATTCTAAAAAGCAATTACTAAACAAACACCGCTGGTAAACAACACGACCAGAGTGGTCTACCCCAGTTAGCATTTTCATATTCTTACAATATTGTATACATATTTCAAAACAACATTAGGATATCGCATACATATTTAAAATTGATTCAAAATAAGTTGTATACTGGTTGTTTTGTCACAGGTTTTCACATCGTATACGTATTCCTAGAATATTCACATGTATGTTGGACACACATTGTAAAAATATTCTGAAATATATATTCATTTTACAATGTAGTTACAATGTACATTAATATTTTTGGTATATATAGGCAACATTACCTCGATATACTTACGATACACCATGTATATTGCGTGGACCTCTTTCTACTGCCGTTTTTACATTATGAAAATAGTTTGTTTGGAAATTTTACTAATAATACTAATACCGTTTTCTATAACATTTCATTTTGTAGATTATATTTTTTATTTGGATTGTGAACGCAAACGCGTTCAAGAGAGCGCATCCAGCCCTGGAGTCTCGCAAACTCCACCAGTCTCTATACTGTCTTTTTTAAATTTAGAAAGACATAATGGACTATGGACTCCATTGCCTGTTAGAAATAGAATGTAGTTCCTACATTGCAACGGAGTTATTGAAGAATATATTGAATTGCTGTGGTAGTTATATATTTTGGACAAACATTTGCCAGCGATATAGAAGTGGCGCCACCTCCCGGATAATATATATAATATTTTAATAAGCATTGCAACAATATTCTCAATTGAATAGAAAAATATTTTACAATTTATTACATAGTCTATACTCGGGCCAAAAAGAGTAGTCAGTAGAGCCAGGGGCGTACGGATTTACGAATTTCATAAATTCCATAATTCGAACAAATGAAAGCGGATTGTGTTAATTATGCATGAATATGAGTTACCATGTCTTAAATTTTAAATAATATGCTTACATCTGGCAACATTATCTCCACGAATTAGGTATAGCAACGCAGTTGAACAATGCACATCCTTTGCGTTGCAGCATATGTGACGCCACTGAATGCGCTATCTAAGCCCTCTCGACGACCTTTCCAATAGCCGAACAAATTATTGGGTATAAGGGCGGCACGTTCAAGCATTTACTGTATTTGGTTGACTATACCAATTAAACATAATGACCTAGTTGTGGTTTTCATCTCTGGTAGGCGGAGAAAACTGGATATATTTCTCTGAATTATATGGGATTATATGGTAAAACGAGCTGCCGCTTCTGTATTCCATAACAGCTAAATCCTTTGAAGAATTGCCGGTGAGTTTTTGCTCTACTGACTACTCTTTTTGGCCCGAGTATAGTCCTTTTCCTCTAAAAGAATAAATTAAAAATATTACAAAACGCTAGTAAATTTGCAATTTGATGTCAGCTAATAATTATATTTTGATTGTGGAAGTCCACCCAGAGGGTTAGCGGAATCCTATTGCAAATTTAGGCCGCCGTTTTTGCAATAATTTTGATTTATTGTTATTGACGTTTTTAATTAAGACATCCTTTTAGAGGGAAAAGTCTATATACAATGAAGTCAAAAAGTAAGGAACAAATTCAATATCTTCAAAACGCCCAAGTTTTGGAAAAATCCTACGGACAGGTCGATTTTGGTTTTATATTAGGTCTATCTAATATTTTTCTATATAATAACCTACCTCTATATATTTATTTCCTATACTTCAGTATATTTCGCGTAATCATGTAATATTTGAAAAAAAAAACAAAATATTAAAAAATATTCCTGCAATGTTCACTGTATATTTTAAAATAAATGTCATTTTTTGTATGTCAAAAGTATATACATAATATTGTACTGAGGAAACATTCCATTTGTACGTTATAAAGATATACGTCTATAAACATAGAAACAATATTCTCAATTGAATATTTATGTAATATTTGAAAAAGATAGTAAATGATTGAAATGATTCCTGCAATGTTCACTATATATTCAAAAATGAATATCACTTTGTGTATGTCACTAGTATATACAAGAATATCATGTTGTGAAAATATTCCATTTATAATTTTATAAAAATATTGATTTTAGCACGTGATATAAATATAGTCTATTGTATACCCAAATAATATTTGACACAACCAGTAAATTTTTGGGAAGATTCGTACAATATACAGTGAATATTTCAAAATCAACATCACATTTTGCACATCGCAAGAACATGTAAGAATATTGTACAACTTATTTGAAATATTCTACGTATGTTGGTATATGTATATTGTAGGCCGAATGTTATAGATATATGTAAAACAAGTTCTGAATATCGTTTGAATGTAGACAACCAGTTTTGAATGTTCATTTCATATCACATGCTATGTGGGACCTGTCGCGTTGCCAGATCTCAAACTTCATGGCTTGGAACTGTAGAAGGCTATGACTGTACACATACTATTTTTTCTGAAACCGCGTTTCCATACACCCTGCATTTTTTTTATTTCAGGGAACTAAAAAACTTTTTCTTCAAGCGTATTAAAATGTCTAAATTGTGCTACCAAAAACAGAATTAGAAATAGGACATTGTTTTACTAATAACAAAATGTTAATACAGAACGCCACCGTGGTGAAATTTTTTTTACTAGTAACATAATGTTAGTACGGAAAGCCACCAGAGCGCCCGGTGACGCGCTATCTACAAACCATCTGTCATATATTATGTCATTACTCATTATGGGTTATGTTGATATTCGGAGTCACAGGCGCCTGTCGCTGTGATGAGCTAATTTGAATAATTGTACATTTTTAATAAATAAATAAAAAAATGTTTGCATTTTAATACGCTTGAAGAAAAAATAGTATATATTACACGGAGTAGAACGCCTTTTTTTGTATTTCGCCCAGTTTGCAGCTTCGGCTTCGCCTCAGCTGCAAATCCTGGGCTCAACACAAAAAAAGAGTGCGTTCTACTCCTAGTAATATAATATACTATTATATCGTGCGTAGAATCTCTTGATTGATTATCAACACCACAATCGTACACAGCATATCTCATTTTCGAAGATTTTTTAACTTTTAAACACAAAAATATCCGCAACAACTTGACAATTCTACCTGACACTCCTGGACAGCCGGGCGTTTAATGGCGTCCTAGCTCACCGACTGACGTCACGAGCTGCGCGATATCTTATCTCTTATTTATTGTATCATGGGTGTAATCCAATGCAGGTCGGGTACCAAGACCGCCAGAGGGATACACTAAATATACACTTTATTCCTCACTACCCATATATAAGGAATTCGCGTATCAACTCCATCAAAACCTATAGACTCTTGTTTACCTACACTACAAAAACTTATAGGTACTTATAGACTTTATATATATTTGAAATTTACATTAAAAACGCAACAACAATCAACACCAAAAAACCTATGAAGACTTCTTATTTACATATAGGTACTATAGAAACTCGCCAATACTAATGAACATCGTATGGAAAATTTACATTAAAAACACATTTCAAATACACACATCAAAACCCATAAAGACTTCTTATTTACATATACTATAGAATCTCGCCAATGCTAATGAACATCGTATGGGAAATTTACATTAAAAGCACATTTCAAATACACACATCAAAACCCATAAAGACTTCTTATTTACATATACTATAGAATCTCGCCAATACTAATGAACATCGTATGGGGAATTTACATTAAAAAAGCACATTTCAAATACACACATCAAAAATTATAAAAACTTATAAATTTTTTTTATAAGCTTCTATAAGAGTTTTTTGACAGGGTTCTGATAGAAATTTTCAAAATTACAAGAAATTTTGCTTTAAAAAGATCCTATTTCTAAAACTTCATAAATTGAACCGTTTTTGAGATAAATGAATTTGAAATTTAATATGCACATCTACAAAACACTAATGATATTTAAATACCTAATTTTATTTAGTTTTATTTCTAATTTTATTGAAATAAGTGTGAGAAGACATTTAACGTGTGTGCTCCTGGTTTAGTCAGGTTTTTAAGTCCTAAAATTTTTGTAAATAAGTTTATATCGGTTATTAATTAGTGAACTTTATTATTTTTGTGCTCTTGTGCATTTAAGCTTTTTTTTTAATGGTTCATAATAGTAATTCTATTCAATCGAGCGGAATTTATTTAATATGGGAGATCCAGTCTGTGGTTTTTGCAATCAACAGATTGTAAATACACGAGGAAAAAGTATAAAATGTAGTGGTTTTTGTGACAAATTTTTTCATGCCACTTGTGTTAGTGTCCCAGCTGATATAATAAAAAATGTGGATAAGGTTGCTGGTCTGTCATGGAATTGTACTTCATGTTATGGAAAATCTAAGGATATGCACGCTTTTTTTGAAGCCAAATTATCTGAAGTTCTAAACCAGGTTGAAACAATATTTTCTTCACTTAAAGATGAATTTGTTCAAATTGCTAATAAGAAGTTGAATGAATTTAATATTTCTTCTGAATCCCATGATAAAAAATTATACTCTGCAGTGGCCCAAAGCAAACCTGCTGTAATTATTACACCTAAGGATACTCAACAAAAAAATGCAGTTACTATATAAATCAGATATTTTACATAATATTAACCCAGTTCAATCTGAATTAAACTTATCCGGGATTAAAAACACAAAAAACGGTGGTGTCTTAATTGGTTGCAATAAAGCTGATGATATTTCTAAGTTCAAGCAGCTGGTTTCTGAAAAACTGGGAGGAAAATACGAAATCAAGGAAGTTGGAAATTTCTGTCCTAGGATAAGAGTGGTTGGAATGGCTGAAAAATTTTCCGAGAGAGATCTTGTTCAATATATACAGTTCCAAAATAAAAATCTTGTTAGCAATAATTTTCAATGTAATGTAATGGAAATCAAGTCTATCAAGAAAAGGAGTGACATCTATCAAGCTCTTCTGCAAATAGACGTCGAAAGTTATAACAATATTATGTCCGTAGGTAGGGGTAAGTTGTTCCTTGGATACGATGTTTGTGATGTATATGATGCTATTCAAATTAAGAGATGCTTTAAATGTAGTGGTTTTTCTCATTTCTCGAATCAGTGTACCTGCCAACAGTGTCATTGTCCTAGATGTGGCGACAATCATTTAGTTAAAGATTGCAAATCGGAAAGTTTGAAATGTATTAATTGCAGTAAATATAATCTTGATAAGAACACTAATATTGATACGAATCATGCTGCCTGGGACTCCAGATGTTTTTGTTACGTGCAAAAACTTAATGAATTTAAATCCAGTCTATTATTTTCCAAATAGCAATCACCCATACTTAAAAAACAAATATGAGGCATTATGTTCACACTCCGTTGGTGTTTTACCTACAGCGGATAGCACTCACACTACCGTAGAGTCTTGCCGCTCTATTAGTGTTTATTATCAAAATATACGTGGCCTCAACACAAAAATGCACGATTTTTTAAATAACGTTAGTTCTTCGAATTATTCTCTCATATGCTGTACGGAAACATGGTTGCAGCCGAGTGTTTTAAATTCCGAGTTTATCTGTGACAGGTATGTCACTATTCGAGACGATCGTAGAATATCTGAATTAAGCACCAAACGTGGAGGGGGGGGGTATTATTGGCGGTTAGTAACGTTTTTACAGTGACAGAAATAGAGTTAGATTTCATTCATGAGGAGCTTCCCGCAATTGACATACTTGGAGCTAAAATAAAGGGTAGCTCGTGTTCATTTTGTATCTTCGTACTGTATATACCTCCGAATTTCCAAGCATCTGTTTACAGCAAGCTCTTTGAGCTCTTAGAAACATTGGAGTTTATTTTAAACGATAATGTTTATTTTCTGGGGGATTTTAATATACCTGAATTTAATTATGAAGCTGAAGAGAGGACTCGTTCAGATAAACTTTTAGCTTTGAAAATGTTCTGTAATTTTTTCGAACTCGATCAATATAATGATGTACCAAATCTAAACAATAGATTGTTAGATTTAATCTTATGTAATATAACTTGCACTGTTGAAAAAGCTCAGGATATTTTATTGCGTGAAGATCCTCACCATCCTGCGTTATGTTTATCTATCTTGCTTAAGTCAAATAAGAGTGATAAAATCGTTGTAAATCCAGAGGAAACTTACAATTTCCGTAAAGCCAATTTTACTCTCTTATACGAGCAATTATCTTTAATAGACTGGTCATTTTTAGAGGAATATACCGACTGCAATGAGGCGTGTGATCAATTATACAATGTCATTAATAATTTGTTTGAAATTTTTGTTCCGAAAAAAATTTCTAGGCCTTGTAAGTATCCACCTTGGTTTTCTAGAAGTATAATACATGATATAAAAAGTAAAGATAAGTTATTGAGAGAATATAATCGTACTAAGGATAACAATATACTTACAACAATTTTAAAACTTTACGTACTAAAATCAAGAGAGATATCAGTATCGCTTATAAAATATTTTTAAATGATATTCAAATTAATATTCACAATGATCCGAAAAAGTTTTGGTCATATGTTAATGGTAAAAAATGTGTAAATACTTTACCTGATACACTGATTTTTGAAGGTAATGATTTTAACAAACCAGCTGATATTGCTAATGCTTTTGCTATGTTTTTTAAATCAAGTTTTTCTACCAGTAACATGATTATTCCTGAAGTAAATGTTAATATAAATAGCACTTTTTCACTTGAGCATGTTTCTGAGAGTGTTGTGTTGGGGGGTTTTAAAACAAATTAAACCTAAATTTACAACAGGTCCCGATGGTATACCGGCCTTCATTTTACGCGACTGTGCAGTAGTGTTGGCCTATCCGCTTATGAAAGTCTTTAACCTCTGTCTGGACTCCAGAATATTTCCGGATAAATGGAAACTTTCTAGGATATGTCCGGTTTTTAAGAAGGGTGATAAGAATTTGGTGATTAATCATAGACCTATAACAATTATTTGCAACTTTTCCAAGGCTTTTGAAATGCTATTACATAAGACTATTTACGAAAATACTCGTGATCTAATTAGTAATCATCAACATGGCTTCATGCAAGGACGTTCCACTACATCTAACTTGTTCTGTATAACGCAATATATATCCGAATCTGTGGTCTCTGGAGGGCAGGTTGACGTCATTTATACAGATTTTAGTAAGGCGTTCGATAGGCTTGATCATTGTATTCTACTGTTTAAGCTTAAACAATATGGGTTTTCAGATAAACTGGCAGATCTTTTTACTTCATATCTATACTGCAGACGCCAATATGTAGAATACCGTGGTTTTAGGTCCGACGAATTCATAGCTACGTCTGGTGTGCCGCAAGGCTCAATTCTTGGCCCTCTTCTCTTCGTTATTTTTATTAATGACATAGTAGATGTGATTGACGTCAACTGTCTTCTTTACGCAGATGATTTAAAACTGTACTGTGACATTGAATCTGTCGCCGATTCTCTTAATCTCCAGGATAATGTAAATAAGATAGATAATTGGTGCACCCAAAATAACTTACCTTTAAATGTACAAAAATGCAATATAATGTCTTACACGAAAAAAAATGAACCATCTCTATTCAATTATAAACTTAATGATATACCACTTAATAGATTAACAGAATTTAAGGATTTAGGCGTTATTTTTGACTCAAAACTTAGTTTTAATCAACATATTAATGCCATTGTACTTGCTAGTAACAGAAGCCTTGGATTTGTTATGCGACATTCTCGTGGATTTAATGATATTAGCATTTTGTTTTTACTTTTTAATACATTTGTTTTATCGAAACTAGAGTACGCAAGTATTATATGGAATCCTGGGTACCAAACTTTTAGTAACAGTATTGAAGGTATTCAACGTAAATTTTTAAAATTTGCATCATTCAGGTTGGACGGAGTTTACCCTCCAGTTGGCGTACCACATCATGATCTCTTAAGTAGGCATAAGGTTCTTAGTTTAAGTCGTAGAAGAGAAATGCATTCTCTTATTTTTTTGTTCAAAATTATTCACAGTAAACTAGATTGTCCTTTGATCTTAAGTCAACTTAATTTTAATATTCCTACCATTGTAACTAGACACACCAATACATTTTATCTGTCAACTCCAAGGACCAATTTACTTAAATTCTCACCTTTGTTCTGTTTATGTACTAATTACCATAGTGTACAAGATAATTTAGATATTTTTTATTGTAATATTCATTCAATTAAAAATTTGTTTACACATAATTAAGTTAATAATTTAGTGTAAGTGATTGATAGTATTATTGGTTTGTATTTGGTTTTATGTATATGTATTGCTATTTAACTCTGTAATGCTTGTATATTTTTAGTAGCTACCTAGCGTAATTGTTTTTTAAATCTTAATGTTTTCTTTTCTTTTTTGTGTTGTATCCCATCCTGTAATTGGTATGTAATACTGTTGGATGGCGTAATTGAAATAAATAAATAAATAAATAAATAAATAAATAAATACAAACTGATGTATACTATAGAAAAGTATTTCTACCATAGTAAATTTTATTAGTTTATATTGATCGGTTCTCGAAATACCTATGTGAGAAAAACATCTTTTTTAGAAGCCACAAAGGAGCTGTAGCTCCCTTAGGAACCGTTTTTGGAACAAAGTTTATACGAACTTTTTGGCTTATTTTGATGAGTAGGTACCTATATACTATACATGCCTTATTTGGATTTCGAATACCTTTACCCAAACGGTAGATAGATCCATATATAGGCAATATAATACATTATGCTATATAAACTGTTTAGGTACCTCTATAACGTTTTGGACATGTTCTTAATCAGTGCAAAGCTAATGAAAAAATATGTAAAAATCGTGGTATAACAAAAATATGTAAAAATTGTGGCATAACGCACGAAGGAGACTGTGAGATGGATTCTACCCAATGCATACACTAAATCATCTACACATCTAATTCATTATATAAAAAGTGTCCGGTTTATATTAAACAACAAGAAGTTAAAAAAATTATGGCAGCAAACAACGTAGGTATGTGTTAACTCGAGTAAGTTAGCGAAAAACCTAAGGTATAAGTATCCTTATACTATGCCAAGGACAGCAATTTACTTGTTTACAATAAATGCTTTTAACATCTTTGTTGATATTTTCCTATATTAATCAATCAAAATTGTCAAGTTAACAAAATAGAATTCTTATAAGATTCTTTATTTTGTGTGACTTTATTCTAACAATTCACCATTATATAAAAGGATGGAAGTTGGAAGTTAATTAGATTATTTTAATAGTACCCTATAACCTGAATTGAATTTTAGTTTAGTTTCTTAATTGTGATTTATGGCAACTGGCAACATTGGTATTGGTAATAACTGTGGTAATAACTATTTTTAGGTTTATGTTGTTGGTAATGCTGAATTGACATAACCTTATTTTGTGGTGTCGTGCTAGCAGTGTATTTTGAAATATATTTAAATTAAATTCTATAAATTAGGCCAGTAAATATCTAGAGTGGATCAATTTATCAAATTTACTGTTATAGATGTAAAAATAAAGAAAACAAGAAAAATGGCAGGTGTTTTTGACATAGAATTGCATGATGTTGAAACAGTCGAGGTTGATGATTCAGACGATGCAATCGAAATTGAGGAGGTAAATAAACCATAAGAGTATTTTTACTCTAAATTTAGTAATAAAAAATTTATTTACGTTTTAATTAATTAATGCAAATTTCTTATCTTTGCCCTTTAACATATTTATTTTAACTTCAATGTCATGCAACTTGCAAAACGTTTTCATTAATGAACTTGAGAATTAAACAAATTTCAATTATTGTAGGTACCATATTTCCTGTTATTAATTTTAACATTCCTAAAACAATCTTTTATATATATCACTAAAGAATTTATAGTGAATACATATTTATATTGGCTTAATTTGTTTTCAGGATGAATATGATCAAAATCCCAATATTAACGAAATTGTTGAGTAAGTATTTTATATTTTAAAATTATTATAGTATATAAAATAATGTATAGAATGACTATTGTCTTCTAGGTGTAGAGTATTCTGTTTGAAATAATAATTCTTTCAAGCCAGTATATGGAAGTCCGTAAAATTAGAAAGTTCTTAAAGCCTGTAGAAATATAAAAAATAATAGATAGGTACCTACTAACATTTCTTAAATATTGACACTATAATTATCATGTTTAGCAAAATTGAATTTGTTAAGTTTTTGAATTATTAGTCTGTAGGTAACATACCAATGGCTAAATAATTTGAGTCGATACATATTTAACACGTTGACGACCGCGTGTTAACGGAAGTTAACACATCTTTAATGTCCCCTTGGACGGTGGGGTAACTTAAAGTTACACGCACCTTTCTTTTATATTCATGTCCGTGGCTAATTCAGAACGCACGTTATAATGCTAAATACATAGGATACATTAGATAGCCCACTAATATTAGCGGGTTAGAAATACCATGCATATTTTTTGAGATTATAAGTCAACATTTGGCAGATAGGTATCAACAATATCTCCAAATATAAAAAAAATTGTTTCAACGATTCTATGATAAGAAGACAATAAAATAAATTTATTATTTAGACAAATACCTACTATTTTATTTAGACAAATACAAATATTTTTAGAGTAATAGTACCACACGGTCCCAATAGGTAAAATCTACCCTTGGGACAGTGTGGTATCTACATGGTACACACACAAAAATATTAATTGCAGCGCACAAAAATAAGTAAATCAATCCAAATTATTACAAAATAAAAATTTATTTAGGTTCCAAACCAAAACCTGAAGAAAATAATGCCGGTCATGGAGACCGATTTTGGTTAATTGACAGCGGTCGTCAACGTGTTAATAATAATTCTTTCAAGGCAGTATATGGAAGTTCGTAAAATTAGAAAGTTTTTAAAGCACGGAGAAATATAAAAAATAATAGATACCAACATTTTTTAAATATTGATACCTACTAACTATAATTTTCATGTTTAGCAAAATTGAAATTGTTATAGCTTTTAACAAATGTTATGAATATCATAACTGCCGCAGATGTCGGTTTGAAATCCGAGCTCATAGAGCGAGGATTTTAAGACATCTAAAGCTGTTGTGATTCATAACATCCGTGATTTGTTCAATAGTTTATCGGTTTCAGAAAATAAAGACATTATTAATAGATATTATAAGAAGCAGAAGCAGTAGTGATTTCAGTATTTAATTATTATTGTTTGGAGTTTTCTGTCTGTTTGTATTAATAAATAGCCCTATAGTTTAATTATTTATTATTTCATCTATTGACAGTTGTTGACAGATCTATAATGTAATATTACAGTACAAGCTGTTGGCATGGCAATAAATATTACTGTACAACTTTAGTTATGACTTACTTACCAGCCTACTTTTGTATATGTAAACAAAGGATTAATATCCTGAAACCGATAAAGTTTTTAAATTATTAATCTGTATAGGTAACATACCAATGGCTAAATAATTTGAGGAGGTACGTAAGTATATATATTTTTCTAATTGATGAATAAAAATGAATAGCACAAATTGAAATCATTTTATTCACAAATACATATGCTTATATTTTAGTTAAAATAATTATAAATCGATGTTAACGATTTTAATTAATTAAAACTAGCTCGACTTTAAATTTTTATTCATGTATATGTATACAATGCAACATTTTGGTTTTCTATATTCAAGACACGTTTATATTGAGATTATTTTGAAACATTAGAAAATTTACATAGGTACACCATGTTGACACTACCTACTTACACAAATTGCATTTAAAATTTGTTTAAAGATTATATAACCATTATGTTGTAGAAATATAGTCGAGGAGAAATTTATATTTTCATATGATTTCTTATAATATGATTAACCTTCGTGGTACCATCTGTACTATAAATGTACCTCAACATAAGTTGTTATAGTATAATTTTGTAATTTTTTTTTGTGACGTATTTTTATTTTGTGTTTAAATAATAAATTTATTTGGACTTTTGTACAATTTCCAAATATGCACCAGAAAAAAAATTTATATTCTCATGGTTACATCTGTACCCCAGATGGTAGTTAAAGTCTGATATTTCTGTGACTAATTCGAACTGTGAAATAATGCATAGTGGGAAAAACATTGGGTTATTCGTGTTACAGCTTGCTGTTGGTGCATTATTTAGACGATTGCACATTAATAACTTTCCAACTTGTGTATTGTAAACTTCCAGTGTTGTGCTATTTATCTACAAACATTTGACCATGTCTATTGATACACCCATTCACGATCCCAACAATCTGACAGAAAGTGAATTAGAGCAGTTGCTAAATGATGATGATTGTGATGGCGACATCTATTTTGACAGTGAGGATGAGAGTGATGCCAAAACAGAAATAATCGAGGAGATAGATGACATTTTTGAAGCTGAGAACAATGTAGAGGACTTTTTAGAACAGAGGGTAAATCGAGATATAGTTTCAGAAGAAAATGACTATCTCACCCTAGTCTACAGAATCAAAGAGACTAGCAAAAAGATTAACAAAAGTGAGAAACTCGAAAACCTTTAAAAGTGGTATAAAATGCCATTTCCAAAAACACGCAGAACAGGTGTTAGGTAACATAATCAATCAAAAAGGACTTACTGGATACAGTTCAAATTTTGCATATGAAATGGGTGCATTCTTGTTTTCTTTCAGATGAAATAATTGAAATTATTATGCTACAATAAAAAATAAGGCCTACCAGGTAAAATAGCAGTGTTTCATATAGATTTTTTATATATAATTTTTGCAATGTATGTTCATTTATTTTCAGAAAATCGAGCGCTGGAATGACAATCATATCCCGATAAACCACAAATATTATAGCATCCAATGAATACTACTGAGATCAGGGCATATTTAGGTCTTTTAATTATTTTGGGTGCTGATAATGTATCCAAAGAACCGGCGAAAATGTTGTGGTGTAAGAAGGGTTTCGTTCGACCATTTAATTGGTGCTGCAATGTCCCTCAATAGTTTTCAAGTTGCTAACATCATTTATTTATTCGCTTCGTTGACTATACAACCAAAGAAGCTCGTAAAACAAATGATAAATTGGCTCCTTTTAGGGAGGTGTTCGATCTTTTTGTGGAGAACTGCAAGAAGGCTTACAATCCTGGAATGCACGTTACTATAGATGCACAGTTGGTTTCATTTAGAGGGCGCTGTTCATTTTGAGTTTACATGAAGAGTAAACCTGATAAAGTATGGCTTGAAAATATGGGCCATGGCAGATAGTTAAAACGCCTATAGTCTAAATTTACAGGTATATCTGGGTAAAAAGGATAATGTTGGAGAAAAGGGTCAGGGCGGAAGAGTTTTGCTTGATCTGGTCAGCTCATTAGGTACAGGATATGGGGTGTAACGATGAATAACTTCTTTACGAACTTACCATTGGCAAATCAACTACTGCAAAAGTCATTGACACTTTGTGGAATTCTTCGGAAAAATAAAGCCTACATTCGCGAAGAATAACAGCCCTAAAATTATAAAACTATTTTCTCAAGTATGTTTGCTTTCACTCAGCACAATGGCATCGTAGCAAAGGAAAAGCGGGTATATTACTTTCAATGGAGCATTACGACTCGCATTACGATGATGTTGTTGCAAGAGAAGACTAACAACAAACCCAATAATAATAATAAATAATAATAAATAAATAATAAATAATTTATTATGCACCTTTAGATTTAATTACACAATACATATAGCTTGTTTAAATGTTAATTGTGGCATTTCATAAATTATTTCTCTTCCTTTTCTTTTTTGGGATTTATTACCACATTCCTTGAGATTCCTATCCAAAAAAATTCAATTTATCTAAAAAATATTCAAATTAACCAGTTAAACTGGGAAATAACCTCTATGCCTTTGACGTAATGTCAGAGGATCAGTTAGAGGGTGTTTTTTGACAACTAGTAGGAATTAAATTAATACAAAAATACTGCGCTGACTTAAGCGGAGAACACATACGCACGATCTCGACCACGATCACGATGGCGATAGCGGTGATCGCTGCAAACAAATATGTGCGGGTTCATTTGTTTTCTTAGGACGCGTTCAGCCGCCACCGCCATCGCGATCGTGGTCGAGATCGCGCGTATGTGTTCTACGCTTTAATGTACGATTAGGCGAGCACAAAAGTTATATTAGAAAAGGTGATATTGAAAAATCTAAAATTTGTGAACATGCTTGGGAAAACGATCACAAGATAAAATGGGATTCAGCAAAAATTTTGACCAAAGAAGCAGACAACAAAAAAAGAAAAATCAAAGAATCTGCAATAATTTTACTTAATGAAGATAAATGCGTATCAAATTGTTCGGTAGAATTTTGTTCAACTTGGTTACCAATGTTGAGAGAAGAACTCAATAAAATTAATATTATTTAGTATATTTTTATATATACATTTCTATGGTAAGTATCTATGGAAATGATATAAACAATTTTTATTTTATGCCGTGTTATTCTGCACGTTACATAAAATCTAAAGCCTAAACTTTGAAAAAGGAAACGGATATAGTTTCCGAAACGTCAGCGCAGTATTTTTGTATTAATTTAATTCCTATTAGTTGTCAAAAAACACCCTCTAACTGATCCTCTGACATTACGTCAAAGGCGTAGAGGTTATTTCCCAGTTTTAAACTGGTTAATTTGAATATTTTTTAGATAAATCGAATTTTTTTGGATAGGAATCTCAAGGAATGTGGTAATAAACCCCAAAAAAGAAAAGGAAGAGAAATAACATATAGCTTGTAAGCACTAATTCTTAGAATTAACACTTGTTTATATGCACCTAGATGTCTGAACATTCGTATGTGCATTGCTTAAATACATATATCAACGATTTATAAAACAATTAATTACTGGTTACATCAAATTAATAAAAGATGCTGTAGACACTACTGATAAAATGGTGAAACAATATTCAGCTCGCCGTATTAGCAACCGTTGGCCAACGGCTGTATTTGGCTAACTAATAGACATTGCAGGAGTAAATTCGTTCATTTTATGGCAGATAAAATACACTGAGAAAAAAAACAAAAATAATGACGACTGAATAAAGTATTTGCTTAGCTGCCAGTCACCACTCATCAAACAAAATGTTATTAGAAGAAAATTTGAAAGAGAAAAACGTTTACTCAAAAATGTTAGAAACCACATTCCAGGATATATTTCCCGAATTATTATCTAAGGCAGCAACAGCTAGAGACGGATCTGCGCGGTATACTCCTGGACGATGCCATTTATGCACGAGAAAGAGAGATCAAAAGTCAAGACAGTTTTGTAGCCATTGTAAGCCCTGAACACTGAACATTACACGAAACAAATAATATGCAATCAATGTAGAGATAACGAGTTGAAATAAAAAATTTATATTTGATTAATAACAAGATTAATAAATACATTTTTATCTTTGTGAATGTGCGTTTCTTCTGTTAATTTGTGATCCATAACCACAGTCACTGATACAATCTGTACTTAGTTAATAGTACATCATTTTCCCACAATTTGTAAGTAGGGGGTATAAATGTACCCACGCGGTACCTTAAACCGTAAGTTTTTTGAGGCGGTACCATGAAGGTTAAGTTCAATATACTGTGTATTTGCACTATTTTGACATATATTTCAAAATTCGGGTCAGAATTCGCCTCGGTCACCGCCTGGCGGATTTAGTCAGAACCCTCGCCGTGTACCGCAGTTTACTGGTTTTTAAGTATTCATAAATAAAATAGGTAGCAAAGACGTTGAACTTACTACTGGAATTAGATATTTTAAAAACTACTCACGTTATTTATACGTTGAAATGACGATTGCGCATAAAAAATTGCATTTTTGTAATAACAAACTTTGAAAACCAGGAAACTGCGGTACACGGCGAGGGTTCTGACTAAATCCGCCAGGCGGTGACCGAGGCGAATAAACATCATATTAAAGTAGTATGCTTTAGGTCATGTGCCGGGGTTGTTCCGAAGACGGTTTTTATTAAATAACTTCAAAACGATCTAATATGAAAATATGAAATTTTGGCCAGTCTCTAAACTTTTCATGTCTAATAGTACGCAATAGAATACGTTTAATAATTTTAATCAGGGGTGTAAGAGAATGGGGTTGTTGGGGGTAGTTTTAACCCTAACTTTTTTGTGTGTAATTTTTTATGAGAAATTATCAAAATATGTATGAAGTTTTCTGCGGTAAAAAGGTACTCTTGTTCAACTTCGATAGGATGCCGTAATTACGAGTAAAATTCATTTGAAAATTTCAATACATACTCTAAAATGCGGCATTTGTTAAGGCTGTATAACACCTTACATGTTTTAGTATATTTTTAAATAAACGGTCTTCGGAACAATCCCTTCTAAGGGCTGTAGCTATCTTAGAAGGCATTTGAGAGATGAACTATACTAAGGTTTTCTTAATATTTTGACTTGCTCTATCAGCACTGACATTTTGAATACTCAATTCCGAATCAACTTATTTTGAAATTTTGAAATTTTTAATTTGAAATAAAGATAATATGTTCTTTACAGGATCTTTATTCTTCCTGTATATCAAAAAAAATCAAAACAATGTATTATCAAAATGCACCTAGATGTTATAAACATCTGTATGTGCATGATTAAATTTGTAATAAGGTAAAACTAATTTTACAAACTTTGGAAAAATATTATAAATAATAATTAAAAAAAATGTAACGGACAAAACAGCATAGTTGAAATGATTTCAGACTTGTAATCAGCATACACAAAAATTTATACAACTTTTATCAAAAAATATTTGTTCAATATTTTTGTTTCTCCTCTTTTAACTTTTATTATTATTAAATAAATGGAACGCGATTTTTTATGACCTATATAACTTAAGAAAAAAGAAGCGTTTTCCTATAATGTGTATTTATTAATATATTTTTTATGACATTTTGCTAAAATCAGTTTAAAGAAAACGTTGAATGAATTATCAATTTTATTATAAAATTATATAATGAATAAATAAACTATGCAAGAGAGGGCAGCCTAATTAAATTCATATTTATTTCAATTGTTAATGCAATAATTGTTAATACAATATAAAGCCGCGTCCACATTGCTTCCGCTCGTGCTCCTGCTCATGCTCACGCTCGCGCTCGTAATCGCGCTCATGCTTTTGCTTTTTGTGTTTGGACTATTTATCAAGATCGTTTCATTCGCAAGTAAAGTGTCCACATTGTAGTTCAGTGTTTGCGCTCTTGCTGTTCGGACAATTCGGACTTGGATGTCGAATTATTAGCAGCAGCGGCTGCCAGTGCGGTAATTATTATTGTAAAGTGGAGAGAACAGGAAAAGAAAGTGAGAAAGAGACGGTGTTGGATGGCAAATATTTATAAAAGCAGATCCAGATACATTGGAAGTAACCTTCTCCGTGATTTGGAAGCAGATGGGATGTTTTTTAATAATTTTTGTCGCATGACTACTACAGATTTTGAAATATTAATTAATTTAGTTGGCCCGCGTATCGGAAGAAAGAATACCACCTTTAGAAAAGCTATCCCAGTAAAGGAAAGACTAGCGATAACATTAAGATTTCTTGCTACTGGGGACTCGTACACTAGTTTAAGTAGTGTCAAAATAGTACCAGAGGTTTGCGATAGCTTGAATGAAGCTCACTTGAACTAAATGAAAAGGCGAACGTCGCGAACAGTAAAAACAATACAATTCAACAAAACCGCCGTCAATTGTGCTCGCGCACACAAGATGCATCCCTTTGATGTACCGCTACCCGACCGAACAGCCGAAACAGGCGTTTTGGGTGATTGCAAGCATGCGGAACGCCGCAAACAGCCTAAACACGACGAATGTGATTTTTGGATCATTCGTGCTGCTCGCTGTGTTTGTTTGTGCTGCTCGCGAGCAATGTGGACGCGGCTTAATACAATTGTTACATTTATACATTTTGGTGTGGTGGATTCCATAGAAACAAATAAAATGAAGAATTTTTCAAATTGACCAGTCAGAATATGTGGCTGGGATCCACTGCTTCTAAATGTTGAATTTACAAACGTGATGATTTTAATTTAAAAATCAAGTTTTTATTGATTACATGTATATCTACATAAGACAACTATTAATTTTTGAAACTTCATTAGAAGTGCATTTTGCTTTCTAAGTCTAGTATAATTTTTGTTATGATGTTTTTAAAACAGAGTAATTATGTACTTATTTTGCTGCGTTGCAAATTAAATCTAATTGTTCTGTTTTCATTACTTTTATTATTATTACTATTAATGTTTATTACTCATTTAGTTATTTATATTGCTTGAAGCAAAAATTGTTTCATTTTGCTCTCAAATTGTCTGAAATATATTTCTATTTACATATTTTCATATTACACTTAATAAAGCAAAAGTACAAGAAAACTGACTTTTTTTATTTAAAAAAAAAGTTTGAAATAAAAATTATATACAGTATGTCCACAGTTAGAGTGTATAAGAGGGAAAACTTTTTTATTTCTCGTTTTCCACGGAAAACATATTTTTCATAAAAATTGGAATTCCGACTTAAATTTTAATTCTAAACAACTTTTCTTAGTGACAGTTTTTCATATCGTTAAAATTTAACGTAGTTTACTCTTACATAATTTTCAGATTTTTAAATTTTCTGAGCACCCTGTATATGACATGTTAACTTACTCCATTGCAATTACATTTTTAAAAAATGCAAAACTTTTTATGAAGTTTTTCTCGTAAAACAAAGTACTGTATTATAGTGTGTCCATAGTTAGAGTGGATAATAGGGAAAACTTTTTTATTTTTCATTTTACGCGGAATCACGGAAACTTATTTTTCATAAAAAGTTTTGCTTGTGTTAAAAATATGATTGGCATGCATGGTTGAGATAAAATATGGTTAGTTTTATCTCGGCTCGATTTTCGTACTGTACTGCGCAAGTAAAAAAACTTGTTGAGTGCCACTAAATAGCTATCTGTTTTCTGCAAAGTGGGAACTGTCAACTGTCAAATAACAAATTGTCAAATCTGCTACACAACATTTAAGAATGTTAAGTTTTGGTTATTTGAATTTATTAATTTAGTCTGGTGGTATCAGTTTTAATTGAAAAATGCTCAAAGGTCATGGAGGACTCCTTTAACCACGGCGAGAAATTGAAGAGGATCAAATCTTTGACAATATAGCAAAAGATGCTTGCCAGCTATGCTATTCAATTTGTCTCGTTTGGACAAGAACTTACTTAAATTCGTCTACGAGAAATCAACAGAAAAATACAAGATAACTCTAGAAAAACAAACAAGATCACAAAATTTACAGGATTCAAAAAATAGTTATGTTATGCTTTATTATGTAGTTATTATTATGTTTTTCCATGTCCTTTTTAATAGTAAGTAGATTTCAACTTTGTTGAATATCCCTCATTATTTTAAACTATATATTCTTTCATCGAATATTATGAGCAATTATGTAAACATTATCTAACATTCTATATTCAATGAAAGAATAAATTATTTTCAATTAAAGTCTACAAATGTGAAATGTTACAACTTTTATTTATTAAAAATCATGATTATAATTTCAAAGTTTATTTCATATTATGTCAAATACATTCTAATTAAAAGTGCAGGTAAACATTCCGATAATAAGCATCGTTGATTTTCAATTTGTAGGTACTTAATTTCAAGATTAGATGTTATTTAGAAATAGCAAAATCTATCCAATTATTCTACTTTATATTTAAAATTCGCGCCAAGATTTCTACTTGATGACGTAGTCCTAGCGGTAGTCAAAATGTGCGCCGTGACATACCATGTTATATCTCTACCATGATTGGCATGGAGTAAGTTAACATATCATGTACAGATTGTTCAGAAAATTTAAAAAATCTGAAAATTATGTAAGAGTAAACTAGGTAGGTACATTCAGTTTTAACGATATAAAAAACTGTCACTAAGAAAAGTTGTTTAGAATTAAAATTTATGTCAGAATTACAATTTGTGGATAAATCTGCCTAATTCGCCTTTTTTTAAAATTTTCCAGAAATATCAAGTGGTGTAAAAATTAAAAACTATAAGTGAGGAGTTGGCTTGTGGTTGACATTTATTTATCCTCGAGTTGTCATTTTACTATACAACATAATTTTCTACTTCGTTACAGATATGCCTGAAATTTTTTTAATAATATTTTATGTATTTCTTCTTGAAATCTTATTTAATGTGTATCAATAATGATAAAAAAATTTCCAAAATTTTATAAATATACGATTTTTTAGAAAAAAATGGCGTCCTTTTAAAAGGACGTTAGGCACATAAACAACAATGAGGAGCTGAAAATTTTTTTATTATAAACATTTAGAAAATCGATATTTATATGTCATAAATGACACAAAATCAGTTAATAAAAACAAGTTATTCTTTTACGTGGTATGGTTTGAAACAAGCAACATGAAGTGCAACATTGCATTTCTCATATTTCGTAGAAACTTTTTTATGACACTTTCGGCATCTAGATTGTTTCTCCTGAGGTATAATCAGGTGATCAGTACGATCATATCGAGAATCTGCATTTTCAAGATGTGAAGGTTTTGATCGTTTAGCAAACTTTTGTTGGTTGCCTTCTAAAATAGAAACAGCAACTCTTCTACGGAAGGTCAAATGATCAAGTTTACCCTTTTGCATTCTGTGAAGTTGCCATGCATTCTGTTCTGTAAGATCCAACATATGAAATATCAAAGGCATGTACACTTGATTTCAAAAAAAAGTAGTGCAACTCTTAGATAAGGAAATGGGAAATGGCCTATTTCTAGTTGTCTAAATTGTTCTTTCGACAGTAAATTATTGAAATTAACTTAATAATGAAAATATAGATGGCAGTCAGTTGTAATTACGTAAGTTTATGCTGATAAATAAATAAATAATCCTATTTTTATTAGAAATATATTTTAAATATAACATTTTGAATAAAAATTTAAAACACAAATAAACAAATTACAACATAATAACAGTAATTAATATTTAGTCATTGCTCCATCCCCATCTAAAATTGCTTGTAGCCTCCTAGGCATTGATAAAACTAAATTTTTTGCAATTTGGGTATTACATAAACTTTCCGATTCATCTTCAATTATGGCACGAAGTTGTTCCGCATTTTGATGACGATAGATAATAAGATAATAGTTATATGTCCATCATTACACGACTGGAAAACTTTTGCGTCAGAAAATATGACTTTTGACCAAAAGTCTTCATTGTTCAACAATAATATTATGGTTGAGTGCAATAATAATCAGTCCTTGTTTCTCTCCTCCGTTAATTTGTATTTTCTAGCAGCACACTTCAGAATGCTATTTTTAATTCTTCTACAGGCAGTAGATCTTGATGCAGGAACATTTGTTTCCAAAACTGCATTCACTAATTTATAAGGGTTTCATCTTGTTGCTCATTACTTCGTTTAGGCCTACCAGATCCATGCTTGGGGGATATATACCGGGTGACACAGGAGACATGTAACACTCTGTAACTTTGCTATTTAAAAAGTTAAAATTTTGAGCTTTGGGAGAGTTGTATATTACATAATTGTCCTTTTTTTGAGCGTATCAAACATTTTCTTAAACTTCCGGTTTAAGCGGAAGTGACCCAAACTTTGTTATTTTAAATGGTACACTGTATATTTGTTTTACTTATCTTATCCATCTATAAATTCTCTTTTCAACCATGTATCGCACCATGCCATTTGTTTTTAAAATGACAGTTAATAATCATTTTATTGTATTAAGTATAGGTGGCCATGATATGAACCATAGTTAATGGTTTCTCATTAATTTTTTCAAATGTTTTTTATTTATTAAATAATTCCTTTTACCTTCTTTTATTTTGTTTCCACCGTCTGCCTACTAAATATTTTTGTTGCAGTAGGTAGAACAATGTTCATTACTATGCAATAATTATCGATACTAATTTTAATGAAGAAAGCAAAATGGGATAGGTACAGCAATTGTATTGGCCGAAAATAAAAGATAAATAAGTATTTCTTAAGTAGGTCAAATAAAAAAATGGAGTTTCTATCTTAGTTTTTATGATATCGCGGGTTGTTTAGGGATTTTTTCTTTTAAATAAGAAAGATCTAGTTAGTCTGTTCAGCTACGGATTATGCCCAAAAAAATATGAGACACAAAGTTGCGTACCAGAGGTCTTTCGATATCACGGCACACTAAGCATCAATATTTGCCAATGTTCATATCATGGCCACCTATACTTAATACAATAAAATGATTATTAACTGTCATTTTAAAAACAAATTCCATGGTGCGATACGTGGTTGAAAAGAGAATTTAAAGACGAATCAGATAGGAAAAAAATATATACAGGGTACCATTTAAAATAACAAAGTTTGGGTCACTTCCGCTTAAACCGGAAGTTTAAGGAAATGTTTGATACGCTCAAAAAAAGGACAATTATGTAATATACAACTCTCCCAAAGTTCAAAATTTTAACTTTTTAAGTAGCAAAGCTACAGAGTGTTACATGTCTCCTGTGTCACCCGGTATATATGCTATTCACATTTTATTTACATGAGGGGAGGCTATGATATGTTTTTCTTAGGTTGTCTCAGGGTTGTCTACTATTGGCAAAATATTGAAGTGTCAGATTTAATTGATCGTCACTGTCATTTATTTTTGGCTGAATTGCCAAATTTTTTATTGATAACATTGCTGTGCTTTCTTTAGGGTCTCACTCTGGCAACTATGTAGAACTAATTTGAATTTGTGGTTATGTTTTTGACTTTTCAACATAACCTCAGTAATTAAAACAGTCATTCATACCAACAGAATTCAGATTTTTCAAGGCCTCCCCTCATGTACATAAAATGTGAATAGCATATAGTTTCTTTCATTTTCCCATATTTTTTTAACTTTCATCAGAGTGGATTTACTTATGTTATATTCAGAAGCAATTCCGCACCATCCATTTTTCAATTTGGAAACAATACCTAATCTTCTAAATTTCTGTTAGTTGTCTAACCATTATTAAAAATTGACAAATATTTAAAATTTTCAAGAATGGTTCCCTAATCAAACTTGAATATTAATAAACTTCAACTTGAAAAAAAATGTGACAGTTGACTTTTAGATGACTTATAAATATTTCTGCAAAAGTCATATTTACATTGCTAAAATAAAGTGTACTACTTTTTTTTGAAATCAAGTGTACCATTTTTTACCACGAAGAGCTACCCGATCGAGACTTGTGACTGATCTGCCAGATCAACGCCCCCCATATATTGATTGTAAAGAAAAATATTGTGGAGTTCTACCTGAATTCTTTTTCTCTCCTTGAGGGAATAACGATTGACTGTATGCGTGGGATGGACAGGTATTGAATTAGAAATACAAGATACAACACTGTTATCATGCCATTTGACGATAACTATTCCCTCTTCATTAGATCTAAAATTTTACATATTCTGGAACTAAATCTTGAACAGTCCGCTTGTAAGATTTCTTTGCGACTTGACTTCTTCTTATTTTCATTCGGGCTCGTAACTCTATCAATGGTAGATCATTTTCACTGTCTGTCCCATTGGGGCCATTTTCGATAACGTTTGGATCATCGCGGAAAAGTTCGGCTTCTGCTCGAAGCTGTGATCTTGGAAGATTATTTATATTTACAGAATCTTCATCGCCCGAGTCCTCATCCGCAACTGGCTCACACGAATTAATTGGGGGTAAAATTGTTAATGCTACTTCTGTGTGATCCTCATCTTCACTGTCTTCAAGAGATTGTAAAAGTTCGTGCAAAGTCAAGCCCCTGTGAAAAAAATGGTTTATTTGCCTACTGTCCTTCTAAAAGAACACCTCAATACATTGCCCTTACGAACTCGTAGTTTCATATTTTACTATATTACATTAACTTTTCACCAAAGAAAGAGTTATTCTACCAAAATATAACAATATGAACATAATGTTTTGAATACAGCAAGTACAATTACTTACCCTACTAATCGAAGGTCATGCGGCGTGTCCATTTTAAATAATTTAATCCGTTCAGACTCGTAGAAACTCGTTAACTGACCAACTGATTGATAAATCTTTAAATAATACTTTAGATTCTGGGATACATCCGCGACATCTATGAAAACACATGTCAACCTACCCAAAATACATCACAGAAATCGTGGTTACACATGTCCTTATACAGGGAGCGGCAGAATAGACTTTACAATTTAAAATTGCTCTAAAATAAATATGCATTTTTTAAGCGTGCGATGTTTCTATCCATTAAATAAAGCATGCTTTGGAGATTTTTTTGACAGGTGTCAAAATATTGGATCGGCAGAATTTACTTTATTATTTCAACTGGAAATAAATATTTTATTTGTGAAGTAACAAGATTTAACAAAGAATTTTACAAGGAGAATGTGAGTTATTTTTAAGAAAAAATTGTGTGGGTTAGATGACCCCCTTCCATCTCCATACACTCTTCTAACCGATGAACGAAATTACTCATTACGGCTCGTAACACCGCGCCAGGAATTCCATGAATTTCGTCGCTAATCGCTTCCTTTATGTTCGATGTTTCGTGGCTCTCGTCGAAATACCCGACTTTTGAGAAAACCCCACAAAAAATAATCGAGTGCAGTCAAATCGGGTGATCTGGCGGACCAGTTTATGTCACCACGGCGTGAGATTATCGAACTAAATATAAAAAATTGTAAATATAATGTTCTCAACGTATATCATTCACCGAGTTCTAGTGATGCAAATTTTTTAGGAAGATTAGAAGAAATACTTGAGGAATATTCGACAAAAACTGATATTCTTATTTTAGTAGGAGACTTTAACATAAATATAGCAAAAAATACATATTATTCCAATAGACTAAATAATATAATTAGAAATAATGGTTTATATCAAAAAGTAGATAAATTCACTAGAATAACAAAAGAGTCTGCAACAATTATTGACTTGATGATTACCAATGAGAAAGAAATACCATTTCAAATTCACCTGACACCTAAAATAACAGACCATTGTATTTTAACAGTATATTTAAAGAATGACAATAATCAAGAATCCTTTACAAAAAAATTTAGAAATTTCAAACAATTCAACGAAATAAACTTTCAATTAGATTTGATGAAAACTGAATGGTTATCAGATTGTACAAATACTAATTATTTAGCAGAACATCTTGCTAAGTCACTAATTACAGTATTAGATAAACATGCACCAATAGAACAAAAAATAATCAAAAGCGGTTGGGCCAATACGATGTGGTGGACACCAACAATAGGTCAAGAAATAGCAGAAAGAGACAAAATGTATAGAAGAGCGGTCATTACACAACAAGATATTGATTGGCAGAATTACAAAATTAAAAGAAATTCAGTGGTACAACTAATAAGACGCCAGAAAGAGGTATTCTATCAGGAAAAAATCGATGAAGTCGAAGACAACCCTGTGGAAATGTGGAAGACTGTAAAACAACTAGTTAAAAGTAATAAAAAAGATAACAAGAAGGAAGGCATTACATTTAATAATGAACTGGAAAAGAATGAAGAAACTATAGCAAATAAATTTAATATATATTTTTTGAAAAGCATAGAAGAACTGGTAACTAACGCGAACCAAAACCAAATGGATGAGATTTTAAGCAAGATGATTAAATGTGATGTTAAATTAGATAAATTTAAACAATTAGAATTTTGTGAATTAAGGAAAATAGTTAAAGAAATGAAAAAGAAGAACAGCAGTGTGGACGGCATAACAACAAATATTTTACAATATGCATTTGAAGTAATAGGAGAAAGATTTCTACAGCTGATAAATACTAGTTAGGAAAATGGATGTTTTCCCAGCACGTGGAAGACATCTACAATTATACCACTGGAGAAGAAAATAAATACTATTAAATGCGAAGAACATAGACCTATAAATATGGTACCAACATACGAAAAACTAATGGAAATTATAGTGGATGATCAAATTATAAAATACGTTGAAGATAACAAATTATTAACTAAATATCAAGCAGGATTCAGAAAAAAAAATTCATGTGAGAGTGCACTACAAACTGTGTTAGTCAAGTGGAAAAATGCTTTAAATGAAAAAAAGGTTATAGGTGTTATATTTTTGGACTTTCGTAGAGCATTTGAGACTATAAATAGAAATTTACTACTGTTAAAATTGAAAAACTATGGTTTAGGATCTACGATAATTAAGTGGTTTAATGAATACTTATCAAATCGAACGCAAGTGACAAAATATAACGATAATATATCGACATCAGAACAGAATATATTCGGAGTGCCACAAGGGACAGTATTGGGACCTAATTTGTTTATATTATATATAAATGACATAGTGCAATGTGTACAAAAGTGCAATATCCAACTTTTCGCAGATGATACCTTGTTATATTTCATAGGTGATAATGTAGATGAAATTATAAACACCTTGAATGATGAACTTAAGACTCTACAAACATGGCTAAAACTAAATAGCATGTATGTCAATACAGAAAAAACAAAATTTATGTTAATTAAAAGTAAATATAACATGATTGATACAAACAGTCATATGGGAATATATATAAATAATGAACCAATACAGCAAGTTGTAGAATGTAAATATTTAGGTATCCTCATTGACGATAATTTATTATTTTCTAGTCATGCTTCATATATCACCAGCAAAATTGCCAAAAAAGTAAACTTAATAGGTAGATTAAGGCACGTAAGTACTTGGACTAAGCTGTTAATATATAAAACAATTGTTTTACCACACCTGAACTTTTGTGCTACCATTTTATATTTATTGAATAACACGCAGATACATGAGATACAAAAAAAACAGAACCAGGCACTAAGAAAAATTTTAAATTGCGATAGATATACAAGTATTAAATACATGTTGGAAAGGACGAAACTATTAAGTGTCAGACAGACTATTTTTACTAACACGATGATCGTTATATATAAAATAAAACATGGGTTATGGCCACACCATCTACTTGAAGATTTAACTTTTGTTCAAGACATACATAATTACGAAACAAGATCAAGAGGAAATTTTTATGTTGACACTGTTAATACGTCATATAGCCAAAATAATTTATTTCACAAAGGTTTAATTGAATATAATGAGTTACCAGATGATGTAAAAAATAGTGAATCCCTTTTATCCTTTAAAAAGAAATGTAGAAATTATTCTATTGAGCATATTGATATATAGACAATTATTTTAGGGTTTTTCTTTTTTTTTTCTCTTTTCCTTTTTTTTGTATTATAGTTTAATGTAAAGTTAGTCTACATATGTTTGTTTATATGTTTAATTACTTATGTTTGTTTATTATACTTCATATATATATATATATATATATATATATATATATATATATATATATATATATATATATATATATATATATATATATATATATATATATATATATATATATATATATATATATATATATATATTATTTTTAGATAAAAAATATGTTTAAATTTAAATGTTAAATTTAGCTATGAGCTATTAATAAAGATATTTATATTTATTAGACGTAAAGGAAAAAGTTCTCTAGAGGCAGTTAAACTTACATCTTTTGATTTTTTGCGTGTTTACTGATCGCGGACGATCTGAATGTTTAGAGTTGACAACGGATCCTCCAGTTTACCATTTTCTGACCCAACACATAATTGTTGGACGCGACGGAACATTTCTCACGCCAAAACTTCTTCTAAAATCACGTTGCATTTGAATAATACTATTATTTTTTATAAAATTTTCAACGCAAAAAATTCGTTAGTCTATACGCCAGTCATTCATGTTGACACCTGTCAAAGAAACTCCAAAACATGCTTTATTTAATGGATAGAAACATCACACTCTTAAAAAATGCATGTTGATTTTAGAGCAATTTTAAATTGTAAAGTCCATTCTGCCGCTCCCTGTAGAAGGACAGTTGGCATATCTGGGTTAATAACTATTAAAAAGTCGAATTAGGCAGATTTATCCACAAATTGTAATTCTGACAAATTTTAATTCTAAGCAACTTTTCTTACTGACAGTTTTTCATGTCGTTAAAATTGAACGTAGTTTACTCTTACATAATTTTCAATTTTTCAATTTTTTGAACACCTTGTACATGATATGTTAACTTGCTCAATGGCAATCACATTTTTAACAAAAGCAAAACTTTTTATAAAGAATAAGTTTTCCACGTAAAAGAGAAATAAATGTTTTTCCTCTTATCCACTCTAACTGTGGACATACTGTATATACATACATATACAGGATGTAACCATTTTAAATATAGAAAATCGAGGGTTCGATAGATTTTTGAAAAATAAATGGTACACCCTGTATGTATATACGCACCCATTATACAGGGTGAATCTTAGAATGGGGGCCATATTTTTGGGGTTAATAGTATTAGTCGTGATGAACATGAAACCGATTTTTTTTTTGTAGGTTGTAAAATGGCCGAGTTATGAATTTTTAAAAAAAATTCGTATTCAAGTTTCCTGTAATTCCGGCGCCGCTGGGCAAGCACTTACTGCATACGTATGACCAGTCGACAGTGTTGCCAAGTGTAAATGATATAAAACTCTCGCTAGCGCATTCCACTGGCGGGGTACCCAAATTCAAATAAAAAGGGTTTAAACAATATTCATTTTTCATAGCGCGTTAAAAAAAAAAAATTTGTAGTTTTGTGTTCCCATAGTTGAACGGTGTCGCCTCCTATAAATATGGCCCCCACTCTATGATTCACCCTGTATTTAATGAGTCACCATAAAAAGATTTAATATCCGTATAACTTTTATTGCAAATAATTTTTTTTAACTCAAAAAGGAAAAAATTAAAGGGCTATGTTTTAACATATCTTGGCATTGAAGTTTTTTTTCTTCAAACAGACAATAATTGTAAAACATATTAACCATAATTATAACAATTTTAGCTCAGATGATATTGAAACTGTTCAATTAACCGAACAGAATGTTAATCCAGGTCAAGAAAAAACTGGTCCCCAGGATTTTGAATTGCGCAAAGTATTAGGTAAAGGAGGATATGGCAAAGTTTTTCAGGTAAAAAAGATTACTGGTAAAGACGCTAATACTGTCTTTGCCATGAAGGTACTTCGTAAGGCTTCCATAGTAAGAAACCAGAAAGATACTGCACACACGAAAGCAGAACGGAATATATTAGAAGAAGTTAAGGTATAACTAAACAAATTTAATTTTAAAGTTTTCTATCTGTTTTATGAAATACATATTTGCTAGCTTTAATATTTTTGCAAAAAAATACGAATATGTTATAAAATGCTATGAAACATCTAATGTGTATATGAATATAATTATGCACATTATAATTAATTATTTGTTATACAGGGTGTCCCAGAAATAAGTGCACAAAAAGTAATCACATATCCCCGACGTCAAAATAAATTAATTGGACCAAACTTACCTCTATACCAAAATGCTTCCTAAGAGAGCTGCAGGGCCCTAAATGTGGACCCCTGAAGACGGTTTTTATTTATTATTTCCCAAACTGTTCAAGTTAAAGTGATGAAATTTTGCACATCCACTAAACGTTCTAAGCCTAACAAAATGGGGTAAACATCATCTCAAAATTTTTACCAAGGGTGGGTCACGCTGTAGGGGTGGGGGGTAAAAATTACCACAACTTTTTGTGATGATGTTTACCTTATTTTGTTAGGCTTAGAAAGTTTAGTGAATGTGCAAAATTTCATCACTTTAACTCACTTTCGGAGATAATAAATAAAAACCGTCTTCAGGTGCCCACATTTAGGGGCCTGCAGCTCTCTTAAGAAGCATTTTGGTATAGAGGTAAGTTTGACCCAATCGATTTATTTTGACGTTGGGAATATGTGGTTTCTTTTTGTTCACTTATTTCTGGGGCACCCTGTATAATAATATACAGGATGAGTTCACTTTAAATGGGGATACTTCGAGAATCGATTCTTTATTGAAACATAAGTGTAGTTTGTTCTATAAACATTTTTCGTATGTTGATATGTAAGTATGTAAATTTTTCTTATGGGACTTGATTTTCGAGATACAGGACGTTGAACTTTTTTTTTAAAGTTTTCGACGAATAACTTTAAAGTGGTTAGACCGATGTTTTGGGTTTTGTTTAAGTTAGATTAAAGTTTATCAAATGGTCTGAAAGATTTGAAAATATCACTTCCGCAGGCGTAGATATGGGGACCACGGACCCCTTTTTAAAAAAGAACTTCTACGCCTATGGTCGTCTCAAAAAATGGATATGATTTTTTTTTCTCTCCGATATTTTCTGAACATAAAATGTCTCTAGTAAATTTTCGCAATTTTTGATAGTTTTTGATAGTTAATTGAGGTCAAATGGTTTATTGTAATGCTCCCTAATGTTTATTTTATTTACCAATGAGCCGGTGTCTGCTATTACGAAGGTCTTTATCATCTTTGGTCGTTCTCAGTCTGAATTGTTTGAAACAATTTTAAAAATTGAGAGAGGAAAAATAAAGCAATTGAGAGACAATAGACATTTATTAATATATTTTTTTTCATTTCTGTTAGCAGACACCGGCGTAATCGGTGAATTCATGCCGTTTTTCAGTTTTTGATTACCTTTCCATTGAAAAGGGTAATTTTTATATACAATGTGTCCACGAAGAACTTGTTCAGAATTAAGAAATATGACATTATACCAAGTTTGATAATTACGAGTATACTTATGCATATCTTTAGATTTTCGTTAGATTTACTGAATTAGTTGTAATTTAGTTCTCTTTTTAATATATTGTTCAACCTCAAATATAGGTACAGGGTGTCCCAGAAGTCGTGGCCAAATGAAAGTCGGCGATAGGTGAGTTCATTTACGATTAAAATAACCCCATATGTTGTTATCCAATTGTTAGTCATTTAAAAGTTAAGCAATTTTTCCCGTTTTTAAAGAGATGCCGACTCCGCCTACAGGCAAGAGAGCTAAAACAAACAACAGTTACGCAATAAGTTGCAAACTGCAGCAGTTTGGAACAACCATCGTGAGTTGATCAATCTATGAAAAAAAATTCTTAAAGAGATGTCATTTATGTATTATGACCGACGAAAGACATTTCGAACATCTTTCATAAGAGAATAAGCAACAAATGCTTAATACTTTATTTGCCTTTTTATTGTTGATCGTCTCCTTTCTACTTTAAAAACTACCAACAACCATTATTTAATTAAAGAATAGCAATAAACTATGCGTTGCTGGAATCGGCATGAATTTGAGAAGTTTTTAATATGCTGGTTCACTTTTTAGTGGTAATTATTTTTTTAATAAACTTCATTCAAATCTTTGTTTTCTTTTTGAAGAAATAAAAAATGTACAAAAAACTTGTTTGTTTTATTATTGTAATATGAAAGATAAGTTTATGAAAATAGTTTCACTATAAGGACACATCAGTAGTAAGTACAACAACAACAAAAAAAGCCTAAACAACTTGTCAAATTTATTTTTATGAATTTTTTCGAAGACGGAGTCTGCATTTTTTGAAAAAAACGGAAAAAGTGCTGTAACTTTTAAACAACCAACAATAGGGTACTTGCGAGTGGCAGTTTTACACCCAAATGTTTTTTTATCAGAAGCTTTATGTTTGAAAAAGACAAACTACACCATTATTTAAATTATTTAGACACACAATAATTAATAATTAATAAATAAAATTCAAATATGTGAAGGTTTCCGACCAACTGTCGAGTACCTCCGACGACCCGCGTGACGTCATACTATTTGTTTACTTCTCGCCATAGACAAATTATCAAGGAAGTGACTGCTGCATGGTCCGAATATTTGACATTTGACATGTAGTGAATTTATTCTTGCTTTACTCATATTTTGTCAGCGGTGCGATGGCCTAGAGGCAACGAGCTGGGCTTGGCAAGCAAGTCCCACAAGTTCTTGTTTTTTTTTTCTATTAAATGCATCAGGCATGAGATCTATTGCGAGTTAGACGCCAGAGGCAGGTTAGATATGTGTGTTTTTACCTTTTATTTATTAACAAAAATATTTCTCACTATCATATTATTTATTATTAGGTAAATAATTACATTGAAATGGTCTTCACAAACAAATTAACAAATCCTCTAGTGTTTTCAGATATCTCATTTTCATTTCGTCTCATAGCTCACAACCACAATTTTCTTTTTTCTTTCAGTTTAGCACTTGATCCCACTGGCAATTAAATAAATACTTTTACCGGTGTTCTAATAGATTTGATTCACATTGTGGCAGTAAGCAGTATTTAGAGCAATTTAAATCAGGTTTTTCCATAGTAAATCAAAAGTTAAAACGAATTTACGAGTAATAAACAGTAAACGGGCAGTAAACAATCACGCTCTTGTCGCTTTGACACCGCTGTTGTCAATGTCAAAAAAGTATTAGTAAACAAATAGAGTAATGTCATAACATGGCAGTCGTGACATCAAACCTGTTTTGCCGGAATAGCATTATTCAAATCCGATTTTATGCCACCAACAACATATTTCAAAAAAATTAATAATCAAAGGTGTTATTAAAACAAATAGAGAATCTAATTTTATTGATATTAAAATATGTGCGTGATCCCTATTGGATAACAATATGACTGATGGTCGAGATGGTAGCGTACCTGCCTCTCACCCAAAAGTCCCGGGTTCGATTCCTGGTCGTGGCAATGGAAAATACTGTGAGAGGGATTTTTCCATTATACATGGATATTGGATGTGTGTCCCTTGTCTTTAAATTTGTAGCCCCTTCCCGCACAAGGCTCTTCTAGAGCCTTCTGGGATAAAGGGGGTCGTAATTACTTGTGGTGTTATTTATATTTATTTATAATATATGGGGTTATTTTGATTGTAAATGACCTGGCCTATCGCCCACTTTCATTTGAACCACGACTTCTGGGACACCCTGTATAGTAGTGTTTTCATGTAATTTGTATAACTGAAAGTATTTATTTTCCACAGCAAATTTTTTAAAGCGAAAAATTTTTCAATATCTTGCACAGAAAAAGCCTTTTACCTGTATGAAGTAATTTTTTATTCATAGGTTGTTACCAGCGCTCTCTATACCTTTTTGGAAGTTTAAATACTGAAAATAAGTCTTTGATCAAACAAGAGCAGAATCCAGAAAATCGTGTTCATATTAAAAATTTTTGGGTCATTTACATCTATTATACCTTTTTCTGAAGAGGGGTTGGAACCTTTGGTGTAGAACTTACACTTGGAGTAGTTTTCCACGCACACCAAAACATTTTTGCACACACTCGACGCGCGTTTCGCCAACCAAGTTGGCATCATCGGGAGATGATTAATACTAAAACTAAAGTTTTAATCATCTCCCGATGATGCCAACTTGGTTGGCGAAACGCGCGTCGAGTGTGTGCAAAAGTGTTTTGGTGTGTGTGGAAAACTACTACAAGTGTAATCTATTATTCTGTTTTTCCGTGGATACATTGTATATATAAAGGTAGATAGTATTATCTATCTACCTTTATATATAGTATTATCTATCTACCTATGAGCATCCAATCAACATTTTTGAATACCATATTTCTTATCCTTTTGTCTTATTAATGCAGTGCTCATCCATCAACGTATCAATTCTTCTTTCAGCCTTACTAGTATTTTCCTGCCTACGCTTCTCAGTTCTCTGTTCTTTTTGATATTTCATCCTAGAGTAACCTGGTTTTTCATTTACCTTATTTTTCTATAGATCACAATTATCTTTTATTGATGTTTTAATAATTTTACTAACTTGTATATAATTGCCACCTTTGTAGTTTTACACAATAATAGAAAAGAAAACAAAATGCAAGCGAATTTACCTAATTTTAATATTATGAGCCTTGCACAATTGACTTAAACGTAAAATTAACCACAACCACAAAAATGAGATATATGAAAATAACATGCTTGTCTACAACCGTTTCAAGTAAAATTTTCATTTAAAAATGACCTTCAAACCTGCATAACCATAAACACAAAAACAAAATTATTTTATCTCTTTGTTTAAAATTACGTTTTTATTGTCATACCAATTGTTATAAAAATATTTCAAATAATTTCAATGAGATAGATGTAAATGTCCTCACACTTACCCTTGAAAGTGAATGGTTTTCGAGATACGGGGTGTTTTATGGTTCTTGACCAATTATTCATACTGTCATATTTTTGGAACGGCCTCACATATTGGGATTAAATTTGGTATAAATATTACACTTCTTTAGTCCAATCACAAGCATAACTTATTTGGGATTAATTCCAGGACCGGACTTATTTTTTTTAAGTTGCTTTCAGTGCCCCAAACAACACCCTGTATATCATTTATTGGAAAATGTTAGTGAACACTTAAAAAGACAATGGATCATTGTGTAAAATAATGTCATAATATTTAATGGCACATTTACCGTTATTTTTTAATAAATTTTCGAAATTGTCGATTGACCAAATTTTAAATTCTACAAATAAAGTGTCAGCTATCTAATGTCATTATATTGGTAATTTTAGTTAAATAACCTACAAACTACTTTTTTATTTATTTTTCTGTACATGGGCCGTATTTAAACTTTTTTTAGTTTAAATTTCCAATCAAAATAATACATTCCGTTACAGTCATAGTAAAAAATTAATTTTCAGTATAAGTAGGCTTGTACTAACATATACAATTAAAATCAGTTACTTTAATACATTTTTGACATTTCTAAGAGATATTTTGCCCGATTTATTGAGAGACATTGACACAAGGAATAGGTTTCAGCACGAGGTGCTGGTCCTCATTTTGCTTTACCGGTCAGAGATTATCTAAATCAGCATTACCACAACAGATGGATTAGTCAAGAAGATAAAGTAAACTGGCCACCGAAGGTCTCCTGATCTAACACCTCTAGATTATTTTTTATGGGGCTAGTTAAAGTCAGAGGTGTACAATGAAGTGTTCGACACACGGGAACAGTTATTATCAAAAAATTTTAACGTATGTGATGGTATTATAATTATAAATAAC
Source organism: Rhagium mordax (assembly GCA_963680705.1). NCBI lineage: Eukaryota > Metazoa > Arthropoda > Insecta > Coleoptera > Cerambycidae > Rhagium > Rhagium mordax. The sequence goes on from OY796661.1 coordinate 54,414,390, forward strand.
TCACAAATAATTAACAGATCAGTAAAAAACATATTAAAACGTTCCCAAACATGCATTAATGCTGGAGGTGTTCATTTTGAAAATCTATTGTAATTTTAATAAATTTTGCTACTTATTTTTCTTTTTCTAATAAGTATTACGCGTTGTGAATTGTTAATAAATTATTTGTTTGTGTGTATTTCTGCTTTTATTTGATCAAAATAAAATTCATTATTTTATTACTGTTTTTTTAAAGATGTTCAGTAACCGATTTTACGTCTATATGTTAGAACAAGCCTACCTACAGTTAACATTAATTTTTTTTCTATGATTGAAATGGGATGGAAATTTAAACCCAAAAAAGCTTAAATACGGTCCTTTTACAGAAAAACAAATAATAAGTTCTTTTGTAGATTATTTAGGTGGAATTATAAATATAATGACGTTAGATAGCTGACTACTTTATTTGTAGAGTTTAAAATTTTGTGAATCGATAATTTCGAAAATATATTAAAAAATAACGGTAAATGGGCCATAAAATATTATGACATTATTTTACACACTGATCCATTGTCTTTTTAAATGTTTACTAACATTTTCCAATAAATGATATACAGGGTGTTGTTCAGGGCATTCAAAGCAACATAAAAAAAATAGATCCGATCCTGGAATTTCTCCCAAAAAAATTATGATTGGACTAAAAGAGTGTAATATTTACACCAAATTTTATCTCAATATGGCGGTATGAATAATTGGTCAAGAACCATAAAACACCTCGTATCTCGAAAACCATTCACTTTCAAGGGTAAGTGTGGTTCTTCCGCATGAAAATCTTGCAAAGAAGCTATTAAACCTCATTAAAGGGACGGAGCTCATGTAAGAATCGGGGATGTACAATAAGCCAATTGAGCTGCAGTGCAATTTGGGTTTGACCCAACCCCGCTATTAATCAATCAATCAATCAATCAAGTGTGGTCATGTTTTGGTTTTGAACTCAGCAAAGTGTGTTCTATCTCCCATTTCGCTATGTCCGTTTAAATTTGGGACACCCTGTATATAACACTGCTTTTATTAAGTCTGTTATTATCAAGAGAAAAAAATTATAACCAGTTCACCTCACTAAATATTAAATTACATGATATACAGGGTGTCCATTAACACGTTGAGTGTGGCTATGTTTTTACTAGACTCGGCCAGGGTGTGGTACGGGACATATATGTCCCGTTCGTGACCTCTCACTGGTACTGTACGGGACACATATGTCCTGTAAACCCCTCTTTATTTTTTAGAAAGTTTTAATCTGAAAAGTTATTTAATATTAACGAAAATTGACATATGTGTTTTTAAAATGATATTCTAGAAGGTTGCTAAAGTAAAAGCAGGACATGAATATCTTCGGGATATAAAAAAAATAATTAGATATGCTTTTCTAGAAAATCAGTATTTTTTTTTCAAAAATCAACAAATTCTTAGTGGTAATCAGATTTATTATAACGAAAACAGTATAACTTATGCATACACATAACATTATTATATTATGTTTACACACATTTGAAGAAAAAATTAGAATAAAAATGTGTGGATGATTTATTGTGCTTCATGATCTTTGTTGAAACAACTAAGAAAGAAAATAGGATTATCCTAACAATTTTCACATTGATGTCTCCCTTAAGCAGTATTTCGAAATTAGGGTGCGATACAAATTCATGTCCCGTAGAATTTTATTACATAAATCAATTCCGGAAGTGACATGTATCTCAGGGATATCGAAAACTTTAAAATATTCCTAAAAATAATAATTTTACATCGTCCGCACCCTAGAGAAATCTTGTAATTTTGGCGCCGTCCTTTACGAAGATTCGATATGGGACATATAGACGTCCCATATAGCATTGAACTTATTAAAGAATGGGCCAAACTGTAATAGTAGGTTCCTTGAATGAAAATAAATCATTTTAGTTGAACATACCTTAATACCATTTTGCTTCCTTAAAAAGTTAAGGACTGTTAAAAGCAATTTTTTTATTTAAATTTTTTGTTATACATATCTCTATTACTATTGATGCAATTTCATCCAAATTTGGTATATGGGGGATTTTTGGCCGCTGAGAAAAGTCATGTTAACAAATGTGGCGAATAACGTAGAGGGCGCTGCGAACGCCTAATTTTTTTTTTGTTTGGGTCATTAATTTTTTGAGCTTCAACTTTTTAAAAAAGTAATATTTGTTTTTATCTACTCTTATTAGGTTATATATTAATTAACCAACTGGTTTTGAACAATTATTAGTATCCATAAACAGATAGCGTTGAGTTATAGTAACAGTGCGTCAAAAAGACAAGAAACGGATAACAGGAGAAATAATTGAAAAAATGATAATTAGAGACGATAAGTATAAAATTGCGGCAATAACTGGCGAAGAAAGTTACTGGGATGGATACAGGCGTGCGAGAAATGAAGTTATAAAACAGATTAGAACTGAAAGAGAAAGTTTTTTTTGAAAATATGTTAGACTCAAATAAAAATAACCCTAGAGAAAAATTTAAAGAATTTAAGCTCCCACATAAAAAGAACAATGTTTTACCTGAAAAAATTAAATTATATTGCTAGTGAAAATAGGAAATTAGCACAAAAATTTAATGTACATTTTACTAATAGTATAAAGGAAATAGTTAGTGGCATTAATAAATACAATGATAGTGAAATTATTACACAAAAAATTAGAAGTTACTTAAAGCCCTTAAAATATTCTACAAATATGGATACCGGAATTTCAACGAATATCTTATGTGACTGTTGTGAATGTGTAGGAAACTTGATGTTGGATATAATAAACGGGTCATTGGGTTCTGGCAAATATCAACTATAGTTCCTGTACTTAAAGTTGCAAAGTAAAGTAAAGTAAAGTAAAGTAAAGTAAAGTAATTTATTCATGTTATTTACATTGAAAATGTTTACACATGTCAAAGAGTACCACACAGAATTTGAATAAAGACGATAAGAATACATTTTTAATAATATAAGAGTAAATCCCAAATAAGAAGAGAAAGAAAATAAGAGTACTAAAGGTAAAATATTGTAAAAGTTAAAATGAAAATACTTTCAACTGTGAAGAATTCCGCCCAATAAACACGGTCCCGCTTTACGAAAAACTACTGGAGTTAGCAGTTAAAGAACAATTGGTTGAATATTGTGATAAAAATTCAATAATAGTGCCAAATCAATCAGGTTTTAGACACAAATATTCTTGCGAATCAGTTATAAGTGTTTGTGATAATTGGCTTAAATCAATAGACAATGGAGAAATAGTAATAGCAGTATTTTTAGATTTCCGAAGAGCTTTTGAGACTATTAACAGGAATTTATTAAATAAAGAAACTGTTTAAGATGGGTGTCCGTGATCATGTGTTGGATTGGTTTAAATCATATTTATCAAATAGGAAACAAGACGTAAAATATAAAAATTGTGTATCTACAGACATTGTAAATGATTTCGGAATTCCACAGGGGACAGTTCTTGGACCACTCCTCTTTATTTTATATGTAAATGATATTGTTAATGTAGTTGAATATTGCAATATTCATATGTTTGCAGATGACACTATGATATATATTTCAGGAACAGATATACCATATATGCTAAATAGATTAAATAAGGACCTTGACAATATTTATAAATGGCTATGTGATAATGATTTGTCTATTAATATTAAGAAAAAAAATTATAAGTTAAGTTCAATAAAAGATATGGTAATAAACGTAAAAGTTGATATTGCACGCCTTGAAAAAGTTACAGAAATTAAATATTTGGGGGGTCTTCTACGAAAATTTAAATTTTAAAAAACACGTAAATTATGTTATGGGAAAAATGTCAAAAAAAGTTTGTTTCTTAAGTCGTATAGGAAGATGTCCAAGTATGCATATTAAAATATTGTTATATAATTCAATAGTGTTACCGCATTTAGAGTTCTGTTCGGCAATACTTTTTAATATAAATCAAAATGAAATGCAAAAAATACAAATGATACAAAATCGAGCAATGCGTTGCTTACTGAAGTGCAATAAATATACACTAGTTACAACCATGTTACAAGTTTTGAACTTTATGTCTGTTAAACAAAAAATTATATATAGGACATTGGAATTCATTTATAAAATAAAATGTAATATACAACCAGATTATTTATTTAAAAACGTTAAATACATTTCTGAAGTTCACGAGTATAATACTAGAAATAGGGATAATTTTTATTGATACTTGTCACAAAACACGAACATTTAATAGTGAATTTTATAAGGGTCTAATTTATTTTAATGACTTACAAACCGAAATTAGAAACTGAAAATTATAATAGATTTAAGAGATTATGTCGAGATTATGTAAAGAGTGATTATTGACTTTCTGTGTAATATATTATTATAGCTTAGTATAGCTTGGTTTAAACTATATTATTTGGTTTAATATTTTGATATTTATATGACCAGATGTAAACATCATTATTTTGTAAATAGCTTGATGCTAAATAAATGGTTATTATTATTATTATTAAAACTATATCTTTGTTTACACCAATCTCCTTTAACTTCATGTAGCCTGTCCAATAGAAATTCTTTTCCGATACAGTCAAATTATTATTGAGGGAAGGAAATTTATTTGACATTTGAGTAGTTTTGATGTTTAATTAAGTCAAGTAATAATTGTGTCAAAAATGATGAATTCGGACTTACAAATGTCAGTATTTATTGTTATAATCTTAGATAAAGTATAGTATTCAACTCGTGATAATGCTAAATAAGTCACTTGATGAATTACACCACTCTCCGTGAGTTATTTAGTATTATCACATGTCAAATAATATACTATTAATACAGCATGATATTCTACGTAAAAAAGGGATATTTACTTTATGTTGTTAAAATGCACCATTTTCGAGAAAAATGCATTTAAACTTCCTGTAGCACAGTTAAGAGAATTATGTAAAATTTAAATTATAAATCTACTAGGTGCACGACTAAACCTGACAGTAAGATAATTCAGTAAAATAGATAAAACACAGTTTTTAAGAAAAGATATTTTATTAATTTAAGAAATTGAGCAATTTAAAAAAAATTCAAATAAAAAAATTGCCAACTTTTTAAGGAAGCAAAATGGTACTAAGGTATGTTCAGCTAAAATGATTTATTTTTACTCAAGGAACCTACTGTTACAGTTTCGCCTATATTTTAATTGATAATTTAAATTTTACATAATGGGGTCATACACCTTAATTGAAATAAAGGTTTTTAATAGGTTTACCTCAAAGCTAAATACATATGAAATATAATAATGCAATAAATTCCAATAATATATCATTCTTGTAGTTGTTTTAAATAATAATAAGTTTTATCAATTTCAAAAGTCCCGCCAGTTTTCCGTTCATGACGTCAAAAACGGACGGTCTTGCTATTGGTTCAACTTCAAAGAAATTCGTTTGTCTTAGCTTGATTCATCTGTGCTGTGTAGGTATGTCACTCATTTTGACATTTGGTATAACCACAATCCCTTCGTTTGTGGTTTGTTTATTGTCGATATATCCTTTCCTTTAAGTGTAAAAACAATAGTATAATAGTAATTTTAGTTTGTGTATAGTGGAAATAGTTTAAAGCTGTTGGTGGTTTTATTGATTTGCATTATTTAAATAGTGAAAATGGATACAATTTTTACGCCGATGCTGATAACCTACCTACAGTAATGAGTTACAAGACAATGCAGACATTGCAGACTTCTTAAATGCAGAATATCTTAATATTAAAACAAAAAGGTAAGCTGCAATAATAACAATTTCCAAAACATGTTTTATTGAAGGAATAATGAATTTGACTATTAAATTTGTCATTACCTACCTAAATATTTCATGAATAGAAATAGACGTAAACAAATATAAAGAAATAATTTAATGTTTCAGATAAATAAAAGACGCATACGGAGACAACGCTATTGGTTATGTGGTTATGCAGTGAGAAGGCCGCAGGCAGCCAGTGTTTTGTAAAATCGTAAATTACACCAGCTATTGCCGAGACCAAGATGAATTTATGCATTTTTTAAAATTTTTTGACATGTTTACAAAAGCTTGTTAAACTATTAAATACAATTTATAATCCTTAACAAAACAACGCATCTTATTTAAACTACAATAAACGAATAATCATTTTTACTAGTTCTATTACTACTTGTTTTGTTTGGATCGCTGTCAAATATCAAATTATTCTCACAAATGATTCTACAATGTTGCTAGATCTACAAATTTGACAATTTAATTTATTTTATTTCTATATTCTTATTATTAATACTATGTTTGAGTTATTAAAAAGTTACAAACTAGAACAAAAAATGTTGAAATACATTTCTTGCTTTATTAATATAATTAAATCGCTATTTTTATAATTGTTAAAGAAGGTAATTACATCTGGCAATGTTGCTTATTATTATAACAACATGCTTCAAGACACAAACTGGTTTATATGTATGTCTCCCTCAGTTTGTATGGGATGAAAAGAGAGAACCGAGACTGTCCGTTTTTGACGTCGCAAAAATTAAATAGATTTTTAAAACATTTTTTTTAACTTTAAATGGAAAGTACTAGCAAAAAGAAAAAATACGTCAGAGCTATTTTTTAAAATGCTATAGTCTGGTATTATTTTCAAAATTTCGAGGAAGAGCCCATTCTCTTCATTACGCTACAGGAAGTTTAAATGCATTTTTCTTGAAAACGGTGCATTTTACCGACATAAAACAGGTTCCTTTTTTTACGTAGAATTTAATGCTGCATTAAAAACATATTACTTCTTTAAAAAGTTGATTCTCCAAAAATTAATGACCATAACAAAAGAAAAAATTAGGCGTTCGAAGCGCCCTCTACATTATTCGCCACAATTGTTAACACTACTCTTCTCAGCGGTCCAAAAAACCTTCATATACCAAATTTGTATGAGATCGAGTTAATAGTAATAGAGATATAACAAAATTTAAGAAATTGAGCAATTTAAAAAAAATTTAAATAAAAAAATTGCCAACTTTTTAAGGAAGCAAAATGGTACTAAGGTATGTTCAGCTAAAATGATTTATTTTTACTCAAGGAACCTACTGTTACAGTTTCGCCTATATTTTAATTGATAATTTAAATTTTACATAATTCTCTTCATTACGCTACAGGAAGTTTAAATGCATTTTTCTTGAAAACGGTGCATTTTACCGACATAAAACAGGTTCCTTTTTTACGTAGAATTTAATGCTGCATTAAAAACATATTACTTCTTTAAAAAGTTGATGCTCCAAAAATTAATGACCATAACAAAAGAAAAAATTTGGCGTTCGAAGCGCCCTCTACATTATTCGCCACAATTGTTAACACTACTCTTCTCAGCGGTCCAAAAAACCTTCATATACCAAATTTGTATGAGATCGGGTTAATAGTAATAGAGATATAACAAAATATTTAAATAAAAAAATTGCTTTTAACGATGTGCACACACTACTTCATGAACTAACCCACATACAACCTATTCAAGATAGATTCCCTTACTCAAAGCTATTGCACAAAACAGCACAACAAGGATTTAATTGACGAGTATTGTATAAGGAGAGTTATCAGAAGAAGTAGATACAAACACCCAGAAAACACAGAAAATTTCAAATTATTAAATGTCAACTACCAATAAAAATTTTGACCTTATAATTAATACTAGAGCAAAACGTATATTATTAAGTACTTTTTTTTTTTTTGTAAATCTTATAATTATATATTATTATATTATGTTATGTTATTATATAATATAATTCTTAATACTGTAAAATGTATATCAACACGGGCTGAAGGACCTCGGTCAATTGCCCTTTGAAGTATTTTCAATAAAGCAAATTTATTATTATTATTATTTGCTTTTAACGGCCCTATAATTTTTTAAGGAAGCAAAATGGTACTAAGTATGTTCAGCTAAAATGATTTATTTTTACTCAAGGAACCTATTACAGTTTGGCCCATTCTTTAATGAACACCCTGTAGAGTGGTTTTTTGTGTATACTTGAATGACACCAGCATAATTTGAATAATCATTAAGTTTGGGCCACATTTATGAAAGCGTTTTCGAAGGGAATCTTGTAACAGTCGTAACTCCTGATCAGAAGTTGGTCGCAACTAAAAGTATTTGTATTAAATACAAGTATATGCAAATATAACATTGATGATCTTACAGGTTTTTTGCTACTATAGTTTATTCTATGTAAGCTGAACGATTTCGACAGATGATAGTACAAATATAGTAACTTTTTATTCAATATTATTGGTCATTTGTACTATCATCTGTCGAAATCGTTCAGCTTACATAGAATAAACTATAGTAACAAAAAACCTGTAAGATCATCAATGTTATATTTGCATATACTTGTATTTAATACAAATACTTTTAGTTGCAACCAACTTTTTATTCAATATTATTGGTCACACAATGATCATTAACCTCAACCCACCTCAGATCGCATACGCCTAATAAAATAGATTCTCCAAATTAAATGAATGATGGCAGGCAACTAACAATACGGTACTTCGATTTCATGGTTGCATGTGAGAAAATTCAGTTTAAGATGCAGTGTTTTTGTACGTTCAATTGATTTTATTTATTATTTTTTTCCATTATTAATGTTGACATTGTTGACGTTCATACCCAAACTTAATAGATAAATGCAACAATTACAGCAAAATAAGTATTTCAGCGGGTCATGATGTCATTTGTCGAAATCGTTCCGCTTACGTGGAATATTCTATAGCTTGGTTTGAAGATTAAATTTTTTATAGGTTGGCTAAGATGAGACGATTTTTAGAAAATGCTCATTTTGTAGGTTGACTTACTGTACAGGGTTATTGGTTATAACTTCGTTATTTTTTGAGATAAATAAAATTTTTGAAACTTAAATTTTAAAGCATCTATGAATTTTTTTACAACCATATACAAGCATAGAATGCCTTAAAACTTTTGTTTATTTTTTTTTATCTCAAAAAATAACGAAGTTAAGGGGGGGTTCCATTTATAATCAATAACCCTGTTACGTAGAACGTAATAATTACTGTTATGTTTTTGGTTATTTCATTTGTGCAAGGCTACTTATAGAACAAAATTTAATCTACTCAGGACATTAATATCAATATGTTTATTATTTGAATAGCAGCTAAGCACATAAAAAGTTGTAATTTAATATAGTCAATGAAAACACATTACTTTATTGGTGTTTCAATGCATTATGTATTATTACTTAAGTAACATTTTATTTATTTTATTATTTTTGTAGCATCCCTTTATAGTAGATTTGATTTATGCCTTCCAAACGGGAGGGAAACTATACTTAATATTAGAATATTTAAGTGGAGGAGAGCTGTTCATGCATTTAGAAAGGGAGGGAATATTTTTAGAAGATACAGCATGGTAATTTATTGTCTTTAGTAATTTGTTATGCAAATAAAAATGGTTAATTTTAGTTTTTATTTATCCGAAATCATTCTTGCTCTGGAACATTTACATGGGCAAGGAATCATATATAGAGATTTGAAACCTGAAAATATTTTGCTGGATTCCCAGGGCCATGTTAAACTAACTGATTTTGGACTATGCAAAGAGCACATCAAAGAAGGTATCCTTACTCATACTTTCTGTGGAACCATTGAATATATGTAAGTAAGTTGCTATGTTCTGTGACATCCCATACCTCCCTCGTATGCTTATTAATCCCTTTCCAAAGAAAAATACCTTACAAATTTGGTCTTTTAATTAGTGATGCAATGATTAATATTTTTATAATTATGATAAAGAATATCATTTTGATAATCGTACGATTACGAATACGATTATGATTATTTAATGGTTATGGTATTCATCAAACCAAACGCAAAAAATAATAAAAATATATAAGTATTACTTAAAATATAAAACAACACAATGTTAATTAGTAATTGGTTAGCACTAGTGGTTTAACAAACAAACTTAATGCAATAGCAATATCATAAAACAAAGAATAATCACAAGCAATTTGGACAAAAATTTTTTTATTAATGACTAAAGAATCAATTTAAAGGCCAACGTTTCGGTAATCGGTTACTACCATCTTCGGGGCTGAAAGAACCAATATAACATTAACAAACAAATTACTTTAAATGTACAACAATTTTAAAAATTAAAAAAAAAATGTTATCAATACATAATAAACACAATCAATCAATTAATTAAAAAGATGTTAATCATTATAAACAATTACTTATTTTAAACAAATTTTTTATTTATATAAATTAGTGTTTCCAATCCCGGGATCCCCAATCCCGGGATTCCGGGCAGGTTTTCACTCCTGGAAATCCCGGGATTTCAAACATCAATCCCGATTATTTATAATATGACCAAATTACATAAAATACATATTACTTTTTATCTCACATGTATTCTGTGTACAAAGATCCGGTCCAGATTAGGGGACGACACCCTAGACGCACTGGCCATTTCAGGTCATTTTTTTCAAAGTAAATTTTAGGCTATTCATTTTTCTAGAATAGATAATCTATAGAGTAAAGTAGCAATAGATTGTTAATTTTCAAATTTTTTTTTTTTATTATTTATTTTTTTATGTATTATTATTATCCTCGCACAATAAATCGTTTCTTATTTAATTTTATGCTGATATTCGACAAATGTATTTAGATCCCGGGATCCCGGAAAATCCCGGGATTTGACTTTCTAATCCCGAAAATACGGAAAGTCTAATCCCGTCCCGGGATTGAAAACCCCGAAAATAAATCATTCTCTGAATGAAATAAATTAATGACAATTATAAATTGAAGAATTTAAAAAAAATTAATTAAAATACTTAAAAAATTAAATTTATATACCGGTTTTTCTTATTTTTATTATAGATAAAATGAGAATATTTCTTAATATATTGGACTCAATGACTTTCAAATAATTTTGGGTAAGCTCTTTTCTATTTTTAATTTTTAATTTTTTAATTCGAAATTCGAAAATATCATCAATCAAACTATGCACTCTTATGATTTCAATCAATTAATAAATGAACCAACTCGCGTCACAAGAACATCGGAAAAAATTATTGATGTAATTTTTACAAATAAAATTGTTCACATTCAAGAATCAGGTACAATAAATGCAGATTTGGTGTCTGATCATAAAGTCGTTTACTGCCAATTAAACTTAACAATTCCAAAAATATTCCAAAATTAGTTACCTATCGTAATTTTAAAAATTTTTGCTTAAATGATTTTATTATGGATTTACAATTAATTAATTGGGACTATGTATTTTATATAACTGATAACAATGAAAAAATCAAGTTTTTCTCAGATAATATTTTAGAATTATTCGATAAGCATGCTCCTTACACTACTTCGAGAATTACGAAACCATGCGCACCCTGGCTTACATTTACCATTAAAACACTTAAAAAGGAAAGAACCCGTGCTCTGTGCAAATACAAAAAAACTAAAAGCGTTGATGATTGGCTTTATTATAAGTCAGTACGTAATTATACATTATCTGCTATAAGACGGGAGAAAAAAGCATTTCTTAACTCACAAATGAATAATCCGGATAAGAAATTATTGTGGAAAACTATAAATTTATTCAATATTAAAAGAAAGACAAATACTGACATTCCAGATAATTTAAAAAATCCGGACGATATTAATAACTATTTTTTGTCGGTTTTCACACTTGTTAACAATTTGTCCCAACACGTGCAATTTATTGAATAACAAACAATTTAATCCTAATATTTCATTCTCCTTTAAAATGGCCACTATAGATTGAAGTTCACAACATTCTATTTAGTTTAAAATCTTTTGCATATGGTTTTGACAACATAAATGCTAAAATGTTACAGATGTGTTCACCTATGTTAGACATACATTTAACACATATATTGAATGCTGCCTAGAGATTGGATATTTTCCAGAATGTTGAAGAATTTCGTTGGTAAAGCCTCTTGGTAAAGTCAATAATCCTTCTAGTTATACCGATCTTCGCCCAATTAGCTTAATACCAACTTTATCAAAACTTTTACAAAAAAATAGTGTACAATCAATTAGTTTCCTATGTCACTTCTAACAATATACTCTCTCCACTACAATCTGGCTTTAGGAAGGGGTACAGTACTACGATAGTATTATCAAACGTTGTGGACGATATTCTTAGGTCACTTGACAGAGGTGATGCAATGGCTTTGGTCTTACTTGATCTTTCCAAGGCCTTTGATACCCTTGATAAACATAAACATAAACACACCACAGAAATTAGACAACCCCCAAATCCAAAGCCAAAGGCTGTTCGGAAGGGGGCTACACATTTGAAAAAACGCAGACAAACATCCATACCCACCGACATTGCCATTTGCCGGTGCCCGGTCTCGAACCGGGACTCGATAGGCAGTGTAGCCAGAGCCATGTCTGTCACTCACGCTTTAGCCCACTACGCCACCGAGTCGGATCATTCTCTTCTTTGTACAAAACTTAAGTATTATGAACTTGATGAACTTTCTGTTAATTTTTTTAGGTCTTATCTAAGTTTTCGTCGCCAGATAGTAGTTTTAGACACTGAATGCTCACAGTTTGGTCATATAACCTCAGGTGTCCCTCAAGGTTCCGTGCTTGGTCCACTACTTTACCTCATATATACATCAGACATTTTTAAAACTTACATATACCAGTTTATGGCTTACGCCGATGATACTCAGTTATCATTATCATTCGATGTCAATAATATTAAATCAGCTTGCAAATTAATTAACTCAGACCTAAAATCTATTTTAGAATACTCTACACAAAACAATTTAAAACTAAATATAAATAAATGTTGTAACGTTCTTTTTCCGATGCACTTTGCTTTCGGTCAGATACTTACGTAATCTCTTTTATTCTTACGGAATTCTCGGGCGCCAGCCCTTCAATTTTTGAGTGCGAAGAACGACACTATCTTTTTGGTTCTCCTAATTGGGAGAACAACCCTGAGTAGCAAAACAGTGGATGATACGGAATAGCCAGGATTCTGAGCTGGAGACCTATCTAATGGATTTCGGTCATACTGCTCAAACGGATTAATCAGAAAATAACACTACAGAAATAATAACTCGGGAAGTTTGCCTTTTTAACATAACGTATTTATTCAGGACTAAATAATGAACAACGTAATTTATGCTTATTCTTTCACGACGCTGCAATCGTGTATGTGTAAAATAATAATACAAAATATCCTCTTAAATAATTTTAACTTAGTCAAGCTGGCAAGCAACAGTCTTTACGTGGGGTTTTGACGGCGGAATTTATGGAGACGTTGTATCGATATTTCGCTACGTACGACAAGCAAATGTTTCCACGAGGATTATAGACGGCGGGCAGTCCGTCAGCTATAGATATTTGAGGCTAGATACAAGATTTAAACAAACGGTAAGCTACTGCCGCAAACGTCGAGCTATTTGTTACAGGATTATTTTAAATAATGACAGCTTTGCGAGTCAGTTCTATGCAAAACCCAGTCCGTATGGCCCTAGTGAACAAATACAAACTGTTAATGCATATAGTGACTATTTTTCACGTAGGTTTTCCGGTAACCTAGTAGGCAAGGGGACATTTGAGGTGGCACTAGTGAACAGACCTCAGCAGTCTTTACCTACATTAACAAAATAAACAAACCAACGGAGGTATTACTAATAAGCTCTAGTTTACTTTGGTAGCAAAATACGGTGATATTTACTGACAATAAAATCTCGAAATATCTATACTTGACTGACGGCAGTACCTGCAGAATGTAGCAGGTTGCGTTAAATTCTTACCAATATTATACTCAAAGGAAATTACTATTAACTCGGAGCGGTGATACAAAAGATTTACGGGTTCGGTTTGATCGTCAATTGCTGGCGGTCGAACGTATCTGATCCCGACTCGAGTGCCATTTTGCCTTTTTATTACCTTTTTGACGTATCTGTCGTGTTAAAAGAGAGATGGTCACCGACTTTAAACGACAGACTTGGATGTACAACCCGGCATAACGTACAAAGGTCCAGCGTATTATGCACTTTAACGCATCGCCTCGAAACATACATAATCGGGAATGAATTACTTGTAATTTCTATCCTATGTTACAAAAAGAACCGGATTAAAACGGACCAGAATTACCAATTTTAGTCACGAATGATTTTTATTTCCGACTCTACTCTTATTTACAAAAATTCTCGGATTTTATTTATACGGGGAATTGTCGAAAATTAATCAATTAATTACTTGACTGTTTGTTTACCAGCAGACTTTTTAACAACTCATTAATAACTTAATTAGAACATGACTTACTTACTAAAACAGCGGCAAGGTGTACCCAAGTGACGGTAATATTTAAAACAAAATTGAACATTCCTTGATCGGAAAAAATCACTTCGTTACACCCCCCTCTTACTTCGGTAAAAAAAAATTATAATTCATTATACATTTTTTTTTTCTTCTCCCTGGGAGGCTCCAGGTAAACAAAGGCAAAATTAATTGAAAACGGAAAGCTCCCTAATCTAGTATTTACAGAACAAAATTCTAAATTAGCAAAAAAAACAAAATTAACTTTAAACAGCCTCCCGGGACCGGTGTCATTACCTCTGGGGGTCTTCATTCGGTGCGTCTTACCAGTTGGCCTTAACGTGTTCCAGGGTGGTCAGTATTCCCTGGGGGGTCCTTCAACTGGGCCGACCATGGTCAGGGGCTGGTCCTTCTGAAAATACAAAAAGCAGTTAGCTATGGTGAAGCTAATTGACGGCGGTAAATGTAGAACGTCGGCGGAATTTTTGGACGTCGAGCTCAGGCCTTGTAGTGGCAGTGGCAGTCACACACGGGACAAGCTCGCTTATTTCGCAAATACAGCGGGTCGGTTTGGATCTCTTGTGTCCGGGTCTTGCGGGGAAGGTTCGGTCGACGGGTTGCCCTCGGAGTGGGGTTAGGAGGTATAACCGCGGTACTACACCGGCAATCGCGGGATAGCATGCCCACGAGCCCACATCTGGAGCAGAATATAATCCTCCTCCGCGTACAACGGTCTCTGCTGTGGTCCGGATAACCACATCTCCAACAGAGATCCTGCTCGACAGGTAGGTAGGTCTGCGGCGGATACGGCTCACGTCTCCATAACCCAGACTGGGGCGTCTTCGATGGGCTCTCGTGGCGAGTCATCCGCAGGGGTTCGGAGTCGTTGGCAGGTGGTGTCGGCGTCGGGCTACGGACCAAAGGGGGCGGTGTATGGCTTCTTACTTCCAGTAGTTCCGGACGGCTCGGACGGGCTACTTCCTCCTCCTTCCTGTTGTCCTCGGGGGATTCAGTACAGGCCTCCATCAGCTCCCACTCGAAGTCTGAGGCTGGGTCGCCGAGGAGTTCCAGTATGGGACTGTCCATGCGGAAGAAGTACTGTAACATAAAGTCAAATTACACATTAATGGGCGGCGGGGCCGCGTGCGAGGCTGGTTTTAAATCCTTTATGTGGATATGTCGCACTTGCTTGCCGGTATCACTCTTTAAATCGTAAACCACGGGCGAAACAACTCGAGTGACAGTGTACGGTCCGGAAAATTTCGGAGCTAGTTTAGCGGCAAATCCGCGAACGGCGGAGGACAACGGGTTTTCTCGCTTCATAACGCGGTCGCCACGGTGGCAGCGCCATTCCCGCCTACGCAAGTTGTAATAGTGACTTTGTGTAGAAAACGCGCGGGCTAAGTTTATTCGAACCAGCTGAAAAACTTCACGCAGTTTTTCTAACCGGTTAATCAGGTCAGCGGGTTTGAGAGAGTCGGTGGTTATTTCTTCCCCTTGCTGTCGGGTTTCGGTGCGATACAGCGACTTGGGTAAGTCCAATTCTCTCCCAAAATTGAGGAACGCAGGCGAAAATCCGGTTGACTCGTGTTTTGAGCTGTTTATCGCCAATTGGAAATCGGTGATGTTTTGATCCCATTTACGATGGTCTTGTTCGCAATATTGGGCGATCATGGTTTTGATTGTCCGATTGGTTCGTTCCACGGGATTGGCTTGCGGCGTATACGGAGGCGTGAAACGGTGCTGTATTCCCAATTCTTCCAGGGTGCGACGGAACAGTCGGCTATCATACTGAGAGCCGTTATCACTTATAACGGTGCGGGGGCAACCAAAACGGGTGATAACTTCGTCATACAGTGCTTGACTTACAGTACGGGCTGTAGCACTTCGGAGCGGCTTGCACTGGACCCATTTAGTAAAGCGATCTTGAAAAACCACAAGGTAATTATTCCCTTTACTGGATCGTGGCAGGGGACCGACCAAATCTGTACTGACGGTTTCCCACGGGTTTCGGTTTGCGGAAGGTTGCATTTTCCCTGCAACCTGTTGTTGTGACGGTTTGTACCTTTGACACTGTAGACATCCTCTGACATATTTGGCGATATCGCGAAACATACCAGGCCAATAGTACCGGTGAGCCATGCGTGCCACAGTTTTGGCTATTCCCATATGTCCAGCGGACGGAGCATCATGGTTTTCGGCCAATACAGTAGGACGGAGAGACGTGGGTACGCATAGCTTCCAGGGGTCAGACAGCTCCGGCTCAGTCAGATCATGTGCATCCCAGAAGTGGCGAAACAGACGGTTGTCTCGGATGCAATAATCTGGAAAGGCTTCGGGATTTTTTTCCACTTCGGCCTTTTTCCGGTTGTACCAGGAGCAGTCAGCTGTTTCAGTTAGAGATCCCAATTCCTCGGAATCTGGGGCGGACGACGGTCCCGGTAAGGGTTGTCTTGATAAGGCATCTGCTACTCGGTTCAAGGTGCCTTTTCGGTACTTAATCTCAAAATCGTATTGTTGCAAAAAGATACTCCATCGAGCGAGGCGTCCTGCCGGACTCTTGATCGAGTGCAACCAACGGAGAGATTGGTGATCGGTTAGCACGGTAAAACGGTAGCCTTCCAGGTAGGGTCTCATCTTTTCTACTCCCCAGACAATCGCTAAACATTCTCGTTCTGTGACAGAATAGTTTTTCTCGGCGGGTGAGAGAGTACGACTAGCGTATGCTATCACCCGGTCATGACCCTCTATTTCCTGGGTTAACGCTACCCCAAGGCCTTGGTCGGACGCGTCTGTTTGCAGAGTGAATGGTTGAGAGAAATCCGGACACGTCAAGACGGGGGCCTCGGTCAGAAAGCCTTTTAAACGGTTGAAGGCCTCCTCTTGCTCGGCAGTCCATTTAAATCGATGATTCTTCTTTAGCAGTCGCGTCAGGGGGGTTACGATTTGCGAAAATGCCGGCACAAATCGACGGTACCAGGACGCAACGCCTAAAAATCGGCGTACGTCGCGGACGTTACGTGGCGTCGGAATTTGACGAATAGACTCCACCTTGTCGGGATCGGTATTTATTCCTTCGGACGTAACGACATGTCCCAGATACTTCAGTGACTTCCTACAGAATTCACACTTTGCAGGGTTCAGTTGTAAGTTCGCGGCTCGGAGACGGCGAAAAACTTCTCTCAGGTTGGTCAGGTGTTCCTCGAACGTTTCTCCTAGGACGATTATATCATCCAGATAGGCGAACGCGTGGGGTTCCAAGTCGGGTCCAATAATGCTGTCGAGTAGTCTTTGGAAAGTGGCGGGGGCGGAGTGCAGTCCAAACGGCATTACTCTAAACTGGAACAGTCCACGGCCCGGAACGGTGAACGCGGTGATGGGTTTACTGGAACGGGAGAGAGGTATCTGCCAGTATCCCTGTTTCAGGTCGATACTAGAGATATATCGGGCTCTGCGTAACTTGTCGAGAATATGGTTGATGTATGGTAGCGGGTATGCATCTTTTTCGGTAATTTCGTTTATTTTTCGAAAGTCTATACAGAACCGGGGTTTTCCATCTTTCTTTTTGACTATGACTACCGGTGAACTCCACGGACTGTGAGACGGTTCGATGATCCCATTTCTTAGCATCTCATCAACTTCTTGATTAATGATCTCCTGCATTTTCGGGTTTTGTGGACGGTACGGTACCTCTGCTTGATTGGTTCGGAATGCGACAGACGGATGTGGTGTTGTACCTGGTCGGTAGTACCACGGATTTCTTGAAAACTTGGTAACTCGTCATCAAGAAAGTTCTGCAGGCGATGCTCCTCACTTGTAGTGAGAGTCAAGGAAACTGTGCCTAACGGGCTAGCGGGCGTGACTCGTGGTCGAGAGACCACATGACCATTCAGTGAAACGGAAGCGGTTCTTGGAGTGATGAGAAAGTCGTGCTTGCTCATTACGTCCATTCCCAGGACAATGTCGGACGAGAGATTTTCCAGATACAATAGATCTTCAGCGAATTGTGTTCGGCCGATGGTAAATTTTAGCGAATATGCTTGGGTGACGGTAGCCAAGTTGCCATTAGCCAATCGGGCAGAGGGTGCGGTAACAGTTTGCGGTTTAATCCCCAATCGCGTACAAAATTCCTGTATTTGGTTACCGACGTACGAACGGACGGCGCCGGTATCCACAAGGGCAGAGAAGGTCTTATTACGAATGCGTACGGGGATATGTGGGCGGTTGTCATGTTCAGGTGTCAGTTCCTGGTGCGAGGCGGTAATATTTCGGAACCAAACTGGCCTCGGTACGGTGCGGTTCCGGTTTAGTTTTCCGCTGTATTACATTGGCAGTCGCGGGTCATTGTGCCCTGACGGCCGCAGCGTGAACAAAATAGGCGGGGTGGCGAGCGACATTCACTGCGGAAGTGACCGGTCTTGCCACAACGCCAACAGATTGTACTTCGGTCCGTAAGGATGTCTGCGGATGCGGGACTGTTATTTCCGTTACGTTTCTGGTTTGGACGGGTTCGAGTTTCCTGGGTTTCACGCGTCCTCTCGGAGGGCGTCGCGGTCCGTGCCTGGTCGCTGCTTGACCGCGGAGGTGGTGACGACGGTTGGTTGGAAGTACGATCTCCCAGACCTAAGCGTTGCAACGTCCCGGAAGTATCGTCGGACTGGCGTGTACTGGTGGAACGGCGAGCGGGAGGTGGTTTGCTATACACCCGGTCAACCTCCTGCTTCAGCGTTTCATATTCACGACATTTCGCGATTAATATTGCTACGTCTGTAAAGTCTTGTCGACGAATGTACTGGCGAAAATCGGGTAACAAATTTCGGTAGAGCCATCGTAACTCTTGTTCCCCGGAAAGTCCTCTATGACGACGGATGAGGGTCTGCAAGTCGGTGATGTACGTCATCACTGACTCCTCTGGGCGTTGCAGTCGACGGCTAATTTCTGCTTCTATATCTTCCTGATAGTGAACCGGTACGTAAAAAATACGAAAATCTGCTAGGAATTGTTCCCAGGAGGTCCAGCGGGCTTTATTATTGCGGTACCAGAGCAAGGCGGAGCCTTGCAGTAGCTCAGGTAGGACCGGAAGTAACTGCGCGGGACGGAGGGTGGTATACCCACAAACTTCTTCCAAGCGCTCCAGGAACGCGGCTGGATCGCCAGTGCCATTGAAATGGATGTTCCATTTGCGTATCTGTACGGGGTCTAATGGCGTCTGTCCTGGTGCAATATTGTGGGGCGGTTGAGGTATTACCAGCGGTGGTAACGGTGGCGGTACCGGCGGCGAAAAAACAGGTGGCGCGGTATTTGGTCTAGGCGAAGAGCACCCCTCTTTGATAAACTTGACCAAACGGCGCTTCTTCTCGTCCACGGTACCGGTTACGGGTAGACCAAACTTCCCTAACTGATCGTCTATTTGTTCCTTCTTTAATTTATAGATCCAGCCTAGCCGAATATCTCCCAGATCAAGGTTCGCGGCCTCGTCGACGGGTAATACGGGTGTGTCGGTTTTATCTCCTTCGGTAGGCATTGTGTTACCTCCCAAAGATGTCAGTAAAACGAGTTCAGGCCGAAACGGACGATACGAGTCGGAAAATCCTAAGTCTGGAAGGGCTGGTTATATCGCGTCGCAACTATCGGCAATCGCTTTAGCGTCCTCGGTTTACTATTAAATGAGGGGTCACACCCTCGGAAAATTCTGACTCCGGAGTCACGAAATACTCCGGTGAAACTCCGGTGAGATAGTAAGAGGCGTCACGGCTGCTGTACAGCGGTCACGGATACGGAAATCTGCAGGTTGTGATGATATTCAACCTCAGGCGTCGCGACGGTAGGCGTCTTTCAGCAACGGTGCTTCAGATCGGGTTGCAAGTATCACCAATCGGTTCCTAGGGTGCGATTACCCTAAAAAGGATACCCCACAAGGCTAGCTTGTACCTGGGTATTTCTGGATGACCTTGGCTACAACCGACGGTAATTCGATTTGGAACGTGGAATCGTAGTTCCTCGTCACGTAAATTAATAACGTATAACTCGGTCTGGCTTCAATAACGTTGTGTCGCGTCAAAGTTATATGTAACTTCTTCAATAGGATTCGAATCGGTATGTAAGTAGTCGCAATCGGTTCTTCAGGTTCGATTTAATCAGAATCGACACGTCGCAGGCTTATTTACCGCGGCTAGTAGAAATTTTGTTGCGTTCGTTGCGTGCCGAATTCACAAAAAACCTAACAGATCGCTGCACTACCCAGCGGATGGGCAGTTGGATGCTAACAGAAAACGGTAAATCTGCGTTGCAGATTTTTGGAAATTGCCTACTTACTTGCTATAAAGCAACACTGGTGAAAACACACCCTGGTCACGTCAAAATAATTTGTTGTCAGCTAGAGTACCTAACAACACGTTATCTGAGAATAATTTTCAGGTTTTGAGTTGCTTAACAACTCGGCATAGGGCAACAGCGGTATCTGCCCCCTATGACAGCGTCAAAATTAACAAAATAATGCTAAAATTATTTAAATCCCTAATAGACTGTAACAGTAAGGTATGCTGTATCAGTAAAGTAGGCACACCCTGTATAATATCGGTTCAATTATGTTGACGTTGCCTTTCCACTCAACATGGCAGAGAGTAGCGGGAGTTAACCCCAAGGGCAAAGTCAAAATAATTTGAAAAATCCCCTAACGATTCGGTATACAGCGGCTATAGCAGCTTGAGTATTTCGCGGAAGTAAGTACTTATGCAAGCAGCTGTTTGTAAAATTAAAATAAACCACCTTCGGTTGTAATTGCAATCGGGACGTATTAACAAGTTAAGTTGCAATCACTTGGCTAGGTTACAGACAGACAGACAGACAGACGGATGTAAAACCTAGAAGTAATTTATTTCAAGTTTATTTCGATGTTTAAATCCTCCGAGTTAAATAGGAAATGTTTTTATTATCTAGCAGACGGACAGACGATATTTAATTTAAATCGCCTGATAACGGAATATTATTTCTTTACCAGAAATAAAACTGTTTGGTTTTATAAATTTTAAATTGATAAAACTCTGTGCACGGTGAACAACAAGTTTTTATTTCTTATCAATAAAAAAAACTGTATTTTATAAAAAATGCTAGCGTTGACAACTGAAAAAACAGGCTTCACGTATTTTATTTTAAATCGGCGTCGTATTGCTAATTTCTGGTGTTTCGGTATTTATTTAATTTTACGCTTATTTTACACGCGACTTGCAGTTTTTGGCGGATCGGTTTTCTGACTAACTTTACAATTTCGGATTTCTGATTAACGTAAAAAAAATGGTCCCTGCTCGTAGGCGTCACTTTTGTAACGTTCTTTTTCCGATGCACTTTGCTTTCGGTCAGATACTTACGTAATCTCTTTTATTCTTACGGAATTCTCGGGCGCCAGCCCTTCAATTTTTGAGTGCGAAGAACGACACTATCTTTTTGGTTCTCCTAATTGGGAGAACAACCCTGAGTAGCAAAACAGTGGATGATACGGAATAGCCAGGATTCTGAGCTGGAGACCTATCTAATGGATTTCGGTCATACTGCTCAAACGGATTAATCAGAAAATAACACTACAGAAATAATAACTCGGGAAGTTTGCCTTTTTAACATAACGTATTTATTCAGGACTAAATAATGAACAACGTAATTTATGCTTATTCTTTCACGACGCTGCAATCGTGTATGTGTAAAATAATAATACAAAATATCCTCTTAAATAATTTTAACTTAGTCAAGCTGGCAAGCAACAGTCTTTACGTGGGGTTTTGACGGCGGAATTTATGGAGACGTTGTATCGATATTTCGCTACGTACGACAAGCAAATGTTTCCACGAGGATTATAGACGGCGGGCAGTCCGTCAGCTATAGATATTTGAGGCTAGATACAAGATTTAAACAAACGGTAAGCTACTGCCGCAAACGTCGAGCTATTTGTTACAGGATTATTTTAAATAATGACAGCTTTGCGAGTCAGTTCTATGCAAAACCCAGTCCGTATGGCCCTAGTGAACAAATACAAACTGTTAATGCATATAGTGACTATTTTTCACGTAGGTTTTCCGGTAACCTAGTAGGCAAGGGGACATTTGAGGTGGCACTAGTGAACAGACCTCAGCAGTCTTTACCTACATTAACAAAATAAACAAACCAACGGAGGTATTACTAATAAGCTCTAGTTTACTTTGGTAGCAAAATACGGTGATATTTACTGACAATAAAATCTCGAAATATCTATACTTGACTGACGGCAGTACCTGCAGAATGTAGCAGGTTGCGTTAAATTCTTACCAATATTATACTCAAAGGAAATTACTATTAACTCGGAGCGGTGATACAAAAGATTTACGGGTTCGGTTTGATCGTCAATTGCTGGCGGTCGAACGTATCTGATCCCGACTCGAGTGCCATTTTGCCTTTTTATTACCTTTTTGACGTATCTGTCGTGTTAAAAGAGAGATGGTCACCGACTTTAAACGACAGACTTGGATGTACAACCCGGCATAACGTACAAAGGTCCAGCGTATTATGCACTTTAACGCATCGCCTCGAAACATACATAATCGGGAATGAATTACTTGTAATTTCTATCCTATGTTACAAAAAGAACCGGATTAAAACGGACCAGAATTACCAATTTTAGTCACGAATGATTTTTATTTCCGACTCTACTCTTATTTACAAAAATTCTCGGATTTTATTTATACGGGGAATTGTCGAAAATTAATCAATTAATTACTTGACTGTTTGTTTACCAGCAGACTTTTTAACAACTCATTAATAACTTAATTAGAACATGACTTACTTACTAAAACAGCGGCAAGGTGTACCCAAGTGACGGTAATATTTAAAACAAAATTGAACATTCCTTGATCGGAAAAAATCACTTCGTTACAATGTAACGTTATCTGTTTCTGTCCAAAAAGAACTCGGGTGAATATTAATACGGAATTAAGTATAAGAATTAATGATGTACCCATAAGTGTAGTAAATGTTGCAAAAAATCTTGACCTTTATCTCGATTCTAATTTGCGCTTTCGTGAACATGTCACTCACTTAGTTAGAAAATGCTATACTGCGTTAAAATTACTTTATTCTAATATTAATATAATTAATTTTAAATTAAGAAAAAAATTAGTTGAAATTCTCGTATTATCCATTATAAAGTATTGTAGTATAGTTTACTATCCTTGCCTAGACAGAATTACGCAATATCGTGTTCAAAAAATTCAAAACACCTGTTGTAGGTTTATATTTGGCTTAAAAAAATTTGACAGAGTGTCTGCAAAAATTAAAGAGTTGGGCTGGCTCAACATAAATAATATGTATAAACAACATATCGGCATTTTTGTACACAATTTAATCCGTACGTCCTCTCCACCATATCTACGTGAAAAATTATCTCTTCCCAGCTTTCGGTCAGCCATGTTCACTAGATCTTTCACCTACAATGCCTGTTCTGTTTATAATTTACTTGAAGATGATTTAAAAAAATACTCAGTGAATGTCTTTCGAAAAAAGGTCAAATCATTTTTTATTGCTACACAGTAGTTGACGCCTATCATTATCGTTTATAATTTTTATTGCAGTGTCCAAATTTAGATCTTCCTAAGCCCGAACTCTAGTTAGTTACCATTGTTTCTATTATGCTTCTTATATGATGTTTTGGTACATTTATATATTATATTCTAGATGTAGGTATATTATTTTGTTTCTTTTGTCTTCTTTGTATAATTTATGTAACTACGGGGTTAAGTGAGTAGCTTTAAGCTAAACTTCGCCCCTGGGTAAATGTATTGTATTACTTTATGTGCAATACTTATAAAGACTTTTTAATATTTTTATAATATTAATTATTTTAATTAATTTTTTTTAAATTCTTCAATTTATAATTGTCAGTAATTTATTTCATTCAGAGAATGATTTATACAGATAAGAAATTTGTTTAAAATAAGTAATTGTTTATAATGATTAACGTCTTTTTAATTAATTGATTGATTGTGTTTATTATGTATTGATAACATTTTTTGATTTTTTTAAAAAAATTTTTGAAATTGTTAGTTAGTTTCCGAAAATGCTTCCTAACCGAGCTACAGGGTTCTGGGAAAAAAATTTTTGTAGTTTTTTTAAGTTTTTTCAAAAACTAGATAAGATATTATGTTGAGATTTGGTACACTCGAATGTCTTATAGATACAGTTCAAAATGTCTTGTTAGGTGTATGTTTTTTTTTTATTGAAGTGCGTAACTTACACGATTGTATGCCACTGGATTGGGCCAGTCGATTTAAATTCACCTAATTAGTTGGTTTCAGAAAGACATTCGAGTGTACCAAATCTCAACATATCTTATTTATTTTCGAAAAAACTTAAAAAATTGCAAAATTTTTTTTTCTAAAACTCTGTAGCTCAGTTAGGAAGCATTTTTAAGAAAAACATTTCTATAAATTACGTCTTATTTTGGATCACAGAATTTTAAAACACACCCTGTATATAATAAAATAATGCCATTATAGTAGGAGAGCCCTCGACCAAAATTTCGAGTTATCACGACACGGGTAATTTCATGATAGAAAATAGAAAAAATTTATTTACCATAAAAACTATTACAAGAACAGATAAGGTTTCGTCCGTAATACAGCATACATATAAAATTTATAAATTACATGAGAAATAGGTGTGTAACTAACAAACAAGAAGTAAATTCATACAACACAATAAAATAAATAGATACAATTATGCAACAAGTAGATAAATATAATTACACAAATACAACAATCCTATACCTATACAAACATTTCTGACAAAATAAAAGTTAAAGTCAGTTTTTTTTTGGGAATCAATTCTTACCAATGCGTTGTACAGAATTCGTCAATTGAATAAAAATTTTCTACTAAATAATTTTTTAAACCTTTCTTAAATAATTTGTAAGTATTTAATGATTTAATATGCGGTGGAAGCATATTAAATAGATAGGCACCAGCGTAATATGGCGATTTTTTGAATTAGTAATATGTATGATATTTACACTGCGTGTATTATGATTGTGAACGTAACTGCAGAATTTGTTGAGGTTATTATATACGAAACTAAGTAATTTATAAATATATATATACAGGGTACTGTCATAATTTTCTTATCACGAAATGTGTGTCGACAAGAATCTCTATACGGTAAATTAAAAATAATTCTGATAATCCTCTTTTGCATTACAAATACTCTATTAGCTTTCACCGCCTGTCCCCAGATGATAATGTTATAATTGAGTATTGCATATACAAGAGAATAGTATGACGTAATCAGACCATTCTCATTGACTTCCTTTTTTATATTTAAGATGGCAAATGTTTAGTTTGAGTCAAAAGAAACAAGTTTTATTTATAAGGAAAGTCCGAGGATGTTGCGGAAAGGTGGAAAATAAGTTTTCAGTCGGGGAAAAAAAATTACGGTGATCAGGTAGACTCGCTCTAATTTCGTGTGAATTTTGTATGTACAGGGTGTCCCAAAGTTGATATCTCGGGGCTATATCTAGAGAATGAAAAAAGTTATCACAAAACCGTTTACGTGGTTTAATTTGGGGTGCACTAAGGTACATTTTACGCTAGAAATTTTTTTTTTTTCGGAATCGAAAATGGCAAAACTGACGTCATCAGAAGTTTTTTCCAGGAACATACACTTTTTTGTGCTACCTGGAAAGTGCTATTTTTTCTGAACATTTTCTATTAGAAAAGTTTTTTCGTCTTTTATATTTAAAAATATACAGGGTAAAATAGTTTGGAAAATACCCTCAATTGCATACGAGTTAGCCATGATGTAATCGAATGGCCTATGGAAAACAATGAAAAAAAGCTATTTATACGTTTTATCAAAGAATTGTAACAGTATATTTAAAAAAAAAAAAAAATTTAAAGCAGTAACAAAATTCTAAATCTTTTTTTTGAGCTTCACCATAGATTAAAATCATGTCTACTTTTTCATTGTTTGTAAGCATTTCGGCGCCATTTAAATTAATTCACACCGTAAACTATTATACACACAATATATTCACTAAAAAAACTTATGTCAACAGCCCTAGTTCATTGTTTTCCATAGGCCACTCGATTACATCATGGCTAACTCATATCCCAACTAGCACAATTAGTTGCT
The DNA here is from genome assembly GCA_963680705.1 of Rhagium mordax. Taxonomy (NCBI): domain Eukaryota; kingdom Metazoa; phylum Arthropoda; class Insecta; order Coleoptera; family Cerambycidae; genus Rhagium; species Rhagium mordax. Next base: position 54,440,877 of record OY796661.1, read on the forward strand.
GGAACGTAGCGGCGACTATTGTAGGAACTTTAAAGTATTTTGCCACTAGCTACGGGCACGTAATAGGAACGCTCCCATTACGTAAACGCGACCAAAATGGGGAACAATTTTTCGGTGACCGCAACGTTCCGGCGACGTTCCTGTAACTTGCCCGGCTACGTTCCAATGACGTGGTGGTTACGTAGCGGCGACGTATTGGCGTGGAAGCCGCGACTTTTATGGAACTGTCTGGCAACTGATTTTGTTATACTTTATCTCATTCCTTCATGATGCTCGTCCAGCTACTTGAAAGTGACTGCAACTCTGGAGTCCCATTTCAGTAACACGAGTTAGTCGCTGCTACCATAGTTTGCCACCTTCAAGTTCTGAAAACTAAAAGGTCTCTCGACTGGTAACTACGACTTCCCCAGTACCAGGTAAAATACGTAGAAGTCTCATAACTATATAGTAACCATTAGTGGTAGAAACTACGTGGCATCGACTGTAGATTTGTAAAATTAAGTTATTTATACATCAAAGTCGAAAATTTAGTAGCAGTTACGTAATAGTTACTCTTTCGAGGTTCCCGTCTCAGTCACAATTACTTTGGTGCTAGTTGGGATGCAATTAAGGGTATTTTCCAAACTATTTTACCATGTATATTTTTAAATATAAAAGATACGAAAAAACTTTTTTAATAGAAAATGTTCTTTCCAGGTAGCACAAAAAAAGTGTATGTTCCTGGAAAAAAACTTCTGATGACGTCAGTTTCGCCATTTTCCAGATTTCGAAAAAAAAAATTTCTAGCGTAAAATGTACCTTAGTGCACCCCAAATTAAACCACGTAAACGGTTTTGCGATAACTTTTTTCATTCTCTAGATATAGTCCCGAGACATCAACTTTGGGATACCCTATACTTTACCGCTTCAAAGGCTTTTTTTCGCGCGAGTGTCGGCGCGTGGCGTCGTATTTTATAGGCGTCTTCGAGTCGAAAAAATCTTTTAGGCTATATTTCGTAGTGATCCTTCGAGTATTAAGAAAGTTATTAACGTTTCAATACCCCGTTGGAGGATTGTGTAAAATTTGTGGGATTAGAAAGAGATGCGAGAACAATGACCGCCTCAGGAAATTTGGAAAATTTTAACCCAACTTCAAAGTTTTCGTCAAAACGTCAAAATTCCCCTTTTTCGTTCGCTCCTACTGCCTGTAATGTAATTCTAAGTTGGACCCTCTACCTTGGATTTCCTACCAGAATAGCGGCCCGGCGGCGATTTTTCGTTTGGAAATAGCATTTAAAGGTTTCGTGTTTTGACAGTTTTTTTAAATTTTTCAAATTTCTCCAAACACGCGTCTGGGCCGAGCTTAATAACTTGTAACAGTCCCTGTATATAGGTTTTCAACACTAAAGTAGGTGTGATTAATTGCATTTAATGGACATTATGCTTAGGCAACCAGAAATACCAGGCAGTATGAAGTGTCACAGACACAAACCAATAACACCTAAAAGAGAAAATAAAATGTAAATAATTAACGGGACTTTAATAAACAAATAAAAGTTACAGGTATATATGTTTCATTAACAATAGGAAAATTAAATGATTATATCTCAAAGTTAAATTTAAATAAAATAGGAATTTAGGGTATTAACTGAGTTTTTCAAAATCTGTAAAATGTCAATTTTTGCCGATATCTTGGAAATGGTTAGAGATATCGAAATGTGGTTTTCACCAATCGGCGTTTCACAAAAATCGAGCTCTAGACTCATATGTCAGTTTTTCTCTACCTGGTCTAGAAATAGGAAAACCAGCCAAAATCAAGCAATTTGGGACACCCTGTACATATTTTTATTGTTCCCGAATTTATCAAAAGTGACGAACTTTAGCCTCAAAATTGTAGATTTAAGAATTTAGATTGTTGTTGTTCAATTCATTATTAAAATGTTAGATACTCTTTAGTAAATGTAATAGATAATGGTAGACATTACTATTAATTTTAAAAACTAAAATACATTTGTCATAAATTTAAAATTTTGCCTCAAAAATTTTAAGGTTAAGGTACTTGCCTTGTTTTATTAATTAGTTTTTACTTACATTAAAATGATCTGAGCAACAGAAGAACTTCGATTTTGGTTCAGGCATATCACGCCTGGCAGCTTTAAATCATTTAACTTTACGTGAATAATCCGGGGGGACACTTAAAAAAGTTTTATTAGAGGCACTTACAGAGGTATTTTTACATCCTGGCACAAAACATCAGTTATTCTGCGATCCATACATGTTTTACTCTTTTAAAATACAAAAATAAACGAAATTTAATTAACTACTACAAAAAAATAACAGTAACACGAATATAATGACAAATAAGCTTAATAAGGTGCTTTGTTGATAATATGGGCTATTACGTCACAATAGTATATGCAACCAGCATTACTCTACTTGGTGTTTTTCGCGGCAAACCTGTGATTTGAACTAATATCTGCCTTAAAACTATTATAAAAAAAAGTTTGAAACAAAAAAGTTGTCAGTGATTATTTATGTTGTAAGAATTTTTCATTTTTCGAGTTTTTAAAAAATATGAAAACACCCTATTAAAATTTCATTATTAACCGAACAAGACTTTAGTTGATAGTATAGGAACCAAGCAGAAATTTTGATAAAAATGACATAATATTCAAAAATTTTAAAAAGTGCATATTTTTGAGGTTAGTTGTGATGTCGCGTGCACGACACATTAAGGCAATGCATATTTTTCTCGAGCTCGACGTCACATCCGGTTGCGCAATGTGTAATGTATCGTGAAATGTATTTAAATGATATTATTTAATTTATAAAAACAAAAGTCGTTGAAATTGACCAGTACGTAAGTTACTCACAAGTTGGCAGCACATACTTACAAGTTAGGTTGAATAACTATATTACTTTATAAACAATGATAGTATTCTATGATCTATGTTTTATATTGTAGCAACTGGCATAACGGCCAAGATACCAAAGGGACAATTTACACACCTATTCAAATACGTACCCATTATAGTTTAGCGTAGCATTATATTTAATCATATATTATATTTTTTTTGTATTGTTGGTAAATTTTGCTAGTAAATTCCTTGTTGCGTCGTATACCTACTAACCGTTAATCATTAAGTATTTTGTTATTATATTTATATTTATGTTATATTTCTATATATTATTACAATTTTAGTATTTTATTAATCTTTTGATTAAAATATTTTCAATATTAACTGTCTTATTGTTTATTTTGTCTACCTCGATATTTTGTCAATTTTGAAAAATTGTCTGGCGCCCTTAGTTTACTTATTTCCTTCAGATAAATAACATCTTTACAAACCAAACCAACCCACCCCCGCTCCCGACTATAAAGGCTGTCGCACTCATGGGATTCTTGTTAAAAGAAGGTCTCAAACTCGCGCCTCCTTCAAGATGGACCGTCGGTGTATTTTTTTTTTTTTTTGAAAACTAGATGTAATTTAGAAAATCCTGAAGCCTAATCGTTTTTCTCGATTTTGCTTCCTAAGAAAGTTATGAATTTTTGAAATGAGGCGATTTTGTCGGATTTTAGCGATTTTTCAAACATCGTACCCTTTAGAAACGCGCCACAGCCTTTCCCTTTGGATCTAGAGGATCCGGCCCCCGACCGTGGGCAAGAAGAAGGAAAAATGAAGAACTTTTTTTTTAGGTCCATCTCCGATATTAGCCGAGATATGAATTTTTTAAACGATTTTGCTGAGAAACTGTGCTTTTCCGGGGCCCTTGCTCCTCTTGCCGGAGGATTTTTTCGAACGAACTTTCAGGAGAGCTAGAACCAACCTTCCTCTCGGATTCCTAAAAATTTAGTTGCTTAGTATCCATCCGCGGCCGAGCTCGGATAATCGAATAATTATTATGACTCATTTTTTCTTACACCTTCGATAATTTTTTTCACCCCTTTAGCAAAACGATGTCAGTCGCAATAGAATTTTTTTTCATATTGACATGAACTGTTGAAAAAAAAATAGATTCCTCGTGTCGCGATGAGGTCGAAATCCTGGTCGAGGGCTCTCCTACTATTAGTATCTACTATATAGCTAGCTGTAATAAATTGTAAACTTTGAGTAGTAGTTCTTAATACTCAAGGTTGACTGTAGACAAGTTTGTATTTAGAAAATAAAAAATTTGTAAGAAGCTTGTGCGAACCTGCGTGTATGTGCACAGACAAACGATTATTCGATTAATCTTATCATAATCATAATTAGATTGGCGATTACGATTAATTGGAAAAACGCCAATAATCGCTGACGATGATTAACCAAAATTGTAATCATTGCATTCCCACTTTTAATGTGATTGTCTCATTTTAAAAACATAAGAATGAAAATATGTGGTAGTAAATAGATAGATAGATAGATAGATTATTGGTCAACAATTGCACTGTGGTGCTTTGACATGTCAAAATTTTAGCTATAATAGTAGCTTTCACTTGGATTATTTTTATAAAGTTTGATATTATTTAATTTTTTTTAAACTGATTTAATTAATTTATTCACTAGCAAATATACTATACTATACTGGATTTAGCAGTATATAAGAACCCTTTAATTTAAATTCTGAAAGAAAACTGTTAATGACGACACTTCACATAGTTAACAGATTTATTTTTATTTAGGGATAACTATTACAAATTAATACATGAAAATAATCTGGGCTGAATGCAAATAGCAAAACCTTGCCATACGCTTAAGAGAAATCTCTCATGTATATGCCGCTGGATGGCCAGCTTCCTAAACAACTGTTAAGTGGATCAAGTTAGTTTCTTAAATGCCTGGCCATTTTTACCGATAGGTCATCTCAAATTAATAAAAATACCCCATTGTTAAATTCGGACGTGAAACTTTATTTTAAGCAAGCAAAAAAAAGTCCTAAAAATACATTAAAAACAATATTATCATATAAATGAAATATAGTTAATATCTTTTAAAAGGAACACCCTCTATTGTCCAAATGCAATAATTTTGTTTTCTATGAGCATCAAAAATTATTATTATCTCTTTAGGGCTCCAGAAATTTTAACAAGACATGGACATGGCAAAGAAGTCGACTGGTGGTCATTAGGTGCACTTATGTATGATATGTTAACTGGAGCTGTAAGTGGTAAACTATTTAACTCGTGAATCTTTTATTCTTTATTTTTTGGATAAATACTTTTTCATTATTATTATTTCATTCTTTATAGCCTCCATTTACTGCTGAAAACCGTAAAAAGACAATAGAAAAAATTCTGAAAGGAAAGTTAAATCTTCCTCCCTATTTGACTGCAGATGCAAGAGACTTAGTTAGGAAATTGTTAAAAAGACAAGTACCTTCAAGACTGGGAGCAGCTCCTGAAGATGCACAAGCTGTTAAACACCATCAGTTTTTCAAGCATATCAACTGGGATGACGTTTTAAGTAGAAAATTAGAACCTCCATTTAAACCTAGCCTTGTAAGTTGTTTTTTATTTTAATCAGTACTACGTATAGTAATTAAATATAAATAAATGTTGAAAGAGAGACTTGTGTGTAGATAAAATGTTTGGTAGTGTAATGTTTTAATGTCGCAAATGAATGGAATGAAATGATTATAACATTTTTTATTTATTACTACAGGATTAAAACTAGACATACAACATTTTTGATGGTGCCTTTGATATTTCGTTTGCAAAATTTGGCTGAGAGATGCTTTTGTATAGTTTTAATTTTGTGCCTATACTTTTAAATGGAATTCATTCATTCAGCTCATATTCAATTCAAAGTGGGTGTATTGTTTTTTTTTAATTTGTCTGCAGTATGTAAGTAAGTAAGTTTATTCCGTATCATTAGACATACAGTGCATATGTGTAAAACAGATATTAGAACTTAAAGTCTAAACTATAACTAAAGCAATCTGTAAAATAATTAAGATAAGTAGATTAACAGAAATACAAGCATAAAATTTCGTGAATATTATATAGTAGTATACCTGTATATTCCTTCAAAGTGATTTAATTTAATGTAATAACCTTGTTTTACTTGAATTACTGAAGGAACGAAAAATGCATCGGAGTACTTTAAGCTGTCATTAATGAGTTGTGATTTTATACTGTGGTCCTGTTATAAAAATTATAAATGTGAGTAACATAATCGAATATTATAGGTTATAAAATATTGTCATATATGCCATTCACATTTTATTTAAATTGAATTTGATCTTATCAAGCATGGATATGCTTCTAGCAAATTTGCACTATTTTGGCTTGGATAACATATTTTGCAATTGGGTTGCAGATTATGCCAGTAATAGATCTCAAATTGTTAACGTCGAAGGTAACAGATCAACAGCTGTCAATGCAATGGCAATGGGGGTACCTCAGGGTAGTATCCTAGGCCCCGTATTATTTAGCATATACACGTCAGACCTACCAAGTGTTATATTCATCTTTATGCTGATGATGTACAACTGACCATATCATTCGATGTTGCTGACACTAATATTGCACTTCGACAGCTTAACGAAGACCTAAATAGAATATCGGAATGGTCATGTGACCTAGGCTTGATTCTTAACGCTAAATGGTCTAAATTCAAACAGTATCGAAATATCGAATTCACATTTAGAATGGTGTCAGAGGAGGATGTTCGGAAAGCTTTTAAAAAAATAAAATCGAATGCCATGGGTATTGATAATATCGGTTATGTAATGCTGGAATGGAGTATGCCGTTTATAGATGAAGTGGTAAAGGACATAATAAATATGTCACTGGAGTCTGGTGAATATCCAAATATCTGGAAAATCTCGATCGTAAAGCCTATTCCTAAAATCTCAAACGCACAAATGCCCATATTATTCAAATTGTGTGCAATTTTAGTATGGGAAATGTTTTTAGAATATGTGAATAATAATAATATACTACCAAACGTTCAATCAGTGTTCAGAGCTAATTACAGTACCAATACAGCTGTTGGGGTTTTGTCCATAGGTTATAATAAATTTAAGTTCAATGAACAATTCAGTGGTTGGTTGTTAGAAGAATAGAAAAAGATACTTCTTCTCTTTATTTTTCTGCATAGTTACATCAATAATAATATTTTTCATTGCCTAGTGCTTAAAACATACAACTGTTGGTTTGGCCGTAACATGCCGCGCCCTTTGAACAATATGAAAAAATATGTTCAATAACTTGAAATGTACAGGTACTACATAAATAATAATTAAACGATTGATATATTTAGGTACAAATGCAAATGCTTTGTAAAGCAAATAAGTATAAAATGTCTGTGTGACATTAGAAAAATCAAAATCAATATAATAAATTGTCATCGAGTGGAGGCACACACAACTTTGATACAACACGTTGCACTTCATTTCCATTGGCGAGTTTCACAGTAGCAACACGGATAACTTGATCGGTCCCAGGATGCAGTTCGGTCACTCGTCCTAATTTCCACGTCAATGGTGGTTGATCGTCGTCCTTGAGGAGCACCAAACTGTTTATTTTAAGCAAGGTACTAAAACTTGTTTTCCACTTAAGGCGAGACTGGCGTTCGGCAATGTACTCCTTTTGCGATCGTCTCCAGAAGTGTTGAAGAGCTCGTTGTATCTTTTCAAATTTCTTCAGTCTTTTTTCTGGTACATCGTAAAAATCTGATTCGGGTATCGCAGTTAATGATTTACCAACAATGAAATGAGCTGGAGTGAGAGGAGTTGTATCTGTTGGATCAGAGGATAGAGGGGACAATGGCCTTGAGTTTAAAACACCCTCTATTTGAATCAATACCGTAAGCATATCTTCGTAATTTAATTGCAAGTTGACAAATATTCGTTTAAGGTGGTGCTTTGTACTTTTAACACTAGCCTCCCAGAGGCCACCGAAATTGGGAGACCTGGCAGGAATAAAGTACCAAGCTATATGATCGTTCAGCAGCGATTTAGCAATGGAATCAGAAGCTGAATGGAGAAAATTAAATAGTTCCCTTAATTTGGAATTAGCTCCAACAAACTGGGTACCATTGTCAGAATAAATATTACTAGGTCTGCCCCTTCTAGCAACAAATCGTTTTAAAACTTGTAAAAAAGAATCTGTTGACAAGTCAGTAATAAGATCTAGATGTAATGCTTTTGTTGTCATGCATACGAATATGCATGTATACGATTTTATTAGTTTAGCTCCGCGTAATTTTCTATCCCTTATCAAAATGGGACCAGCATAATCAACACCGACATTGGAAAATGGAGAAAATTGACTAATACGTGTCTGTGACAAATCACCCATTTGGTATTGCTCTGCCACAGGCTTAGCACGAAAACATGTTACACATCCACGTGTCACCTTCCTAGCTATGTTTCGTCCAGAGATTGGCCACAATCGCTCTCTCATTGAAGCACTTGCTGTGGTCCACAATGGAGAAGTGCTATATGCTCAGATGTCATGATTAATTGAGTTCATTTATGTTTTGAAGGTAATATAACAGGGTGCTTTTTATTGAAGTCGTAATCTGCATATTGTATATGACCACCAACTCTCAATAATCCGTTACAGTCTATGAATGGATTTAACGATAGAAGACAGCTCTTTTTGGATAAAGACTGGCCTTTGAACAGATTGTTATAGTCACTTGAAAAAGACTCCTTTTGAGCCAATATTATAAGAACATCTAAAGCATTTTCTTATTCTGATATTATTAGATGACCAAATTGACTTTCTTTCTTGGGTTTTTTTTAAATTTTTAAAGAATCGAATACAATAAGCCACAACCCTCTGCAACTTAGATAGCCCAAAGAATTTATTAAACAAATTTAAATTGTCTAAAGTTGTAACATGAGTCACTATAGCTCGTCTTACTGGCAAATTTCCTATTGTTTGATAGTTAAAGATAACATCCCATTGTGATTCGTCTTTGAGTAGCCACGATGGGCCATGCCACCAAAGAGTTGAATTGAGAATGTCATGTGCACTAATACCTCTAGAAAGAAGATCTGCGAGATTGTCAATAGATTGAATATGATACCAATTATTTGGACTTGGTAAATTATGAATATCACCTACACGATTTGCTATAAACGTTTTCCAGTTTTTTGATTCGCCACTAATCTACCCTAGTGTGATTGTAGAATCACATCATAGATATTGTTTAGAAATTGTTATAGTAATTGAATCTAGGAACTTTTTAACCAATTGAGCCAACAAATTAGCACCACAAAGATAGATAGATCTTTATTGATGCACAGGAAAATACAAATTCTTACATAAGTCAAATACAAATACAACAAATACAAACATATATACATACATAGAAGGTGCCATTATACAGTGCGAGCCACCCGACTAGGAACACGGGACGGGAAATGAACGGGCAGCCGCACTCGATTAAGTGTCCTCGTTACGAGTGAGAAACAGATTGAACGCACAACGGTACAAAGGACGAGGTTCGAGGTGCGTTTGCCCATTAATTTCGAGGTCCCATGTTCCTAGTCGGCTGGCGCGCACTGTATATTAGTGGCATATTGGGTTTTAATATTATACATTATATTACATTTCTGAGCTTGTTTCCTTCAAGACATCTCACACCTAAAGGTAATTTGTTATAAAAAGTTGAAGCCAGATGCAGTGTTGCATTCCGTGATTTATTTAATCGTAAAAAACCAGTTCTAAGATTGTCTTTGTGGCGTGTGTTATGATTGTGTATATTTTGTGATGTATTATAATGGTCTACGTTATTTTTTATGTATATTATACACTCAAAAATGTATCTGCTGGGAAGGGTCATAATATTTAGATCTCTATATGCATTTCTAGCATCTGCCCGATATTCTATTTTTGCTATAATACGAACTGCCCGTCTTTGCAGTTTAAATAACCTATTTGAGTGGGAAGAATGCCCCCATGCTATGATAGCATAACCACTGGTTATTGGCATCAATAAATTTATTATTTATTATTATTAAGACAGACTGTATGATTGCATGAAAGGTCATAATACAAACTTTGTGACTCGCCGTTTTGATTAGGTTTTTCAATAAAAATATGCTCTTAGATATTTTACTAGCTATGTAGTTAACATGACATTCAAATTTTAAAGTGGGGTCTAAATAAACTCCAAAAAATTTTATGGATTTTGGGTTGTTTATTTTATCACTTTTACGTAAGGAAAAAATCATTTTTTCTGTCTTATTTACATTTAGTGTTAATTGGCTTGCTGAAAACCAATCTTCTACCTTGGAGATAGAAGCATCCATGCAAGATTTTAGTTGATCGACGTCGACATTGCAATGTGTAAAATTTGTGTCGTCTGCATATAGAAGTAAAACACTGTCTGTGAGGGATACGGGAATATCATTAATATATATGAGGAAGAGCAGAGGACCCAGGATTGATCCCTGGGGGACTCCATGGGTTATTTGTCTCTCCTCTGAGAGGCTGCCCCCATAATAGGTTACTTGGGATCGATTTGTTAGATACCCAGACAGCAATTTCAGACTCATAGCCCTGACTCCATAATATTCCAGTTTTTTTAATAAGATTTCGTGTGACACACAATCAAAGGCCTTGGAAAGGTCGCAAAAGGTTGACCCTACAAAGTCTCCCTCTTCAAAACCTCTGATTATGGTGACACATAGTTTATTTATGGCCCCAACGGTGCTTTTGTCTTTCCTAAAATCATATTGATGTTCCATCAAGAGTTTGTTATCTTCTAGGAAGCTATACAATTGTTTTTTTATTAAAAGTTCTAATATCTTCGATATCACTGGTATCAGCGCTATAGGTCTGTAGTTGCTTAGATCAAATTGATCGCCTTTCTTAAATATAGGAAGTATTTTAGAAATTTTAAAGCATGAAGGGTAGACACCTTCCTTTATGCATTGATGAAACAGTTTTGTCAAAGGTATCTTTGAAGGATTTAATTAACATTATGTCTAAATTATAAAAGTCTTTACTATGTTTATTTTTTAATTCATTTATAGCATCTCTGACCTCAATGTAAGTAACCTCTCTAAAGGAGAAACTTAGATTTGGTTTATTTATGTTAGCTTCTACAAAATACTCTTTATAAGTTAAAACTGGTTCCTGCAAATTGTTTACTGTGTCGTTTCCTACGTTTATAAAAAAAGAATTTAAATCATTTGCATGAATACTCACTTCCTCACTCGTATTTGTTTTTCTGTTTGCCTTAATGACCTGCCATGCAGCCTTTGCCTTGTTATCTGCTTTTTCTATAAATTCAGTATTCGCTTTTTGTTTTGCTTTATTTATAGCAAAACGATATTTATATCTATAGTTTTTCACCGTTTCGGCCAGCTCTGGTGTCCTAAAATTTTTTTGTAGATCTGTTAAAAACTTTAAGTTTTCCCTCATGTCCCTGATGTCATTGTTGAACCATTGTATTTGGGTTTTCTGGCTTGCATTTATTTATCTTTTTACCTCTGGAAATGCAATATTTCTATAGTGTAAAATCTTTTGAAGAAAACAGTTTACTTTATTATCTGCATCCAAATCTGAATTTATAAATTCCCAGGATTCTGTTTCAAGTAAGCGATACATTTTTAGTTTACCTTGAGATGTGATTGGTCTGTAAATAATTATTGGGGATTTGCTACTACTCCTATTTTTAAAAAGGTTTATATCTACACTTATATCTATGGCAGAGTGATCCGACAGTAAAGGATCATATACATTTGTTACACAGTCTAAAATATCACAGAAGTTAATGAAAATATTGTCGATACATGCTTCTAGTCTTGTACTTTCATAAATCATTTGCACAAAACCATATGAATTTACTAGGTTTATAAATGCATGTTTTTTTTTACAGTTTTTGTTGAAATGTATGTTAAAATCACCGTTAATAATGATATATTTGTTCGTGTTAAAAACTCTGTCAATAAATGAGGTCATAACTTCTAAAAATACATTAATGTCTCCTTCCGGAGGTCGATATACAGTGATGATGATAAAATTCAATTCCGTAAGTTCAACAGCCGAGATTTCACAGTTCATTTGTACCGAAAGTGTTCCTATATCATTTTTGGATTTATATTTAATATTGTTTTTACAGAGCATGATTGTGCCACCATGTATATGTGTGCATCTTGCATAAAAACTTGCAGTCGAGTAACCATATAGGGATAAAGAATCAATCTCATCTTTGTCTAAGCAGAAGTGTTCACTAAAACACAGGACATCATAATTGTGGTTCCTTGTTTGCATTAATACCTCACATTGTTCAATTTTGTTTCGGAGTAAACGTATGTTTAAATGAAAAATGTTTAACGATGCGTATTTAGCATCATATAATTTATTGTCATTTGACTCATTTCGAGATGATTTATTCAGGATAAGTTCATTTTTCTTGCTGCCTGTTTCCTTATCACTTTTACGTACCGGGGATAAGTGGTGGGTCCGGACACAATTTCCTTGTTGCATGCTTTTTTAGTTTGATTAGGTTCACCTTTGAGCCTGCTTCCCTGTTTATCTAAGAAAAATTTTTTGTATTACTTTCTTGTTCCCAATTTTGTTCATGGTCGTCATCTTGTCTGTTTTTTGGGAAGGTGTATCTGCAGAAACCAACCCCTTTTGGCCAGAACGTAGGATTATATGCCTCATCTTTTAATGCATATTCTAATCCTACTTTGAACGCTTTCGTTCTCGTTCTCTTTAGTTGGAGATCTTCCACAACCACTGTTCTGTCTTTCATAACTGGCTTAGAATTTAGATATTTTTTTATTTTTTTATTTTTTATTTTTTTTTTTATTTTTTTTTTTAATCGTCTTATTTATATTAACGTCTGGCGAAGTTTAGCTTAGAGCTATTCTGACACTTAACCAGGACACACCACATACACCCATTCCCTCCGACATTGCCATCTGCCGGAGCTGGGACTCGAACCCAGGAGAGATAGGCAGTAACTAGTCGCCTTGTGCCACTCAAGGGCGATCTAGCCCGCTGCACTATCCTCGGTAATGTAATGAGATACGGTCACCCATCCATTCCCCGGCTCCGACCACCGCTGCTTTGCTCCGAAGATCGAAGACCGGCAATTGTACGCATGACCCCATCTCACTCATTTTGTCGGCTGTGACTTGCAATTTAACTCTAGATAGAAAAATCCATATCCTTTTTTGTACTCCCTCAAAGTCTTCCTCTTTACCTGCATTTCCATCCCTAATTTGTATGGTAGATTTGGTTTTTTTGTTTCTTAAAATATCACTATATGTTGATTTATTTTTATTTATTTAGTTTTGGTCCTTTTTTTCGTCAAGGTTTATAATATTTTGCATAATCTGTAGTTGACTTTTTTTCATATCTGCTGTTTTTGCTTCCTCTTCTTTGTGTGTTTTTTGCTTGATTGACTAGGTGTTTTTTGTTCTTGTTTGTTTATATTTCCATTGATAGTGGAAGTTGTTTTTTGTAGCTCCTTGTTATTGTATCCGTAGATATAATGGCTTTTATCGTTATTTATATCACTATTATTTAAATTTCTGAAAAAGGACTGCACTTCTTTTTGTATAAAGGTTTTTATAGATTCACTATTTTCACTGTTTTTTTCTTCTTCTACGGTGTGTTGTTTTTGTGGTGTTATTGTCGTATTACCTTTCACACGTTTTAATTCTTCTTCTAGTGTAAGTATTTTTTCTTTTAGAAGATTGTTTGTCAGTCTTAGCTCTGAATTAAGCTCTTTTAATAACTTATTTTCACCCTTTAATGATTCCGTTGAGATTTTGTTTGTACATCTAACCTCACATACATCATTTGTTTAAAAGGTTGCTGGTATTTCTTTCGATAACTCTTGCTTGGTGCAACATTTTTTCCTCGAGGAACAGCTCTTGTGGAATTCTGCTCCGCAGCTCACACATTGCACCTTATTTATCACATTTCTTTCACAATAATTGCAGACACTTAAAGCAATTGTGTCTGCTTGGTCAGCCATTTTAAAACTATCCAAAAAAGTTCCAATCTAGGAAGAGAAATTTGTTTGACAGGTGCAATCCTTGTTTTGGCGCATAACAATTGTGAAGAGTATTGTCCGGAAGAATCTTTACATCGCAAATAAATACATGCCCCATAAGATTTCTCTGAAGCATCAGAAATATATTCCTGCAACTATCTGTCGGCTTCATATCTAGTATATATCTCAAGCATTTCTTTTGTACAATTAGTATTCTATTGTGCATCGCTAGAATTTGCCCAAAATATTATTCCATTTCTGACCCGAGATTGGATGTATGCATGATATGCAATAAAAGCAGCCTCGATGTTTACAGAATGTGCAATTACGCCTAATGCATAGCAGTATTGAGCCATATTACGTGCCAAGTTGTCAATGTGGAATTTCCAGTCTAGTCTGGAATCCACACTTATTCCTAGGAACTTGATAGTGTTACTACTTTTTATATTGTGGTTATCATAGGTTAATATGGTTTCGTCTTGATTTGAGATTTATAAGGCAGTCTAGTAATTTTGGGATTTCAGATTGCAAGCAAATTGCCCGATAATTGGTCACATTATCCTTTGGTCCCGATTTATAAATAGCTAACAGAAAACTATGTTTCAAAAAATCTGGAAATACACCAGTGTTTAGGGATAAATTAAAAATAAAGTGCAAAGCATTAGTTAATATGAAGATGCAACGTTTTAATAAATAAAGAGGAATACCCCTTGAATTGATCTCGCAGGAATGTTCCGGCTGACACTGCGTTCAACAAGCTATTTGATATTTCTGGAGTGGTAGCTTGCCCAGTTGAAATGTTGTACAATTGATCTTTATTTATTGAAAGAGAAAATGGGTTGATTGTCTGTTGGATACTGTCTAAGAAAGCTACAATCTGCTTATGATGTTTTTTTATTCGATCTGGGTGTAGGTCAGCGGCGATGTCTTCGTGGCTCCTGTTAAGTCCTGCACGAGTTAGCACATGTGATATTATTCGCGTTCGGGCACCATGATTTTTTGCCCAACGTTGTCTAGCGGCGATGGAATTTGTCAGATTAACGATTCCAGTGAGTCGACGTGCTGCATCACCATTTATTGTCTGCTCCAACGTTAAATCTACCGGAATACGTAAGAAAGGTTTAACAGTTCTTCTGATACCAAACGAGCCCTTGGCCATTTCGGTTCGGAGGCCTGGATGTGTCTTGTCTACGTGCTGCAGTTGATTTATGTAGTATACTAGCCATCGACTGTAGTTTTGCTGGTTGTAGTAGAAAGATAAACTGACGATTTTCCCAAGTGCATAAAAATATAAATCTAAATCTCCTGTTCTAATACTTTTAATAAATATGTGATAAAGATTTATAAAATCGATATACATCGCGTAAAATTGCGCCGTTTTTCCGTGCTTGCCTTCCAAAGTGTCTGCTGTGTATTGATCATAAGACTGAATTAGAGTTGTGTTTCTATATGCTGTACTTGTGGAGAGATATCTTTATGCTGCATAACTGTGGTGAGATATTCTAATACTGATTCTTGGATTGTCAAATGTTTGTTTTTCAAAAACGATTCAAAATGTAATTGCTGCAGTGCTAATGCCATTAGAGGATGTAACCGTTAGCAATTAGGTTACATTGGGTCATGATATGGCTTAGTCCACACTCTTCTATGAAGGTGCCAACTGCTTTGAAAAAAGCCATCTCAATATGAAAGGCACTCAAGTGAATAAAAATGTTGTCGAATTTCGAGGGTTCTTGAGCTTGAATACTATAACTTATTCGAGCAATAGCTAGATCATAGGTGATCTGGATGTAGGGAGCTTGACATTCACTCGCGATATCTTGACTCAATTCCAGAGTTGTCAAGACAGTCGAATTATTGGTGGGAGATGCGTTTATTGGTGTAAGATAAGAAACCTTTTGGACTGGTAAATCGTCAATCAAAATCTTACTATGATATCCTACCCACATTGGAACATCTGGTATTCTATGCATATTTTGCATATGCAACAACATCCACGCAACATCTAATTGTTTTGAGATCATCAAATTGTCTGGAGTTTGATTGAGTTCGGAGATGTCTAGCTGATTCCAGGTTGCAATTTTTAATTTTTTTGAATATGGATGCATGTCGAAAGTAATTTCATCGAAGGTTCTGCGTTTTCTCTTTCTCTGTGTAGTGATCATAGATGATTCCGAAAACTAGCCACGTACAGTCTCATTAATAGCTGAATTTTCATTTTCACAAACAGTTGGAGATACTACAGATATCGTATCTTTACTCTGAATAACATCTTGATAAATTATCCCCACCGTCATATATATATATCTATATATTATATAATATACATTTTGTTATTATATTTTCTAGTGTAAAATACTAGAAAACCACTGATACGAATTTTAGATAACAATATTGTATTTATATTCATTTAGAACTATATACAGTGGTTTTCTGGGGCAAACTGTTGAGGTTTGCCTTTGATACTACACTTTTTTCTTGACATATTTTGGCAATTTTCTTATTTCTATTTATTTTTTAGAATTTGGCATGATTCCCAGAATTAAGTTCAATGAATATTAACTATCCGCCACAAATAAACTACAAACAATATTCGTTGAAAATGTCATTTCGGTCTCTAACTCTTTCAATGTAGTATAAGAGCAGCAGTGTCCATATTTGGACAGTATATTGATGATTTTTTTGCTGTTACACAAGCTCTTCACTGCCAAACCCAGAGTAATATGTTTTGATGTTTTAATTTTGTGGTTCAAAGCAGCGTAGATCAGATCTTGTCCAAGGGAAAAAATTGCAAGTTCTTTATTAATTTGTTTTTTTTCACGTGCCTTCTTTAATAGATGAGAAATATCACCCCAAATTAATGTTTCTAAGAAGCAAGTTAAAAGCTCTGGCACGTAATTGGACTCTCCTGTCATCAAATCTTCAGTAGTACAGTCTTCAGGCAATTTTGTTTTGGTGGAATTAAGAATTTCTTCTCGGAACTGAATGAATGGTTTCTTTCATTACCATTGTTTTGAACAAATCATTGTAGGTTAAAATATTGGCGGAAAATGGAGCGAGAAACTTTTTCTTTTCAGCATAAATGATCTTGATCTTATGGTCAAAAGTATCCATTAATTTTCTTTCCAAGTGACGATCTGAAAATGAAGTACTGCTTACAGAATCTGATAATGGTCTGGTCTGTTCTACTAATAATGTTTGGTATTCTTTCTTGACATAATCAAAAAAAAAGCATTCGTTCTTCTTGACCACGTGTTCTTCCAACATTTCCCATAGCATTATATAAGCAGTGTTCAATGCCTTCCTCTTAATAAGAAATTCACTATCATGTTTTCTTGAAATGTCTCGCAAGTATTGATCTTTACAACATTTATGATAAGGAATATATGAATCATTAGAGAAGGAACTGATCTTTTCCAACATTTGTATGTCATTATATTCTGTGGCTGCACTTTTAAACAGTTCTACAGTTCGAAATCTATTGACAGCCAATGGAACTTCACGCCCATGCTGGCGTTTGCGTGTTCTTTCACAAATGAAGCATTTTACATATGGCAATTCCTCACTACTGACTGACAGGCTCGTCGGTGCAAAATTGATCATTAAAATCCTCGAAGTCTCGCTCAAAGTTGCTTGATACTTCCGCTCTGAAAATAATATTTTCCCAATAAGAAACCTGATAATTAATAACATGCAACTGAATTATATAATATACTTATAGTATATTATAAGTGATATTAGCACTCACTCGTTTGTCGATGTACCAGCAGCCTGAGTCGTCGTGGAAGTAGCAGGAACATATGATTCGGGACTCTCCCCAGAAATTTCTGGTGCATTATCGCATTCCGCTGCACTTTGCTGTGGTTCGATTTTTTGAAAATCAGAGGGTATTTTAACCGCTGTGAACCACTTATAACATTGCGCGTGATATCCTGCAGATGTTTCAGCCGGAAGTTCAACATTATCGTACGTTGTTCGTGATTTTCTGTCGGTTTGCTCCGACGATATTCCAAAACCGTCTTGCATTTTTTCATTGGTTCCGACGTAAATTTAACAATCTTTTGAGACGTATTTTGTCCACAAAACACACACTTCATAATATTGTCACTCATCGTCGTAGCAGATATTAAATTCACAAAGTTTAATTCACAGAACTTAAAACACAAACAAACAAACCAGAGCGTTGTACATCGCTAAACTTTATTGACGATTTTTTTTACTTCGGCTTGTGGAAATCGGCAGATTATATTTTTTCCGTTATCAGTGAATTATTTCCTTCAAAATAAAAAAAAATTCGACCGCGCTCGTGAATGTCAAGGTGACGTTTTTTTTTTGCAAGTTTGTGACCCTCCCACTCCCTTACGTCACGTTCAAGTCGTCAGATTATTGAAATGTACACTTTTTGGGATGTAATTAACCTATCATACCTTAATCTGACGCTCTCGAGTATTTCCAACTATCGATTTTTTTTTACTATTCTGATCGGCTGCCCTACACGCGCGGTCTTATATAGAGGGCTTAGATATGGTGGAGGTACTCAACAGGGTGCTAGGTATCCCCCCATATGTTAATCTGCCGCGCTTGAGTAAATCCCAAAATCCCCTCTTGGGCTCCCCTACTATTGAAAATATGACTTGATTGTCAGAAGAATGTGAAGTCATTACTTGTGACCCAGACTGTACAGCATGTACATGACTTTCTATTGAGTTATATTCTTTAACATGTGGTTGTGATGCTTGTGATGCATGTGCTGCTTGTGATGCATGTGAGCTGCTAGAAATATCATCTGCTTTATGAAAATTGAAAGATGTATTGTCAATGTGCACTAGAGTATTGTGATTGCGCTTGCATCGCTTACATTTTGAATAAGTGCAATTATTTGTTGCGTGGCCTGGCCTTAAGCAGTTTATACATAAACTAAGTTTATTTAGTTCTGCTATACGCTGTTGTGCTGAAAAAGATAGCAGTTTTTCACAATTATAAATTAAATGCAGACCTTTGCAAAAATAACATTTGGCCGTGTTAATATTCATATAAGTAGAAGCATGATGATATTTATTTGTATACTTTTTAGTCTGTTGTCTGTTTATTCCTTTATGTTATATTCCAATTTTTCTAGAAGCTCACATTTATTTTTCAAAAAATTGTTCATTTCGCTGATGGAGGGCGTGTCACCTTTAACGTCATACGCCTCCCACTCTCGTTGAGTGATAGAATCTAACTTAGAAGAAATGATAAATATGATCAGCATATTCCAAGTATCAATGATTGAGGGATTTCAGGGATCTTAAATTGCTAGTAAAGGTATCGTAGAGTTCTCTTAACTCAGAATGACATTCTTTTTGAATTGATGGAAATTGAAACAAAGCTATGACAATTTTATACTGCCGGAAATGTGCTTCCCTTCCCTTCCCTTCCCTTCTCACGTACATATCGGTGCTCATTGCTTGGCATTACAATAATAGAATAATGACCTTAATTTGTCTATATATCTATCAATGTTTGTGTTTTGTTAGGAAAAATATAAACCAATTTCCTAAATGCAAGGATATCAATAATTACTGTACACGGCAGACCAATGATATTTATATTGCTCCTTACAGACTGTCACAGGTGGGTAACGGACCAAGAATTACTGCCATAAAAATTTATAACCACCTTCCGAGTAAATTTCAGACAATAACCAGCTTCAATCAATTTAAAGTCATAGTAAAAAACTTTCTAATTGACCAGTCCTTTTACACTTTAGTCGAATATTTTAATTACAGATAGGAGTTTGTATTGTAGGGTCACTTAGCTATATTTGTTTTTTTGTTGATTACATATATGTATTGTTTGTGTAAGTTTATATATTGTTACTATTTTATTTTATTTCATGTAATGTACTCGTGTGTCTATATAAGATACATCTAAAACTTTTATTTAATTTGTTTTATAACATTTCTGACATTATCCGAATACTTGTAAAAGTCTTTATGGAAATAAATTATTATTATTATTATAGTACGCAATAAATGCATTAAATATAATATAAAGTAAATAATTTGATGATGATACAATGTAAATTTATGGCAATCGCTTTTGGATGCAAGAGCTTAGTGGTTGTGGATGCAGCTACCAGCGTCGCTGCAGTCGCTAGTTATATCCCACAAAGAAGTATATCATCCGTTCACTACTAGAAGGCAGGGAGCTTAAACTGTATAAATAGAAGAAAACTGTATTTAGTCCCGATGGGCGGGACCTTTAGGTCTATTATTTGAGATTATTAACCAAGGGCGTGCCTAAATTTTTTCTTCGTGTTTATTAATATTTGATAGATATAAATGCATGGCAATGGAAGAATATTATAACGTTTAAATAATGGTCGACATGTCGTTCTGCTGCTCACATTGGCAAGAATTCTTACTGTGCGCTTTTGCATTTTAAAAACTATGAGGGTTGCAGCTTCAGAGCCCCAGCAAATCAAACAGTAAGATATTACTGAATGAATCTGGCTAAAATAAAAAGATTTTAGAATAAAATTATTGACAAAGGCCTTTAATTGCCTCAACGTAAAACATAATTTAGATGTTTTGTTACAAACATTGTCTATGTGATGATTCCAAGTCAAAGCAGTATCAATTTCTACACCTAGAAATTTGTGTGATAATTTTTGTTCTAAACTTTTACTATTATATTTTATTAGCATACTCTGATCATTCACTGTATTGTTTATGGAAAAATTTATAAAAATGGTTTTATCCTGATTTAACAGTAGTTTATTTCCTGACATCCACGTGTTGGATGCTTCAGCAGTGGCAGACATTTTAGTTCTTAGGTCTTCCTCGTTTGTCGACCTACCTAAGAGATTGGCATCGTCTGCAAACATGACAACTTTAGCCGATTTCAAATAACTTGGAAAATCGTTTATGTAAATAATAAAGAGTAACGGTCCAAAGACCGACCTTTGAAGAACGCCTATGTTACAGTTACAAGTTGCGGATTTTACATTGTTTAATTCCACTTGATGGGTCCTCCCTCTTAGGTAGCTCTCAAACCACTCATAAGGGACACCGCGCACACCATAAATATAAAACCACTGATACGAATTTTACATAACAATATTGTATTTATATTCATTTGGAATTATATAGAATAGAATAGAATAGAATAGAATATACAGTGGTTTTGGGGGGCAAACTGTTGAGGTTTGCCTTTGATACTACACTTTTATCTTGACATATTTTGGAATTTGGCATGATTACCAGAAACAAGTTTAATGAATATTAATTATCCGCCACAAATAAACTACAAACAATATACAGTCGAACTCGGCTATAGCGAACCAGCAAGGGACTCGTAAAACTGTTCGTTATATGCGAACGTTCGTTATAAAAGATCTACAAAAAAAACAGCTTCAACTTAGAGAGCCCGTGATCACGGCAAATTTGTGCATTGCACAGCCATTTTCCAGCTTGCGAATTATATTTAACTTATCCGACAAAGAAATAGATTTTCTATTTGCTTTCAACATTAGCCATTGTTCAAATGCAAATTCAACACGCAATTTAGCACCCACTCAAACAAAATATTAATTGTAGGTAACTTGCAGAGACTTGTTTTCAAATTCGTCGAGCGCCGTTCGTTCGACATTGAGTCAACAAACCACTCGCTAGTTCGTTATAACCGAGTTTAGAGGTCCGCCGGGCCAAAACTGCGGTATGTTATAACCGAGTGTTCGTTATATCCGAGTTCGTTATAGCCGAACAAAAATACATGCGCTTAATAGGGACTTCGGACGGGACTTTTCGATTCGTTCGTTATAACCGAGTGTTCGTTATATCCCGTGTTCGTTATATCCAAGTTCGACTGTATACTATTTTCCTTTTAATTATTTGTATAGTCTAAAATACTCAAAAATTAAATTACATCCTTTCTGTTTGAGTGCATGTACAGATGGTACTTCACCTAGGTGCACGTATAAGAAAAAACATACATGTATATATAATAAGTATAAGGATATAAATGTATAATGTATAAACAATTCAATAAATAAATTTGAAAATTTGAAATATCTGCTTCTAAATCGTTCAATAAAGACTTGATAGGTAGTTTTAATGTTCGATATTGATTAAACCAGATTTGAGCTTCTCCTTTTAATTGTTCCGTAATTATGTGTAATTTGCCGCTATCATTAAAAATTCTATTTCTATTACAAAATTCTTCGATATTTCGTATAAACTGCTCTGGTCCTTCATGATCTAGACCGTGAAATTCAACGTTAGGACTATGTGAATAAGAAGTTTGAGGAACTGGATTGCTCTTACAAAAGTTTGAGCCAGTCTGGCAAATAAATCTTCCATTATAGGTTGAGGTTCCCTTCGAGGGGTCTCAGGTATTTCAAAGATAGTTTCCCTCGGAAAGGTCGTTTCTGCAATCTTAATTATCGGTGGAGACATGCTTGCGATGGGCTTTGACCGTTCCTCCACAGCAATGGAAAAGTCATCAATAACTCTGGTCGTTTCTTCGTAAATGCCATCAGGCGTAACCGAAATATGAGGTTGTTCTTCCATAATGGCTACAATTCATTCAACCAGAGAAAACGATAACTTGCCCCACGTTGGGCGCCATGTCGACGTTTCTGTCATAGAGTTCGAAAGACGACAACTGATTATGCACGTGGGTATTCCGGCAAACCTTCGAAGCGTCTCGCTAGATACATTCAAAATTACAGAAACTCCTGCCCATACAGGTTTAGATTAATTTGGTTAAACTTCCTCCAAACTACATTTCTATTTCACTGCCAAACACCACAAGAATAGACGAACCTTTTTCAGATAATGATTAATGCTTCACTGACTATTTGTATCGAACAGAAAATAGGGTTATTGATAATAACTCATTAAAAGACATGCGTCCATTTAATACATATATTGAGACAATAAATTATGTAAGATTACAATCGTTCAGTTAAAGCTAACCTATCTAACCAAGCAGTTCCAGTCCATCTGCGCGACGATATGCAGCTCCATAGGAGCGCGATCTGGAGGTAGTGACCAATTATGCCGAAAGAAAATTTACTACGAAAGGTTTACGGCAAAAGAAATAAATTTTAATGGGATTTTGTTTAAACAGAGATAAATTGTGTGAAAACACTTACTTCGATCAGAATTTAGATTAATGCACTCTTTCGTAACGATTATATCACTCGTCAGAGCTTGTATATACCCATCAACGGCAGATTACTTTTAGTTCACTCGTATTTCATCCGTCGTACAAATGGATACTAATACCGGAGTAATCCGGGACCGCTTCCAGACGCCCACCTGGGATTTACTCATTTTGACTTAGTTCCTATTTGAACTTCTTTTTTACTGGTGGCTCTTTTCTGATCCTCGAGGTCATACATAGCTTTTGTTTTACCTTTCTTTTCTATCTAGATTAATAGGAATTACTTTTTCTAGTTGCTTATATTTGTTATGACGTTCGAGAGTCAGTTTCTATTTGATAATTACTAAAATTTTCTTTTTAATTTTTTGAAATTAGTGGACTTTTTCCTATATGTTTAGTTACTTCAAGACGAATTTTGATACAGTTCCGATTTGATCTTTAAAATAATTATTTATAATATTCTGTTCATTCGCGCCTGCCATGCTTCGATACCTCAAATCTTCCGCATGAATACCGCTATGACCAGATGATTCAGTGATTTTTCAATATAACAAAAGTTTCAATTCAGTTTCTTAAGACATACAAAAATTTTAATTCAGTTTCTAAATTTGCCTTCGCCGAGAGGGAACGATGGATCCTTCGATTTCGTCGCAATGTCAAACACGACCATTTCCTGGCTTCTGATTGGTCCAATCAGGCAGCCGAAAGGAACGATGGATCCCCTAAATTTCGTTTTCGATTCAGTTTCCTTTTGCTGATTGATGAATTTTTAAAACTATCTTCGTGCGAAGCATCAAACTGCTTTCCAAACACGACTTATTATTGCTTTAGGAATGCTTCCCTTATTACTAAAGTAACAACACTGTTGTTATTACTAATTAAAAACATTATTTCTCCTGTGATCCATAATGTGAAGATAAGAGGATTTATCTATTGATTGATTGATTTTTTTCATCATTGACAGCATATTACATTGAAAAATCACTTACTAGAAATTTAGAACTTATAAAATAACATTGATACGTTTGAAGTCTCATACTTCGTCGTTTTAATACTTCCTCCTCTATTCTCTTTCTGCTATTTCTTTGCATCGGCATCTGGAACTGTTCACTACACTTTCTATTGACACTTTATCTTAAAGCTAGATATTTCTTTTGCTGCAAACCTTGAGGTTCTATAACAGGGATAGGAGTGGGGGGTCAGGAGTGGGGAACAGTGGTGGAGGGTTCAGGAGTGGGGGGGTTTGTCACAGTATTCTCATTTCTTAACTACTTAAAATATAGCACTGGCTGATAGTAGTATCGTAATTATTTAATTTTAAAAATTTAATACTACTTAAAATGGTAACCTGTAATTACAAAGAAAAGGAAACCTTACAAAAAAAACCACAAAAAGGAATTTTTTAGAATGTGTAATGTCGAAACGATAATTACTCTAACCGATTTGACAATAGTGCGTTTTATTAGTAAAGAGTTGTTAAGTTGACCTTGATCGCAGGAATTTTACCTGCTTCCGACCCGACATTTTATTCTTTCTATTTGTCCCAATGAATAAATAAATGTGATTTGAGGCATATTTTTGCGTTGCGACTGGAACATGGTTATTAACAACTAATGCTGATTGCACTTGGAGTAGTTTTCCACACACACACCAAAACACTTTTGCACACACTCGACGCGCGTTTCGCCAACCAAGTTGGCATCATCGGGAGATGATTAATCATCGCCAACTTGGTTGGCGAAACGCGCGTCGAGTGTGTGCAAAAGTGTTTTGGTGTGTGTGGAAAACTACTCCAAGTGTAAGTTCTACACCAAAGGTTCCAACCCCTCTTCAGAAATAATGCTGATTGGTTGAATACAAATTTCCTGTCCCGTGATTGGTTATACAAGTAAACTATTCGCTCACAGTAAAACGTAAAAATTCGACTTTGGTTTTGGTAGTTGGTAGTTAGGTAATGGTAGTGGAAGTCGAATTTAAAATTGCAATAATGTAAAGTTTTTCTTTACAATAAAATGTATGCAGTCACCAGAGAACCACAACATAAACAGTAATTACAATATATTAGTTAATAAAATATTTTCTAATTTTTCTGAAGCATCTAGGTAGAATAGAACAGAAATTATGCTAATAACTAAGAACATTACAAGAATGATAAATACCTAAATATTTACTACATCAACCTGGCTAGGAGGCTGACAAATATTACCTAACCTTGTATAGTTTTTTTTTTTTTGGTATAATTGAATTTAAAATTGCCGCCTATTTCTTTCATTCATATATTCTCAGTTTCTCTCGGCGATCTATATTATCGCGCAATATAAAATATAAAACCCAATGTGCCCAATGAAAATTCCTCAGACTATATATAGTAAGTGTAATATTTAGGTAACAATTTATATTAATTGAGGTTAAATATTACAAATACTGTATAGATAATATTTTTTATTTTTACTAGCTAAACTGTGCATGCAAATTTACATTGCAAAACTAAATGCGCGAACATTACAGTTAAATCCAGATCTGCGTTCTGCAGCATGCTTCTCAACAACCCGTCTTACCCCGCTACATCCCTCTACTATAGAATAGAATAGAATAGACGTTTATTTGACTACGTTACATATAAAGATACATTTATAGCAGGTCATAAACTAAACATTATCAAGATAATATTCAAGCAATTTAAAATAAAATTTACACATATATTAAAAAACATATACACATATGGATAGGTATTTATCAATTGTACAAACAAAACAATATTACTACACACTAAAGCAGATTTACACTAGGTATTGATGCTATAAGGGGTGCTCATATACTCTTCAGTTGAAAAGAAGCAGAATTTAAGAATATGATTTTTAATACTCTTTTCGAATTTGTGAAAATTTAATTATCTTATATTTTCGAGTAGTTTATTATACAAATGCAAATCTAGCGTATTTTTAAGGGATTTAGTTAAACGAAACCTAGGCGTCTTTAATAAATTTGCTGACCTTGTGTAATGATTGTAATTCCGAAGGACTTACATAAGGATTTCTATTTTTATGAATATCTAACAATGAGTAGTAAATAAATAAGCAAGAAAGAGGCATTATGCCATGCTTAATGAAAAGTGGTTGACAATGTTCCCTGAAACTTGCTGAAGCTACGGCTCGTATAGCCTGTTTTTGTTGTTGAAAAATTCGTATTGCATTACTAGAGTTCCCCCAAAGTATAACCCCGTAACTTATTTGAGAGTGGATGAGTGAATAGTATACTGTGAGTAACGTATGAGTTTGCAAAAAATGTTTAAGTCTTCGCAAAAGAAATATACAGACAGGGGCAATAGTGCGTTGGACCTCGATATCTCAAGTTCTACGATAGCTAGAAATTTTTAAGTAAAGTAGATAAAAAAGTCGATAACTGGAAATTATTTTCAAACATACAGGGTGAGCCAAGACGAAATTACAGGACCAAGTGCCTTTTTTTTTAATGGAATGCTATGTATATCAGTACATTTTTTGAAGCCTCTTTCTAGGCTCTATTCATTCCTATATTGGCATTGAATATCTCCCAACCACTTGGATGTAATTAATTTTTTTGTTGAAATAATGCAATCTGCAGATGGATATTAAAAAAATCACCACAGTCACAATGGGCCTTTTCAGTGATTTTTTTTACTGCTTTATTTGATAGTGTTTTATGAAAAAATCTCGCCGTATTTTTTTTTTTTGAGCACGATTTCTATTGAAAAAAAAATCTCAAAAGTGCGGAAATAAAGCGCGCCCTTGTACATGACGTCACACACTCTCCTTAGTGATGTCAAATGCCCAACGGCCTTGAACATATCATATATGTGTCACGGTCGAGTGGTCGAGTATATATTCCTACATTAAGAAAGCGAAATTTTAATGGAAAATTAATCAGAAAAACCGCTTTTAGTGCTTTTATATTTCTGCCAATATTGCTTTTAGTGAATGTGTGTTATAATAAATGTTAAATGACTTTATGTAGTGCCACAAATCTCATATAAACAACCTGTAAGCATTAATTTAGTAGTTTTTACCACTTTTTTTTGTGAATAATCTGCCACTCTCGAACTGGAGCAGCTAAAAATTCATAATTATTGGTGCCTCCATCTATACGTTAATAGTTGAACATTTATCTATATGTTATTGTATATAGTCTTCCAACCCACTTGCATTTGTTGGAAAAACAGTAAACACTTTCTATAATGGATGAAGCTTTACACGAATTAGATCCAAATCAGGTGACAATTGCAGATATCTTTAGAATCCTATTAGGAATTAAGAAAGATCTGGCACAGAACGTCATACACCATCGCAAATCCATGTCCAAGCAGAAATGATGTAGTACCACCGGAAGAAAAAGTTGGCCGTGTATAGAAAATCAGAACACAGTCCTCGTCTTGTACTGTCGAACGAATTACCAGAAATAAAATTCTGCACAACAAATAGTCTGTCCATACCATTCTAATTTCTTTGTACGTTTTTTTTTTCTATATCATTTTTTCTTTATCTTGTATTCTGTAGGCATAAATTTATTACTTTTGTTTAATAAATACTTTTTTTTCTCTCTTCCTTTATTATATTTAAATAGTAAAACATATAACGGTACACTAAATTTTTTTTTCTCCTTTTTAGTGTTAGAAAGCATGAATGAATCTGTTATTTTTGCACACTTTAATATTAGATCCTTATTGCCTAAGTTAAATAATCTGAAGGATCACATTTCGTTGACCAACTATACAATACTCTGCCTAACGGAGACATGGCTTTCTCCCACCACATGCAGTGATGTTATATCAGTAGAAGGGTATACTTTAGTAAGGAAGGATCGCAGGTTAGGGAGAGGTGGAGGAGTAAGTATGTACATTAAGAATACTTTGTCATTTAATTTAATGCGAAGCGAAGATGACATTGAGCAATTGTGGGTTAAGATAAAAATTAACAAAAAGCCTCGCAAAAAGCAGTTTGCAATAGGGGTTGTCTATAAGCCACCAAACTATTCATGTAATGATTTTATAAATGCATTAGAAAATACCATATCAACCTTCCGCAGTGTGATGAAATATTTTGCTTAGGTGACTTTAACATAGATTATGTTAAACATTGACTCTCCAGCTTTCAACAAAGTTAATTCAATGCTTGACGCATTAAGTTTAGAGCAAATTGTGAACTTTCCAACTAGAAATACACATTTATCTGCAACTCTAATTGATCTCATAATTACTACCAATAATGATGATATTATAAAAAATGTAGATATACTTTCTTTAGATCACATGTCAGATCATGAATTAATCTCTGAGCTTACTGTCTCTGGGTTGAGCTTACTGTCACTCGTGCTAAAGCTATTCCGTTGTTTAAGACCATAAGAGATTTTAAAAATTTTTAACCTTGATAGTTTTTATGCCGATATTATGTTAATTCCCTTTGAAATAATGTATGACCTAGGTGATGTTAATGATAAGCTTAGTTTTTTAAATGACAACATTTTTTCTGTTTTTAACTCTCATGCTCCTGTAAAAACAATTAAAGTCACAAAAAAAATATTCTCCATGGATACGGATAATATTCGCTTACTTATGTCCCTTAGAGATAAGGCTCGTAACAAATGGCGGCGTACAAAAACCGAAGTTATTATAAAATGCTGAAGAACTATACTACCCTAGCACGTAAAAATGAAAAAAAGCTTATTTTGAGTATCAGTTAAGAATCAACGGTTTTAATAATGTATGGACAGATTTAAATATATTGAGTATTACTCACAAGCAGGAGAAATGTATACCTAATGATTTAAAAAATGTTGATGGTCTTAATGATTATTACATAAACTGCATCCCTAAGTTACCCATGGATTATAATATTATTGATTATTATAATAGTAAACTCAAGCCCAATATAGAAATATTTGGATTTAAACCTATAAGTGAATTTAATGTACAAAAAATCTTGTACAGCTTAAAATCAAATGCTCAAGGTTATGACGGGATTAACATTAAATTATTGTTAATGTGTTGCCCCCCTTGTTTTGCCGTTTGTAACCCACATAATAAATTTTTGTTTACGAGAAGCATATTCCCAGATAGTTGGAAGGCCTTGGTACAGCCGATTCCAAAAAAAAAAATAACCTTCAAGAATATAGATTTAAGGCCGATAAGTATCCTACCTGCACTATCGAAGGTATTGGAAAGAGAGGTTGATTCGCAAATTCGTGACCATGTAGCCAAATTTAATATACTTCCTGAAATTCAGTCTGGTTTTCGTTCATTACATTGTTGTGAAACTGCCTTGCTGACCATCACAGACGACATTTTGAGAGGGATAGATCAGAAAAAAGTAACGGTTTTGGTGTTACTTGACTATTCGAAAGCATTCTATACAATAAATTACGAGATTTTGTTTTCTATACTTAAATATGTAGGATTATCCTGATAAGTCAATACAATTTTTCGTAGTTATTTAAGTAACAGACTACAAAGGGTCAAAATTGAAAATGCTGTGTCTGGTCCCCTCAGAGTATCCTGTGGTGTTCCGCAAGGTTCGATATTAGGTCCACTTTTATTCACCTTATGTACAGGGTGATTCACTTAACTTTCCCACCCCACTTTTATCCGTTATTTTTGCAATTACAAAAAAAATTTTATAACAAAAATTGTAGAACTTTTTATAAAGTTTTTAAATATGGTATCAAAAAAACAATTGAAAAACAAATTATGAAGTTACAGATATAACTTGCATTTTTTTAAATGGAACACCCTGTATTTTATTACATTTTTCGACATAAAATTTTATTCTGATTTCGACAATATAGCACACATGGTACTTATTTGTAATAATATTTGCATTTAAATATATAAATTATAGACAATATCGCATATTCGAGTATTTTTTTTTTTTTTTTTTTTTTGATACCATATTTAAAAACTTCATAAAAAGTAAGTGGGGTGGGAAAGTTAAGTGAATCACCCTGTACATTAGACTTTCAAAATGTTATTAAACGCTGTAAAATACATTTTTATGCAGATGATACGCAATTATACCTCTCTTTCCCCGCATCCGATATAGCAGAAGCAGCTGTTGCCATTAATAATGACATTGCTGCACTTATAGAAAAATCAAAAAGCCATTTGTTGCAAATTAATGCCAACAAAACATCTGTTCTAGTCTTTGGGCCGCAAAATTTAAGATCGGTTGTATCAAACCATTTGCAAGTAACTGTTGATGGGCATCAAATATCGCCAGTGGAAAGTACGAAAAACTTGGGACTAATGTTTGACACAAACTTAAGGTTTAAACTACACATCAATAAGAACATCTCTGTAGCTTATGCTAATTTAAAAATGATTTATTGTAATAGATACTATCTTAGTACAAAAGTCAAGAAGGTTCTTTGTGAGGCCTTGGTTCTGTCAACATTTAATTTTGGTGATGTAGTATATGGTCCTTGCTTGGATGCAGAAAACATACGTAGGATACAGGTGATACAAAACTCCTGCTTGCGACTCATAAATTAAATATCAGGTTTAAGGGTACTCTTACTCCTTCCCTACATAGAACAGAAATTTTCAAACGGTCTTTCTCATACCAAATCACGAAAATATACAATAACATACCGGAATTCATTAAATCACATCCTCTTTCTATGTTTAAACGACAATATAAGAAATACCTCCTTAATTTGCAAAATAACTCTCTTTGACTTAGGCACTGGAATTACATATAAAAATGTATTTTTCTCTTTCTTATTTTAATTTTTAACTTGATTGTTGAACTTAATTTTTTTTTGTCTTATTGTATTGTATTAACATAGAATAGAATATAATTTAATTTAGCAAAAGCTATTTACATACAATTAATACATAATTACTTATTTGATAGTGCTCTAGAGTCTCTGTATAGCTTAGTAACATTTTTACCAAATACTTTTACATTAGCAGAATTTTTAATTTCAGTAGGCAAGGCATTGTACAACTTTAAACCATCACTGAAAAGTGACTTTTTTAAAAACGATAGTTTGGTAAGATCTATACTATAATTTTCAGCAGACCTCACGGGATAATTATGCAATTCCGATCGTTTAACTAAAAATAATCTAAGATAGTTAGGTACAAGATTTTTGTCAATTTTATAGATTAAAACCAAATTTGCTTTTTCAATGCTTTGCTCCACTATAATCCAACCTAATTGATCCAACATATCTTTAATAGACGTACACCGATCACAATTTAATATAACACTCATTCCTTTATTATGCAACAGCTATAATCTGTTAATGTCTGATTTGTTACATGAAAACAATAATTAAAATGTGGATAAATTATGGTATTGTATATAATTAATTTTGACCATTGTGTTAAATCATTTGATATTCTGCGCAAGAATGATATCTTTTTGCCAATTTTTTTTACATAAGTAATCCACATGTTGTGCAAACGTTAGCTGGGGATCTAAAATTATTCCTAAGTATTTGATTTGTTTGACAAAATCAATGTTTGTGCTATTAATTTGCAGAACATGTCCATTACTTAAATATTTTTGGCAGTTTACTTTAGTCCCAAGAACCATACATTGAGTTTTATCACTATTTAGTTTTAATTTATTTACACATAACCATCTATATAATATACAAAGCTCATTATTCATTATGTTCATTATTTCTGCATGATTTTTTCCAGAAACAGAAATTAATGTATCGTCTGCAAAAAGATCCACATATGAATTCTTTAAAACATAATTTATGTCATTCACATATATAATAAATAAGAGCGGTCCCAAAACACTACCCTGGGGCACTCCATATGAACTCGAAATTTTACTAGATGTCTTATTGTTTATTTTAGTTTTATGGTACCTGTCTGCCAAATAATTTTCAATTCACTTTAAAGCTGCCCTCGTTACACCATACTCACTTAATTTTCGAATTAACCTAGATCTATCGATAGTTTCACACGCTCGCTTTATTGTCCTCTTAAGATTAAAAACAGTCTGTGTCTTGCACAGACAGCTGATCTTCGGCAATTTCCCATATATGTGATAAGTAATGTTTATTTTGTTACTTTTTTTATATTTGATTATTATGTATTATTTGGGAAATAAAGACCATTTTTTATTATTATTATTATTAACATGACACATCGGTGTTTTGCAAAGTTGGTTCCCTGCCACAGAAGAAATTCTGTGACTCTGTGTCCCTGATTTTTGACAGTTGACGTTGAAATTGATTTTGACGGTCGTATCACGGTTTCTCTTTAGTTTGGATTTTTCTGTTTGGAAAATGTTTAAAGAGTGCTTTGTACCAACATGCACAAATAACAACATATATTGTCCTTCCTTTAGAAAATCTTGGCTCCATTTTCTTCCAATAATGTACAGGAACAAAACAAAACACAATTCGTAGATGAAGATACTGAACTTAACCACAAAACTAAACTATAAACATTTGTCAACTGTGGTGTGATGTTACATTCTGGGCATTCTGGCAAATGCTGCCAACATATAACCTGCCGCGTGACGTCACTCAGTCCAAGGTCAAATAAGCTTTTAAATTGCCATAATAAATGATTATTTATTATTAAACACTGTGAGATTTATATTTAAAACAGAGTTGTACGAGGTGAAACATATTTGTTTTGAGATTTATGAATGTAGTGAAAAGGCTGATTATGGGTTTTAAGAAAAACTTATGTGAATACCAGTTACGAGACATCTAATTAATGTTTTTGAATCATTTTCATTTCCTAAAACTGTACCTCGTGTAAGCTCTCGAAAGCTTGGCGCGAGGTTGAGCACGAATAGAGGCCCATTCGCGTAATACTCGCAATTGAGTATTGAGTGCAATTATGGACCTCTACCAATGTGGCTAACATACATATAACTAATAAAGTGACAACTAACATATAGTTAATAAACAGTAAATAAATAATACATTATACAATATACATAAAAAAAATTAACAGTTTACAGGCAAAACACAAGCAGTACCTATATTTTTAAACTTTTTCACAGTTGCATCACATACATATAATTATTTAAAACACATGTTAAACAAACACCTATCTTGTGAAAGTATCCATATTTTTACTTCTTTTTGAAGCTATGTATCCATAGAAACTTTGCCCTTTTGTTTTTAACATTTTTTCAACTCGCAATAATTTCTGTTCCCTTGATCTTGTTTCATGACTATGAAATATATAATTACTTAAATTCTTTTTCTGATGTTGAAAATTTAACACAGGGTAACAGTATATTTCCCGAATGTCAAATAGTTTTGTTTCAGCAAAAAGTTGTCTTGTCTGGTATAACCTATTTTTGTTAAATATTATTTTAATTATCTTTTTCTGAATAATTTCTAATGGTTTTACATAAGCATTACCTACTCCACCCCATCCTATGATGCCGTATCTTATAATAGACTCAACTAAACTCTTATATAAAGTTACAAGCTCTTTTGTTTTTAAAATTTGCCGAAGCTGTTTAAATTTATATATTAAGCCTCTAAGTTTTTGCACTACTAACTGTATGTGATATTTCCAATTTAGACTTGTATCAATATACAGGGTGAATCTTAGAGTGGCGGCCATATTTTTGGGGTTAATAGTACTAGTCGTCATGAACATGAATCCGAATTTTTTTTTTTTTGTAGGTTGTAAAATGGCCGAGTTATGAATTTTTTAAAAAAATTCGCGATTCATGTATAATTCCTGTAATTCCGGTGCCGCTGGGCAAGCACTTGCTGCATTACGTGTGCCCGGTCGACAGTGTTGCCAAGTGTAGATGATATAAAACCAATCGATTACATTTTACATTTTCACTTTTCATTAATAATTCAGAGATACCCAATCACGAGAGAGAGATAAGGGTACCTAGTGAAAATGAAAAATTAATTAATTCAGTTGGATAAACAGGTTTATTGAAATACGCAGTTTTAACTTCCATAATGAAAATTGTAATACAAAACAAAATGAAAAAGCCGGCTGCATAGTCTGCATAATTATTATGACACAAAATGAAAAAGATTTTAAAAACAGAATTAGTTTCTAGGACATTTAAAACCACCGATCAGCTGTTAGAGTCGCTGAACTGTTTACAAACTATGACACTGACCTAGTTACTTAGCAGGTGCATTAACAAAAAAGGGTGATAAAAAAAAAGGTTCTCCTGAAATGCAAAAGCCTCGCACGGCGGCGTGCCAGTTGTTTTTCTATGTTTTAGTTTTAGTTTTTAGTGTTAGTGACCAGTCAGACAGCAGCTAGTGTGGTTTATTATGGTTATAAAATTAAATTGTTTCAGTTTTTAGTGAAAGAAATTTATAAAAGTGGAAGTTTTGCGTTTGAGTGAGGTGTACCTTCTACATGTGTGTAGTTTTATTTTAGTGGTGTTTTAGAGGCGACTTTTATCTGTGGGGGCACATGAAAAGTTTGGTGCACCGTACAATGTACGGTGGTTTGGTGTACACGACTCCTGTCAACAACGTTGAAGAATTACGGGAAATAGTAGAAAACGCTGCGAATCACATAAGGCAGAATACGGACTTCAATAAAGTTAGAGATTCTATGATGCGGCGAGCTACAGCGTGTTTGGAAAATAACGGAGGACAGTTTCAACACCTGCTATGAGAAATGCCGATCCAAGATAAGTAAAGATTTATTGCTATTAGAAAAAATAATTTTCTGTTCATTATTTGTTACTAGGTAAGTATTAAGTTTTTTAGGTATTACTTTTTTTATTGTTACACTCATGGAGAATAGTTTTTACTTTGTTATTGTTTAGATAGTTCATTTTATTTAGTTTCTTGTTTGCTTTACAATAAATTCCCCGTATTTTATTTCAGTCGTGAAGTTTGGCAACAACGCACTGTTCTAGACAGGCGTGTGCGTCTCAGGTATTAGACGTTACTCTCGCTAGCGCATTCCACTGGCGGGGTACCCAAATTCAAATAAAAAGGCTTTAAACAATATTCATTTTTCATAGCGCGTTAAAAAAAAAAAAATTTGTAGTTTTGTGTTCCCATAGTTGAACGGAGTCGCCTATAAATATGGCCTATAAATATGGCCGCCACTCTAAGATTCACCCTGTATATACCTAGATATTTAATTTTTTCTGCTGAATTTATTTCTATGTTTCTGTTTTCTTTAATTATTAGTTTATTAAAATCAGGTAAGTTGGTTTTATACGATGTGAACGGTGTTGTTAGTTTTTTTTGTATCAAATTCTTTCTTTATATTTTTTAGGTCATTTTCAACAGTAGATTTTAACTGCTGCCAAGAAGTTCCTGAATAAAAAATTGCTGCATCGTCTGCAAATGATATAATGGACCCAGGAGATGGTGTAGTAAGTATATCATTAATATATAAGGTGAATAATACAGGTCCTAAGACCGTCCCTTGTGGTACGCCGTACTTAATTATATTGTAAGAGCTGGTTGTGTTTTCAATTCTCGTATATTGGTGTCGCTGATCTAAGTAACTCTTGAACAAATTTAAAACCATCCCTCTGAAACCTATTGACTCTAATTTCGATATTAATTGCTTGTGTGAGACCGTGTCAAAAGCCTTCGCTAAGTCTAAAAAGACACATAGCGAGGGCTTTGACCGATCAACAGCATTATACATCATTGTCATCAGCTTTGCTATTGCATCATTTGTTGATTTATTTTCTTGGAATCCATACTGCATTTCCGAGATAAGTTTATATTTTTTTATGTAATTATTTATACTATGTTTAATTATTTTCTCCAAAATTTTACTGAAATTTGAGATTAGCGAAATCGGTCTATAGTTTTCCATTAGTTTTTTATCTCCACTTTTAAATTTGGAATTACTACTGACTCTTTGAATTGGTGTGGAAATATTCCACTTTCTAATATTATATTAAAAATATAGCAAAGTGGAGTTTTTATATGATTTATTAGTTTTTTAATTAATTCTGCTTTAATTCCATCTTTACCTGGTGCTTTATTCGGCTTAACTTCTGTAATATATTTTTCTATTTCAGGTTCACTTGTTGGCAACATATAAAAGGACTGCTCGACGTGTGTAAATTTTGGTTCATAATCTTTGATTATTTCTGCAAGACTCTCCGACATTAGTATAATACTTATTAAAATTATTTACAATTGTGCCTTTATCTGTAATTTCTGCTCCATTTCTTATAATACACTGTATGCTTGTTTGTTTTTTGTTGCTGTTTGTTAAGTTTTTTACCCCATCCCAGAGCGTTTTACTAGATGTGTTGTTTCTATATACTAAGTTTTTTATATAGTTGTTTTTTGCCTTTTTTATAAGACCGTTTAGTTTATTTCGGTAAGTTTTATAATTATTTTTCAAAATATCATTGTTTGGATCTTTTAAAATTTGCTGATACAAGTTATCTCTTTTGTTGATTGAAGATGATGTCAACTTCTTCAATAATGTTTTATTCACTGATGAGGCAACTTTTCATAAAAATGGATTTGTTAATAGGCACAATTTCCATTATAATGCTTCGGAAAATACTCTTTTTTATGCAAGTTGATAACCAACACAGATGGTCTATAAACGTTTGGGGAGGAATTATTGGAGAACATGGTACATTGACGAGCTATTTATCTTCATTTTTTGGAAAACTATCTGCCACAATTATTGGTAAATCTCCCTGAAAGAATTCGAAATAGGATGTGCTCCACCACATTATTTAAATGCAGTTGGAGACCACTTAAATAATAACTACCCTCATCAATGGATTGGAAGAAATGGACCCACTAAATGGCCTGCTAGATTCCCAGATCTTACAAAAATGGATTTTTTTTTATGGGGATATTGAAGGAAATTGTTTATAGAGACACACCAACAACAGTTCAAAATATGAAGGAAAGAATAATAACTGCCTTTAGATCAACCACACCGGCAGTTTTAGGAACAGTAGGAATCTCATTTCAAAAGCGCATAGAGATGTGTGTCAATGAAAATGGGCAACATGTGGAACATTTATTATAATTTTTTCTACTGAGTTATTTGAAGAAACCTCTTTTTTTAAGTTTATTTTTGAATTTTGTAATTATTGCTCAATAAAACGAAATTGGTTACAATTCGCCATAGGGAAGTATTTACAAAAAATTTTGGTTTTTCATTTCTACATCACATCGTTCAAAAATTTACAGGGTGTTCCATTTGAAAAAAATTGGGAAAATTCAATTTAAAAAGTTTTTAATTGAAAAATAATTTTTGGCCACCCTGTACAGTTTTAGGAAATGAAAATGATTCAAAAACATTAATTAGATGTTTCGTAACTGGTATTCACATAAGTTTTTCTTAAAACCCATAATTGTCACTGTGGTGATTTTTTAATATCCATCTGCAGATTGCATTATTTCAACAAAAAAATTCATTACATCCAAGTGGTTGGGAGATATTCAGTGCTTATATAGGAATGAATAAATAGAGCCTAGACAGAGGCTTCAAAAAATGTACTGATATACATGGCATTCCATTTAAAAAAAAAGGCACTTGGTCCTGTAATTTCGTCTTGGCTCGCCCTGTATGTTCGAAAATAATTTCCAGTTATAGACTTTTTTATCTAGTCTTGCAATTTTTTAAAAAATTTCTAGCTATCGTAGAACTCGAGATATCGAGGTCCGACGCACTATTGCCCCACCCTGTATAGCTTGACAATTTATTATTCAGCTGCTCAATATGACTTGTCCAGCTTAAGGTATCATCGAGCACTACCCCAAGTAGTTTAACGCTCTCTCCCTTTGTAATGTCATTTCTAGTAGAAAGAATTAGTTTCTGTGTTTTGTCATGATTTAATTTTAGTGTATTTGCATTATACCAGTTTTCGGCACGACTTTCAGTTTCATTCATAACGTTTTGTAACCTAATGATATCCTTGTCACTATTCTGAAGAGTTGCATCGTCTGCAAACATAATGATACTGCAGGGGAATAGGTAATAAAAAAGATCGTTAACATAAATTATGAACAATAAAGGTCCCAGGACAGATCCTTGAGGCACTCCATGTTCGACTTTGCTAAAATTAGATGTAGTATTATTATGCAAGACGCAGTGTTGCCTATTTTCTAGATAGGATTTAATGAGGGACAGTGGTGTTGCCCTTATTCCATAGAAACTAAGTTTTTCTATAAGCAGGGAGTGTGCAATACAGTCGATATTGTTTTCCTCGACTATACTTTATTATCAAACATTCCCAGTTTGATAATAAAACCCAAAAAAAAAGACCAAAACTCAGAAACCACGAAAAATGACATAACTAGAAACATAAATCCAGCAGAACACAACATATGCGTAAATAAAATGAGACCAACTGCATCAGGTAGTATTACAATAAAATGCAATTCAAAGGATGACATACAAAAACTGAAAGAAATAGCAAAGCAGAAACTGGACACAAATTATGAAATTGAAGAAACCAAGTTAAGAAATCCGAGAATTAAAATTACTGAGTTTAATAAAGATATGACAAGAGAGGAAATTGAGCAATCAATAAGAGGACAAAATAAATTTATTGAAGATACAGATATATTCAAAATAACATACATT
Source organism: Rhagium mordax (assembly GCA_963680705.1). Classification (NCBI taxonomy): domain Eukaryota; kingdom Metazoa; phylum Arthropoda; class Insecta; order Coleoptera; family Cerambycidae; genus Rhagium; species Rhagium mordax. The sequence goes on from OY796661.1 coordinate 54,479,502, forward strand.
AAAAAGAATAAAACAAATAATTCTACCTTATTTATTGAATGCAGTCCCAATTTATTTAACAGAATCATGGTTACTAGAAAAATTTATATTTCATGGGAAAGGTACTATGTATATGAGGACATATCAGTATTGCAATGTTTTAACTGCAATGGGTTATACCACAAAAACTTAAATTGTGATAAAAATGTTACATGTGCCTACTGTGGTGGCCAACATTCTAAGAAAGAGTGTGAGAAGCAATTTAAGAAATGCAGAAACTGTGAGGAAGCAAATGCTAAATATAAGACAAAATATAATATTGAACACGCAGCTGATGATCGATCATGCCCAACATACCAGTACCATCTACAAGCTTTAAGAAATAAAATAGACTATGGCTTTAATGGCTAAACCTCAAGAAATGAACCTTTTAGAAACAATAAACAATGATATATGTGGGGAAGTTGTTGGTGCTGCGGTAATATCAAGTAAAGTTAACTTAGAAGGGAAAAAACTGAATATTTTACATCTTAACATAAGAAGTGCCAAAAAAAATTTTGATGCGTTTTTGATATTCTTAGAGTCATTTGATATTTTTTATTGTGATTTAATTGTATTAACTGAATGTTTTCATCTGGAATCTGTAAAAAATTTTAACTTAAATGGTTTTACTACTTATTATAATGAAAGCGACATTACTAGAAATGATGGCGTTTTAATATTTGTGAAAACAGAGCTAAATGCAGACATAACAGCACACAAACTGGATATATGTGAGGTAGCTATAAGTAGAATTCTAATTGAAATTAACAACATAACCTATGGTATTAACGCCCTGTATAGGTCACCCAAAACGTCTACACAGTCATTTATTACCAACCTTGAAAAATTCATAAGTAAAACACTGAAAAGAGATATAGAAATTATTATAGGTGATATAAACATTAACCTTTTAGATACAATAAATCCTCTTGTTAATGAATATCTTGCAGTTATGTACTCTTCTGGTCTGAAATCTTATATAAATACTGTAACGCGACCAGTAAGTAAAACCTGCCTTGATCACATATTTCTGAGAAATAACCTAAAAACTGAAAACTTAATGTTTAACTCTTATGTAATAAATTATGATATGACAGATCATGATCCTGTTATGATTAACATTTCACAGAAAGCGACAAGCCAGGCAATGCACACAAAGAACGTACAAAAAAAGATCACAAAAATTAACTATAACAAATTAATAGATTCATTTAACAAGGAGACATGGCAAACCGTTTTTAATGACAATCCAGAAATTGCAACTAGAGAATTCATTGAAATTTTTTCAAATTTATTTGCACAATGTGAAACAACAAAAATAGTATATGTCAAACAATACAATAAAATAAAACCATGGATATGCAACTCTATAATAAATTCAATAAAAACAAGAGACAAACTAAAAAGACAATTACAAAAAAATTATAGAGTAGAACGTGAAACATATTACAAAACATATAGAAATAATCTAAAAAAAATAATTTCTGATACAAAAAACAATTACTACAAAACCGAGATCGAGAAATGCAACAATGATTTAAAAAAAACGTACCAAATTATTTCTGAGGCAACAAATGAGAACAAAAAAAAAAAAAACCATACAAATTAAAAATGACAATAGCAAAAACTTTGAAAGTGATAAGGATATGGCAAATTATAGTAATAAATATTTCTCAAACATTGGCATTGAAATGTACCAAAGTATTCCAGAATTAAATATTACACCTCCAACATATCCACAGATAAACAAATGTATGTATTTAAAGCCTGTTACAGATAATGACCTTATAAAACACATAAACAGCTTGAAAAATAACAGTGCTCCTGGTTATGATGGCATAACAGTAAACAATTTAAAATTACTACACACCTACATCTTAAAACCATTAAAGTATATTATTAATCTAATCTTTAAAACTGGAATTGTACCCAACCAATTTAAAACCTCAATTATAACCCCTATTTATAAGGCAGGAAGCCCGTTGGTCATTGGCAATTATAGACCAATTAGCTTAATCAGTAATGTAGCTAAGATTTTTGAAAAATGTCTAAAAGACAGGTTAATGGCATTTCTAAAAATTAATAATCTACTTTCGGAACATCAATTTGGTTTTACAGAGGGACTTAGTACAAGTGACGCTATGCAGGAACTTACATCACACATTGCAGAGACTATAAATGAAAATAAAAAATGTATCGCTGTATTCCTAGATTTGGCAAAGGCCTTTGACACGGTGCCACATAAAAAACTCCTGAATGTTCTTGAGCAAAATGGAATTAGGGGCACCGTGTTAGAGGTCTTTGAGCATTATCTTACTGGTAGAATACAGAAAGTCAAAATCCGTGAAACATTTAGTGAACCTGAAATTGTACGTATAGGGGTACCACAAGGTACTGTACTAGGTCCAGTACTCTTTAACTTATATATAAAAGGGCTAACGCAAATCAGGACAACTGGCAAAATAATATCATACGCAGACGATACAGTAATTATATTTAGCGATAACAACTGGACAGATGTAAAAAGACAGGTTATGGATGGCTTAGAAAATGTGAAAAATTGGCTTGACTTTTACAAGCTTTCTTTAAATGTTAATAAAACAAACTATATTGCATTTACATAAACGTCAGCAAACCGTCCTGATTATACAGGTATAAAAATAGATAATTTTTCGCATGAAATAAAAGAAGTAAACAGTACTAAATACCTTGGAATTATATTTGATCAAAACCTAAAATGGAATCTACATGTAGAATATCTGACAAAAAAACTTAGATACCTGATTTATAAATTCTATCTTATGAAACAGTTCTTGAATAAGAATCTGCTTAAAATGCTATATTTCTCTTTAGTAGAGTCTATTTTACGTTACGGCATCATAGTATGGGGTGGACTTTATACAACATCATTGAAACCATTAAATATTGTCCAAAATAAAATTATAAAAATAATATTCAGGAAACCTCATCTATATCCAACTCAACTATTATACAAAGAAAATAATGTATTTAATGTACGATCTCTTTTTACACATGCTGTGTGCTGCTATGTTTACAGAAATAAATATTTAAAAAGGTATATATATCACGATCAGTCTACAAGAACAATTACAAATATGCTCATAAAAGTACCAAAACCAAAAAGTGAATTTTATAAAAACTGTTTTAACTATCTAGGCCCAATGATCTTTAACTCTCTTCCAAAAAATATAAGAGAAACAAATAACCTCAAAAGATTTATTAAAGATTCCAAAGGATATATATTCTAAAATGAACTTTTGTTTTCACAACTGCTATAACGTATGTAATCTAAATATAACTTTAAGTTTCACATTTTCTTTTTCTTTTTCAATGTTAGATAAATCTGTATGTATTAGTATCAGTTCTCCTATTCTTATTTAATTTTCATTCATAAACAGTTAAGTGCATATATATATATATTATATTTTTTACATCAGGCGCATACGGGCATCTGCCTAGGCGCCATACAAATATTTATGTACATACAAATGCTAGGACACTAAATCATGAATGTAACATCACAATTTATTGAATAAAGTTATTATTATTATTATAATGCCCAAATATAAAACATTCACTTATAGGAAATCACCACACTATAACAGTATTTATTTATACAATGCCCTACCTGTAATTCTAAAAAATATTTCTTCTTATATAAAGTTTAAATCAGAAACTAAAATGTTTCTTTTAAAAAAATGCTTCTATTCAATAAATGAGATAATTTAACAAAATTTAAATAGTTGTTAATAATGTTACATGATATTGGACACATTGGATGAATTTTACAATGACACTTTATAGTAGTTAGCAGAAGTATATTTATTGTATTTTATTATATTTATTGTATTTTATTGTAATTTAATTTTTAACATTTGTATTTTAATTTCTAACATATTTTAAGTGTGTTTTAGTTAGTTAACCTAGCCTTTTGACGTGTTCTACACCCTATATGGGTATTGTAAATTTTGTTTTGTTAACTTTTACATGAACAAATAAAGACATATCTATCTATCTATCTATCTATCTATCTATCTATCTATTAGCGATAAAAATGTTTCAATCGATGTAATTAATAGTTTTTATGGACTACATAAGCCCTGAACAAATTATATTAAAGTCGCTTTTTACATAAACAGAAATAGGGAATTTCTGTTACACCCGGTATATTAACTAAAGCAATCGCTATCGCGGTTTCGTAGAATGTAATTATTAATTTAATATACCTTGGGTGTCGATGCCTAGAAACCTCCTTATATCTAATTAGTTATACCTTGTTCCCTTAACACCAATATTCATAATGTAAGTATCTCTTTTGGTGATCCGGTATCAGAGAAAATATCAGATGGCTAATGACATACAAGCATTCAATTACTACGTACATTTGAAAATTCCTGCCATTCTGTTTCCTTAATAATAATCCAAGCAATTTAAATTTCTAAATCAATAATAATACACTCCCCGGCACAAAATTCCGCCACCCTAAAATTTTGGTCAATTTTGATGTTTTATAACTTTTTTATTTTTCATCTGATTTTCATGAATTTTTCACCAGTTTGTAGATCCATTTATTGTTTGTCATTTTAATTATTTTAATAAGTCACATTTTTCGTTTAGGCTATGTTATACAGGGGTAAATCAAAATGTTGTTTTTTGTCGTAAACTCAAAACACCCTGTGGGAAAATTGAGGCTAATAATTTTGTTTACAAACTGTTTGATGTTATCTTAGACGTATTTCGAACATTTTGTTTTTTGATTCATCCCATTATCTCATTTCATCTGCATGCAGCAACATTTTTTTTACATACATCAGACGAATCATGTAATTCATTAATTATTTATTCTTTTTTGTAAACTAGCTAATAATATAAAATGTACATACTCTACATTACATAATTGTATACAGGCTGAAGGACTTAGGTCGATGGCCATTTGGTTATCTCTTTTTGTTAACCAATAAAGAACTTTTATTATTATTATTATTATTATTAAAATAATTGAAAAGACAAACAATAAATGGATCTACAAACTGGTGAAAAATGCATGAAAATCAAATGAAAAATAAAAAAGTTACAAAACATCAAAATTGACCAAAATTTTAGGGTGGCGGAATTTTGTGCCGGGGAGTGTATAACCGACTCGGTGGCGCAGTGGGCTAAAGCGTGAGTGACAGACATGGCTCTGGCTACACTGCCTATCGAGTCCCGGTTCGAGACCGGGCACCGGCAAATGGCAATGTCGGTGGGTATGGATGTTTGTCTGCGTTTTTTCAAATGTGTAGCCCCCCTCCGGACAGCCTTTGGCTTTGGATTTGGGGGTTGTCTAATCTCTGTGGTGTGTTTTATGTTGTTATGTTATAAAAGTATTGTATTAACATTTTCTAAACTATAAAAGGTTTAAGAGTTCATATGGCTCTAATTAATGTAATTATGTTAAAAGAGACATTTTGACTTGAATTATTTTTTTCTTAACCCCCGGAAAATCCTAGGATTTTGTTTTAGGTGTAAGAATTACAAAAATAAAATATTTGTTCAAATTTTTAGTAAATACTATAGTTTACTTTTTGTATTTCAGAAAGAGAATAATGCATGTTTGGGATTTGAATTTGAATTTTAAGTATTTCTTGGAGGACTTACAACATTACAACAATTCACTGTAATTTATGTGGACATCGAGAAAGCTTTTGTTTTAATAAATTAAATCATTACATGTAATCTATGGATTTTTCAGTTAGTTCTTCATTCATATTCAGAGAAAAGCTTTAGTTTTTGAGATTCAAGAAAATTCGTCTTTCAATATTTCATGTTTCAAATATATTTTTAGCATATTAAATAAAAGCTTATCAGAATCCCTTATGTAAATATCAGACCTGTGTTTAAATTTGGAATGATAGAAATGAATTTATGAATAATTAATCTTTAAATTGTTGCTTGATGATTGGGTTACTTTGTGAAAATCCATTTTTAATAAAAAAAATTTAAATTAATCTTTAATATTTTTTCAGTCCAGTGATGATGATGTGTCGCAGTTTGATACAAAATTCACAAAACAGACTCCTGTGGATTCGCCGGACGAATCTACACTTAGTGAAAGTGCCAACATGATATTCCAGGTTAGTAAAAAATATACATTTGATGTTTGATTCTGATATTTTGAGAGGGGGTATAAATATACGTTCAAAACTATTGACTCCTCACTTTGCATGCCCATGAAAAAAAATTAGGTTACTTATATATTTAATTAATAGGACATGTTAAAGTAGTTTCATGCTCTAGACACAAATTTTATGATGCTCTTAAAATGCTGCAGCAGAAATCTTTTCTACTTCAAAACCATTAGTCATATACTCTGAATAGCAATATTTGTAGAAAATTAGATAACTATTTTTATGCAGTACCATTTATTTTGCAGTAGTGATGGGTTTTTACTGGATGTAATGATACCGGTGGAAACATTCGTTTGCATCCGGTGCAATAATTTTAGAAATTTAGTTATCAAGAAACATGAACTTTAATACCGAATACTGCCATTTTACATTTTACTTCATGAAAAAAAAACAAGTTTAATGTTTAGTGTCTGAATACACTGGGTACAATACGTCCATGGAAAAAATCTACTTTTGGGAATAAACCCATTAGTGATTTATTCCCAAGCATATCTCTATTTTGCAGATTTTGTTGCATGCTACAAGCAAAAATATTGTTTGCCTTTTTTAATGATGCAAATTAAAATTTATATTATATTTTATTTTAAAGCAAACACCATGATAATCAATGACATTTATTGTAATTTGATGCTATTTAGAGATAAAATTTTAGATAAAAGTTGTGCTGTAAAATTTCAAATTGATTTACATATTTCAAGTTCTATTTTATGGACTTTATAACTAATCATAGAGATACAAAATTATTTATAATTATGCGAGTGCAAATTAAAGAGAAAAAAACATCCTATATGACGATAAAACAAATTTGGAAACAAGAATACAAATTTAATTTGGACTAAATGATTGATTTTTTTCATGATGTTTTGGGAAACTCACCTCATAAATAAATTATAATAACTAATATTTTTGATATCACAAAAGGTAAAGCTATGAGGGTTATTCTAAAATAATAATAATAATAATATTTCTTTATTCATGTAAGCCTTTTTACAGGATATGAAAAGTCGAAGGGTAAAGTTTCACAAAATATGTTTAGTAATTCAAAATTTGCTTCGGGTCACTTTAAAATTGACCAAGATGTAAAGGGTGTTTTTTTAAGCATGATAGAACTTTCAATCGCCATGGCTGTGAAATCAGCTGTCAGTTTGCGCGCTATAAGTAATATTTGTATTTAGTATAGTATGGCAAATTACCATGAATGCACTTACGCTTGACCAACGCTACTAAATTGGTCTAATTTTCTTTGAAAGTTGGATGCTGATTCGCGAAACGTATTGACCACTTCGTGAATTTTAACGGTGCACATAATCTTCCATCTGAGCAAGCCATTCGTCGCACTGTGGATAGATTTCGTACCACATACTCCCTAAATGATGCAAAATCATCAATACGTTGAACGAATGTGTGTACTGAAGAGAATGCCGTCACTATAAATGAAAGTGTGCAAGAGAATTCAAAATTGTCGATTCGTCATCGGTCGCAGCAGTTGCGACTCTGTCCGTTGATTATGTGGAAAATTTTGCGCAAAAATCTTGGCCTACACCCATATAAGATCCAGCTAGTGCAGGAATAAAGCCACAAGACCATCGCTTGCGTCGTTCTTTCTCTAATTGGGCTTTAGAGCAATTGCAAGGTGATCCGTTGTTTTATCGGAAAATTGAATTCAGCGATGAGGCTCACTTTTGGCTTAGCGTGTTTGTTAATAAGCATAACTGTCGAGGTTCTGCGATGTGACGCCTCCGGATTGTATGGGGCTACGTGAAGTCATGGTTTACACTAACAAACCAGAAATAATGGACACCTTGGAAGCCATCATTGTTTGTGTTATTCATGACATACGACCACCATTGCTCGGAAAAGTTATCCAAAATTGGACTGATAGACTAGGTTTATTTTTTCAAATTCGAATCTTTAGAAGCAAATCATATTACTTTTTGCCAACCTAAGTTTATAGAGTAATACGACCCCGCTGATTCCGAAAATTCCGGTTGTCATCTCGAAATAAGGGTTGAACTACCCCAAAACCACCCCTAAAGGTACATTTTTTCAGTTTATCGAGAATATCTCCGTAAGAAGTGAATTGAGAGAAAAAAGTCAAGACGGCTGAAATGTAGCTTATAAAATTTTCTTTAAGATGGTGTATATAAAGTGATAACCCCACTAGCCCATTGGCGTACAATGGGGGTCTAAAATGAGATAATTTAAAAAAATTAGCGAAATAGTTAACCATAGTTGTTCAGAAGGTTATTACTTCACGTTACGTGCGAAATATATTCAGATTTTCATCACCTGTAATGTTACGAATGTCATGGGCGTAGAAAAGGGGTACTCGTCTCGGCTTGATTTTCAGGGAAGACTTCCGAAATGACTCCTAGAAGCAAATCATATCAGTTTTTGACAACCTATGGTTTAGGGGTAATTCTTTAAAATGTATATAAAAAGTGATAATCTCACTAGCCCATTGGCGTGCAATGAGGGTCTAAAATGAGATAATTTATAAAAAAATCAGCGAAACAGTTATCCATAGTTGTTCAGAAGGTTATTATTTCACATTACGTGCGAAATATAAAATATATTCAGATTTTCATTACCTGTAATGTTGCTAATATCATGGGCGTAGAAGAGAGGTAGTCGCTCTTATTGATTTTCAGTAAACCCTTCTTAAATACCCCTAGAAGCAAATCATATCAGTCTTTGACAACCTATGGTTTAAGGGTAATTCGACCTAACCGATTTGAAAAATTTCGGTTAAGAGTTCAAGATGGCGATAAAAAAGTGCTATAAATTGAAAAAAGAAATAAAGAGTTTTAAATGTGAAATGTTAAAAATAAATTGTAAATAATTGGATTGAGAATCATCAGAATCATCAGTTTCATCTGCATCCGGATATTCGTGTAGCTGATTTAGCTCTACATTCAAGCAACCAGGCGAACATGAGCACATGCTGGTTTCAAACCAGATTTTCGACATTTGCATAATCTGTTCGAGCAGAGACTAGTTTTGCATGAGCACGTGACTATTTCTATACGAGCGCTGGTTACCAGTGGGAAGGTGGTGAGAACTGGCTTTAACCCTTAAAAATAACGTTAAAATGTACAAATAAATACGATACCAATATCGAGTCTCTAACCATTATCTGTCGGAGATATGGATACTTCGGGAAAGTGGGCACTTTCCCAAATAAACACTTGATAACGTGCTCTTCTTATGTGGAGATGTAAAGCATCAGATGTAGGTGGCATTTGCTCAGGTTGCTTCAGCTTTTCAAATAGAGTACATCTTGCTGCGTCCGCTGATTCAGCATCAATGTTATACAGTTTCAGTACAAACATTTCAGCTGAATCTATCGCTGATGTGAGCGGAATTTTATCTAAGTCACTGAGCAGTTCTGTATGTCTGATGTAGATGTTCCAAGCTCGGTTTTTTGTCACGCATGCAAAGAATGATGTTACATCACATCCGTTAAGCGCATGAAATGCCAGCAAATTGGATTTCAGAAGTGCTGCAAGTTTTTGACAAATGCTATGAATTAGAATGTACTTCTTCGAATGTGATGTACCAGCTATCATACGTAACTCATCGTAATTAATCTTCTCAAAATGATAAATTAATTAAAGCAGAACATCAGTATCCCTGCACATAACAAATGATTTTTCAGCTGAACTGTTGACAGCGTGGAGAATCAGACGGGTATCCGCTTCTACATGAGAAGCTTCTAGTTAAGTAAATAACATAGACTGGTTATTAGATGCTACTTTTCTTTCACTTTCAAAACCTCCTGCAGTGATAACCCCAAATTGGTAAAAATTGTGAGCTATAAGCTCACAAGGAAGAAGTGCAAGGTCTGCCTTATTTTTCCAAACAGCTAGAAAATTAGCCCAACCCGACCCGATTTGCTGCACTTGTTGACTTTTGCGTAAGAGCTCCTATACTATAGTTAACTATTTTGTTGATTTTTTAAAATAATAAATAAATAACACATCATAAATTAGACAACCTTCAAATTCAAAGTCAGAGCTGTTCTGGAGGGGGTTATATTTAGAAAAATTCAGACACACAACCAACCCGTTCGGCATTGTCATGCCGAAGCTAGGATTCGAACCCGGCTGTGCGGTTGCCACACGCGCTTTAACCAACTGTGCCACCGTGCTAGGACCTTATTTTATACCCACCTTACACGCCAATGACTTAGTGGAATTATAACTTTATATATATATACAGGGTGATTCACGCAAACCGTTCATTAGAAGTATAGGGACTTGTAGCGATAATTTAATTCTGAAAATTTGGCTACTTACCTAGTTTTTTATGCTCTTTTCTTTAAAAATATTTTCAAGGTCATTGCACTTCCGCTTATACCGGAAGTTACCATCAACTTCTTTATTTTAAATGGAATGATATATTTTTTACTGCATTTTTGAATTCTACTAGTCATTTTAATAGGACTTTGATCATACTGCCCTATCCCTAAATCTAACCCTACTCGAGATATATTGACTTTTCTGATAATTTTTGTTTTGACATCGAGTAGTTTGAAATTTGCTGTCTCTAACATAATGAAAGTGAAAGTTACCATTAACACAACACGAATAGTGGAACCCTTAAGCTTCCTAATCATGCTTTCAAATTAACCTAATTGCTTACAGGGTGGTCAGAATTTACTGCCAACTTTGGCAAACTTCAAACGTCAAAAAGTATATTTTTTTAAATGGAACACCCTGTATATTTTTACAGTTTCTGATGTAGAATTTTATTCTGCACCAATTTGTATTAAGGTTCCCTATACTCATCTTTTATGGTTTTTGAGTTATTGATAATTTTGTATTTTACTGCGCGAAATACATCGAGGTATGTGTTGCTTTTATAATAGTCGGCTGTGGAAATGGTATTTGTTGCAATTAGCATCTATCAAACGAAGTTATGTTGCTCTTATAATAGTTGGCTGTGGAAATGACATTTGTTGCAATTATTATTACCTATCTATCAAACACGATTTTATAAATAAGTTTGATAAAGGTTATCAGTCATGGAAAATAAAGGAAATTGATATTCAAACAATGATATTTTAAACTTATTTTTTATTCACAGAGTATATGACAAGTTCTGCTAATAATTCTGTGACATTCTCCTCTACATATATTGTTTCTCTTTTTATACATTTTACTTTTATTTTATATTTAATTTTAAACTGACTTACCACATATACAAAATTATGTATCAACAAATGGTGAATAAATTATTATATTATATTATTATGAATTAGAAAATTTGTACAAGCGACAAATCAAGTGTAGTTCCGATATTTGATTGTACAATCTAATTATTATAAACATAATTGCAAGAATCTGCAGAGTTTGATTTTATGTTTGCGTAAAACAAATCGAAGCATGTAGGGGTGCAACCGACTAGCGACATGTAAATGTAGTTATCAATTAATCTGATACCTAAACACACAAATTATTTATCAGCATGCTTGCACAAATTGTATGTGTAACACAAGTTTCTGTAAAGAACTACTGTGTAGCTCTTATTCATGTATCTGATACTTGTATGCACGTTCATATATTACAAACTTATAGGTACGTTTAGGGGGGGGCTTTAGTATAAAATAACAAATACCAGATGTTCACATTGACAATACCGCTAGGCTCAGAGCTAATGTTTTCATTCTGCGAAGTCTGGCAGATTCTGTTCCGCAAGGCACATTATTTTCGGCCTACCATGCACTATTCCACTCTGTTATGTCTTACAGTATAATAGTGTGGGGTGGTGCAGCACAGGCGGGCAGAATTTCGGGTTACAACGGAAAGCGATGAGGATTTTGGCAGGTTTGCATTATATGGAGGACTGCAGAGACAGTTTCATAAACTTTAAAACTCTAACACTCCCCTGTACTTACATACTAGAAAATTTGAAGTATATAAAAAAACAATGATGTAAGATATAAAACACATAGAGAAGTCCATGACTACAATACCAGAAATAAAGATAACCTGGTGACAATGTATTGTCGGCTGAAGAGGTGTCAAAGTAGACCAGACTTTATGGCTATAGAACTTTTTAATAAATTACCACCACAAATAAAAGAAATGCAAGTTAAAAAATTTAATAAAACAGTAAAATTCTTTCTTATAAAAAAAGCCTTCTATAATGTACAGGGTGTTTCCTATAAAACTATACCCCACCTTATTTTGGTCAATTACCACCGATTTTAATTTTTCAAAAATCGGTCTAACACAGAATTTTCCGTAGATTTTGAATATGCTATTACTTTTTTTCCTACTTCAACCGTATACAAGGGGCAGAAAAAAGTATGGTTTTTTTAAATATTCTTAACAACTTTTGAGATGGAAGATCTGGATATAATAATTTTTGGCGAAACCCGTAATATCTATAATATAAACAATTTTACCATTCCTAGATTTCAGACTTTTTACAACAATAGCATGATTAATCAAAATGATGGAGTACTGATTTTCATAAGAAATCATATAAATGTCAATATAAACCATTCAGTGTTACCACTAAGCAATTTAACAATAACTAACATCAACTTTAATATAAACAATACAGAATATCTGCTTATGACATGTTATAGATCACCAGCCATAAACGATAACCTATTCTTAGAAGATTTAGAATCTTACTTCAATAACTTGAAAAGTAATAAACTTGATATATTTATAGGAGACATAAACATAGACATACTAAACCCCACAAATGCCATAGTTAACAAATACCTATCTATACTATCATATTTTGGTTTCAAATCACACATTAACTCATACACAAGAGTAACTCCTAATAGTGAAACTTGTATTGATCATATTTTTGTTAGAAAAAATATTGTATTGAATAATTTACTACTTGATACAGACGTCACTGACCACTTTCCTACCTACTTAAATATTAGATCTAATAATTACAATGACATTAATTACAATAGAACGGAAGAAAAAACTATAACTAAATTTGAGGAGGATAAATTTGAAAATATGATTGGTCTAATTAACTGGAATGAGGTTACCTCTCTAAACAATCCCGAAACAGCCTATAACAGGTTTATTGAAATCTTCAGATCACTACAAGACAAATGCACCACTACTAAAGTAATGTCATTTAAAAAACACAAGAAGATAAAACCCTGGATTACAAATGGCATAATAGAGTCAATTAAACACAGGGATAAACTGAAAAGACTAATTCTAAAAAATAAAAATAATGATATATTACTTAGAGAATACAGAACTTACAGAAATCAACTCAAAAGAATCATACAAAACACAAAAAACACATATTACAGCAAGCAAATAAATGAAAATAGCAATAATATAAAAAAAATCTATGACATAATTTCTGAGGCAACAAATGAAAATAAAAATAAAACTACTAAAAATATTAATGTACTTAATACTAACAACGAACATTTTTTAAATGACTTAGAGATGGCTAATTATTGTAACAATTATTATGCAAATGTCGGTTTAAAGATGGCATCAGTTATAAGTGAACCTGCTTCCCCTATCGAGTTAAACTACCCCAATTTAATAAATTCCATGACACTAAATCCAGTAACAGAAAATGAACTTATTATACATATCAGCACTTTAAAAAACAACAGCTCACCCGGGATAGACGGTATATCATCAAAACTTGTCAAAAAAATTCATAAATATATTTTAAACCCACTAACTCACATCATAAACCTTATCTTCATATCAGGCAAAATTCCAGCTCAATTCAAAGAATCTGTGGTTACACCAATATTCAAAAAAGGAAATAACACTGATATATCAAACTACCGACCAATAAGCATGATTTCTACTTTCTCAAAAATCTTTGAAAAATGCCTAAAAGCCAGACTAGTTGACTATCTCAAAAATCTGAATATTTTGAATGATAAACAATATGGGTTTATGAAAGGTATTAGTACGAGTGATGCAATGCTTGAATTAGTGAACAACATAAAAAATTCTCTTGAATCAAATGAAAAAAGTATTGCAGTCTTTCTTGACCTTGCAAAGGCTTTCGACACGGTACCCCATGATAAACTCATTGAAGCTCTAGAACTTTATGGGGTCAGGGGGATAGTGCTGGAAGTCTTTCGAAACTACTTAAACAAGAGAAAACAGAGACTAAAAATTAGAAATGTCCGCAGCGACACCGTAGAAATAAAAATTGGAATACCTCAAGGCACTGTTCTAGGTCCGATCCTCTTTATCATCTACATAAATTCACTTTTAAACATAGATATAAGTGGAGTGTCAATTTCATATGCCGATGACACAGTCCTATTTTTCAAAGAGGAAAGTTGGGAAGGTGTAAGAGACAAAGCAAGAAAAGGACTAGAAAAAATAAAATGTTGGTTAGACCAAAACAAGTTAACCCTAAACTCGGACAAAACACATTACATTGCATTCTCCTTAACAGACGCAAACAGACCAAATTTTAACTTTATTAAATTAAATAAATTTAATATAACTATTCATGAAACAGACACGATAAAATATTTAGGTATTACATTAGATAAAAACCTTAAATGGACCAATCATGTACAGGACTTAACTAATAAAACAAGACGCTTAATTTATAAATTTTATTTAATACGTAAAATTCTACCAAGGAACCTATTAATACAAGTTTATAAAGCCCTAGTCGAATCACTCTTTAAATATGGCATCATTGTATGGGGAGGACTCTATGACAATGCATTAGACAGATTAAATATTATACAAAATTATATCTTACGTATTATCTCATTTAAAGAAAGATTATATCCCACTATTCTTCTATATAATGAAAACATATTAAACATTCGTTGTCTTTATTATCTAAATAATTGTATACTATACTTCAAATCTAAAAATAAAAGCTATATTATTCACATTTACTCAACTAGATGCAAAGTAAACAAAATGGCGGTTATACCGTTTAGATAGTTTGATGCAAACCAAAGATTTGCAACAATTTTGGCTCCAAAAATATACAACATCTTACCTTATGAAATAAAAACAATAAGGAACTATAAATGTTTTGTCAATAAATGCAAGCAGTACATACACATCAATAAGGAATTAATTACTAAACTCCTATAAAAAACAAGG